>CM042249.1:27839889-29072389 GCA_023566225.1 Romanogobio albipinnatus
ACACACACACAAGCATGCTTCAGTCTCCTGAGGCACATAGCCAGTTACCATTCATCTAATTAACTGTCTCACTTAAGGCCTGCCCATCAAAAGTCACCCGAGAGAGGATGAGAGAAGAAGACACTGAGAAGAGAGAGAGAGAGAGCAAGAGAGAGAGGGGCGGGGTGAACCAGATATCAGCAGACAGAAGCAATGGAGGCTTTGAAGTGCTGTGGTTCTGAAATTGGGTCTTCTTGTCATTTCAGTCTCTTGTGACAGTTCAGACTTGAGAAATTGTGTCAAGAACAAAAATCTTTCGTTCAATTTGGATTCACCTTGACCCGAAACAGAGAATTCTGAGAGCAGTGAACAGAAAAGTGAACAGAACCAAAGAAAGGAAAATAATTTAGATTGACTATACCCCTTCCAAATTAAGGCCAGGGAATACAAGTTTTCTTTTTTATTGCACTTTTGCACTTCCATCAGATGACTTTCAAAAACACTTTTTATTTACAAATTATTATTATCACAATATATAATTATCACTATTTATTTACTGACTTAAAAAAAAAAAAACATTTTAAGTTCCAATAGAAACATAGATTGAAAATCAAATTATCGAAAATGGTATGATTGTTATTATAACCACCTCTTTTTTGTATATAATCTAAACATGTCAAATAAATATATATTGCAGAATAAAAAAGTGTAAATTATTATTTATACTCATAATAAATTGAGGAATATACAGTAACATTAAATGTAACTGTAACTGCAATATAATAGTTATTTTAGCAGTTGTTTCAAAATGAGTGTGTGTGAATAGTCATTTATTTTTAAACACAACCGCTAACACGACTATTATATTTATGCATTATTATCCCATCTAAATTAATCTTAGAAAAAAAGGTTCAGTTAATATAGTCAGTCAATATAGACTTCATTAAAAAACAAACTTTAAAGGTCCCATGACATGAGCATTTCACTTTATGATGTTTTTTAACATTAATATGAGTTCCCCTAGCCTGTATATGGTCCCCCAGTGGTTAGAAATTGCGATAGGTGTAAACCAAGCCCTGTGTATCCTGCTCTGCCTTTGAGAAAATGAAAGCTCAGATGGGCCAATCTGAAATCTTCCCTATATGTCGACATACGGGGAAAGCTTAGTAGCTAGTTTTTCAAGTTCACACAGACTCTTTTTAAATCGTTTAAAACTGTTTATGCATCTGTGAATCAAGCCAGTGACTAAACGATCAACTTCACATTGTTTCTCTTAGTAGCATTAAACAAATCTGTTATTTAAAATGTGATTAGACTACAGAGAGCGATCAAAGAACACTCTCTTTATAATGTTCGAAGCTGTCGCCCAAACTGCCGTTATAATGAATGACGCTGTTATGCTGCACAACGAAACTCTTACTGTATTCATATCGATGTCGTGTTTGCTGTTAGTTGTGGTGAAAGCATTTTGTGAGGGAAATAGCGCTGCTATGACGAGATCACTGCATTCACGCCGTAAACAGACTGTCTATACTCAATGCTCATCACTGCAGCCTTAAACGTGCTGCGTAAGACACGAGAATGAACCTCATTGGTTCTCGCACATCAAGCAAACATGCTTGAGCTTCTGTTTACCACAACTAATGTGTGAGTTGCTGTATGTTTATGTGAACAAAAGCCTAAATTCAGTCTGTTCATCATATAAAGTGATCGTGTCTCAACCGCTCAATTCATATGGAATTTTCATTTTTCGGTGAACTATCCCTTTAAATGATTGCGTAATACTTGCATGCTAAACAGGTCATTTGAATTTTTTTCTACTGATAAAATATGTTTACGAGCTGTTTAAATCATGAAATATAATTAAAATGAAAAATGAATTAAAACTAAATTCATTAAAACTAAATCCATACATTGATCCCATGATGGGAACCCTTCTATATATGAAGCACCTGGCAGAACACTTATATAGTGTATACACTCTATATAGAACCTTTTCTTCTAAGTGTAGCCTACTCATGTTTTACACTAAATTACAAAATGTCACTTTCTGCCCAACAACAGGCCCTTTTAAAACATCTGCATTAGTGACGAAGCAGCATTTACAAAAGATATGTAATTGTAAGTTATGAAGCATCCCATTATGTAATAATTGCGGTTTGTAAAAGAACAATGAGCAAATGCACAAATATGTCAGAAGTCGGTGATGCTTCATTGTGCCATGTTTTATCAAAGGGCTTGAAAAGGTTTGAAACACTCATGAATCAGCTCGTAGCTTCAACAAATTCAAATCATTAAAGTACTTAAAATCACGTGGAGGGTGATGTTTGTTTTTCAGTGCCCTGTAATATGTGTATTGAACGCATACACTTGTCTGCTCAGTTTTCCATCTCTCTCTCTCTCTCTCTCTCTCTCTCTCTCTCTCTCTCTCTCTCTCTCTCTCTCTCTCTCTCTCTCTCTCTCTCTCTCTCTCTCCCTCTCTCTCTCTCTCTCTCTCTCTCTCTCTCTCCCTCTCTCTCTCTCTCTCTCTCTCTCTCTCTCTCTCTCTCTCCCTCTCTCTCTCTCTCCCTCTCCTTCCATTATTCACTAGCAAGTCTCTGCAGCAAGCTCTCATTTCACCCCACTACGACATAATCAATACCTGCAGTGTGTTTGTGTGTTTGCGTGTCTGTGTGTGTGTGTGTGTTTGCGTGTTTGCGTGTGTGTGTGCGCGCTTGCACATTTTATGTAGGCATAAGTGTGTTTACACGAATGAGCATGCATCTGGTCATAAGATATTTGCATGCACACTTGAGTCCAGATTGCAGTATAGAATATATCAAAAGGAGAGATTGCATTTGCCTACATTAGTTTATCCATTACCTTGCACTTCTGGTCATGTTGGAGATGGTTTCATTTACCTTGCCTTTTAGACACACACACACACACACACACAATTTGTCGTATGCTCTCAGTTTTAATTTCCCATAGTCTAATGTTCACTTCTCACATAAAATCTGAGGACGTGTATGTTGTATTTCAGTGCAAAAACCTACATCTTAACCTTATCCTATATGTTTGCAGTAAAATATTTGTTGTTTAACACAAATTGATCTTATAAATATTTTTGTTGTTGTATTTAAAAATTGTGATTTAATATTATAATTTGCAATCCAGTTTAAGCAGACAATATCTGCGCTAGTATAGTGCGGTGCCAGGCATGTTTAAATGAATTATTAATTTTCATTTTATTTTTTAACTTTTAATGCAAATGAGACATCAACTATAACTCTTGTTGCAATTAACAACTATTTTGTTTGTGTAGAGTTTTTATTGATAGATTTCATTGAAAAAGAGTGAATACCCTTATATTCATTCTAAACATGCACATACCCATGTGCCCACACACAAACATGCATGCATACAAAAGTCAGCTCTTATTGATTTGATGTGGCTCCTCCTTGTGTTAAGGAGCAGACATGATCTGAATTTTAAAGAAGTTGCATTACTGCACCCTCTCTCTCTCTCTTACACACATGCGGTGTAATGTGGCCTTTGGTAAATCACAGTTGAAAAGTGGCTCTATTTTGTCTCTTTCTGTGGTTGCTAAGCACAGATCTAATTGCTGGCAAATGTTTCTGGACTCTAAAGTCAAACTGTGTTTGTGTGTGTATGTGTGCTTTTGGCATATGAATTGAGCTAATAGGTCTGGATCTCATTCCAGTCCAGCTGCACTGATCTAAAACTGGTACCTGAACATGGATCAGACCCAGAGATATGTTCACATCAGACATCACCGCAGTCACTAACTCGCTGTAATGCAGCAGCGACGGGCGATCATCTGCAATCACTGCAGCTAGAGCGTGTGAGTTTAAGCTTCCTGGCTGTCCCACAGCTGGTATATAAAACGTGTCTGCGGATCCTCTAGAAGCATCGACCCGAAGATCATTTCAAACACTAAGTGGTAGATGAGCTGTATGAGCCATATATGTATTTTAAGGAGCTGTGTGAAAGAGATTTTGCTTAATGTTGTGTGCGTAATGTGTGTGTGTCAGGATCTCTTCCGATCAAGGCTACTGCAATGCAGATATGCTAATGAACAGATAATGTCATATCATTTGTGTGTGTGTGTGTGTGCTGCGTTGTTCCCTCCTGTGGTTTTTATGAGTGAGATGATGTCATGTGATGTCATGTTGCAGTGCTTGGTTTCTGGTCATGCATGAATTGGAGCAGCTTTATGTAACACCCTGATCAGAGATTCAAGACCCCGAGCGTCTCCCACAAGGCCCTGCCCGTTTGGCTTAATCTAATGCACGCTTTGATTTCCTGCAGGCTCAAATTTGAGCTGCTAAAGAGAGAGGGGACGCTCTCAGAGGGGAACTTGGTACACATGCATAAAGCCACTGTCATTTACTGTAATAGTACTCAAGGAGAGAAATTATGTACTGAATGCAGGAGGCTTAAAGGTGTCCCTTTGTGTGTGTTTGTGTGGTCCTGGTAAACCCTATGTTATGAGGACAAAATGTCCCCACAAGGATGGCAATAAACATCCTTTTTGTTATAAATCAGACTAAATGGGTTTTTTTGAAAATGTAAAATTGCAGAAAGTTTATTTTGTGATGGGTAGGTTTAAGGGGTATAATATACAGTTTGTACAGTATAAAATTAATGCAAATTGTACAAGCTGAAAACATCTACATTATGGGGATGAGCCAAGTGTTTGCATAAGGAAACTGCGTGATAAACATGGATAATGTCTTAAAGTAAATATAAAAAATTGTTTTAAAGTTAGATTTAAGGTTAGAGTTTCATTAAAATTATTAAATCATTTATTGCCAAAAAATGTTAGTGTACTTTAGGAGTGTACTTTACCTACACATCATTTGAACAACCCAAAGATAAAGATGTCAAGTAAAGGTATCCCAAACCTTAAGTAGACAAAATTTACCAAAAGTACAAGTTACCAACAAGTTTAGTGAGTCAGTAACTGCTCTGAGTCAGTGAATTCATTCAGTGAATGATTCGATAGACTGATTCAGACGAGTAAATTGTTTTTTGATTGATTTATCTCACATGAGTCATTCATTCATGAATCAGACTACACGCCTTGCGCTGTATGTTTGTGTTTGTGTGCGGATCGATGGAAATATGTGATTTCTCATCATTATTTCAAGATGTAGCAAATTAGCTCAAACGGGAAAATATTCATAATTAATCAATTTTGTATATTTTCCCTTTTGAGCTAATTTGCTACAAGATATTCAATCTTTGTATATGAATTCTTATTTGACATCAAAATTACATTCTCTACTCAGGCATATCATTTATTTTGCTGCCACACTGAAGATTCTGCAACAGCAGTTGATTTGATCCGCCACTGATAAGCAGTGAGGGCAGCATGGTTGTGAAATGTGTAGATATTCTGCCAGTGTGTTTAGCAGGTGTTTTTTGTCTCATATGGTCACAGTTTGTCTCATCCAGAGCTTAAACTGTTAACATGTTTTCACTGAGTTCTGATGTGTTGACTGCTTGTGAATGTGTTATATGTGTTAATTCTTTTGAATGATTAAAGGGGTACTTCAGCGCTGGGAAGATGAATGTGTATTTAAACTAGTGGTGGGCCGTTATCGGCGTTAACGCGAGACTCTTATCGGGCGATAAAAAAAATATCGCTGTTAATCTATTCTCAAAGTTGGGTTGGGAGCTGGGTCTATACTATGCAAGCTATGATGACTTTCACCTTGATATTTTAGCGCGGATGTATACCTAGCCGAATTGCACTGTAGGGGGCGCGAGAACGAGTCTTCGAACCTGTCTGTATGACTAGTAGTGTTGTCAAAAATATACATATTTCGCTATGTATCGATACTGAAATATCTGAAACAATACAATACTCATTTTCTACAGTATTGACATATCATATATCAGTATCGCATACCGTAATAAAGCCGCCTCTGACATACAAGTGCAAAAATGAACTCCTTTTTCCAGCTTATTAATGGTCAAATACACTCAAAAATGTCTCCATGCCCATCTTGGTGAGTTTTAACGTAAATACAGTCGTAACCAGCTCACAGGAACAGTGTTTGGATATGCGTTCATCAGGTCTTAAAGGGACAGAAGTTATTTATTATTCAAACTACAAAAAGACAAACGATCACTTATGAGCACACATATTCTGAATGCTTTCGGCAGAATTCAAATGAGCCATTTTAATCTAGATTAATTCCAAAATTAATCTAGATTTAAAAAATTAATCTATGCCCACCACTAATTTAAACTGTCATTTATGTAGTAGAAATGTGAAATTATTTTTAAATTTGGTGCCTTCTAGACTGAAAAAAGTCAGAAAATGTATTTTTGTCTCATGTGGATGAAAAACAACAACTCCCAGAATGCACTTGCTTCGCTGCCCTACGAGGCCACTCGCAAAGCCACGGCTACTGGTTATCACTTGCCCACCGTGGCACCGCCCCTAACATCGTTTTGATATTCATAGTAATAAAATCAGAGCTTAGGAAAGCGCGCCAGTCATTCTCGGTGCGTTATCAGATCGCATATGGAAGCTAAACTTTCATAGGAATTCATTGAAAAGTTGAAACACTCACTTTGCTCCGTTATGAATGCCCGAGCCGAGTGGCAGTGGCCGTGTGCATTTACATTCTGTGAGTGAGATCCCTCCCCTGTGGGCAGGTTGAAAACGTGCGGAACGAGCTCCTGTAGTCTCTAGCCTCTGGCCAAAAATCCTCAGATGATGCAAAATGGCGATATTTGCGTCATCAGAGGATTTTTTCCAGAAATAAAATGCATAATTCTCTCTTCTCAGGGGGATATGAGGGGGGAAAGTACCATAATTTGAATATACTACTGGGTTTCTACTGATACAAAGCTTAATGCTAAATCATTGAAGTAACCCTTTAACATCTTATCTACACCACACTCACTTAAAAGATCACTTTCAGATTTGAATAATCGCTATCTCATACAGTTATAAACGTGATGCATAATTTCATTACGCCCCTAATTTCTCCCTCTCTCATTTCAAGTGATCCAAGTGTCCAGAACTACAGATAATAGATGTCAAAAACACTTGACTAGAACAAAACGTACAAATAATAAATAGGAGAACAACCCCACATGCATGCAGGGGCGTCGGACTGGGGGTAAAACCAGTACTGATTACCAGGGCCCCAAGGGGAGAGAGGGCCCTTGAAAAGTCTGTAATATATTTTAACATGGAACATGGGGGCCCATCAGGACTGCCTATGTATATAGGGCCCGGGATCTTGTGCTACGCCCCTGCACGCACACACACATAATAAAACGGTATGCACTGTAATTTTAAAGCCTTTGTGTGCTTGTAAAAAGCAGTTCTATAACTTATTGATGTAGCGTTAGCGCACTGCCGTGACCCCAGCTGAACCTAACCCACATTCAGATGAGAAGTGAAGAGGGTCATTCCCACACACATACAGCTTGCTTCACCTTATACAGTGTGGATCTGGAAACAGTCTAACACTGTTTCTGTGACAACCAATGAAGGAATATTAAATTGTCTTTGAGAAGCAAGAGATGGAGAAAGACAGAAAGACAGTGTTTGTGTTTATTAGTCTTCCCTGAAGCATATGCCAGCGTTTGATAACTCTTCTGTTTTTCTCGCCTCATTCTCTCATGCCTTTTCTTCATTAGGTGTGTTTACATGGACCTTAATAATCCATTTGTAATTGAACTTTGACTTTCATCCACAAACGCCTTGTTTTGAGCGCGGGAAAGGCCATTCTTACTGCTTGATCAATATAAGCAGCACAGTACTAAAAAGCTTCATTGTACTTACTGTCTCCTAATCAGGACCCGAAATAGATAAGTATAAGTCAGCTTTTTAAAACAAACACAAACAGAAAAAAAAGTCTCACTGGGACAGTACCCTTTAAAAGGTTCTAATTTGTACAATTTTGGTACCAATATTTACCTTTGAGACACTAATTTGCACTGTTTAGGTACAAAGGTGTACCTTTTGAAAGGGTACTGCCCCAGTGACAGCTTTTGTACCTTTTTTCTGATAGTGAAGAAAAGAAGTGATAGCAGGATGACATCTTTGAGGCTTGTGACATATTAACCTGCACATCAGCCCAATCTCTTTATTTAGTGTTCATGTAAACGAAAAGAGTTCATTTAACTGTCTTTCTTGCTGTAGGTCTTAATTGAAGATCGATGGTTGTTAAAAGTGACTGTGCATTTTGTATTCTGTAAGTCTGGATGTTGTCCAGTTGGCACTGACATTTTGTAAAAATAAATAAATGGGTATGTAGGCCAAGAGACTTTGAATTTGATTTCATGTTGGCTTTAATCGTGACATTAAGCCAATGTGACATGGTTGGTTGTGGAGATTTTCTGTATGTAATGTTCTGCGTGGTGGTTGCTCTTGAAGAAAGGTCATGCAAGCATGGCAGCAAGTGGTCTTGAGTCTGTGCATGGAAGATTTTGTTTTTGGTTCTGATGATGTTGTTAGCTTGGAGGTTTGTATTCAATGTTACCTCTAAGCATACCGGGCCGGATGTTGTTCCCTGTGCAGATGAGAACATTTTTTAGGAGGACCAAAAAATGTGAGTCAGCGCTAAATGAATGGCCATTTCAGCTGGAGTCCATCCGCACAGCCAATTGGTTTGATTTAACTCTTTCCTTTGGCTGTCTTTAGCAGTTTCTCAATATGCGTTCTCAAACTACATCATCATCAAGCGTCGAAGTTCAATTCCAATATTCAAGAACGCAAGTACAGAGAATGCATAAAAGTACCCGGATGCGTTCTTGATATCGAGGATGCATCAAGTGCAGACTTGAGACATTTGAACCATTAGAAATCCCAAAAGACGGAAGCCTATAAATTTTAAACGTCTCGTTCTCTCTTAAGAGATACTGCAAGCTCGCAAATACGTAATGGCTCGTGAAAGTAAACCTTTGTCCGTTTGTTTTGATTAATTTGAATAAAGTGATAAAGACCTGGAGAAAGCCTGCAGTATTTTTATTGGCATTGACAAAGCATTAAACATATACACTCATTTTCACAAATCCTTTATGTGAAAAAATATGGTGGCTCTTTATTTTACAGTCCTGTTCCTCATGTACATACTATGTACTTAGAATAGTAATTGCAATAACTGGATAATAACTAGGTACTAACCCTGAACCTACCCCTAAACCTAACCTTAACCCCTGTAGTTACCTTATGTTACCCAGTACTTTCTTAGGTAAGTACACGTAAGTACATGTACTGTAAAATAAAGTGCAACCTAAAATACTATGAAAATAAATGTCTATAATAATATGAAATAAATGTTTTAATAGGTTATGACATTAGTTTATAATGTTATGTTGTATTTATTGTAATTTGGCTGCTGTAATATGCTGGGACAGTCAGTCAGCAATAAGATCGCAGCACATCTCAATTCTCACAAAGATGCGTTCTGTGTCCTCGCTTCCTTCCGAGTTCGTTCTTTCAAGTTAGCCTGGCAAGTCCGTTCTTTGCATTCTTGGATTTGAGAAACGGCTATCACTAAATTAAGGATCTGTCCATAATGAATAAAAGTTAGAGGGAATATTGATCGTATCCGTGTTTGTGAGTGTATTTACAGACAGTCAGACTTGATGAGGCTGCTCTCTTTCTCTCTCTGTCCGTCTCTCTTGCATCATCCTCTTATTCCGACGCTCTGCCTATGCATGACTGCATGCTGTTTATCTTTCTTCTTTTTCTCTTGGTCTGTCTTTTCCTCACTCTTTTCTTCCTCTCCTTTTTCTTTCTCTCCCCCTCTCTCCAGCAAAACAATAAAAGTCAGGATAATTGATGATGAAGAATATGAGAAGAACAAGGGCTTCTTCCTGGAGATCGGAGACCCTCAGCTCATAGAGACCAATGAGAAGCGAGGTGGGGGCGTGGCCTGAGCCGGCAGAGGAAACCACACATACAAACACACACACACACACACACACACACACACACACACACACACACACACTGAACACCAGTCCTCTGGAATATCATCGGGATCAACTACAGGCCAAACTACACCATCGACAGCCCTGCAACCCAGTCCCCGCGTATGCTTGTTTGCGTGTGTGTGTGTGTGTGTGTGTGTGTGTATGTATATCATGCATGCATTATTCCAAACCCCTCCTGTTGTCTTGTTTCTGCAGGAAGACGATAACAGTCAGGGTTCTCAATCGAGAGGAATACGATAAGCAGTGCAGCTTTTGCTTAGAGCTACAGACGCCACTTTGGAGAAGGAGAGGATGGACAGTATACAGAGGTTTCTCTCCCTCACACAGTGTCTCCTTTACTTTTTACTCTTCTCTCCCTCTGGGTAGTCTCACCCTCTCTGTCTCTCTCCTGGCGTGTGTGCCGTTTTACTAATCTAATGACATTTCTTTGCTTCCGCTGATTACACAACTATTCGGGACCCACTTTATATTAGGTGGCCTTAACTACTATGTACTAACATTTTAATTAAAAGTTTGATACAATGCACTTATTGTGTACATACATGTTTTTACATTGTACTTGCATTTTTAAAAATACCTGCTTGTAATTACGTCTGTAATTAATTTCTGTAGTTACGTTTGTAATTACACAGTTGACACTTCCCTTACACCTAACCCTACCCTTAAACTTACCCATACCACCACACCTGTCCCTAACCCTACCCGTATCCCACCTCAATATCAGCAAAGGTGTTTTGCAACACAATATGAACACAGTAAGTACATTGTACTTATTTTTTGATGTAAGTACGTAGTACTTAAGGCCACCTAATATAAAGTGGGGCCACTATTCGCACACTAACACACACACATTACACATGCTATAAAGGGGCCATATGATGCTTGTTTTAATGTTAGTTAAAAATTGTTGCCCCAAACACAATTAAGACCTAGTTTTCAACATTCGAAATGTAGATGTTAATAGGTCCTAATGCGTATAATGAGGAACCGCCAACTCACCTGTCAGGGAATCATTTCACCAAAACAAGGGATTTTTTTTTTTACCAGTGACCTTGCCAGGATCAGAACAATGTTTTGGTAGACTTCCATATCTTACTCTTTAGATATATACCAGTTCAGTAATAGTATCTTAACTATTCCCCTCCAGTGTGTTAAAAACAAAGTTGCTAGCCACCGCCAGCATTTTTTAAATCATTTTCACAAAATTTGAATGGCCCCCAGAATATTTTGTTGTATGAATATCTGAACATGTAATATATCAAAAGAAAGAACAGAGCCTAGCTTCATGCATTCTTTTTTTATCAATACTTGAATGTGGTAGGTTTCATAAAAAATTCAACATTTTGAGCAAAAATCTGAGAAAAATCACATTTTTGTCAAAGAGTGCATTAAGATCGGATTCAGAACAATGGTCAAAACATAGATGGAGTAGATTGAGTATATCAAGTCCATCAGCACCCCAAAGCTTCACAGTCCTATAGACCTCGTCCTGGGTCAATATTTCATTCAGTAAAATTAGGCAGTTTTGATTAATATGCTGTTGAATGTTAATGATCACATTATTTTACACACTATACATTATCTGCTTGCATATGCTATGGCTTGTTTCTGCTTCTTCTTCACGTCTTTTGATCAGAAGATTCAGAAGATACCGTATAACAGGGAAAACACGGAAATCCAAAAATTTCTTTCAATGGTGTGGAAGCCGTCTCATTAATGACAGGCATTTATGTCAATGACGGGGAAAGAGTTAAGGTGTTTAGGAGCAAGTGTATCATAAAAGGCCTTGTTAATGTTTAAATGGGGCCGGTCATATGCATATTAACATATTATGATTTCAGAAAAAGCCACACCTGCAGTTTTATTTCAATATACAGGTGTTGGTCATATAATTAGAATATCATCAAAAAGTTGATTTATTTCACTAATTCCATTCAAAAAGTGAAACTTGTATATTATATTCATTCATTACACACATACTGATACATTTCAAATGTTTATTTATTTTAATTTTGATGATTATAACTGACAACTAAGGAAAATCCCAAATTCAGTATCTCAGAAAATTTGAATATTACTTAAGACCAATACAAAGAAAGGATTTTTAGAAATATTGGCCAACTGAAAAGATGAATATGAAAAGTATGAGCATGTACAGCACTCAATTCTTAGTTGGGGCTCCTTTTGCCTGAATTACTGCAGCAATGCGGTGTGGCATGGGGTCGATCAGTCTGTGGCACTGCTCAGGTGTTATGAGAGCCCAGGTTGCTCTGATAGTGGCCTTCAGCTCTTCTGCATTGTTGGGTCTGGCATATCTTCCTCTTCACAATACCCCATAGATTTTCTATGGGGTTAAAGTCAGGCGAGTTTGCTGGCCAATTAAGAACAGGGATACCATGATCCTTAAACCAGATACTGGTTGCTTTGGCACTGTGTGCAGGTGCCAAGTCCTGTTGGAAAACTAAATCTGCATCTCCATAAAGTTGGTCAGCAGCAGGAAGCATGAAGTGCTCTAAAACTTCCTGGTATACGGCTGCGTTGACCTTGGACCTCAGAAAACACAGTGGACCAACACCAGCAGATGACATGGCACCCCAAACCATCACTGACTGTGGAAACTTTACACTGGACCTCAAGCAACGTGGATTGTGTGCCTCTCCTCTCTTCCTCCAGACTCTGGGACCCTGATTTCCAACGGAAATGCAAAATTTACTTTCATCAGAGAACATAACTTTGGACCACTCAGCAGCAGTCCAGTCCTTTTTGTCTTTAGCCCAGGCGAGACGCTTCTGACGCTGTCTGTTGTTCAAGAGTGGCTTGACACAAGGAATGCGACAGCTGAAACCCATGTCTTGCATACGTCTGTGCGTAGTGGTTCTTGAAGCACTGACTCCAGCTGCAGTCCACTCTTTGTGAATCTCCCCCACATTTTTGAATGGGTTTTGTTTCACAATCCTCTCCAGGGTGCTGTTATCCCTATTGCTTGTACACTTTTTTCTACCACATCTTTTCCTTCCCTTCGCCTCTCTATTAATGTGCTTGGACACAGAACTTTGTGAACAGCCAGCCTCTTTTGCAATGACCTTTTGTGTCTTGCCGTCCTTGTGCAAAAAATCCTGAAAAAAAATTATCATCTCAGTTTCCATAAAAATATTAATATTACTTCTGAAGGATCATATGACAATGAAGACTGGAGTAAATCAGCTTTACCATCAATTACATTTTTAAATATATTAAATTAAAAAAAACAATTTTAAATTTTAATAATAATTCACAGTATTATTATTTTGATCAAATAAATGCAGCCTAATGCCAAGTTCAGACTGCCCGATTTTAGCCACGATTTTGACTCGCCGACAGGTTTTGCGAAATCGCCGACAAATGCCTGAAATCATAGGCAAATCGGTGCTTGTGCATGCAAGTGACAATTACGCAGTGTGAATGATCAAAGATGCGATCAGGGAGAATCGCCGATGAGTCACCGACACCCGTGAGATATTTGGCATGCTAAATATCTGGACCTGTTGGCGATTCAAACTCCTGCTGTGTGAAATGTGTTCTGACTGAAAAATACATCGCCGTTGACCGACAGCCAATGAGAGAGCAAGATACAGGGCAGCGGGAGGTTCAGGGAGGAGTTATAGACTATAATATTAGTATTTTAATAGATATATGTACAGTTATATCAAACAGAAACAAAGCACAAACATTTGCTTGACCAGCCGCAAGAGGTGTCAATTGTCGTCTTTTGGACAACTGTCAAGTCAGCAGTCTTCCCCATGATTGTGTAGCCTACAGAACTAGACTGAGAGACCATTTAAAGGCCTTTGCAGGTGTTTTGAGTTAATTAGCTGATTAGAGTGTGGCACCAGGTGTCTTCAATATTGAACCTTTTCACAATATTCTAATTTTCTGAGATACTGAATTTGGGATTTTCCTTAGTTGTCAGTTATAATCATCAAAATTAAAAGAAATAAACATTTGAAATATATCCGTCTGTGTGTAATGAATGAATATAATATACAAGTTTCACTTTTTTATTAGAATTAGTGAAATAAATCAACTTTTTGATGATATTCTAATTATATGACCAGCACCTGTATACACCACCTCTCAAAAGATTGGGATCAGTAGGAATTTTTTTTTCTTTCTAAGATTTTATGCTAATGCCTAGTTCACACTGCACGATTTTCAAACTCGTCGGATCACTGCTCTTTTCACACTGCATGGCTATCTGGGCCAGCATTCAGTTACTGCTGTGTTCACACTGCACAATGGTTCGGCGACAGGGGGTTTCACACTGCATGACTGTACAAGAGGAATAATCGCAGACAGCTCTGTCCCGTCCGCAAATTACGTTTCACAACAAAGCACACGCGATAAGTGAGAAGGAAACAACGCAAGATCACACATGCGTAAGACTGGAGTTCTCGTGCGAGACTGGAAATGTAATTAAAAATATAGAGTGCTGTGCAGAAACTTCCAAATTGTCTGTGCGCTGATTTGCAGCAAAAGGGAGAAAAATAAAAAAGATTATTATGGTTGGGGAGACGCATGGAGCAAGGATAGTGTTCTGCAAAGAGAGTTGAGGTAAATAAATAATATTGCAATGTGCTGCTGTTGCGGCTGGTCAAGCAAATGTTTGTGCTTTGTTTCTGTTTGATATAACTGTACATATATCTATTAAAATACTAATATTATGGTCTATAACTCCTCCCTGAACCTCCCGCTGCCCTGTATCTTGCTCTCTCATTGGCTGTCGGTCAACGGCGATGTATTTTTCAGTCAGAACACATTTCACACAGCAGGAGTTTGAATCGCCGACAGGTCCAGATATTTAGCATGCCAAATATCTCACGGGTGTTGGTGACTCATCGGCGATTCTCCCTGATCGCATCTTTGATCATTCACACTGCGTAATTGTCACTCGCATGCACAAGCACCGATTTGCCTATGATTTCAGGCATTTGTCGGCGATTTTGCAAAACCTGTCGGCGATCGGGGCTAAAATCGGGCAGTCTGAACTTGGCATTAGGCTGCATTTATTTGATCAAAATAATAATACTGTGAAATATTACAATTTTAAAAAAAAATTTTAATTTAATATATTTAAAAATGTAATTGATGGTAAAGCTGATTTACTCCAGTCTTCATTGTCATATGATCCTTCAGAAGTAATATTAATAATTTTATGGAAACTGAGATGATAATTTTTTTTTTCAGGATTTTTTGATGAATAGAAGAACCCAAACTTTTGAATGGTAGCATATGGACTTTATGGTCTGAGAGTTTTGAACTGAAGCTTGCAATGTGTTCATATAATACACAAAACATTTATTTAAAAAGGGCAAGTACATTTTTAACGATGTGACCCTTTAATTTATAGTGAGAATAATCTTTTACTCAGTATTTGTGTAGTTTACCATATAGGGTGTGTTCAGGATACTTGCAGTTTCAGAAAGAAGGCTTCAAAGCGAATTGTTTTATTTTTTTTCCGGGCAATAATCTCATAACTAGACACAAAGGAAATGTCAAAACACAACAGCAAATGAGTTCAGATACAGGGCTGTAAATCATGAGGAGAGATTAGGGGAGCTCAAAAAGACTCAGAGCTCAAGATTGTGAGCTGTCTTCAAAGCCAAGGTTGTTTGAGTGTGTTTCATCTCACATTTAGATAAACATTTATTTTCCAGGAAGCAGAGCAGTTCGGTTTCCCAGCACTTTAGTGTATCAAATGTTTTTTATCATATTTATATTTACTTTTTGACATTCATGTGATTTTGGTTAATGCTGTTTAGCATAACTGATATAAGATGCAATAAAAAGAGATCCAAAGGTCAAAACATGGAAAACAGGAGATAATTAGAGAGAAGATCAGGTAGAATTCAATGAAATGCAGCTGGATTTGATTATGCATTTTTGATTATGTTTTGCTGCTCAGCCATGTGACTTCATCAGTGATTAACATAAAAATTGATTAAGGCACTCAGATGAGTGGTGAAACATTTTTAAAATAATTTATAATCAAGTCCATTTGCTTTTGATTAGCTTCGTTTGTAAGACATTTGTGAGTACCCTGGATGATTCAAAGCCTTCATAGAAAAGAGAAAAGAGATAGCATATTATGAGAGAAAGAAGAAAAGAAGAGACACTAGAAAAATAAAGGACAGCAGAAGAGAAGATTGGATGAGAATAAAAGGAGTGTGTGAGCGTGTGTGTGTGTGTGCAGCACCAAGCTGTAGACTGAAAATGATAGCTCTGTTTGTAAGGACAAAAGAGAGAGAACCTCAGCCATTTAAATCAATATCAAATTACATGAACCTGACTCCATCTTAATGTTGTGCTACATCTACAGGCAAAATAGAACAAATATGCAGCATCTCATTCAATTACCAAAGTTAATCACAAAATCACAATGTGACCAATTTATTTTTACATTTTCTGTTGGTCGTTTAATTTACTTCCTATCTATCTTTTAACTTTTTTTCTGCGGTTGTGTCACGCTACACATCTCAGTGGTGGACACGGATCTACAGTGGGTCTGAAATGTATTACTTTGATTAGCAGCTGATTAAAGATAATTCGATTTTTTTTTTTAAATCATAAGTTCTAAGAAATGGAACACCCCAACCCCCTTATAAAGAAATCACATTTTTATTTATTGGATAAATATTATTATTTGATTGATGAAATCTAAACAATTAAATACCAATTTATAATTATATATAAAGATTTGTTTTTCATAGTAAATTACATTCCCTGCCTTTTAACTTTGTAGGATTTTGGTAATAATAGTTTCTTATATTTGTTTTTCTCTTTAATTAGTATTTTAATTCAGAATCTTAGCACGACATCAATCAAACCCCTCTGACTAAATGATTGATATTTGTGATTATTTGTGATCCAATTATTGTTCATTCCTCTTCAGTTTTTCTTCAGTTAGTTATTGGTCAGTCTATTATCAGCTATTCATTTCATCTTGAATTACCTAATTGTACAATTTGTACAAACAGGTCCATTACAATTTCTACAATCAGTTCTTGTTTTCAGTTTAATGCATCTTCTCTACAGATTTGCCGAACTTTGAGAGAAAAATTATTGAGAAACTGTCACATGCTAAAACCTGAGGTGGTAAAATAACGTATAAGACTAAACACAAAGTGTATAACATGATCTGCGTTCAGAGGGAAAGAAACAGAAAGAGATGGTGATGTGTGTATTTTGTTATCTCACAATTCAACAGGCAGAAAAGTGTGGAAAACCAAGTAATTCACAAAAAAGGAGAACTTGCCATCTGAGAATAAAGATGAACAGATTACAATGCAACAGATGAACATAAAATATGAAGACAAAGAGAGAGAGACTGTTTAGGCTACAGGAGCGAGTTGCTCTGCCATTAATCTGACAGTGAATCTTATGCTGGAATCCTCCACTAATGCCTCTGGGTTCATTTGTGGCTTGAGGTTTATTCTTTCCATTAGACATTTCATTCGTTTATGCTGCCATTTCTGCCTATGAGGCTCGTGTTTGATTTAAGCTTGGGAATGTAGTCATCATAACATTGTTTTATGACTATTGCTGTTGTTGGTGTTGCGGTAATGCCAGCTGAGCTTGTGAACTGAGAAGAAATATGAAATAAATGAGACAGAAAGAGAAATTGAAAGAGAGAATATATGTGATGGGGATAAATTACATTTCCACTGGAATCACCTTGTTGCTGCCCAAAGGATTGTCGTTTTCTCCTTTCCCAGCCCTTTGCTTTTGTCTGTCCACATCACTTTGTGCATGTCTCTAATGTTACTTAATCGTTTTCATTTCCAAATCATCATACCTCTGTCTTAGGTCTGCATCTGTTGTTTTCCCTTTAACCCTCTCATTTCAGTGTGTGTGTGTGTGTGTGTGTGTGTGTGTGTGTGTGTGTGGGTGGGGGATTGATTGGGCTAAATCCAGTCACATGATGACTGGATGCTTATGTCACACACTTACTTACCCAGAATTCCATTGGACACATAGAAGCTTCATCGCTGAAACAAATGAAGGAAAAATCCTGCCTCTGACATATTTCTCATATATACAGGGTCTCACGGTGGTCTGTATGTGTTCTGGTATAAAAGTATGTTTTATTAGATGGACCCAGTTTTCTAAATTTACCAACGAAGATCTGAGATTTTGACCTTTTAAAGGATTTTCCCCTGCAGAGCCAAATTCTTGTTCACTGTAGCATTTTGACAAAAACTAAATTTACACAATCCAGTTTATCCACAGAAACCTATTGATCCACAAACATGTTTTGGATGATTATTTGTAATATAAGGTGGCTGGTTTGGTGGGTTTGTTTTCTACTCTCTGACTGGTGCTTTTGTTTGCAGAGGAGGAGAAAGAGGCTGGGAAGGAAGAGGAGGAGCCTCTGACAGGTGAAGATGAAGAGGAACGACGTATCGCTGAGATGGGGAAGCCAATGCTCGGAGATCACCCCAAACTGGAGATTATCATTGAGGAATCTTATGAATTTAAGGTGTGTTGTTTTAGCTACATAGTTCCCTTTTTTTATTCATAATCACATTTAAAGCAACTTTAAAGGGTACTTCACACAAAGAAATCACTAAAGGGGTGAAAATGGGTGAAATACTTGTTAATGTACCCATTTACTTAACCTCAGGTTGTTCTAAAATTGTATAACTTTTTTATTTTGTGAAACACAAAATCAAATAATGAAGAATGTTTCAGTGTTTATTTGTCCATACAATGAAATTCAAGAATGCCCAAGAACAAAAGAAAGTCATAAAGGTTTGGAACAACTTGAGGTTGAGTAAATGACAACAAACTGTACTATTACATACACACACACTGATCAAGCATAACTTTATGACCTAATATTTTGTATCGCCTAATATAATAATTTGCTGCCAAAATTATCAGCCCTGACCCTTCGAGGCATGGATTCCACTATAGACCCCTGAAGGTGTGCTGTGGTATCTGGCACCAAGATGTTAGCAGCAGATCCTTTAAGTCCTGTAAGTTGTGAGGTGGGGCCTCCATGGATCAGACTTGTTTGTTCAGCACATCCCACAGATGCTCGATTGGATTGACGTCAACACCTAAAACCAGCCACCTTATTTCATTTTCTCTGTGGTCCAGTTCTGATGCTCGCGGGCCCACTGTTGGCTTTTGGCGGTGGACAGGGGTCAGCATGGTCACCCTGAATGGTCTGCGGCTGTTATATCAGTGTTATTTACTTCACCTGTCATAATGTTATGCCTGATTGGTTTATGGTATATTCGCAATAGCCAATTATCATATGAAACACAAAAGAGCTCCCATTAAGATCTTTACTGCAGTACACTGAGGGCTTTTATTATGATTTGTGGATGATTTTCATTGACAATAGTTGCTAGTATTTATGCAAACCTGACACTGGGTTACTACATTTAGCACTTACTTTATAGGTCATATATGAATGTGAATGAGTATGAATCAGAAATGCATCAGACTGCAAGTGTGCAGATGCCCATTTTTCTGAGAAGCAAGTTTCCTTCTAATTCCTTATAGAAACACTCTCATTCTGTCAGGGAAGTTCAAGGACCTTGAACGTCGGCATCTCATCGGTCGCCTCCACACACTTCAGGACGATACGCATGCATACGCCTGCACTTTAGCCCACACGCACTAGCCATCCTGAGACGTACACACACTCTGATCCCACACACACACTTCATAGCGGGGCAGACCAGAGAGCAGTCAGAAGCACTCGATGGATTGTGTTCTGCTTCGTCTGAAGTGTGTGTATGTTTGTTTATTCCTGTTCTCAGTTGCACTGGACAGTAATGAAGCTCTCTCTCTCTCTTTTCTCTAGAACACTGTAGATAAGCTGATTAAAAAGACAAACTTGGCTCTTCTGGTTGGCACCAACAGCTGGAGAGACCAGTTTATCGAGGCCATCACAGTCAGCGCTGGTGAGTATTTGGGTTTGTGAGGAGCATCGGCAGGTCTGATTTAGTTATTCATAAAAAAAGAACAGTTTGTTCGAGATGTTAATCTTTCATAAGTGTTGGCAGAAGTGCCTGCATTAATTAAATGCCACTGTTTAGCGCTTTTGTTTTCAATTGGGTTATTTCAAGGTTGTCCTGGAGGGCCATCTTCCTGTAGAGTTTTAATACACCTGCCTGGAAGTTTCTAGTAATCGTGAGACAGAGCTCGATTAGCTGGTTCAAGTGTGTTTAGTTAGGTTTAAAGCTAGGCTCTGCTGGAAGGTGGCCCACTAGAATCAGACATTCATGGGTTATATAGATTGCATAAAATGTTACATTTTTACATTTTTACTGGTACTGTTTTGACACTAAAATGTGTATTCTTTTGTTTGTACCTGCAGTATTTCTACAGTAGTATGATGTAGAAATGGGTAAAACATGCCAATTTGATGAGAATGTTTTCTGATTGGGTGATTGTTTAATTTTAATCATTAACCTTTTAACCAATTAGTTTGACGTCTTGAGTTGAGCTTGTCAGCTTTTGTTTATTTTCTTTGTATGAGAAACTTTCTTTGTATCAGTATGGAGATGTTTTCTTAAAATGTACTGCACTGTGTCTGTTGTATACCCTGAAGAAGGCCCTTAAGCCAAAATGCTTTGGTAATTTTATTAATTTATTAAAGCCCCCCTTACCTTGTTGCTGGTTTCCCTTTTTGCACTTTTTATATTGTCTGCTTCCACGCATCTTGTGAGCTGGTAAAGTCGCTCCAGAACAGAACCATAGGCATTTCGTTTTTGACACACACAGTAAGCAGTAGACCAATCAGAGCAGAGTAGGCTCGCGGGAAGAAGCGGTTTAGAGAGACCGAAGCCTTTATTGAACTGTTTGAGACACTGTGAGAAAAGTGGTGATGCTGCAGTGTATATTATGAGAAAATTAAAGTGGGGGGGGGGGGGGGGGGGGGGTTTACACTTTTTTTTTTTTTTTTACTTCGGATGCATGTAAACTTATTGTAGGAGACCTCCAAAACAAAATTAGAAACCTTTAAAATAGCATAACGGGTACTTTAATCATCCAAATACCTTTTTCCCACTATAAAAAACCTTTTGTTCAATGGATGTTAAATGTTCTCTAACATGGAACCATCAAATAAAGAACTTTTATATTAAAGTGCACAGTACAGTATGTGTGTAATTTATCTCTGCTGTAAAGCACCCCCTAGTAGCCAGTAGCAGTACTCAGGAAAGTCAGTTTACAGCCTCACCTCACTCAGACACTTACGGCCATGCATTCTTCATTCTCTGTGCATTGGACAGAATGACAGTAGATGAAGGTGGAGAAAAACAAAAGCGAGAGAGGGATTTTTTTTTTTTTTGGTTGGTTGGTTGGTTGGTTTTCTCTGAAGTAATTAGCACTCGCAGCACGACCTCAGATAGACTGATGATCATAGAGGCTGCTGCTGCTCTAGCCGCGTGTTTGTGTGTGGATCAGGTGTTGGTGACTTGGTGATTCACACTTGAACACCTCTCAGTGTGCCAATTTGTGCTCTGGGGCAAAGCAAGGTTAAAAGCCTGCGTGCGTGCGCGTGCGTGTGTGTGTGTTGCTTTCAGAACTGACCTGCAATCACCAGTACACTACTGCTGTCAGAACAAGTATTTTCATACAGCATTTAGTTGTTTCTAAAACAGTCTTTTTTGTATGTAAAAAAAAAAAAAAGTTAATATTATGCAGATGAATTTAAAGAGATAGTGCTCCCATTTAATCACTTTTGTGTCATTCCAAGCCTGTATCACTTAACTTTGAGAAGTAGCTATATCTGATTCAAGTATTAATTGTTCTTGCAATGAATCGATTCAGTAGTTTTTTTCCTCTGCTAGACCTGCCAAATTTCATTCAAATTCACGTTTTCAAATTTGGTGTGTCGAGATGCGTCAGGCCAGATTGTCAATAATGCTTAATGTTCAAAGTTCTTGTGTCTTAAATAAGATTTGGATTCAAGTCATATAGACTTTTTATATATTAATTTCATTATTTTTGTAATTTTATGACTTTGGCAGTGGCATTTAATTTCACATTGGAAAAAAGCTATGTAAACATCCAATCTATCATCAAACTTGCATTAATCTATTCTTAACAGATGTCACGAACTGATAACAAATGGAACCAAATGTAAATTGATTTTTTTCCATTTCTCTGGACAGAACACAGATTTTTCCATGACTTTTATCAGGACACATAGACGTACACGTACATACACGCAAATGCACACAGATAGATACAAAGAAGAGGAAAAGGTCTGCTGCTAATGGCAGTAAATTGAAGAGTTGAAAGTTTAAAAGCTTTGCTAAATGTCAGACTCTGCAGCACAGCAAGATAATTTATATAGAAAGATAAGAAGAGAGTCAACACAACATGAGCACTGAGTATGTAGGGGTTTACTTATCTGTAGATTGTGCTCAAAAAGGTCCATAGAATTGAGCTACATTTCACACAACCTTCTTTTGGAGACATTTGGAGATGTCTTTAATTGGGAAAATAATTCATAAAGAATTAAAATAAAAAAACAATTATAAATATATATTAAGATATATAAAAATTAACTGAACAAAATTATAAAAGCACATAAAATTACTACAACTTAAACTAAAATTAGAACAGAAAAAAAAAAAAAAATATATATATATATATATATATATATATATATATATATATATATATATATATATATATATAATTAAAAGCTGCAATAATAGACAGTAAGCCTACAATATGTTGTCGTTTAGGACAAAATCATGCCATTGGTCAAAATGACAAAGTGCATGTATTACTCTTGTCTGAAAGCAATCTGATGCTCTTTTATGAGGCATTTACACCCTTCAGACACACTTGTGGGCAGCACATAAAGCATCATGTTGACCTTCTCTGTCTTTTTGACACACATGTATCCATATTTACATGCATGCACTGCAGCGACAGCAAACATCATTGTAACCTTTGTAAGGGTGGTTCGTCTACAGTGGTTCAGGCTGCAGGGTTGCCGAATGACTAAAGAAACGTTATCAGCAAGCTAGAAAACTGTACATTTCTTGTCTTTTACCACCCACTGCTACTTATACCAACGACAGAAATAAGTGCAGTTGCAATAGCAAAATATGTGGGAGAGCGTTGCTATAGTGTGACGATATTGTATTGCAATAGGTAGCACTTCAATGTTAATACCGAAACAAAACAACTAGTTAGTACATCATTTGTAATTGAAAGGGTTTAATGACCATATCTGGTTATGGTTACACTTAAAATAGTTAAAATAGATATATGAGCTGATGATAACTTATTCCATTAATTGTACCCAAATCTGTAGAATGCCTGACTGATATATATATATATATATATAGAGAGAGAGAGAGAGAGAGAGAGAGAGAGAGAGAGAGAGAGAGAGAGAGAGAGAGAGAGAGAGAGAGAGAGAGAGAGAGAGAGAGAGAGAGAGAGAGAGAGAGAGAGGCTTTAGAAAAGAGAAGAGAGAAAGAGCCAGAGAATAATAGACAGAGTCAAGAGAGGGGCCAAAGAGCAGCCCCCAAGAAAAGAGAGAGCCAAAGAATCAAGAGAGACAGAGCAACCGTTTCAATATTCATTTATCCCTTCCTTGACCGTGTGACTGAAACCCAAATGTGAGACATTCAAACTGACCAATCAGATAATTACATCTTACCACCCACTTTAAAGTTGTGACACATTTTGGCCTACAGGCCTTTCAACATCTCTTTGTCTGTAGGAATTCCAAATGGCCCTAGTGATAAGAAAGATGAGGGTTGAAACAATAAAGCAAATGTCTTTGTTCAGTTTCAAATATCTTTGATTATTTTCAATCCTACAAATTCAAATATCCGTGGGCTGTAATGATACAGATACACACATATACACTCATGCAGATCAGCTGATTTCTTTCTGAATCGTCAAAAGCGTCTCTTAATGATTAAATCTCGTGATAATATTTTGAATGATCAGTGTGAATGTTCCGTCTCAACGAGTGTGTCCCAGTCTAATTATCTACTTGGATCAATAATCCTTTTAATCACAGTGTGTAATCAGGTTTTGCCTGTGAATACAAAGTCTTAGCAAAACAATGATGAAATCCACTGCCAAAGACTTGCTTTCAGCTGATGCTGTGAATAGGCGAGATTTCTGAACATCCTGTAGCATCTAATCACACTTTAAAGGAACAGCCTCACCTGTCAAAGAGCAGTGTGTGGGCGTGTGTAAGCTGCTCGCTTTACGCTCTCAAGGAAACGCCGCACCAACAGAATATCAAACAGATTAGACCCTCACTGAACACTGTGTGTGTGCACGTGTGTGTGGCTTTATCTATACTGCCTTGACTGCCACATTTTGGTCCCTTAGATATGGCCCAGATTCCTCCTTCAGTGTAAATCTATTATATTTCTTGCTTGTTTTAGCACAAATGGCACAGGATGAGTCATGTGGCAGACTTTAATATTTAGGGGTTTATTCACCGTGTAGTAGAAGGTCAAATTTAATTATTTCTCTTTATTATCTTCCTGCAGGTGAGGATGATGATGATGAAGAATGCGGAGAGGAGAAGCTCCCCTCCTGCTTCGATTACGTCATGCATTTTCTCACTGTCTTTTGGAAAGTTCTCTTCGCCTTCGTCCCCCCCACCGACTACTGGAACGGGTGGGCATGTTTCGTGGTGTCAATCTGCATGATTGGCCTCTTGACGGCTTTCATCGGAGACCTAGCATCCCACTTCGGCTGCACCATCGGACTCAAAGACTCCGTCACAGCCGTGGTGTTTGTGGCGCTGGGCACTTCAGTGCCAGGTGAGGGGGGGGGAGAACATGCGTACCTCTGATTTTTGTGTTTCAGCCACCCATGTTTATATTTACATACAGACATTTATCACAGAATGAGGATGTCCAAGCACTCGTGTCGTGTGTGTGCGCGCTGGGCTATGATTATGATATATCATATAATTATGCAGAGTAAAGCTCCTTGCTACATTGCACCCCCATATATTACCTTCATCAGTCATGATAACTGTTATTTAAAACAGGAGAAACACACACACCACATGTACAGAAGAGACACACACACCACAATGTTCATGTACAGAAGAGAGAGAGACACACACACACACACACACACACACACACACACACGTTAAATAGATTGTGTCTGCTGGCAGTGCAGTGCATGTTCACTATGTTTAGTATTCCAGACACACCGGACTACTCTTAGAGAAAACGCTGAGGGAGCAGAAAGCAAAGGCATTCCCATCTCTCTCTCTAATGCTGTTCTTCTCCCTCTTTACCTCACTCCATTTTTTTTTCTTTTCATCCTCCATTTCTCACCCTTTTGCTGTTCTCATCTCACTGCAGGAAATCATTTTCTGACATTTGCATATTGCTTTCCAGTGAAAGTCATCATACATTGACAATGTCATGCACAAAAAAGGACATTTTCTCAATTAGTATTTTTTCAAAACATCCTTAAAGGGATAATTCACCCAAAAATTATAGTTTTGTCATTATTTATTCACTATCATGTTTCAATCCTGCATGAATATCTTTCTTCTTTGGAATGTAAAAGAAGATGTACTTCGAAGGATGTTGTTTTTTGTCCATACAATGTAAGTAAATGGGGTCCAAAACTACACTGGACCCCTTTGACTTTCACTATATGGACAAAAAAACAAACAAACCCACAGACATTTTCAAAATATCTTTGTTTCTGTTTCACAGAAGAAAGAAAGTCATCTACACGAGGATGCTTCAGCTCATGCAGTATTAAAGGGTTAGTTCACCCAAAATTGAAAATAAAGTCAGTAATTACTCACCCTCATGTTGTTCCAACCATGTAAGACCTTCGTTCATCTTCGGAACATAATTTAGTATATTTTTGATGTATTTTTTGATTTTTGAAATCTGAGAGCTGTCTCACTCCTCCATAGGCTTTCAGAGGGAATGAAACTTTATGGCCCAGAATAGTAAGTAAAAACGTCATTTAAGGAGTCCAAATGACTACAGTGGCTCTGTATTAAGTCTATCATGCGACGAAAATACTTTTTGAGCGGAAAAACAACAAAAATAACGACTTTATCCCACTATTATTGTTGTTCAATTTGAGCCTCTGATGAGAGTTCGCGGGAGTGCCACGACGCATGCGCGAGAACTGAGATTAGTAGTAGTAGAAGAAGAACGCCGTAATCTCAGGCTCAAATTGAACAACAATAATAGTGGGATAAAGTCGTTATTTTTGTTGTTTTTCCGCTCAAAAAGTATTTTCTGAGATTACGGCGTTCTTCTTCTACTACTACTAATCTCAGTTCTCGCGCATGCGTCGTGGCACTCCCGCGAACTCTCATCAGAGGCTCAAATTGAACAATAATAGTGGGATAAAGTCGTTATTTTTGTTGTTTTTCCGCTCAAAAAGTATTTTCGTCGCATGATAGACTTAATACAGAGCCACTGTAGTCATTTGGACTCCTTAAATGACGTTTTTACTTACTATTCTGGGCCATCAAGTTTCATTCCCTCTGAAAGCCTATGGAGGAGTGAGACAGCTCTCAGATTTCATCAAAAATATACTAAATTATGTTCCGAAGATGAATGAAGGTCTTACATGGTTGGAACAACATGAGGGTGAGTAATTACTGACTTTATTTTCAATTTTGGGTGAACTAACCCTTTAACATGATATCAATAAGCCTATTTCACTTCTTCTTTTTGTTTTTAAATATCATGGTTATCGTCAATACACCTGGAACTTCCACAAATTGTTTTGCTTAAGTGCAGATTAATGGATTTGTTTCCAAATTATTCCATTTAATAAATTAGATTGATGAAAAGCTAAAAGTGATTGAAATAAAAATTAAAAATGGGACACTGTTCTTCAATATTCCTTTTTACACAAACTGTGCTACTTCATGAATGTTTAAGTAATGCTTCTTTTTCTATAGCAATGCTATTTGAGGGCAGGAATAAAAGACTGAATGTAAAAAGATAAAACACAAAATATAAATATTATTATTCAAAATGTATATAGATATAGTGTTCATTTTCTTGGCCAGGGGGTATTCCAGAAAGCAGGTTATGTGACATAACTGGATATGTTTAAGAGTAAGCGGATAACCTCAAATTTTGGTTTTAAAAACGGAGGTAACTTTCAGGGTATGTAAGTAGCCATAGCAACTCACTCTCTGAACATAACCTGCTCCAGAGCAGCTCATGATCTAGGGTTAGTTTGCTTAAGAGGTATATAATTAATATAGTTATTAATATAATCAAATTTGTTTCCGTTATATAATATACAATATTATATATTAATTCTAAAGAATTATAATAAAAATTATAACAAGGTAATGTTTATTTATTTATTTACTTCTTTTTTTCATCTCAAACATGGATCTGCATTTAATTAATTAGCATCAAATAAACAATATAATCATTATTCTTAGTTAATAAAGATTACTTATTAAACAAAGACATTGAAAATGTGACGGTAAGTTACCTTACTTTCTGGAATACCCCACAGGATAATACCGTAGTGTAAATCTGATATAGTGACAGTACTAGTGGACGTACTACAGATGTTTAGAGAAGTAGTGCTTTTTGTTTTAGGAGAAAATTACATTCAAGCAGCCTTTTGTCCCAGGGGGCCTTTAGACACATTGTACCCTATCAGCTAAAATCACTTTCTAGCAAAAAAATCTCTTGCTAACAGTAAACTGTGGGAATATGTCTTTCCCTTAGGGTTAGAGAAAAATTAGTTTGAAGGGCTAACGCTTAGACAATGCAACTTTTTTTGGTCAAGTTTGATCAATGGTTAAAAATAAATATGAATGAATGAATAGTTTTTATTGTGTTTGTTTAGATGATAAAATCACACAGCCTGGTTCAGGTAACAAAAACTCTTTACTAGTAACAGGTCAAAAATCAAATCAATAGTAAGGTAAATGAGGCAAATTTTAAAAACCGTCTGCTGAAGAGTTTATAACCATATCCATTGATTTGTTTTTCTGCTGTTTCTGCACAGATTGACAAAATGACAAATGCGTCAGTCTGTAGTGAGAGATGAAAGCCAATAGTACTGAGAAAACAATTGAACTTCCAATTAACCAAGCGAGCGGCCAGAAACCAGGCGAGGGACATGTACGCTGACTGATAAGGCAGCGTTCACCAGTGCTTTGGAACAGAAAGCAAAGCCTTTAGATTCAGCGTATAGTTAGAGTATCTTGAATTAATCATTTGCTCTATGCATTTAAAATGAAAATGGGTTTGATGTGTAACGTCCATCCTCTGAATGCAGTCTCGCTAATGTGTGGTGATATGAAAGGTTAATTATAGTGATTTTTCTCTCTCTTGATTTAAGTATTTTGCAGTCCACTTTGTATTTCCCAGCACAGCCGTACACTATATTGCCAAAAGTTTTGGGGCGCCTACCTTTACATTCACATGAACTTTAATGAAATCCCATTATTAATCTGTAGGGTTTAATATGGAGTTAGCCCACCCTTTGCAGCTATAGCAGCTTCAACTCTTCTGGGAAGGCTTCCCACAAGGTTCAGGAGTGTGTTTGTGGGAATTGTTGACTATTCTTCTAGAAGCGCATTTGTGAGGTCAGGCACTGATGTTGGACGAGAAGGCCTGCCTCGCAGTCTCCGCTCTAATTCGTCCCAAAGGTGTTCTATCGGGTTGAGGTCAGGACAGTCAAGTTCCTCCACACCAAACTCGCTCATCCATGTCTTTATGGACCTTGCTTTGTGCACTGGTGCGCAGTCATGTTGAAATTGTCCAAATTGTCTTGGTATGGTGAAGCATTAAGAGTTCCTTTCACTGAAACTAAGGGTCAAGCCCAACCCCTGAAAAACAGCCCCACACCATAACCCCCAAACCAAACTTTACACTTGGCACAATGCAGTCAGGCAAGTACCGTTCTCCCGGAAACCAATTTTATACATCTTTAGCCATGCAAGTGATTGGAACCTGAATTCAATGATTTGGAGGGGTGTCCCAATACTTTTTTGGCAATATAGTGTACATGAGCCACAGGGACTTTTATAGTCAATAAAGTACTATATGTGTGGTCGTCCTGTATGAGTTTGTGTCCATATGCAAACGCAAGCATATGAGGTTTATAACAGTTTCAAAGTCTGTAACAGTCTGGATTGCTGATCCATTTAAGTCCGTAATGATTAACTGCTCCCAAGCGTCTTTCTAGGATGAAGCTATGCATTGCCATGACACCCACATTAGCGGCAGTGGTCGTCTGCACGCTGCCAGGCTCTTTGGCAGAACTTTACACCAGACTGGGTGTTAGCTGAGCCTTAACTGAGAATTTCCTTGGTAATGCCATGGAAACAGCTCCATCCATGCTGTTGTTTACAACAACATAACAGGACAGCGATGAATAAGGAGAAGGAAAATGTTATTTCAGAGTAAAGTACTTTACAGTAAAACCCAGCTTTGACTTTATAATACTGTCTTGAGATGCCGTTGCGTCAATTTTAGTCTTTTAAGCCCTTAAATGACTACTGTTGTTCTCAGATACATTTCCACAGAGAGTTTCTAACCTTCACTTTTAGACAGATGTTGATTGCTGCAGTTATGTCGCGCTGGAATTACCGTAATTTCGAGATGACAACTTTGAGCTGTTCGAAATGCTTCATCACGACAATTCTTTGGTGAATAGAAAGTTCAAAACAACAACATTTATTGGAAATAGAAATCTTTTGTAACATTTATAAATGTCTTTACTTGATCCTATGAATATAATATTAGAATGTGTGAATATTAGAGTGTGTATCCACTGGATAGCGAGACCTTTAAATGAGGAAAATGGCTCTTTGTGACCACAGGCAGCAAAGAGTAATATCAACATATCCAGAGCAGTTCAGCGGGGTTATGCGTTATGGACTACATTAGCATAACGAAATCGAGAGATGGAAATTAAAAGAGACACGGAGGAAGAAAGAGTTTGAAAGGAAGGGTATGTGCATCTAGGGTTATTTAGAGGCCTTCCCGGACAGAACGCACAATCAGCACCCTCATGGCTTCTCAGCTGTCAGCAGTAGATCAACCTGTTAGCATGCAGCTGTCTCTGAGCGAGAGAGAAACCACACTGTTTAAATAGCAGACAGCCCACTGATTTCAACTCAAATCAGAGGTTAACCAGGCTGTTATTACAAAATTACATCCTCACCAAAAAAGGAGAGATGAGTGAGAGAGACTATGGGGTATTATTAGAGTGTATGCTTGTTTGTGCTCTTTTAACTAGATTTTTTTCCCCTAAAAAAAAATGTCTAAATGTATTTAGACAAACAGGATGTACAGTACGAAGTAGAAGTATTTTAATTAGTTATTTAAAGATTACTTTTAGTTTGTTTTTTGTTCTTGTTTTAAAGCATAAACTTCACTAAATTGTATATTTCTTCTTTAGATTTATGGTTTATTTGGCTGTACTTTTGGTACAAAATAAATTCACTAAATCTTTCAAAACCAAGTCAAGTAAATACGTACATATGTATTTTTTTTTTTTTATTATACACTACCATTGAAAAGTTTTCGATCAGTAAGATATTTTTTTTGTTTTTAAAATAGGAGTCTCTTCTGCTCACCAAGGCTGCATTTGTTTAATCCAAAATACAGAAAAAACAGTAATATTGTGAAATATTTTTTACATTTTTAAAGAACCGTTTTCTATTTGAATATATTTTAAAAAGTAATTTATTCCTGTGATTCAAAGCTGCATTTTCAGCATCATTACTCCAGTCTTCAGTGTCACATGATCCTATAGAAATCATTCTAATATGATGATGTGGTGCTCAAGAAACATTTATTATTATCAATGTTTTCAAAACGGTAAAAAAAATTGATAAATAGAAAGTTTAAAAAAACTGAATTTATCTGAAATAATTTTTTTTTTTTATAATTTTACACTACCATTCAAATGTTTGGTGTCAGTATAAAAAAAAATGTTGGGAGGCATATTAAAGAAATTAATACTTTTTTTCAGTAAAGATACATTAAATTGATTAAGGACATTTATAATGTTACAAAATACAATCTATTTCAAATAAATGCTGTTCTTTTGAACTTTCTATTCGTCAAATAATCCTTTACACAACTGTTTTCAACATTGATAACAATAAGAAATGTTTCTTGAGCACCACATCAGCATATTAGAATGATTTCTGAAGGATCTGGAGTAGTGATGCTGAAAATTCAGCTTTGCCATCACAGGAATACATTTTATTTTAAATAGTAACTGATCTAAAACTTTTAAACGGTAGTGTATATTTTGTTTATTTGATTGTATATTCATTTGAGTTGTTGTTATTATTATTATTATTAATCCCTCAGAATGTTTATGAAAAAGATGCATTTTACTGTATTAAAATCTCTCCCATTTATCTCCTTTCTTTTTTCTCCTCTCCTGCTTTCCTCATCTTCTTCCTCTCAGACACCTTTGCCAGTAAAGTGGCAGCGATACAGGATCAGTACGCCGACGCGTCCATCGGAAACGTGACTGGCAGCAATGCTGTGAATGTCTTCTTGGGCATCGGAGTTGCCTGGTCCATCGCCGCCATCTACCACAACTCAAAGGGCCGTGATTTCAGGGTGGAGCCGGGTAGCCTGGCCTTCTCTGTCACCCTCTTCACCATTTTCGCCTTTATCTGCGTGGCAGTGCTCATGTACCGCCGCCGGCCCGACATCGGCGGTGAGCTGGGGGGTCCGCGGACTGCTAAAGCGCTGACCACCATGCTTTTCGTCAGCCTCTGGCTCCTCTACATCCTGTTCTCCTCTCTGGAGGCTTACTGCCACATCAAGGGCTTCTAAACACACATACATGCGCTCACACATGCATACACTCTCAGAACTACACACCTTCACACAGTGACACACACGTTCATGCATTCTGTGGAAAATACGCAAAGACTAAAGGTTAAAATAAAGACTGCAGAGGAAGGCAACAGCGGTGGACTCGGTTTCGGGTTCATGTGGATAATCGTTTTCCGCAGACCATCGGCCTCTTCTGTTTTCTCCACACGCCACTCCTTCATCCTCATCTTCCTCTGTTTTTTGTGTGCGCTAAAAATGACCACAGTGTTCAAACATCTAGACTATGAAAAGCTACTATTGCTACCTTTAACTACTGTAGTTGTGCTTTTTTGAACCTAAACCAGTATAAAAGTCACGTGGGACCGTGGAATCTGTAAGCTCCCTTCATAGTGCCATGGAACTCTGGGTAATGTGGCTGTGTGTTATAGGTTTGTAATCTTAATGTGGACCGAGCGGTAATTTTGCTTGGGTGAATTTTCAGACCCACCACTTTATGTGTTTACAGATTATGTCATTCGGAGCAGTCTTAAATGAAAGGAAACTTTTGTCATATTCAAGAGCAGCTCTGTTTAACTAATTGCTGTGAAGGCCAAGTTTTTATCCATCTCTTGCACTGGTGCAGTTCATTTCAGTTTAGAAAAGAGAAAAACAATAAGGAGAGTCTCTCCTGGCGCTGAAGCTTCACTAGAGGTGCACTAGTGCAAGACTTTGATTTAAGAGCATTGATCGTGAAGTGCTATTGAGTGAGCTCGGGTTAAGGAACATCCTGAATTTTCTAATATGAACATACCGCGGTTTGTAACAGATTAGATTTATGCAATCGATGCAACGTACGCGAGGTCAGTGTATTGAGATAATCCAGCATGTGACATGCTTTTGCCAACATCACATTGAGAGTTTACAATTATGACTGTTACTTTCCGTCCAAACACACACGCATACATTTACGGACACGCGCTACGAGAAATACGCAAAACCAGTGGCCATACTTCCATTGATTTGTTCTCAGACACACAATTTACAGTCTTACACATGCAAGCATGTATAATTGGTAGACTTTTGCTTGATAAACTTGCCCAGTATCCCATACAGAGACACTCAGTCACTCATCTATGTGGAGTTTACGAGGGCACGCTTTTCCCTCCAACCCTGCTGAGATTGCTTCTTTGTACTTTGTAGATTCTCTGCATACGGAGCTGTAAGGTAAATCTCGTAGAGTAGTCGCGGTTTTAGACGTAGGTCGATTTTAAAAGCAGAAATTGTAGAACTAATCTGAATTTGACTCTAAACTCCTTTAGGAACGCATGGTTTAACACGTTTTCAATTTTGAGGATTTTTCACTGTCCTTTCCAAAGTTCGATTTCCAGTCGATTTAGTGGCTAATTGAAAACAAATTCACGCTTCTGGAATGAGCACAGTAGATCTGACGTAGACATGTTGGACTCCATCTATTGTGTATTTTGAGCCAAATTTGCCAAAGGGAAAATCTTTCTAATGGAGAACTGCAGTGTGCCACAGCCCCTGAAGTGGGTTTTCTATTTCGAATCATACGTTTTTTTTACCCACACCAAAAAATGTCCTTGCAAGGATAAAGAGGCCTTGGTGACATTTCTTATAGGTGTTTGTACCGAAGGGATCCAGCCTACAGCTCTTTTACTGCATCTGAACACCTTTCCTTGTGACGAAAGAGTTTTTAAAGGAATTCTGGGATTCTGTGTTGGGGTTTGTAGTTTCAGTAGCTTGATTTTGAAAGAGAAGAAAAAAAAATGAGCTTGAATAGCTGTTTATTCGATCTTTTTGTTGTTTGATTTTGTTTTACGTTTTTAATGAAAGGATACAATATTGTACAGGCTTTAGGGCATTTCTGCAGGAAACCTTCGATGATGACCTTCAGTCCCTGGTGAAGATGGTCCGCTGTTGCTTGCTAATTCTAAGATCCACAAGAAAGACACTACAAAACAATGAAGGAAAAAACAACATTGATAAAAAAAGACTTTTTTCCTGAAGCCTAATATCTATTTAACCAATAAACAAACAGTTGGAGTTGGTGAAACCATGTGAATTACAGCCATACCAAGTTCTGCCGTGAAGACCTTCACGGACTCTCGCCGTACGTGCTGCTCGCTAGCCGTCACACCAACCGACCGTCGGCAGGTGCGTTTCTCCGTACGGGGCGTTCAAACTGTACATGGTCTCTCCGGTTTAAACTATATATGTATTTGCTTTGGCAGAGCAGGGGTCAGCAATTGTACATCTGTGCCCTGCGGTCTGTAAATCAGGGCATGGCTGTATTGGAACTGCCCCCTGTGAAACCTAGCCCCTCCCTGTGCCCCGCCCCCTTGTTTGCCATGTTCATATTTGGAATGTTAATGTGTTTCTTGTTGACAGTGCATGGATGCTAACCTGTCTGTATATAGTACGCAGAATCCCCTTCATTAACGTAGTCGACAGAGGTTTGAAAGCTGTATAGATATTCAGACTTTTGTTTTGTTTGCTTGTTCGGTTGGTTTTCCTGTCCGTAAGTTTCATTTGAATGTGTTTGTTTGTTTGTTTATTTTTACTTGCACATGTATATTAAAAAGGCAGTATCTGTCGTTTGGTACAGGAGCACATGTACAAACAAAGGAAGCAATATGTCAAGGCCCTCTGCTTGGTTGTTGCAGTGGTTGTATTATTTAACAGTATGAAATATTTTTCCGCTGAAGCGTTAAGGTGTGTATGTATATACTGTACAGTAGAATGAAGGCAGAGTCTCCGCTCTGCCATTATCACAGAGAGAATACAACGTATTTATTTGAGAACTTCAGAATGACAAATATTGCCTTTTGGATTGATTGTTGCATAGAGTTTGTTTGGTTCTAGTTTCTTCGCTGAGCAGTGTGTGTGTGTGTGTGTGTGTGTGTGTTTGGTCAGTCTGGAGCAATCTGTGATATCTGTAAGAATTAAGGGAACATATAATCCGTTATTTATCTGCTCCATCTTGCAAATATCAGTGAACCATCTGGGAAATGTCTGTAAAACATCAGGAGAATATGTGTGAAGCGTCAGGTTTGCCTTGTGTGTATGTCTTACTTTCCTAACCCCAACCCCCACCCCCCCCTTATCTCTCTCTATTTTCCTCACTGCTCAGATGGTCTCTAGTCTTTCAGGGGTTTAAAACTAATCTTTGATAATATTATTTCCTCCCCTCCCCCCTCCCATTTTCTCTCTCTCTCTCTCCTCTAACCCTCCAATCCAAGGCCTCACTAACATCTTGCATTAATGTGTCCAGTGAAATTCTATAGGCTGTATGTTGTAGTAAAGTTTGCAGTGTATATGTGTAAAGATCTTCCTGGTATTCCTGAACTGTCCGTAAATGTCTACATTTCACTTTATAATGTGTCAATTTATACTTCTACTGCAAAGAATATTGTTCTCAACTAGTCGTTCTGTCCTGTTTTCTAGTAGAAATATCTCAAATCCATAAAACAAGATACATTTGCATGTGTAACATAAGGCTCTTGTTTTCAGAGAAATGTATCTCTCAAATTATTTGTTGTTGTTTTATGCATAAATCTAACAGTTTAAAGAGGTTTATGCTTAAGAACAAGATAAAACAACAATTGAATATTTATTTAAAAAAACATATCAGATAGTGTTGAGAATATTTTTCACAGGAAAACAAGACAAAACACAGATTTTTTGCAATGTAAACGTCATGGCAGAAAGCTCTCATGCCAAAGCAGGACTGAATGTATTGTGTGTAACGTAATCGCTGATCTAAATGAAGGCTGTGTTGAATTATCTTATCTGTCTTGTACAGATCGAGGGGCTCAAATCATTTTGTGTGTACGACCGCTGTAAGCTAACGCTGAGAGTCATGTTAATGCAAGTGTGTGTGGCCTTGTGGCCATAGTGTGTCTTGCACAGTCCTCTTGTCATAAGCTTATTAAAGCTGATTCTATTTTCCTCCTCATGTTCTCTCTCTTCTCTCTCATCTCTTCTTTCTCAATTTTCGCTTTATTTCACGCTGTTTTGATCAATTAGGTTGGTTTAATTTCGATCTGATTAATTAAATATGAGATTTTTTTGTTTGGATTTTTTTTTTTTTTGTGTGTGTGTGTGTTGCACTCAATCTAAAAAGATGGAAGTCCACTAACTGTGATTGCTCCCCTAGTACACCTCTACACAGGAAATAAAGTTTGGGATATCCTGTTTAGAGCTAAGTGACTGCAGTCTGTCTCTTTTTTATGATTATGTTTCTCTATACACACATACATAAACAAGAGGTGTCATCATTAATGGTGTTGTGGAGACTAATTTGCTACTGTAGTTTGCCATGCTACGCATAATTTAAGTTAGTTCGGGTAGACTATCTAAAAAAGTAATTAGCAACATTACAAGCTTCCAACAAAAAAATAACTACAGTGATATTTAAAGGGAGGGTAGGCAACTTTGGAGAGGCTAGCAATAGCAAGTTAGCTTTGAACAACCTGGTCTCACGGAATTCCGTGAAATGAACACGGGCCCCTTAACACAAAATCCGTGGCAGTTTCACGGAATCGCCGAAAATTCCGTGATGGGTCCACGGAAGCGATTCCTATGCAAGTCAATGACAGTAAAAAGCAGACATGATTTTATGAATATTTATAGGCTACTTTTATATTTTGGAGCAACTAACTCCACTCCTACCCTAAACCTACCCACTTCTCAACAATATAAAACACATAACAGGCAAATACAAGTACAGTCACAGGTATTTATTGCAAAAACTGACCAAAAACAGCATAAATGTATCAACTCATGTTGCATTCCAAGTCTTCTGAAGTCACTCGATGTCTTCATGTAAAGAACAGAGTTGATTTTAATGTTTTAATTTCTAAAATGATGATCCCGCCGCGCCGTGAGCACACTCATTCATATCCCATTCAAATAATACACTTGACTCTTTAGCGTGACGCAATCTGTCACGAGACACACGAGAGCCAATGGCATTTTACAATCAAAGCCGACGTAATGACGCAATTGGTCACGAGACATACGACAGCCAATGCTGTCAAAGCTGACGTAACGTTTTTTCCGGCGGTAAAATTTGAAATGTGTTTAGGATCTTTGGCGGATGGACTCGACGCTGCTGATCGCTTTTGAGGATTTTCTTCACACAAATCAATCGTTTGGCCTCGGAACACTTGGAATATTTGTACTTTTTGAATAAATTGTGCCTGCAGTCGTATCTGCCTGTTATATCCTGTTTTTTTTATAATACACAAATGGTTAGGTTTAGGGAAGGGATTGGGTTACGTGTTCAAAACGTGTCTAAATACTGTAAATAAATAAAAAATGAAAATAATTATAAATAAAATTATGCTGGCTGATTAAATCGAGAATCACACTCCATGTCTTAATGGCAAAAAAAATCATAGTTTCATGATGAAAACAATGCCCAACGCGTCTGTATACTGTCATTGACTTGCATAGGAATCACTTCCGTGGACCCATCACGGAATTTTCGGCGATTCCGTGAAACTGCCACGGATTTTGAGTTAAGGGTCCCGTGTTCATTTCACGGAATTCTGTGAGATCAGGTTGCTTTGAAAGCATGAGATCTCACCCTTCCTTCAAAGCATCTCCAAAGCCGTTCCTCCTTCAAAACACATGAACCCACAGAGACGGCGTTAACATATTCCTCATATCTCAAAGTGCATAACATTACAATAATAAAGTACGTAAACAAATTTAAGTTCATTGACTGTGCCACATTATTGCAACAGCTCAAGGTATGGGTTTCTATCTTGTAATTACACCAATGACATTGTGTGAACGCAGCAAAAGTTTGTTGTTTTGGTTCAGGAGGAACTTTAAAGCTACACTGTGTAACTTTTTTAGTTTATTCTTAGCTAAAAACACTTAGTTCTTTCAAAAATATATGTGCTCATTAATGTATATTTACTTCTTTCAAGTAATAAAGTATTCTCGTAAAGTTTATAATATGCCAGTGAAAATACATACGGGTAAGGGGTTCGAATGGGGGTCGCCATGTTGCCCCTCCATCTTGAAAGTAAATTAGCCAAAGAGGGACATACCCGTAAATTCAAGCTTCGCCTTTCGCGTTTTAACACTCTGTAACGAGTTGGAAAATAGTGTGACCCCTTTAAGAGCGTTCGCCCCGGTTGGAGCGCCTGCGTTCTGTGTGTGTGTGTGTGTGTGTGTGTGCGCACTGCGCCTCGAGCTCCCATGTGTGCGGATTATTTTCTGTCTTCTGTTGCTAACATTCATTTATTGTTGTTTTGTTGGGTAATGCTGTGGACGGAAGTGGAGTTTGTGCCGGACTCTTGTGGGGGGTTCCGCGGGGAATAAAGTGCGGGCTGTTTGATGTCAATCGCCTCCGTGTTTGCATCGACTCCAGTTGCGTTGAGTGAGCTATCCGTATTTTTCACCCGGACACACGCGTTACAACTCGATGGCGAATGTGAAGAGGGGGATTGCTGGATCGAACTGGAAGCCATGTTAATCTTGGACTAAATCGGCCACCGTAGGAGTTAAAACGAAATCGGAATTGGGAGGAAAAGAAACTAATATTTACTGGATGGTCATATACCCTTTCACCACTAGATGGGGGGAAATATCACACAGTGTAGCTTTAAAAGGTGGCTGCTGTTTGTTTGCGCCACTCAGTGACTGGCGTCCCGAAGAAGAAACAAAGTAAATGGAAAATAATTAGCATAGCTGCTGTTCATAGCGTTTCTGGCAACATTTAATAATACTTTTGATCTAATATATGTTTGGTCTAATATATGTTATATGCTCATGGCTAAGAGATGTATCTCTAAACTGGGAGAGTGTGTCTGAGTTTAGGAGCCAAATGTGAAAACGCTCTCCCTTTTTAGTGGACTTAGATATCCTATAGCAGGGATGGGCAACTCCAGTCCTCGAGGGCCACTGTCCTGCAAAGTTTAGCTCCAACCCTGATAAAACTCACCTGCCTGTAGCCTTCTAGTAATCCTGAAGACATTGATTAGCTGGTTCAGGTGTGTTTGATTAGGGTTGGAGCTAAACTCTGCAGGACAGTGGCCCTCGAGGACTGGAGTTGCCCATCCCTGTCCTATAGGCTATACAGGGGCTGGTCATATAATTAGAATATCATAAAAAAGTTTATTTATTTCACTAATTCCATTCAAAAAGTGAAACTTGTATATTATATTCATTCATTACACACCGACTGATATATTTCAAATGTTTATTTCTTTTCATTTTGATGATTATAACTGACAACTAAGGAAAATCCCAAATTCAGTACCTCAGAAAATTAGAATATTGTGAAAAGGTTCAATATTGAAGACACCTGGTGCCACACTCTAATCAGCTAATTAACTCAAAACACCTGCAAAGGCCTTTATATGGTCTCTCAGTCTAGTTCTGTAGGCTACACAATCATGGGGAAGACTGCTGACTTGACAGTTGTCCAAAAGACGACAATTGACACCTTGCACAAGGAGGGCAATGTAACGATCACCAGCTGGAGTGCCCTTGAGAGCCACCAGAGGGCACTCCACACATAAGACTATATTCACTCACTAACTACATTTCCCATAACTCACTGCCCGGACTCATCATCACTTATCACTGATCACATTCACCTGTACCTCATTCACTGATTGCATTCACCTGTGTTTCATCATCCTGTTAGTCTCAGTCTATTTATACCATGTTCATTCATTCACTCACCGCAAAGTCTTGTTTAAGTGTTACACTGCATTTCTGAGCATTCTCCTGGTTTTCTTGTCTTCTGGTTTTGGATATCTTGCCCTGTTCCCTGGATTACTCTCTTGCCTCTGGTCCCTGCCTGTTTTGTTTGTTTGTTTGTTTGTTTGTTTGTTTGTTTGTTTGTTTGGACTGCCTGTCTGTGTATGACCCTTGCCTGTACCTTGGATTACGCTTCTGGATTGCCCTCAAATAAAGCTGCATTTGGATCCACCTTCGAGTCTCGGAGCAGTTCGTAACACATAAAGGGTCATTGCAAAAGAGGCTGGCTGTTCACAGAGCTCTGTGTCCAAGCACATTAATGGAGAGGTGTAAGACCCACTAAAATTCGTTCCAATGTAAATTGGCTAAAATTTGTTCCGGTAACGATCTGCGATTGAAGGTCGCTGCACGTTCTGTGTTTTTCAGCTGGGCAAAATGGATTTAATTATAATATTCTTTATCTGACTCCTTTATCATAATCTCGAATTTAAGATAAAATGTCAATTGGTTGTTTGGTCATTTCTATTTAATAGTTAGTCACACATTTAATCATTCTGTTTTAACCTTTTGTTGCAACTATACTGTTCCGTACTAGAGATAATGAATTAATAATTACAGAGTAATTCGAAAGGATCAAAAATGTAACAATTTATTATCAGTCAGGTAAATATATATATACCAATTACATACTCAATTCAAAGATAATTCATACACAACATCAAATACTAGCAAAGAATAAGATATACCTGACTTCTGAATATTGCGTAACGTAAAGTGTCTTAGTTGTCAGTTATAATCATCAAAATTTAAATAAATAAACATTTGAAATATATCAGTCTGTGTGTAATGAATTTTTGAATGGAATTAGTGAAATAAATCAACTTTTTGATGGTATTCTAATTATATGACCAGCACCTGTAGGTACTACCAAAAGTCTAGAGTTTTGTGACCTTAAAGAACGTGATGGATTGGAGGGCGATAGAACATTGGTTAAATACACAGGAGCTAAACCATTAAGGGCCTTAAAGGTCAGTAGCAACACTTTGTAATTTGTAAATACGGAACTTAATAGGTAACCATTGCAGAATGAATTGGGGTTATATGATAATATTTTCTCGACCTGGTAAGAATTCTACCAGTTCTCAACCAGTTTCAACTGGTATAAAAATGTGTATGAAAAGCATTGCCTCAGTATGGGGCTCTCACTATTTTTCATATTTATTGTTGCTCAGTAAATTTCAGTCATTTTAATAGGAATGTGCGGCATCTGGAGTTTAGCATGAGAGCGAAAAAGTTCCCCACGCAGATTAAGCTCATGTTCAAGTTGCGCATTCACTGCTCTGACAAACAGAGAGCTGCTTGGTTTTAAAGTGACTTTTATATGTGTACCGTATGCATCCCTACTGAAAATGGTCAAATGTATTTTATCATGAAATTTCATTGTGACAGCACCCTTACTATACAACTATAACTGTCACCAAACTTGATATTGTCATTTTTACATTAAGCGCAACAAATAAGACGAAAAAAACATGAATTTATATTATTTATATTAGTTTCAACAAAAAGGCAAGACACAAAGCATAAAGTAAATCAGAGGATAATTTAATGAGTGAAAAAACCCCAGAATGGACCGATTAGCTGAAATGAGTCTTAATTCCCATCTCTCTCAAGCTCTTACTTACAAGAAAACAATATCTATGAAAAATTTCAGTCTGGATTCAGAGCCCATCATAGCACAGAAACTGCGCTCGTTAAAATCACAAATGACTTTCTCTTAGCTGCTGACCAAGGCTGTATCTCAATACTAGTTTTACTTGATCTTAGTGCAGCATTTGACACCATAGATCATAAAATACTCTTAGATTGTCTACAAAATGACACTGGTATTTAGGGACAGGCATTAAAGTGGTTTAGATCGTATTTATCAGAGCGTTACCAATTTGTCTATTTAAACAGAGAACAATCTAAGATAACGTCGGTAAATTAGAGTGCCGCAAGGATCTGTGTTAGGCCCTCTGCTATTATCAATATATATATATGCTGCCACTTGGTAATATTATAAGAAAACATGGAATTAGTTTCCACTGTTATGCCGATGATACTCGGTTATATATTTCAGCAATACCAGATGAAATCTCTAAATTATCCAAGCTAACAGAGTGTTGTAAATTAACCCTATAAAGCCTACTGTTTTATTTTACTACATGCCATCTATCTGGATGATAGTTAATACTTTTATAGCACATAAAAGGCTATAATTTGGTATAATTCTAAAAATGTGGTACACGTCTTTTTGCTGTGAAATATACTGATTTTTATAAGCGTAAGAACAACTTTGGTCAGATGTTATATTAGGTGTCCTTAAAGGGTTAGTTCACCCAAAAATGAAAATTCTGTCATTAATTACTTACTCTCATGTCGTTCGACACCCGTAAGACCTCTGTTCATCTTCGGAACACAAATGAAGATATTTTAGTTGAAATCCGATGGCTCAGAAAGGCCTCCATTGGCAGTAATGTAACATGCACTCTCAAGACTCATAAAATGTAAAAAAGACGTCGTTACAAAGTCCATCTCACTACAGTGGTTCTACAATAACTTTATGAAGCAACGGGAATAGTTTTTGTGTGCAAAAAAAACGAAATAACTTATATAGTGATGACCGATTTCAAAACACTGCTTCATGAAGCTTCAAAGTGTTATGAATCAGTGAGTCGATTCAGCAGTTTGGATCGCCAAAGTCACGTGATTTCAGCAGTTTGGCGGTGACACACCATCCGAATCATGATTCGACCGGCTGATTCATAACACTTCGAAGCTTCATGATGCTGTGTTTTGAAATCGGTCATCACTATGTAAGTCGTTATTTAGGTTTTTTTGTGCACAAAAACTATTCTCGTCGCTTTATAATATTAATATTGAACCACTGTAGTGAGATGGACTTTGTAACGACATCTTTAGTACCTTTTATGGGTCTTGAGAGTGCATGTTACATTACTGCCAATGGAGGCCTTTCTGAGCCATCGGATTTCAACTAAAATATCTTCATTTGTGTTCCAAAGATGAACGGAGATCTTACGGGTGTCGAACGACATGAGGGTAAGTAATTAATGACAGAATTTTCATTTTTGGGGGAACTAACCCTTTAACTACTATGTACGTACATAAAAATGTTCATATTGTATTGCAAAACACTTTTGCTGCTATTGAGGTGGGATACGGGTTTGGTGGTATGCGTAGGTTTAGAGGGTAGATTGAGAGGTAAGGGAAGTATCATTATAGATGTAATTACATGCAGGTATTTAAACAAATATAAGTACAATGTAAAAACATGTATCTACACAATAAGTTCATCGTAATGATTCATTTTAAATGTTAGAACATAGTAGTTAAAGACACCTAATATAAAGTGGGACCATAACTTTAAAATTGTTTAAAATTGTAATATTTCAAGATGAAGACTTACTGGACTGAAACATCTCCTTGATTATCCAGTAATCATTTTTAAGAAAAGTCATGTTAAAATGTATCAAATGTGATACATCAGGCTTTTGAGGAATGTTTTTCTCTCAATTATCATTGTATTGCATTGTATTATATGAAAAGTCAATGCTGATTCTCATTTTATTATGAACTCTGTTGCATTCTTTTTTTGCTATCAGACTCTGCTCTGTTCAGCGTTTTTTAAAACAGGCAATTTCCCAGAGGTTCGAGATTTATCGTGCTTCATGTCAACCTTTCTCACTCGTTGTGATAACTAACCTATGCCACTACCACACCACACACATCAAAGTATAGCCAAAGCAACGTTTCCTGCAAAAAGCATCCTGACAGGTCCAAAATATAAACATTTATAATAGGCTTACCATAGTGAATCGGGGTAAGATAAAAGCACATTTTGGAAGAAGGACTGATGATGTATTGGTTCATATAAATTTTGTTCATTTTGAACAAAATAAAAGTTGCATAGTGCACCTTTAAATATCATCTTACTAAAACATATTATTGGGAGATATTGGGCCCTATTTTAACGATCTGAGCACATGGTCTGAAGCGCATGGCGCAGGTGCACTATAGGGCATGTCCAAATCCACTTTTGCAATATACACAAAAAATAACACAAAAAATACTGTGCCATTGACTTTAGACCAGGTTTTTGTTGGTCAATGGCGCAGTCGTTTTCAGTTGCCTCAAAATAGCAACGTGCCAACAATGCGCCACACACCTCGTTTCAGATGAACAGATGGGTGTGAGTGCATTTGCTATTTAAACAACATAGCGCTGGATGTGAAAGTGATAACTGTTTTGGGGCGAAACTAGCAAAAAACACTTGGCGTCTGGCGTCGCATTGAGCTGGGTGTATGATATGGCTCATAGAGTGACAACAGATATTTATATGCATTTATGCAAGTCGTCTGCTGTACTGTTATAAAGGCTCTTGATGACTTGGTAGCTGGAATTTGCAGCCTTACTAATATGCACCCTTTTCGTTTGAGAAGAACCCCTAGTTGAAACCCACAGTGTGTCTGGCATTGTGTGAAAACCTGGGAAGCCCCTGAGGCTGTGCACTGGGTTTCCATCAGCTTTAGCTGGTGTGAAATGCACTGCAGTGTAATGTATTTGACAGGAGGACAGATTAAAGACTGCAGAACCTCATATTTTTCACATATATTCATCAATCATCCAACACACATGAGTGTCAGCTGTGTTTCTGCTCTCATGCAGTTCAAAAATCTACAATCTTTTAGACGTTTAGGCCAGGCACTGTTGTATGAGAGGCAGAATATTCAAAATATTCATAAACACACACTCATCCACAGTCTACCTAAATGCTTTTCATTAAAGTTTAAAATGGTCTGATGGGAAGCATTCATGTCAGAATCAGACATAATCAGCTGTTTTCAGACCTAAATGCTCTTTATGAGAGCGAGCATCTGCTAGCGAGCAGACACGTTTTATTATAGTCACTCTCTTTTTCTCTGTCATTTGCTATTATCTTGTTGCTTTGAAGAGCTTTTCTACTATTGTTTGGTATTTGAATGAATCAGCAGAGATGTTCAATAATAATGTGCTCGAATGTGTGAATTTCTAAACAGATATCATTCTGACAGGACCGTCTTAGACCGCATAAATCGTTTTTAAATGTCACATAAATGGCAGGGCATTGGTCTCTGAGCCCTTTAGAGTGTGCTATGTTAGAGGGCCTGCCACAGTGACTTGTGCTCAACCAAATCACATACAATCCTACAAAGCACCCTTTACTTGTCCTGGATATAGCTTAAAGTATTCTTTGAAGCAAAGCAGTACTGTTTCCATGTTTTATACTGTGTTGTTGTATTCTTAAACACTTGTAATTAGGAGAGAAGTGTTCATTGTGTTTTACGAGGTATTAGACAAGGTTGTCCTTTTTCTAGGAAATTATTCAGCTTGTTACTGAGACACTTTTATGGAGGCTATGGAAGGGCCTCAAATGAATTTTAATTGCAAATGGAAGCAATAGAAACACAGTGTCCTTATCCACTTATGCTGTAATGCAATAACAACAGTTTTTATTTAATTCCATGGGATATCTCAGCTCTGAGCGTGTCTTACACTAGTTGAAAATGCAACAGCTTCTTATGACACTCTCAACAAATCTCTAAATATGATTATTTTGTAAATGTCTAATTAGCCAATGAGGTAACACTTTAGAATAATGGTCATTAGTTAACATTAGTTAATGTATTAACTAACATGAACTAACCATGAGCAGTACATTTGTTACTGTATTTCTTCATCCTTGTTAACATTAGTTAATATAAATCCAGCTGTTCATGGTTTGTTCATGTTAGTACACAGTGCATTAACTAATGTTAACAAGATTTTAATAAAACATTAGTAAATTAACAAAGATAAATAACTGCTTTATAAGCGCAGTTCATTATTAGTTCTTGTTAACTAATGTTGTTAACTAATGACCATTATTCTAAAGTGTTACCCTTTTTCAGAGCTGGTGGAAGACTTCAAGTGTTAGACAGCCAAAGGTGGTAAGTTACATGTGTCACAGGGTGTTTTGGTGTTGGTTCATGTTCATGTTTCTGAATGTCATGTTCACTGTTATGTTTCCTGGTCTTGTCATGTGACTCCCATGCCCTCATGTGATCTTGTGTCTTGTTCTGTCATTGGTTCATTGTTTGATCACTGTTCACAGGTGTCTGTCAGGGTTGGTGAAGGGAAAGGAGCGAGGACTCAATGATGCAGGTGAAAATGGGCTTTTAATGATAATAAAAAACAAAAAAAACAAGACAAACCAAAACTACCCCGAGGGGGAAAAAACAGACTTGACTTGACTTGACTAGGCTTGACTTGACTAGAGCAGGAAGCAGGGAAACATGAGGTAAATACGACGACGATTCAGTACTGGACTGCAAACACAAGGATATTAAATAGGGAACAAACAAAGGAGGGTAACGAGGGAAGACAGGTGGGGCAAATGAACCAATAATCAGGAAACAAGGTGGGCGGGGTTAGACAATGGACACGAGCACATGGCACAAAGAAACACTTAACAAGACATGTGCTCACACCAAACATGACATGAACATGCAACTAATGAGAACTCATCAGCTGCATGTTCACACAAAACATGACAACATGACGTAGCACGTAGCCAGTGAAAAAACACCAACCACGTGCTACACAACATAAGACAAAACATGAAAGCACACGGCCGATGAAAACATGAACCGTGTGCTACACAGAACACACAGACAGAAGAGCACACGCTCACATGACAAAACAAACACACGGAGCATGAATGTCCGAATCCCAACACAAAACTGAAACCCAAACTAGACCGAAGTGCTGGGATCCGAACACCACGCCCCGCACACAAAACACAAGGACAGAAGAGCACGCAGCTTGAGCATGCTCAAAGCTGTGCGCTCACACAAGACAAACAATACAGGAGTGTCAGGGCTCTGTCACAAACCAAGAGTAAACTAGACCGAAGTGACAGAACCCTGACACTACCCCCCATCAAAAGGGACGCCACCTGGCGTCCCTAACGAGGGACACCAAAACAAGACAGGAACAAGATAACAAGACAGATACACAGACCAAACACAAGACAGGAAAATCAAAACACAGAGACAAAGAGGGGAGGGAGGGAGGGGAGCCAAGTCAGAGCCAGCAGGACAGTCCAGGAAGTCTCCAGCGTGGACCAGGGAGGGACGGGAGGGTTGAGCCAGGGAGGCTCAGGCGGGCCTGGAACCCCAGCAGAAGACCAGGGCGGAGCTGGAGGGACAGACCAGGGTGGTGCCGGAGGGACAGTCCAGGCGGGCTCCAGTGCATCTGGAGTCCTGGCAGAGGGCCAGGGCAGGACCGGAGGGACAGGGCAGGGTGGCTCCTGCAGATCTGGAGTCCTGGCAGAGGACCAAGGCGGTGCCGGAGGGATGGACCAGGCGGGCTCCAGCGGGTCAGGAGTCCTGGCTGAAGGCCAGGGTGGTGCTGGAGGGATGGACCAGGCAGGCTCCGGCAGGTCAGGAGTCCTGGCTGAAGGCAAGGGTGGTGCCAGACGGACGGGCCAGGCGGGCTCTGGCGGGTCTGGATGGCTGACTGGGACCCTCACAGAAATCAGGACAGGAGCCGGAGGCAGGACAGGACACAGGACGGGAGACAGAGTCATTACCAGACATTGATCAGGGGCCGGAGACCTCACCGGCCTCGGGTCAGGGGCTGTGGCTGGCAGGGCAAAGCGAATGGGTGGCGCGGGCAGCGCAAGACGCCTGGGTGGCGCGGGCAGGGCAAGACGCCTGGGTGGCGCGGGCAGGGCAAGACGCCTGGGTGGCGCGGGCAGGGCAAGACGCCTGGGTGGCTCGGGCAGGGCAAGACGCCTGGGTGGCTCGGGCAGGGCAAGACGCCTGGGTGGCTCGGGCAGGGCAAGACGCCTGGGTGGCTCGGGCAGGGCAAGACATCTGGGGGGCGTCTCTGGGCCAGCAGCAGGCTCTGGGATGGCCTCCAGGCCATGTAGGGTGGAGGAAGCCTTCTTTCTCCTCCTCCTCCGAGAACGAGGCGGTGGTCGGGTGCTTACCGCCTCCGGGGAATCTGCAGCCTCTTCGGCCGTCTCTGGGGGAGCTGCAGCCTCTACGGGCGCTTCTGGGGGTGCTGCAGCCTCTACGGGCGCCTCTGGGGGTGCTGCAGTGTGGATGGGCGCCTCTGGGGGTGCTGCAGCCTCTACGGCCGTCTCTGGGGGAGCTGCAGTGTGGATGGGCGCCTCTGGGGGTGCTGCAGCCTCTACGGCTGTCTCTGGGGGAGCTGCAGTGTGGATGGGCGCCTCTGGGGGTGCTGCAGCCTCTTCGGCCGCCTCTGGGGGAGCTGCAGCGCTGATGGCCGCCTCTGGGGGTGCTGCAGCCTCTTCGACCGCCTCTGGGGGAGCTGCAGCAGTCATACCTGACCAGGGCAAATCTTCAGGGTGTGTTTCCCCGACTGGATAGGAGACAGATGAGGCGGGCCGGTTCTTCCTCCTCCTACTCCGTTTCCGGATCATCGGAGGGCTGGGGCTTCCACTGACTGCCGATGGAAGAGGGGAACAGTCAGTGGGATGGGACTCCGCTTGAGGTGGAGGTTCAGGCTCCCCAAGATGGAAAACATGGTAAACGAAGTCCCAAAAACAAAGACTCCCCAGCTTCTCCATCTCCCACAGGCTGAGAGGTTGATCAAGACAGATGTTAAATACCTCCTTAATCTCAGCCTCACTGTACGCCAGGTGGTCCACTTCTATGAGGAAGTCACACGCAAAGTCTCTCACGTCAGTCCCCTGCTGACGGATGTAATGGGCATTTACATGCTGGACCAACAGCTGGCGGTTGGAAGGTACAGTGGTGGGAGAAGGAAAAAGGAAGATGCCCATTGTCTGCTGAGTCCTCTTTTTGGCTGAATCGTTCTGTCAGGGTAGGTGAAGGGAAAGGAGCGAGGACTCAGAGATGCAGAGGAATGGGCTCTTTAATGGTAATAATAAAACAAAAAACAAGACAAAACATGAAAGCACACGGCCGATGAAAACATGAACCGTGTGCTACACAGAACACACAGACAGAAGAGCACACGCTCACATGACAAAACAAACACACGGAGCATGAATGTCCGAATCCCAACACAAAACTGAAACCCAAACTAGACCGAAGTGCTGGGATCCGAACACCACGCCCCGCACACAAAACACAAGGACAGAAGAGCACGCAGCTTGAGCATGCTCAAAGCTGTGCGCTCACACAAGACAAACAATACAGGAGTGTCAGGGCTCTGTCACAAACCAAGAGTAAACTAGACCGAAGTGACAGAACCCTGACAGTGTCACTTGTCCAGTCATTAGTCTCTGTTGTATTTAAGCCCTCATGTTTACCATGCGTCTTTGTCTGATATTGAACGTTGTAACCACTGTTGGTCAAGTCCAAGTCCAAGTCCAAGTCCAAGTCCAAGTCCAAGTCCAAGTCCAAGTCCAAGTCATTGTTTTTGTTTTTGTTTTGTTTTTGCCAAGTCTTTGTTTATTGTTTAGATTTATGAGTTATGTTAAGCTTTAAGTTAAATAAAGAACTGCACTTCAGCAACTTACCTCTTCAGTGGAAATTGTTACAGAATATCGGACCGCCAATATGGACACAGCAGTTGCCCTCCGACGTCTTTGTCAAGGCCATCGCAACATTGAGGACTATGTGGAGGAGTTTTGTGGACTATGCTGTGAGGTCATGTTTAATGAGGTTGCCCTCAAGGGCATTTTCCTTAATGGACTGGATGACCTCTTGAGGTACTTGATGCCTGAAAGCAACTCTCGAGGCTCCAGCCCACGAGCCCCGCTCCAGCCCACAGGCCCAGCTCCAGCCCACGAGGCCCGCTCCAGCCCACGACCCCATAGTCCTGCCCAAGAAAATCTTTGGGGGGACAAGGGGCCACGCCTCTGTGGCCCTCTGAACCGCCGTTATCTCCATGGCCCCTTGAACTACCTGATCCGCCATGGCCCCTTGAACTACCTGATTCCATGGCCGCCCACGGCTTCTGATCCGCCATGGCATCCCGCGCCTCATGGTCCAGGTCATCCTGCGCCTCATGGTCCAGGTAATCCCGCGCCTCAGGGTCCAGGTCCGCCCACGCTACAGGGTCCAGGTCCGCCCACGCTACAGGGTCCAGGTCCGCCCATGCCACAGGGTCCAGGTCTGCCCACGCTCCCAGGCCCGTCCTTGTTGCGCCTGGGTCTGCGTCCGGTGCCCCCCAAGACTGTTGGTGTTTTGATTAGGTCAAGTCAAGTCAAGTCAAGTCAACTTTATTTATATAGCGCTTTTAACAATGGAGATTGATTCAAAGCAGCTTTACAGTGTTAAACAGGAAAATAATGCAGCCTAATTTTATTCAGCTGTATAGCATTTTGATGTCATCAGTTCATTTCAATTTCCATACGGTGACAGTGTGGGCTTTAGATCAATAATTAGATCAGTAATTTAGTTTATATGGTTAAATTAGTTTATTAATTAGATTTATTTCGATGTTTAGTTGAAAAAATATAGTGTTCCCAACTGAGCACGCCAAGCCAGAGGCAACAGTGGCAAGGAAACCAAAACCCCATTAGGTGACCTAATGGAGAAAAATAAACCTTGGGAGAAACCAGGCTCAGTCGGGGTGCCAGTTCTCCTCTGGCCAATTAACAAACAGCGTATTATTATTATTATTATTATTATTATTATTATTATTATTCTGGCTGCTTTACAGGTCAGAGGTCATAATAGATCGGAATATTCAAAGGACCGGAGGCAACACGCAGGCAACATTAGGCTTGTTCGACTTCACCCAGCCATGTGCAGACCGATCGGCGGCTGACTTGAAGCAGTGCATGCCGGTTAGAAATTTTGTCTGACTTGAGGCAGCTCCGACACCACGTGACAGTGACGTATGTCAACAAAGTGCCGCGAGAGCGGTTCGAGAGCAGTCGGCTAATACAGCCGGTGCAGTTTCTCCAGAACAGCTGCACGAGGCTACACGGACTCTGATGACGACACAGCTGTTCCACGATTGGCCAGATTCACCGCATGACAGCTATCACACGTGTTTCATGTTTATTCTAAAACCTTCAGCTCCACTAATGCGTACAAATCTGTTTTTTATAACAGTAAAACCTCCTTTCATGTAGTCGCGATGTTATATTGTCATGTTTATCAAAATAAAACTGATAAAAAATGTAGACCCCACTTCATTGATAGTGTAGGATTATATGTTGAACTCTATTCTTCAATAAATCAATCAAATTTTATTTATATAGCGCCTTACAACAACCAAAAGGAGCACAAGGCGCTTTCCAGTACAACATCAATAGTCAACATAATGTAACAACATTAATGTACATAAAATAGCAGTCCAGTCAGAGGCTACGTGTTAAAAGCTTGTATGAATAAATGTGTTTTCAACTACGATTTAAAAACACTCAGCACAGTGATGCTTCGTGAGTGTGCTGGAAGTGCGTTCCACAGCTTAGGTCCCTGGACGGCAAATGACCGGCCTCCAAACTTTTTGTACTTGAACTTGGGAATAACCAGAGAGGTATATTCTTGTACAAACACACGCTGTATTAAGCAGTACATAAAGTATTACATGACAATAATGTCTCTGAAACATCTGTTTATTGCCAAATATTGCATTTATTTCACTTCAGCTGATAAAGTATGCAAACACAGCGCAAGCGTCACTGCGGGAAGCAGGAAGTGTCCGACTTCACGTCTGCGTTTGCCGCTCCTCCCCGCCTGCACGCGGCTACTCTCGCTGATCAGTTGCATCCGGCCGCAGCCGATGTCGAACACACCTATCATGTTTGGGCGTCTGGGGCCGCCCATAGAGGGGGGATCTGTCACAGGGTGTTTTGGTGTTGGTTCATGTTCATGTTTCTGAGTGTCATGTTCACTGTTATGTTTCCTGGTCTTGTCATGTGACTCCCATGCTCTCATGTGATCTTGTGTCTTGTTCTGTCATTGATTCATTGTTTGATCACTGTTCACAGGTGTCACTCAACCCTCTGCTTTTAAGCCCATTTTATTCTTTAACACTTATTTATCAACACTTGAATGTGGGTAAGTTTCATTAAAAAGCAAAATTTTAAGCAAAAAGTTGAGAATAATTATTATAATTACAAAAAAGTATTTTGTCAAACACTACATCCAGATCAGATCACTATCATCAGATCACTATCATCCATATCGCTTGTTTCTGCATCATCTTCGCACCACGTATTTTGATTCAGTACTCTTTCAGAAAATGTGTAATAGCGCCCCCTACCGTGTAAACAGAGAAAGCCAGAAATTTCCATCAGTGGCGAGGAATATGAAAAGTATATGTATATTGTAAGTATGTGTATATTGTTAAAGCTGTGAGAACTACACTCACATTGTGTAAATTATTTATTGTTTATTGTAGAGTTTACTGTGCTGTGAGTAATTGTGTGCGCATCAGATGTGTAATCTGATGTTGCTTTAAATGTACATTTCATGTCGTGACTACTATGTTGCTCGGAACTGCACCTAAGAATTGCACCTGCTGTTGCACTTGTGTATATGGCTGTGTGACAAAGTGATTTGATTTGATTTTTGATTTGGAAGCATTTCCTCACAAATTTCCATCAATGGCAGGGAAAGAGTTGAGAGAAAATGATTACCATCCAACCACATCATCTCCAAATCCATACATAATGAAAAATAAAATAATTGTGACTTTTTATCTCACAATTTTGACTTATTTTCTCAGAATAGGAGATGGAACTGAAGGTTGCTGGTTCCATCCCAACAGTCGTCACCACCAGTGTGTCCTTGAGCAAGGCTTTACTCCATGGGGATTGTATGATATAGCCTAAAGTCGCAATTGCGAGTTTTAACGTCACAATTATCTTTTTAAATGTTTTATTTTGTGGCAGAAACGGGAGACCGGGATGGTTGTAACACGGGTTAATTGAAACACTTCCGATTTCTTCAATCAGGAACAAGTTTCAAATCACCTGATTCACTTCACACATCATGCTCTGTTTAGTCCTTATTGCACATGTGAGAAACGTAGAGCTCTGTGGCAGACAGATCCAATTATAGACTAGAAAAACTCATTTTGATGTAAGAAAGTAACTTTTTTTTTACTTCCTTTATTTTTCTTATGGCAATTCCTGCTTTGTGGTTAAACTCATCAAAGTTATTTTTATTGTGTGTCTGTGTAGATATTTTTCATGCAAGTTGTTAGTGCTAATGTTTAGGCTGTTAGGTGAGCTCGTTCATTGCTACAAGACTCTGGGTTAGTTGTAACATAAATTAAGCATGTTACAACGTACCCCAAGTTAATTTTTTGTTGTATTTATACCTTTTTTTATTTGATTGTTTTTTATTTCAGTATGCCTCAGGGATGTCTAAACTCGGTCCTGGAGGTCCTGCAGAGTTTAGCTCCAATTTGCCTCAACACACCTGTCTGGAAGTGTCTAGTATGCCTGGTAGACCTTGATTAGCTGGTTCAGGTGTGTAGTTGGTGTTGTAGCTGAACTCTGTAGGATTGTGGCCCTCCAGGAACAGGATTGGACACCCCTGGCCTAGGTCTTGGAAGAGAAAGACAAATTGAGGGAGCATTTGCTCATTTTATTCATTTTTGTTACACACATCCACACACATCAATTATGTTAAAAAGCCTGTGTTGATGTGTCATAATCCTTATTTCATAATGTTACATATCACTCCGGTGGATATAATAATGTTACATCTCACCCCAGGGTCTGTTACAACTAACCCAAACTATGGGGTGAATTGTAACATTTCACTCCTTGTGTTTGAATCGAAACCATACATTTTCTGTTTGTGCTGCAAGGAAAACAGCTATGTAATTTAATATCTGACATTTTGTAAAGAGCTTTAATCACATGTTGAACGCACTGGCTTAAAAGAACTCCCAAGATGCAGACAGAAATGTCAAAATTGTTACAACCAGAAGGCCAGAAAAACAACGTTTTTTATATATATTTTTTCTTTTACATTTATTCATCTATAACGATGTGTTTCACTAGTGTCACTGTAATAATAATTAGGGCGGTTGTGGCCTAATGACTAGAGAGTCAGACTTGTAACACAAAGGTTGATTAAATGCAGAGGACAAATTCTATACTTGGCTATCACTTCTAATATAGATACTCTGCAGTAACTCTCCCTTTCTCTCTCATTATTCAATGAATGAAAAATGATTGAGAAAACACACATGATTAAGAAATGGTTGGAGATATGTTAATTTTTCAGTAATTAGCCCTGCAGATGAAGGGCTACATTTGATTAGTACATGATTAACAGTAGCCACTCGCTTTTCATTTAGGTTGCCCCTCTTCTCAAACCCTCTGTTGTTTAACGGACCATATCAAGAATGAAAGCAGGCCATTGCGTGGCTGTATATCACACCATGGCCTGCCATTTTAAACAATGGAGCATTTAGTACATAGCGAGCTAATTATTCTGCTTGACGCTTTCCAAGAAGTGTATTAATGTCCTCTTTCTACATGGATACATCTAATACTTCACCTCAATGAAGTGAAGCCGACATTAACATTTATAGAGGACGACGGGAGGAAAGAGATGAAATAACCAAACTGTGTCGTAAAACTAGCTTTGAGAATCAGGGAAATATTGTTTACTCATTAATGCTGAGATGCTCTTTAAGCATAAAATATGATCTTGCTTTGTCACTAGTCTGTAGTGTGTTCTGTCACTATTCTACATATTTAACACTATTCTCTGCCTCTTTTTTAAATTCAAACCACTATTGTGCTCTATTCTATACGTGGAATGCTATTCTTCTCTGTCACTGTTAATCTCCTACCACACATTTTCGTTTGAATTAGCACCTAAAATAGGCAAAGCACCAGATGTGAATTTAGTGTAAATACAAATGGAAACATAACATGCAACATGGGGGACCTTAGTATGTGCCATTTCTAAAAGAGTACTTTTAATAATAAGCTGAAATCAATCACACTGATTGATTTGTCAAACCTAATCAAACCTTCTCTGGGTACTCTGTTAAAATGTTATCCTTGCAGATAATACCATAAAAAACACGGAGCTCGGCAAAACAATTCCTTCTGTCAATCTTAGCAGAATTTTTGTTTAGGCAAACAATAGTTGTTGTTTTTTTTAGACCGTGGGCTTATAGCGACCCTCAGTGGTGACATTCTGCAATACACTCAAACGCACACTCGTGTTGGGTTTTCCAAAAAATTGAACAAAAAAATCTTAACACTTTATTGTCACGCAAACATATACACACTTCGGTGTAGTTCCGAGCAACATAGCAGTCATGACATGAGACGTATGACAATTACACCAAACATCAGATTACACATCTAATGCACACACAATTACTCCCAGCACAGTATACGTTAAACAATATACAATAAATAATATACTCAATGTGAGGCACAATTTCTCACAGCACAATATACACTAAACAATATACACTCAAAAAAAAATGCTGGGTTAAAAATAACCCAAGTTGGGTTGAAAATGGACTAACCCAGCAATTGGGTTGTTTTAACCCAGCAAAACAACCCAATTTCTGGGTTAGTCCATTTTCAACCCAACTTGGGTTATTTTTAACCCAGCATTTTTAGAGTGTACTCTAAAACAATATACACTAAACAATATGCTCTAAAACAATATACACTAAACAATATACAATAGCTCTACAATATCTACAGAGGGGCGTAAATCGTGGGGGGGACGGGGGGGACAGGACCCCCCCAATCTGAGGGCTGTCCCCCCCTAAAAACCATGCTGAGTATTGTAAATAATATAACAATATATACTTAAAATAAATGTGCAAGTAGTAAAACAATACAAACGCAAATGGGACAAAAAATGCGTTTTAAGTTTAGAAACATTTTGAGTCCCCCCTCCCCCCTTGCCTCACAGTGGTTTGATCCACCGTGCACCTCAACTAACGTTACCCATAGACCGTAGAAAAACTACCACACAAGTTTGGGGAGAGAACAAGGCTCTTCAGACAGCAGTTGTGAAACACCAGTAAGTAGCTGTCAAGGCTATTTTATTCACTTTAAACGTCAGATGAAGTGATTCTTTTCTCTTTAATACAGATTAGGCAAAACACTGTTAACATCACTTTCCCACCGCCCGCTCCGCTGTATAGTAATAAAATCAAATTCTAAAAATTGGCTAATTCTAAACCGAAAGTTCAGTCAGATCTGTGTAGGGTTTTGCTCAATATGATAATAAGTGGCAGATCAGAGGGCTTGCTGCAGTTGAATATCTGAATATCATAGTATAAAATACGCAAGATAATTTAATAATTATAATATGACTGCGTGGTGAACCTTAATCGTATTTAAACTACTATCGCTTTGTGTTGTTGGTCAGATAAAATGACAGAGAAAAGAAAAACGGACATTAGATAATTTTTCAGTACACCAAAACGCCAAATAAGTACGAAATGTTTGGTTGTTGTTTTTTGTGGTACACATATCCTTACAAGTACTATATTATTTGTGTCCCCTTCAAAAATTGCTCTTGAGAAATTTCATGTTTATTGTCCCCCCCCAACTTTTAGATGAAATTTACGCCCCTGTTCTTGACATTAAGCTGTATGATTTATAAACTGTTTTCCTCGTTTCCCCACAAGGACAAGGACTTTGGATATTGCCATCTTTGTAGGGACATTTTGTCCTCATAACATATGGTTTACCTGAACCACACATGCAGATGTTTGCTTCACTATATTAGTGAGGACATTGCATAGACTTCCACAGATTTGATATCAGGGTAATGATATTTTATATGGCCTAACCCAATCACAGAAACATGTGCAAAACACTAGCTTTAAATAAAAACATATGTTGACCAATTTATAACTAGTGAGGACCAGTAAAATATCCTCACTAGTCTGTTGTCATTTAGTAGTTCACTATATAAGTGAGAACATTTAATTAAACAAGTACACACACTAAAACTCAAAGCCTATTTTTGAGGGATTTTTTCCAACCGCTGTATTACACATAATGGGTCAGGGGGTGTTTTTGGTAATACACCCAGCACATTGCCACATTAGCAATAGGCCTATAGGCCACGCAACAAGTTTAAATGGACAAATAGACAAATAACTGTCATAACTGACAGAAGCTGCGAACAGGTACATTTGCTCGCTTTAAGATGTAGCCTCTTGTAGCTTTTTGTTAATGATTATTTCCTCCAAAATCAAGTTAAAAAATCAAGTTTGTTCACAAATTAGTCCAGTTAACTAAAATATTTTTTGAAAGTTTATGTTTGAGAACTCACTTGTATTAAAGATGCAAAGAAAATATTTGATTTCTACTAGATGGTGCATTGGTTCATTCATACATAGGGGAGAGCGGGGCGCAACCTAACGTAACACACATGGTTTAACACTTTCCGCTCATGCCAGGATGGCAAAACTTAGTGTATTTACTAGTTGCCATAGCAACACTATATAGAGAAAAAATTGCGTCAAAATTAAAAAATCTTTGGAAGATATCACTGATCATAGTCTCTGAACCCCAAGTGGATTTACACAAACTGGAGAAAGTCTAAACACGTTAGGCTGCAGTGCAGTGCCTATTCATTACATCGCTATCTGTGAGTGACCAAACTCATGACCTTAGCTATGGGACATTTTCACGTTTGTAGTCGGAGGCCGAGGTGAGAAAATATGGCGTTATCTATGGCGTAAATATTCGCGTGTCCTACGCAATTTCCTTGTGTGGGAGAGAGACTCTCGAGCGCTCTGCTCCCCCATAGCTCACATCACTCAAGCAAGTAGATGTCTGTTATGCTGTACTTCAGGTAGTTTGAAGGTTTTTGTGTAGATCTGCCAGGACAGCACGCGCAGAAACGCGCTCAAGGTGAAGTAAACACCGGCGTCGTACACATCCAGTATTCGTGTAAAGGTCATCAGCGATCTTCTCCTATGTTTGAGACAATCGTAGTGAACATGACGAGTTTGAAGGCGTTTACCGAGCCGTTTGGTAAGTAAATCTGCGGGATCTTTACTAAACTTTCTTTGTTACTGGAGAAAACATTTGCTTTATACCGGTGAGGCAAAGTGATGGACACTTGTTTTTTTGGTCACACTTTATATAGGGTCCAATTCTCAATATTAACTAACCATTAACTACGAGTTTGCCTCAATAAACTCCTAATTACTGCTTATTAATAGTTAGTAAGGTATTGGGTAGGATTAAGGGATGTTGAATAATGGTCATGCAGAATAAGGCATTACATGTGCTTTATAAGTACTAATAAACAGTCAACATCATAGAAATATGCATGCCAATAAGCAACTAGTTCATAGGGAGAATTGGACTCTAAATGAAAGTGTTTCTGTTTTTGTTGTTGTTTGTTTTGTTTTGTTTTTTGGTTCTGTGTTTGATAGGGATAGAGTAGACAAATGCATTTGCATTTAGGTCTATATATATTTGATTTGTTTGATGGGACGGATCAAGTGCAATGTATGGTGTGACTTCAGCTTTACGGATGCAGTGTTTCCTTCTTATTCTTTTTTATTTATGTGTTTGTTTGATTTATTATTTATTAGTTTTGATTTAAAAAAGCCTTTATTCTTTGCATGTAGAGGTGACAGGGTTTATACTGTAGTATTTATTTGTGTTGCTTCTGTTAGTACATGGGTGGCCATGCAGAAGAAGATCTGTGCAGAGGGTTTTGCCCTGCAGGATTATATTATGATGTGGTTTACATTTTATCTGTTCAAGTGCATCCCGAGCAAGCAGCTACACGCTCACTGCATTCCCTTGCTGAGCAGAAACACTCATGAATGGATGCAGGCTGCGCAGGTTTGGATTCGTCTGCAGTACTGACTGGGGCTAAATGTGGCACGTGTAGATGGATCTGTCCATGAGCTTTAGTTTATCTCTCTACTGCTGTAAAGAATGAAACACACTGGGTTGTGAATGTGTAAAACATTTGTAGCAGATTTTGATATAAAATGATTTAGCTTAAGCTTTATTATTAGTATTGGGTATTTTTTTGTAGTGGGGCAGAAGAAAATCTCTTTCCAGACAAAGATAACATCAGCTCAAGGTGCTAGGCACTCTTTCCGGTTAGATGCTTACATCAGAATTTGTTGCTTGTTTTTTTCCCTGCATGTACTTTCAGCAGTCACCATGATAAATAGTGCTTCACTTCTGAAAGCCAACATCCTGTTTCAGCTGATGGGATTTCTTAGAAAATACCCTTTGTATTTCATACTCAAGCGTTTTCCTCGACCGTTTTAAGGAACAAAAATGACCTATTTATTACTCTGAATTGTGTCTCTTTCGTGTGAAGCAGCAAGAATGTTCAACACACACACAACATTACGTGGGTACAACTAGAGGTTAGGTTATCTAGTGTGGGTGAGACTAGGGTGATAACCAGTCTACATGATCAATATTTTCCCTCACCAAACCTTAGGAAACAGACAGTCAGTGTTTTCTGTCTGATATCTGAAATTGTCTCTAACCCTTTAGCATAACTCGGTATAATGGAAGTCACGCTTTATTATGCTTTATCTCGAAAAAGACTAATGATTAAAGTTTAAAAAAGCTTTGGATACTTATTTAGCAGGAACTTGGACTATTCCAAGTGCTTATTATTGACCTAATGCTGTCATAATTTCAGGGCTAACATTATCCTGGGTCAGTGTTGAGGAAAGTTACTTTTAAAAGTAATGTATTGCAATATTGCGTTACTAGCTAATTGTGTTAGTTTCTTTTTATGAAAAGTAATATGTTATGTTACTTTCTCTTACCTGGCCTGGGCTTGCTTGTTTTTTGTTTGTTTTAATAAACAAACCCTTTCACACCAAAAGTGAAATTGGCCTCAGGCTGAAGGAAATACAATTCACGGTTTGTATAGTAGAGGGCACAGCTCACATTTTGGAGCGCAGAAGTATAGGACGTATGAGAAGAAAGTTCAAAACTTCAGCGATAAAAACAAAAAAATTAAACCCCAATTTGATGTTTATCTAATATATCAGTATAGAATTCTGAATCTGTTTTTGTGCAAGTGAGATGAGTAAATGCATGCTCACATTTAGTACAATAACCATGTTTACATGTTTTTGCTTTTGCACTTTACTCACGATTTCTCTTAACATGGGGACAAGAGAGCTGTCAGTCAATAATTGGGAAAACAAAGTTACTTATTTGAAAAAGTAACAGATATTTTGTTGTAATGCGTTACTTTCTAGTTACTTGAAAAAAAGTAATCTGATGAAGTATCTCTCATTACTTGTAATGCGTTACCCCCAACACTGTCCTGGGTTATCTTGTCCCATATTTCTCGCGATCTATTGTAGTTCCTTGCTGTTTTTATACTTTTCCTTAGGTTAGTAATGGTTAGGTTTTGATACTTTTCTAGGTACGTATCTGTCCCAAAGGGCACCCTAAACACTCGTGGTCTTCTTACAAGTCCGCACTTTCCGCTTTGAATGGTGGGAAGAAGTCTGCTGCACCCTTCTGACACCAAAATGAGAAATGCAAAACCAAACACGCAGGTGGTGGCCATTGTCCACAAGACCTTAATTGCATATGAAATGTTCCTTTTGGGACGGGGCCTTTGGCTTAACATTCTTTTTCGCATTCGTATTATTGAACCTACATTATGCAACAAGCATGTAACCTGGTTTAATAACTACTGTTGCCACTGAAATCCTTTTTGGTTGCATTAATGTTGTGTTGTATCCGAGTTAAACGGACTATCGAAAATAATGACATTTAGGGTGGGGTCTTTGTTCAGTCCACTGATTGTTGATTGGATGGAGGGAGATCTGAATGTGAGTTTTGCAGTCGACTGTAAGAAAAGCAGTCACAGCGGCAGGGCACGACTTTGCTTGTGAAATAGAGTGAAATTGGTGGGGAGGAGGTAATTTAGTTTACCCGTTTATTTACTTGTTTATTTAAAGCTGCAGTTAAAAATGATCCTAAATACATTTTTGAGCAAGTACATAACCAGCCATTGTTCAAAACTATCTCCTTACTTTAACCCGATTCACAACGGTAAGCTTGTAATAATGTGTTATAAGTTGAGTTGTACTGGTAGGTTTCCGCGGGAAATTCAAGCATGTCGCCGTTCGTCACGTCTGTATACATAAAGGAGTCCCGGGTAGTAGGGCTGCCACTAACGACTATTTTTATATAGATTAATCTATTGACTAATTTATCGATTAATCAGTTGATTTATCGACTAATTTAACAAGCCCTTGACAAAATGTAAAATTAAAAGACTAAAAATGTAAAAAGGTACAAATTTGTAAACCAACATAAAACAAAAAAGAGAATATCAGCAAATACTTTTATATAGAATAGTGTTGTCACGATACCAAAATTATGACTTCGATATGATACCAGATTAAAATACCTCAATACCGATACTGAATCGATACCATGGCAAAAAAACGTAAAAGTAATTGAATAATATGACAGAACTTACTATTCATTGTTTTATCATTGTTTTAGGGTTAAAAAACCCTAAAAACTCACTTGGCCGGCATGTTCCTGCCAGGTTCCTGCCCTGCCCTGCTTCACACAGAATATAAGGTCCGGCCCTTTAAGAGCTGCACAGACCAAATTCATTGTAACCCCCAATTTCTCATTCAACTCTGTATATGTTCACTAAAGATTTATCCAACTGCGTTTACCCGAATACTCACCAGGATATTTTTACATATTTTTTTACCATTTAAACCCAATAATCCGCGAAACTGGCATCGCGATCTGTCTGAGTGAAAGGCGTGTGTGCAGCTTCAGGTCAGAGTCCGGCAGCGTGCACGAGCACGTCCCGGCCCAGCCGCACTTTTGTGTTGCTATCTTTTTCCTGAGCTGCGCGTATATATTTGACGGTTCTGCTTCCATTATTTAGTGAACGGTGGAAGCAGAGCTCACACACGTCCTCACTCCTGCTGTCTCACATCGACGCAGATTAAGAAATACTGCTCTTATTAGAGTGCTGTCAAAGTACCGGTACTAATACAATTTCATATCGTACCCAACTTACCCAGTCGACTAAAAATATTGATGTCGACTAATTAACAGCGTCGACCAATCGCGACAGGCCTAACAGGTAGGCTATATCGCATGTGAGGATGCTGCAGGTGGCGGATCATTTATACCCTTATCTCACAGCAGCTGGAATAATTAAATTTATCATTTTGATGACGGATTGTAAACCAGAAAGGTCCAAAAGCCAATCATCAGTGACAACTGGAGATTCACCCGTAGTCATAAGCAAGATTAGACTGTACAGAAATTGAAATCTACAGGTAACGCTAATGCACACTAAATACACGTAGTCACGCAATGCGGATGTTGTTAACATTAAACATTTGAGAACAAAGTATAACAATAATAATAATTTGCATGGTTTGATCGTTAGATTCAATCACCGTTGGTAGCGCAATTTATTGTAATGCTTTTTTTCCTCAGTTGATCTGAACAAAAGTGTCAAAAAAAAAATTACGGTAAAAATGATTATTTTGCTTATAATTCCAAGACATATAATCTATGATTCCGAAGTACAGTATCCACACCGATGCGGTGAATGAATGACAGCCACACATAGATGCACACGTAGAATTATAATTCCGCAAACTAACTGCAATAGCAAGTATCAAACAGAGATGGCAACAAAGAGGCAAAACTGACGGACTACAGCTTTAATAATATTGATAATCATTCAGATCATTGCGGGGGAGGGGGTGGGGATGGAATGGCTTAAGATCGTCTCGGTTACGGATGTAACCCTCGTTCCCTGAGGAGGGAAGGGAGACATACGTTAGTGACTAACGAATGGGGGTTTCGCTTTCGGTTATCATCTTCGAGCACTTAGAAAACGCCCAATGGCGTGCCAATGCCATGGGCATGCAGAATTTGCATACGTAACTCCGTCTCACCGCGTGAGTATAAAAGGAAGTACGTGGCAATATCGCATTATGTTACCTGCTGAGGAGCCAAGACTGAACTCCTGCGTTCCAGGTAGCACAGCTGAAGTGGCAACGGGAACGAGGGTTACATCCGTAACCGAGACGTTGCCTTTCGTTCAGTCACTACGACGTACGTTAGTGACTAACGAATGTGGATCCCAATATAATCACGCCACTCAGCAGTCTTCCAGTGCCCTGTGTAAGTGTGAGTTCCCTGTCGTAAAACTAGTACGGACGAGGGACTCCCACTTATCACAGGAATACCAAGGTACACTGGGAAGCATATTCCAGAGGAGGTATGCAAAGATAACATAAACTTTGTGGGTGGAGGGAGACAGCCTTCGCTCCAACCCTACTTGGAGGAACGAGAGCACAGACCCGATCGTGCATTTCCAGGGGTCTTCTTGGCGAGAAGAGCACCAGGTGATGAAGAGGTTCCACTTCAACGCATAGGCATGCCGAGAGTACTCTGCCCTAGCAGAAGTGATGGTAGCGACCACCGCAGGTGGTAGGCTACTCAAATCTGCCGCATCCCAACCAGGATCAGGATGCGGGTGCCAAGGGTGCCCCGTCTCTGAGTAAGGAGGTCTCAGAGGAATAGGCCAGGGAGGGGCTGTCGCAAGGAATACGAGTTCGGGGAACCAGGTCCGGCCTTGCCAAAACGGGGCGACCAGAAGGACCTGCTCCTTGACCTCCCTGAGCTGCACAAAAGGAGTAGGCTCACTGGGGAAAACACATATTTGCGTAGGCCCTGCAGCCAGCTGCGCCAGTGCATCCGTGCCGAGCGTGCCCTCAGACAGGGAATAGAACAGGCTGCAGTGGGAAGAGTCGTGGGAGGCAAACAGATCTATCTGCGCGTCCCCGAATTGTTCCCAATCAACCTGGACCGACTGGGGATGGAGTCTCCATTCTCCCGGAAGTGGCTGAAACCGTGAGCTCGTCGGCTGCACGGTTCAGGACTCCTGGAATATGGACAGCACGAAGGGACCTCTGAGGACCTCAAGGGACCTCAGGCGCTTCTGACTCCATAGAACGAGATGGCGGGCGAGTTGAGACATTCGGCGGGAGCGTAGACCGCCCTGGTGGTTGATGTACGCTACAACGGCCGCCTTGTCTGTCCTGCCTAGTACATGTTGACCCTTCAGCAACGCCCTGAAGCGGTGCAGGGTGAACCATACTACCAGCAACTCGAGGCAATTGACATGCAGGAGACGCTGGGGTCCTGTCCAGGAGCCCGCGGCTGCTTGTCCATTGCACATGGCACCCCAGCCCATGGCAGAGGCATCCGTCGACACAACAACATGCCTGGAAACTCGTTCTAAGGGCATACCGGCCTGTAGAAAACTGAGGTTCGACCACAGGGTGAGAGTCTGTCGGCAGGCCCGAGACACTTGTACCCGGAGCGTGCCAGACCACCATGCCCATCTCGGGACTCGATCGCGAAGCCAACGCTGAATCGGTTTCATATGAAGCAATCGGAGCGGCGCTAACGCGGCTGCAGATGCCATATGCCCCAGGAGCCTCTGAAAAAACTTCAGTGGGACCGCACTCTTGCTCTCGCATTAACGAAGGCAAGTCAGCCGTGACTGCGTGCACGCTCGCTGGTAAGCAGCACGCACCTGGCGACCGAGTCGGAAACCACACTGAGAAAAGAGATCCTCTGCACGGGGCAGAGTCGCTCTTCTCCCAGTCGACTCGAAGGCCCAGACGGGCTAAGTGCCGGAGCACTTGGACTCTGTGTCCGCAGACCTGCTTACGAGAGTGACCCAGTATGAGACAGTCATCGAAGTAGTTCAGGATGCGAACCCCGTGCTGCCTGAGTGGCGCAAGGGCTGCCTGAGTGGCGCAAGGGCTGCCTGAGTGGCGCAAGGGCTGCCTCGATAGACTACGTAGAGTCATGAGGGGACAGAGCTGCCCGAATGGGAGGACTGCGTACTGAATATCCGCCCCTCGAAGCAAACCGTAGGAACGGTCCGCGTCGAGGAAGGAGACATGAAAGTAAGCGTCCTTCAGGTTCAAGATCGCTGCAACCAATCTACCGGACGAACTTGTCTGAGGAGGCGTTCACTACCGACATCCTGAACGGAAGCCTGTGAAGGGATCGGTTCAGGACGGGCAGGTCCAGGATTGGCCGTAACCCACCGGTTTCCTAGGGTACAATGAAGTAAGGGCTGAGGAAGCCGGACTTCATTTCGGCTGGAGGGACAGGCTCGATCGCACCCTTTTGCCAGTAGGGTGGCAACCTCCGCACGCATGACTGGGGCCTTCTATTGGGCCCCCGCATGGAGCACGGACTCCCCGGAAGAGGGGAGGAGCCTGCGCAAACTGAATCGCGTAGCCTAGCCTGATGGCCTTCGCGACCCAGCGGACAGCCCCTGAAGCTGTAGCCAGGCTCCAGGAACTGACCAACGGGGTCGCTCGAACCACAGACGTACACAGGGTGGGGCAGCGAGGCAGCATTACCGGCCCGGACATGGGAGGCGTAGCGTCCCGGTGTGGGGGCACAGTTAACGGCTGCGTCCTGACAGAGGAGACCAGGGAAGGACGCACGTTCCACTGGGTTCTGCTCTGAGAGGAGGCTGGCGACAGAGAGGGATGAGAGCGGCGCAGCCCGGGGGGCGGCACACACTGCCATCACCGGTCTCTGGGACCTCAGAGATGGGGACACCAGTTCCTTCCAAGTGCCGCAAGCAGCAGAAGGATTTTCCCCCGGCCCTCCACCGGGGGAAGGAGAGGCCCTGCTACCATCCCCTGGAAAGAACTGGGACCCATCTCTGGGTTGTCCGCCTCCAGCCTGGCGTTTAACCAGGCTGGGGAGCAGACTGGGCGACATCCTGCAACCACCTCCACGGCTCGGCCCGGTGAAGGCTGCTGCTGGGGCCGGACGGGAGGAGGGAGGGCGCCGGCGAGCGGACTGAGGTGACTGAGCCGGCGGCTGAGTGCAGCAGCTAGCCGCCGAGGCAGTACGTGTTACAGCCTCAGTCAGCTCTGGGGCGGCCGAGAACCATTGGGCACAGTTCTCAGCCGCGCCGCCGAAGAGGCCAGCCTGGGATATGGGCCAGTTGAGGAGGCGGGCTCACTCAACCGGTGAAGGCTGCTGCTGGGGCCGGACGGGAGGAGGGAGGGCGCCCTCGGCTAGCCGCCGAGGCAGTACGTGTTACAGCCTCAGTCAGCCGCCGAGGCAGGAGGAGGCGGGCTCACTCAACCCTCCCATATCACTAGGTAAGGCCAGGAAATTCTCCCGGACCACAGCTGTGGACATCACCCGACCGAGGGAGCGTGTGGCTACCTTCACCACCCAGAGGGCGGGATCAGTGGTGGCACGCAGCTCATAGAAGAGCCCTGGGTCAGCTCCACCCTTGTGTATGTGCAAAGGGGCGGCGGCCTGCCCTGTAGCTCTGCAGGACCACGCCACCGAAGTAGACGAGCCCACAGGCTTAGGGAGGGTGCTTAGGACAGCCATGCCACGTCAAAGCCCTCTGCGCAACCACGAGCACTCGCGACAGGGCAGATTTCCACACCAGCGCGAGGCTCGCGGCTGCCAGAGATAACATGGCTGTCAACTCTAGGTCGGATCAGGCAGCGCTGGCACACCTGAAGGCGGAGCACAACCTAATCGTCATCCCCAAAGGACTCTAGCCCACTTTGGGATGCAGCGATCGACATCTCAGTGCTATATGGAGTGTGAACGAAACGAACGAGGCGTCAGAGACGGGCCGCTGTTTCAGTCCAGCACTCGTGGGAAGCGATGTGCGAGAGGGGGGCGTGGCCCGAGGAACGTATCGTCGGGGTTCTTAATACCACAGCACCGCCCTCAGGTCACCCTGGCCACCAGCCAAAGTACCACCTCTCTCAGAGACGGTAGATTGGGGTGTGGCAAAGGGGACTCTCTCTCCTCGCGGAGATCACTGAGTCTCGACCGCGACATCGCGATGGTCACATTCCCGCAGTGGGAACATGACACATCCACAATCACTGCCCGAACGCTGAAGCCCAAACACGTCGAGCAGTGAATGTGCCCATAGACAGCAACGGAGATCGATCGCACCCGGAAGTGCACGGGCGAACCATCTTGAAAAAGCGCAGATCAGCAGGCAGGAAGTATGTGATCACTGGAACGCGCCGTCACACCAATACCGACTGGAAAGCTGCTCGTCTAGAAATAGCTGACAGAGTCTCAGAAGGCTTGTGAGGAGTGAAGAGGTAGGTACTCTTGGCTCCGAAAGCAGAAACATAATGCGATATTGCCACGTACTTCCTTTTATACTCACGCGGTGAGGCGGAGTTACGTATGCAAATTCCGCATGCCCATGGCATTGGCACGCCATTGGGCGTTTTCTAAGTGCTCTTAGATGATAGGCTTCTAACCGAAACCCCCATTCGTTAGTCACTAACGTACGTCGAAAGTGACTGAACGAAAGGGAACACCCCTTCCCCTTGACACTGGGCCTGAAGAAAGGGGAGGGGCTTATTCAGACGAAATGATTAGAGAAGTCCTGCATGTCACTACATGAAACTCAAAGCAAATAAAAAATAGAATTCATGCATGGCTGAATTGTTTACAATAAGATCAATAACATATATTTAGAAAATAGGATACTTTTTTTTTAAAGTCTTGAAATATAGTACAAACACAAATCGTCATTCCGCCCAGACATTAAAATGAAACGTTACAATTTTGTGACAGTTCAAAGCTAATCAATATCAATTGCATCATTGTCTCTGTGGCAGGAAAGCAGTGATGTGTGTTTGAATCTGCCACATGCCAATGGTGGTACTGAAATACACATGCACAGACGCTCTCACACACACACAAACTCACACGCGTCTCGCACACTTCCTTCCTCTCGCAGTCAGTCATTTTTACTGGAAATCCTCTTTCTTTATGCTGTTTGTTGGTTCCGTAATTGTCATACAGCTTCTGAGGAGTGTTTGTGAACTGTCACTGCTCGACGTTTTGGGGCACACTTGTATAGTGGAGGAGCCTTTTTTGCGACAAAACAATAACAGGTGCTTTTTGTCTTCGAAAATTCGATATTTAACTGATGATTTTGGAACTCGATGTGTGCCTTTTCTCTTTAAATAGAAAATAATCAAATGCTATCATACTTGTCACATTTTGTTCTTGCATATCATCACAGATTGTCTCAATCTGTACCTTTTCTTTTTTGCCAGATATTTATATATATATATATATATATATATATATATATATATATATATATATATATATATATATATATATATATATATATATATATATATATATATTAGCACAAAGTCTGCCTATTTCTATTCACAAATGAAAAATAAGTCATTCAGTTTGTTGTAGTCTAACATGCAACACTGCCTATGTTGATGTGCTGTTTCACCTTTGGGGTTTTTTGCAGGGAGAGTGGCTTCTGAACCGGTGGAGGACACTGACCCCAGCAGCTTCATTACAGATATGGTATGCTTTTTATTTTTCCAAAACAAACAGTTGATTTATTTATAAGTAAAGTTCTTACTTTACTCATTCAGAAGAGTTGGGTGGGATGTTACGGATTGTTGTAATACCCACTGCACTGCAACTGACACATCAGTTGGATCATATGTGATGTTTAGTTTTGGTTTGTTATGACAGACTACACAAGTTGTAAACATTGTCGTCTTTCATATTGTGATCACATGCCACTGATTATGTAGGTTAGACATGATTTTCATACATGTCAAAGATATCAAAGTAGCATTGGATGGGAGGAGCAGGTTTTGAAACCCACACTCTTCCTTGTTGTGTGACGCCCTCAGAGGTTTGTTCTAGCATGCTCTCTGCTCATTTATCCACACATCTGAAAGTTTAATTCCTCCACCCCCCACACCCCCACCCCCCGTCACTGTATGCACCTCCTCTTTACAAATGTGTCCCAACATGTAGAAAGAGAAACAAAGGTGTATTGTTTTCCTTGATTCAGATGTGTGTGATGTGAGTTTGACCTCTGGGGGTCTTTGCTGATGTTTTTTTTTCCCTCTGTGCTTCAGTCTTTAAGGTCAAATTACCCTGTTCAGGTCACTGATCCACAATGTATCAGAGGTATTTATTGTTTATTCACATCGTCATACACTGAATGTTTATGTCCTGTCTGCTTATTTAATACATTCTGCTGATCTCAGTTCAGGTATTGAGAATGGTGACCTTTTGGTCAGCCTCCACCCTTTCCATTAAATCATGTTCAGTAGGACCTGAAGACATAGTGCTAATAAAAGATCATCAGATTTATTCATTGAAATCTGACCTTTGATTCTCTACAGATCCTGTAACCCTACAGATCAGCTCTGTGCCCCCTGGCTATCTGTCGTCAGCGGTGGACAGAATACGACAGGTGAGTCATGTGATCTTTCAGTTGTCTGAGATAATTTCTTTGCATCTAGTTGGATCTGATCACTTTCTATCATTATTTGCTGAAGTCACATACTCATGACAACATCCTTATTTATAGATGCAAACCACACACTGTGTGGTATAATGATTCTTGAGCAGTTGTATGATGTAGGCTTTATAAGAAATATGTGGTTTATGTGTAAATGCCAAAGGCTGCGTTTTATTCCACTCCTCTGGACTGTGCGGTTATTCCCCCTTACGTCTATAACATGTTCTCAGATGAGTATTCTTTAGGGGTGTGGAGTCACTTGTTCTGTACCACTTATTTGAATGTATTTGTGTTATAATAGAGCCTTCTGTTTATACACAAGCCTTAACATCTCTTCTCTATCACCCAGCCTGTCGAAGATGATGTTACTGAATTTATTCCATCGGCTTCTGTTTCATCAGGTATGTGTCGATGGTAGTTTTATATGCTACAAGTGATCACAACATACAGTATATAGTGTAAAAATTAATATTTATTTTAAAAAAGTATGTATGTAGCCTACCTTTTTTGTTGTTGTTTAAAATTTACATAATGAGCAAGTACATCGTTATCTTCCAAACTGTGTTTTTGTCTTATCCTGAATCACTGTAAATTAAACACTATAACAAGGGTTTATATTTGGAATATTTTAGACCAGGCAGGACAATAACCACTGCGGAGTAGCCCAGTACCTGTGTGACTTGTCATATACATAAACAGAAAGATAGCTCCGGCTACAATGTTCTTCCACATGACGCATGCAGTTTTGTTTGCGTCAAAAGTCACATAGTGTCTCTTTTAAAGATTAGCATTAGATTCAAGCAAATGAGCACAAACAATTAGCTGATTAATTGAAAGTAAAATCTCTACAATCCACTGATAGGGTATTGATACAACCACTGATCTATATACATGACTGGATTGCTCATTGCGTTCTAAACTGCCACCGAAAGTGTTCGAGCGGCCATCTTACATATAACCAAAACATTGATCTAAAATCACCCGATTTGCAGCGTCTCAGTCTTACAGGATTAGTTTTACGATATATGTATGTAAATTAATAGTTACTTCAAATGTTATCTGTAATGTTTATGGTCTTTTCGGAGAGGATAAGTCATATGTTGAAATAGTTGGTGTGGGTGTGTCTACTGCACACATCCGAAACAAATATACACAAAAATATATTTTTTATGTATATAATTATGGAAGAAATATTAAACATTAACATATATCGGTGTTAAGCTACAGAAATTGATTCAAATAGCCTAGACAATAAATATTAATACAAGCCTATGTTGCTATATTACACTTTATTGTAATAAAAATCTATTTTAAAATTAATTTTATTTCCTGATTGAGCAACACCTATTTCAGACTCTTAAAGACAACACAAATGTATGGCGTTTACAGTTTCCATATCCTCCTGGGACCCAGAAAAAAAAAAGTTTTTTGAATTTAGTATTTTTTTATGTCATTGCATTGTTTAGAGCATAAGAAACAAATGGGGAAAAAAAAACATTTTTGAAAAATGATATTTTATTCATATGTTATGATATGTCCTCTGTAGTTGACAGCAGGACTCAGTTGTTAAAAATATTAAATGACATGAAATTGCATGTATAGGCAAAAACAATGGGATTTATTTTTAATTCACCAATCAATTTTTAGGTTTCAGGGTTTTTTTTAAACAAACTTTATTTAAAGATGATTCTGAACTATGTTATGAAAGATATAAAGAAATGCATTCATATACCATTTTACTTTATGAAATATGTGGGTAAAATGACAATACTTGGATTTTCCCATTCAATACAATGTATCTATTCACTGCATCTAATTTGCATATTAATGTGTTCTTGGTGCAACATGTAATGAAAAAAGAAGTGTAATAATGGGAGGAAAAATTGGCAACATTTTCATAATAATATCTAATATTTCATAGGAATATTGATATGTAATTTCTTTCCCTGTTCACTTGTTATGTCTCCAAAATGCCTGATAAACATGATTTAAATCCTGGTGTCCACTACAGTGGTCATTTATGAAATCAATGCCCTGTTTTGTAACAGAAAGTCATATTTGGATTAGAAACCCCATAACATTTTCGTGAGATGTTGATTTATAACAAACAATTTGAAAATGAATCAGATTTAAATTATAATTAAAAAATATGATCATATTTCCATAAGAGTGCTAAACATTAATGTCAGCCGTTTTTAAAGACCAAGAAGAAGTTGTTGTCCTGGTGAAACCTCCAAACATTTGGTATCCCTGCAAAGCCCCGAATGTGCTCTTTAAAGGACATCCAGACTGTGACATGTGACATGTATGATGTCAGAGAAATTCACTAAAATATAATGTCCACTACAGTGGACAAAAGTCTATTCTTGGGTCCCAGGAGGATATGAGTAAATTGTTATGTATGCTGTGTTGTTGAATTCATTATTAATTTAACCATCGTTTAAAGGTGCGCTGTGTAAATTTTAGCAGCATCTAGTGGTGAGGTTGCGAAGTGCAATCACCCACCGCTCACCCCTCCCTTTCGAAGCACATAGAGAAGCTACGGAGGCCAACACAGGACAAAGATTAGCAGAGAGTAGCTAGCGCTCTCTAGAGCAGTTTGTCCGTTTAGGGCAGGGGTCTCCAAACTCGGTCCTGGAGGGCCACTGTCCTGCAGAGTTTAGTTCCAACCCCAATCAAACACACCTGAACAGGCTAATCAGTGTCTTACAATGCCCTAGTTAGACACTGATTAGCTGGTTCAGGTGTGTTTGTTTGGGGTTGGAACTAAACTCAGCAGGACAGTGGCCCTCCAGGACCGAGTTTGGAGACCCCTGGTTTAGGGCTACTGTAGAAACATGACGCCGCAAAATGGTGACTTCACTGTAAGGGGACCCGCGGTGCATGTAGATAGAAATGGCTCATTCTAAGGTAATAAAAACATAACGGTTCATTATGTGAGGTGTTTATACACCACTAAAAACATAGTTATGTATATTATTTTGCATTTCTGTCAATAGATCCTCATAAATATTACACACCGCACCTTTAAATCATTAACTGATTCGAAATGCATGCTGTTAACGAAATCATTGTTGAAACATTTGCAGTTAGCCTACTGTATGTGCACTCGTTATACATATGCTGAGGATTCTCGTCCGTCAGCTAATCTGATGTTTACTACTGTAATGAATATGAACGTAACGTTTTAATGAGCAGGGGAAATTCCCGACTTTAAACGAATTACCATTTACATGCTTAGGACGTTTCTGGTGTGAAAATGTACAGGGAGACTTCAGATATAAAAACGGTGTTTCCTTGGGCAATCATATAACATCCCATTAATTCATTAGAACGTGTGAGCTTACTAAGGAATACCAATATGGCGGTACGGTGGCTTCACTTTTTATCAGTGGTTAAACGTACATTGCTTTCCTGTGTAGTACTGTACATTCACACTAAAGTTTCAATATAGAATTTAGAATTCTATAAAAATACTGGTAATACTTTCTATGAAGCACATGCTCATAGACTCATTATAAGACCTATAATGCATTATAAGAACAGTTATAGTCATATTGAAATTATTTTTATAATATGCTTTTGCTTTTTCAATGTGCATGCTCATAATCCATTATACACTGATTTAAGTATTAATTAGTTAGTCGTATGGTTCCATGAATGGTCATTTTGATTTGTAATATATATATCTCCTCAGCCTTATGCATGGTTTTGCCTGTAGCTGTTTGAAATTATACTCTAAAAAATAATGTTGCAGTGTTTTCGTAGTATGTAACTTTAAAAAAATGTGTTATGTTAAACTGTTTGTATTAATTATTTCTGGGGGGTTTTTCTCTGTTATTTTATTACAGGAATTATTGTTCATTAGTTACATTTACAAATAAACAACTTAAAATGTATAATGAGAACATCTTCATGATTTCTTAACATGCGCTTTTGGAAAATTGTGAAAAACTATGTTTTCACTTTACTTAAAGCCATCAATGATACATTCATAGAGGTTAGTAACTGTATTATTACTCACAATAAGTATTTATAAGAACACAACACTGCTATTACTAACAATATATTCACGTATTTGACAGACATCTGAATTAACTATAATATAATAACATTATAGCAATGCAGGCTGCATATTTTAAAATACATTCGTGGAACCATAAGACTGACTAATTAATACTTATAAATCAGTGTGAAATGAGTTATGAGCATGCGCATTGAAAAAGCAAATGCATGACCTTTAAGTAATTATAAAAATAATATAAATGTAACTATAACTGTTCTTATAATGCAGTATAAGTCTTGATGAGTCTATAGTAATACTTACTTATAAATAAGTATAAATTGGGCTATAATTCATTATAAGCATAAGCTTCATAGAAAGTGTTACCAAAATCTGAACTGAAATTGTCCATCAAAAAGATTCATTTAGATATTATATATAATGGTAACACTTTTCTCATTTGTTAACATTAGTAAATGCATTGGTAACATGATCTAACAGTAAGCAATACATCTTTTAAAACATTAATAAATGCTGTAGAAGTCGTGTTCATTGTTAGTTCTTGTTAACTAATGCAGGTATAAGGTATAAGTATTGTTACTGTTGAATAGGAATTTTATGCACTTTTGTAATGTCTGCTTTTTTCCCCTACTCTCCAGACTTTAGTAAAGAACATAAGTCCTGTAAGGAGTGTTTGTGTTCTGCCCCTCCACCCAAAATCAGTGACCTGATGAACGACGAAGACCTTCTGTACACCCTAAGGCTGAAGCTAGATCCAACTCACTGCACTGTCAAAAACTGGAAGAATTTTGCAAGCCGCTGGGGGATGAGCTACGACGAGCTCACACTTCTAGAGCAGCGCACACACGGTGCCACCTACCACAGTCCCACTCAAGAGTTCCTCCTGCGCTACAATCAGAAACCTGTCACGGAGCTCACCGAACTTTGCCAGCTTTATCAGCGAATCGATGTGCTACGATTGCTCCAGAGGTGGATGGAGAACGACTGGCCCTCGCGTTGGCAGAAGGCTCATTAGCTGGGACTTAACTTGACCTTAATGAATGAAACGTGTTCGTAGAATCTGAAATTCATGACTGCAGGGATGGACAACAGGCCAGAACACACACTACTGAGCAGTGGTGGTACTAAGACAGTGGTTGTACACTGGACATTTTGGACTTTTGGCTGATTTCATCCAAGTGTCACAGATTGGTTCACATCTTTGAAATACATATATTTACTATGTGATTGAAGGGTGATCAACAAATGTAAGCAGTGGCGCCCCAGCACTTCAGGAGGAAATGGAAAGACCACTCAGGTGTGACTACACATTTAGCTTCTGTCTGGAAACTCTCTGTCATTTCAGTCAAACGCTGTTTAATTTATTTTTAATGCAAACAGCCATCTGCTGGTGCTGCTGTGGCACTGTTGGTGGTTTTATGAAGTGTCCATAAATTAGTAACATTTATGATATGGTTTCTAACCTTTAGTCTTTCCTGCAATCCTACGCATTATTCACAATTGAGAGGCAGGTCAAGACACAAAAAACGGAATCTCCTCATTTCAGCTGTAGTTCAGCTTCCTATAGTTTCTCATTGCCAACAAATCCTGCAATAAGGCATATATATCCCAGGAAAATATGAGGTTAGAGGTAGCTCATAATGTTTTTGATTGATGCCAAATCACATATAGATACAGCTATTTTGCAGTTGATTAAGTAACATAAAAAACAAGAGAATTGATGAGGTAAAGAAAAATGTTTACCATTTAAACAGTCCTAGCTACAGGGATATGGTACAGGATGCTTTGTTTGTTGGCCTTTTTATGCAACAATGAATTTGTCTATACATTTTTGCTGAATTGAATGCAAGATGTAAGAATAGTTTGACTATTTACACTGAAATTCGTTCTGCTCGTGTTCTATGAATGAGACTCATTCTGTGGGGAGGGTTTGTGAAGTAGTCAGTTAAAGATTCAAAATTTACATTTGAGTATCATATAAAACATTGTGATATATATTCAAATTCCCATTGCACTGCTTACTGAGCACTTGAGTTTAGTATCATGTTTGGTATGAATGGCACTTAAAAATATAACCCCCCCCCCCCCCCCCCCTTATAGCAGCTATAAGAAAGATTTAGCATGTATCTGAGAAAGGTGGATTAAAATAGCAGTATAACTGCAGAGAACCGTGGATTTGGAAGTTGATCGGACTTGCTTAAACAGTCTTAATTTGATTATCGAAAATATTTGATCGTTTCAAAAATGCAGGTGGTAGTGGTTTCAGAATTCATGGTCAAATGTCAATCACAATGCAGGTAGTATAGGGTAGGTTTTTGACAACATTACCTCTTCTAAACAAGTCTTCTTTAAAGTGTTTGGTTTTGTGCTCTGTACTCTACCTAGCTTTTAATGTCCTGTCTGAATTAGAAAACCACAACTGTTTGTGTGAATCAGAGGTTCTCTGTATAAAATAAAACTTTTATATGCACAGTATCTGAATATTTGTTATAATTATCTTTATAGTGTCAATAGGTACAAAATGATAGTGCTGTCAAATCGATTAATCACGATTAATCGCACCCAAAATAAAAGTTTGTGTTTACATAATATATGTGTGCTGTGGATAATTATTATGTATATATATATATATATATATATATATATATATATATATATATATATATATATATATATATATATATATATATATATATATATATATGTAAGAATTTGTTTTATATTTATATATATTATAAATGAACTAAATATATACATACAGTATATACATGCAAATATTTCTTAATACATGTATGTGTGTGTATTCAAATATTCATAATTATACACAGTACACACACATTATGTAAACACAAACTTTTATTTTGGATGCGATTAATCGATTTGACATCAACAATACATTCCGAACTATTGGCATAGTTAATGTCAGAAGTGGTGAAAAACTAAACAAATCATTGTAGATGTTTAACTGCTGTACTCCATCTGTTTTTCACATTGTTAGGGGATCTTTAAAAAAAGTTTCTATTTAAGGCATCCAGTATAACAGTGTGACATAATAATCAAATCTGAAGAGAGCATTAAAATAAATTAGCCATGTGTTGTTCATATGATAAACTTTATTAAGGTATTTTAAGAGAATTGTGCCTTTGCGAATATAGTAGGCACATGCTTCATTAAACAGACAGAAAGCCACACATATGTGGTTTTTAATAGGTTTAAGAAGTTTTTTTTTTTTCAATTTGCAATACTGATGAATAAAAGTATAAAACTGTAATGGAAAGAAGTGTAAACAAAAGACATATATATATATATATATATATATATATATATATATATATATATATATATATATATATATATATATATATATATATATATATATATATATATATATATATATATATATATATATTAGATAATAATACACTATAAAACTGGCAAAATATACAGAATTATAGATTCAGTGTATTTTCTTTCATGTTCTTGTTAATATGTTGAGACGATTCCTTCATTAAACATTTAAAGAGATTATTATACAATTATGTATTTAACTGAATATAAAAATAATTACATCTCTGTCAAATTCTATAATGCTTCTCCATAAATACTCTTCCCACTTTTAAAGTAAACAGTTGGTGTATTATAATTTTTTACATATTATTTTACATATCCATTAACTATATGGAGTGGATATGGAACCACACTAACAAGGTTTTACTTTAAGTTTAATCTGACGGCAAACCAAGCATGTTGTTCAAGCTGAGGGTCATCTTGTCATCATCTTCCTTGCTAGTAGTATCAACTACCGGAAAGTCCTTATCAGCATTAGGCTTTGTGACTTTAAATGTTCCTCTATTCACTTTTGTAGGGCTGTCTGTTTCTGAAGATATGCTGAAATCTTGGCTTGTGGTACGTGCATTAGACAACCTTAGCCTTTCTTGGATGTCTACAGCGACTGTCTGCCCACTGACCCCTACAGATGGAGATGATGCTTTCCAGTTTGTCTTGACTGACGAGCCCGAGACAACCGCGTCAGTAATTGTTTTCGTAGGGCCAGTACTGTTGTCAACCACTCCAGTGAGTTCTTTCAAGATATTGTCAATGTTGCTGGCAGGCAATCTGTGAGTTTTGAAGATAGGTATATTTTTGGGGAGTTTTATTTCTGAAGTGGTACCATCTACTTCTGGTGCTTTAATGTTTATATCCTCATCCTTTGATTCAACAGATTTGCGCCATTTGAAGGGCCATTTAAACCCACGCTTGGAGCCCTCAGCTTCAGCATTGATGCCTGGAACATCTACATCAACCCCAGCATTTGGTAGACTCAAGTCAACATCAGGACTACCAACCCCGGGTGCAGATAGGTTCAGATCTGGTCCACTTACATCAGCAGCAATGTCAACATCAGGAGATTTGACTTTTGGACCAGACAAGTTCAACTTTTTGAGTGTTGAGAATTTCAGCTTTCCTTTTGGAGCAGTGATGTCGACATCTGCTGTGGGAAGCTTTATATCAGCATCTGGCACTTTGACATCTGCATCAACTGCTGGAGCTGAGAGTCTGAGATCAGGAGCATCTGCATTTATGTCAATCCCAGGACTCTTCACTTTTGGACCAGAAAGGTCAACTTTTGGCTTCTTCATTGTAATCAGTTTCAGCTTTCCAGATGGAGCCTTTAAGTCTGGAGAATTGACATCTACACTGGGAACACTGATTTCAGCTTTTGGTATAGATGCATTTACATCAGGCACACTGATCCCAGCTTTGGGAAGATTTAGGTCAACACCACATGCATTTAATTCTCCTTCGAGTTTGGGAACCGAGAGATCTAGATCTGCATTAGCATCCAGCTCAGGCCCTTTTACTTTTGGCTCAGACAGATTCAGATTTGGCAAATTGAAATGTGGCATCTTAAATTTTTTAGATGTGGTATTAATGTCAACATCTGGGACTTTTAGGTTTGCATCAGGTCCTTCAAGCTCTGCTTTTGGCAAGTTTATGTCTACATGTGGAATGGTGAGATTTGGGGACTTAAGATTTCCCCCAATGTTCGCAGTTGGAGATTTTATGTTGCCTTTTGGCAAACCAATGTCTAAAGACGGAGCAGAAATGTCACTTTCAACTTTAGGTGTGGAAAGACTAAGATCAGGTGATTTAACATCTACATTAGGTCCTTTGAGTTCTGCTGTAGGGATGTCCACATCTATATCAGGTGCATCTAATTTTGGTGTTTTAAGCCGAGGTCCAGAAAAACCAAACTTGGGAAACTTCAAGTGAGGTAGCTTGGCTCTGCCAGAGGGGGCATCAATGTCTATTTTAGGAGCATTTAAGTCAATGTCCGGGGCTTCGAGATCTACATTTGGACTTTTGATATTAGCATCTGGCAAGTTCAGATCCACATCTGGAGCCCGTAATTTGCCCTCCACTTTGGGTGCTGAAAGACTAAGCTCTGGAGCTTCCAGGTCTAGGTCCGGTGCTTGGAGATCTGCCTGTGCATTGAGGTCTACATCGGGACCTTTCACTTTTGGCCCAAATAGATTTATTTTAGGCATTTTTACATGCGGCTTCTTTAGTTTTCCAGATGGAGTGTCAATGTCAATATCTGGTGCCTGCATATCAACAGCTGGAGTTTTAATATCTAGATCTGGTGCTGAGAGTTTGAGGTTTGGTGCTTGGAGATCTGCCTGTGCATCGAGGTCTACATCTGGACCTTTCACTTTTGGCCCAGATAGATTTATTTTAGGTATCTTTACATGCGGCTTCTTTAGTTTTCCAGATGGAGCGTCAATGTCAATATCTGGTGCCTGTACATCAACAGCTGGAGTTTTAATATCTAGATCTGGTGTAGAGAGGTTGAGGTTTGGTGCTTGGAGATCTGCCTGTGCATCGAGGTCTACATCTGGACCTTTCACTTTTGGCCCAAATAGATTTATTTTAGGCATTTTTACATGCGGCTTCTTTAGTTTTCCAGATGGAGCTTCTATGTCAATATCTGGTGCCTGCATATCAACAGCTGGAGTTTTAATGTCTAGATCCGGTGCAGAGAGGTTGAGGTTTGGTGCCTTGACATCTAAATTCGGCCCTTCCAGTTCAGCTTTTGGCAGATTCATATCTACCTTAGGAGCCGACATGTTCAAGTCTGGTACTTGTATGCCTGCATTTACATCTGGAGTTTTCAACTTTGGTTTATGTAAGTTTAGCTTTGACATTTTAAGAGTTGAGAACTTGTGCTTTGCAGATGGAGCACGAACATCTACATCAGGTGCTTTTACATTAACATCTGTGTTTGGGATGCTGATATCTCCATCTATCTTTGGTGCTGAGAGACTCAAATCCGGTGTTGAGACATTGGCATCCAAGCCAACACCTGGTGCTTTAACCTTTTTCCCAAATGTGGGTTTCTTGAATGTTGGAAACTTTATTTTGCCAGAGGGAGCACCTATATCGACATCAGGAGTTTGAATATCTAAGTCTGGAGCTTCAAGATTGGCTCTCGGCAGGTCAATGTCAACATTTGTTGCATTGACATCTGCGTTTAATTTTGGGGCAGAAAGCGCAAGATTTGGTGTATTTAGATTTGCATCAACACTCGCCTCTGGTACTTTTACTTTTGTAGCTTTTGCTTTCTTTAATTTGGGAAATTTAAACTTGCCAGAGGAAGGTTCAATATTCACTTTTGGTGTGTCGATGTCCAGGTTTGGACCACTGAGCTCACTTTTTGCCAAGGTCATGTCTACTTCAGGGGTGTTCATTTCTCCATTAATCTTTGGGGCTGACAGACGTAGATCAGGGGTTTTTAGGTCAGCATTTATGTCTGGGGTTGTTAAATTCACATCACCATCAACCTTTGGTTTTTTAGCCTGTAGATTGAAGTTGGGCATTTTGAACTTGGGCGTTTTGGTCTTCAAATCAGGTTTATCCACATTAACAGAAACATCCGGAGTGTTTAGACTAGGAGTGGAGACACTGACATCAGGAGCTTCTAATGTGTCATCCAGACCTGCTCCATCAAGATTTGGTGCAGACATGCCAAAAGTTGGCATTTTGAACACTGGGCGGCTGAAGTTTGGTGTGGCATCCTTTAGCTCAATCTGTGGCATATCTGCATTTACTTTTGGGGTTGAGATGCCACCCTTGATACTTGGGGCATTTATCTGTCCATTTAGCCCATTAACCTGAACACCTGGTGCTTGAAGTCCTGCCTCAGTGTTCAATCCGAGATCACCAAGGGACTAAAGAGGAAGAAGAGATGAAGACATGATGAGACCTGTTTAGCATAATTTTTTTCTTTCTTTAATTCACAAGATTACTTACCACTCCTGCTTTTAGGTCTTTTGTCGTCTTAAGTTCAAGGTTATTGTCATAGGGCTCAATGATTCTGATCAGTTTTAGCACATCATCTTTACTGAGGTGGTCCAGATGAATTGTTGCAGAAACAAGCCGATGTCCTGAAAGAAACAAAAAGAGAGGATAAGGTATGTTACAGAATCAATGAAGTTTGCTTGTATGATTGAGGCTACACAATATAAGATACAAGCTCAGTTTATGTGAGTTCTTTACCTTCTTGCAGGTTAATTGCTGGATTTGTGATTCCTGTGACTACGGTCCCTCCTTTCTCTTTGCCCTCCAAAGTTACACTCTTTGTTTCTCCATTCTGCACATGAACACGGTGACTTACTACCATACATTTAAAGTGTTTTGTTTATAATATCATATATACACATAATATTATAAGCATCAGGAACATTTATTTTACTGTGCCATGGCAAGGATGTAATCAGAGGTTTAAAAAATTGAATGTGTGAAATGTAATTAAAGCTGCTGTAAACGATTGTTAGCCATGCTGGAACTTCCATCAGCCTTAACCATTGAATCAGACACGCCCTCTTAATGGCTAAACAAATCTGATAACATCTGTCAGGTTATAGGGATAATTTCTGTGTGCCATTGCACCCTCAAATTGCTATTTTGGAGACAGGGTACCAACCATCATGTCTTCACTCTTTAAATACAACTGGACATGTCATGAAAACCAGCTTTCAGAAGATCTGTCAAAACAAAAACAACAAGACATTTTATCATTAGCATTTGGGACTGTGCTATGTGAGCATTACATTTTTTAATGATTTTTTTTTTAAAAATGTATAGCCTAAATTTAAAATTTGCAAGTAAAATGACTGACAGGCCCACTGACCTAAAGTCATTCAACCAAGCATTTTATTTTAGTATTTTTAGGAGCATACAAAGGAAGCACAGTGACTAATCGGAATTTGAGGCTAGTTTCAGACCTAAGAACAGGAGAAACCCCTGCTGATTCAAAACAAAGCTGTTCAACACACAATCGGCATGACATTGTCTCTCCATAAATGGGCATAAGTGTGCGATTACTTCCTTGCTTAACGCCTTCCCACACTCCCTTATTCATTTGTTACATCTATATTGCATCATTTTCAGTAGCCTTGTACATTGACTGGGAATAAAGATAATATGAAGCACCACTGTTACATGTTTTTAAAAGATGAATTGGTTGATAGTTGCACTTTTTTATCAATATAAATGATTAACTAAAAACAATAAACATTGTGTTTTGAAGAAGGGAAAAGTCAGGAACCACCTCCAGTTTTTCCAAGACAGAAATGTAATTATGTAGTTCAGATGTTAATCAGATGTTCAACAAGACTAGATTTCATAGTGAGAATGTGTTTGTCAAAAGATGAATAAGATAGGAAGATACTAGTCTACTATTCCTATATATATATATATATATATATGTTCCCTTTGCCTTATAAAGTCAAAGGTCTGCAATCTTGCAGCAAATCACATGGGCTGTGGCTTTATGACATCATGACCTCTTCAATCTCACACAACCTTATATGTGCAGAATATAGCATCTACAGGCCCAACTTTTCAGATTTCAGAAAGTAAAACACAGCAGGTCTAACCTCCTATAACTCAAAATAAATGCTTTTTAACCTGGTATTCTGTGTCGTTAACAGATTGTGTATGTGTTTGTGTAGATGTAGTCAGGAATGCTTTAGGAATGGATGGACTGTGGAGTATGAGGAGAACCAGTTTGTTCAGATGAAAGAAATATGAGGAGATAAATACCAGAGGCCTGATGTATAAACGTTGAGCACACACAAAAAAGGCATTGAAATGTGCATATGCAATTTTCCATGCACATATCAGGATTTATATATATATATATAATATATAAATATTACTTTTTAGCAATGTAATTTGACTGAACAAATGGCATTTATAGATTTATATCTCATATTTTCCTTATGTCTTGTATACCAACATGGTATCACGCGGATTGGAATATAAATATGGAAAGATGAGGATATGCCTAAATCTAGGCATTTTAAGCTCCCTATATGGTTAATTCGGGGAGGAGACTGTGAAGATGCAAGTATGCATTTTTTTACTGACTGGGTTTTATAAAGGGTCAGGGTTTTATAAATTGTGCCAGTTCTTTATGCACTTTTGTGTGAACGCAAAATCTAGCTTTTAGCATCCTAACTTTTAGGATAAAATCTACGTAAAGTTTTATACATGGGGCCCCAGGTACCTCTTCATCTTTCTTGCTTTTTTCCCCTAAATGTCTGTCTTCCAATTTAATCTGTTTTGTCTAAAGCACATTATTCAGACTGTGATTGGAAGGGCCAAATGACTTGACAATGTAGTGAAGATTTCAAGGTCACAATCAGAACGATACAATTACACAATAAAGTTTAATCAGCAACACGAATCATCTAATATGTCACCTTGCTTCTAAAAAAAACTGATGCTAAAAAGCCATCTTTGTCATCATAATATTATAATTATAGCCTAAACATGACGCATGATGAATCAGTGCTAAACGTTTCAGCTTAGCAAAATACAACATTTCTTCTGTTCACAATTTTGTGAACGTTTTCAGTTTCTATTAATCACTAAAACCTTAACAAACTCACATTTACAACAACAACCTGAACAAAGTCCACAGCACACACAAATATTTAAGCTTCAAAAACAGAACAATTTGAATATTTGTGCCTCTACATATTGCAAGTAAGTGAATTTAACCATTTCCATCAGAGGCAAAGATGCCTAAACACAAAATCGAGATGCAGAATGATAAATTACACTGATGTTCTTTCTGATTCTGTATGTTTTATATTAGCAGCAAAGAACCAAACAGTGGAGAGTAAGCCACTTACCCAAATTCGTTCATGTGAGTGTTTCTGTAGCTGCTGGTGTTGACACCTCTAAACTCCAGGTGAATATGACTGTCATCCTCTCTGTCGTGGGGTTTCTGTCAGATAAATGCATATGGAGCCACCAAACAGGTTATACAACATCAGCATGACAACCACACACACACACACATACACACACACACACCGAAACTACAGATACAGAGAGTAAGTTTGGTGAAGATGAATGTTCCTGTTGTATGTTTTAAATCAATTGTGATGGGGGTTTTTTTTTTAGGCCTTCTGCCTTATGGAGAACTTTAGTTCAGACAGATTTGCCAAAGCAACAGTGATTTGATCAGATAGCCCCAAAAAATTATTTGGAAAAAAACTGCATTTGTTAATGTTATATAATACAAATCCTCATTCTTGAACTATGCTGAGCTAAACAATGTTTTAGTCAAGGATGCAATCAAATATTTAATATTTGTGGGGACCAAATGTCAAATTGTGAGAGCGAGTCTTAAGGTCTAGCTATGGCCCTGGTTTCAGTCAGATTATTAGAAATAGCACAGCAACATTCCCTGAGAAAGAAAAATTGTGTGTTTTGTCAACAGTAAACTGTTGTGTTTGCAAGGGTTTGGCCTTACAGTTTTGTGCCACACACCCTTAAGTTCTTTCTAAAATGCATTTGAATGTAGGGCTACAGAAATGTTTCAGCTGGATGTTTTAAAAGTTTCAGTGAAGGGATTGCTCACCTAGAAATAAATGTTATTTTTTCCTGTGTAACATTAAATGAGATTCTAGTGGTGTCCTATGTTTAGTCTTATGGTTAGTTTGTGCTTATTGTGTGTCAAATCCTTGTTTATTTTTAATATTGCACATTGGAGTATGGAAGAAACGCAATTTCAGTCTGCTGTGTAATGTACTGTTGCATGGTTTTGATTGACACTAAAGTTGACTTTAACTTAACTTTAACTTGTTGAATAATACTGAAAGTGTAATGAAACAAACCATGAAGTCATTAAGATATTAATGCAATGCATTTGTTGTTCTGAAATGATTCGTCGTTCTGGTATATGAACAAGACTTTATTGTAAGAGTTCTTTTTTGTTTCATTTCATGAACTGTAGTACATCCACATTTCCTAGTATTAACTATATTTGGCATGCTTTGAAAACTATTAGTCACCCACCTTGCAACCATAAGCTCTTGGAGCTCTTCGTCTTAACCATTATTCATGACAGAAAATAGCATGTCTTACGCTTACAAGAAGAGATTTGCAGAAAATGGGATTTGACATGGACACTAAACTGCAGCAATTGTGCATGTTTACAGTTACAAATGTAAAAGTTTATGAATGGATCCAATTCTCACTATTATTAACTAAATAACTATTAACTATGACTTTTGCCTCAATAAACTCCTACTTACTGCTTATTAATAGTTAGTAAGGTAGTTGTTAAGTTTGATTAAGGGATATAGAATATGGTCATGCAGAATAAAGCATTAATATGTGCTTTATAAGTACTAATACACAGCCAATAGCCTAGTGATATGCAGGCTAATAAGCAACTAGTTAATAGTGAGAATTGAGAATATATACAGTGGGGCAAAAAAGTATTTAGTCAGCCACTAATTGTGCAAGTTCTCCCACTTAAAAAGATGAGAGAGGCCTGTGATTTTCATCATAGGTATACTTCAACTATGAGAGACAGAATGAGAAAAAAAATAAAATCCAGAAAATCACATTGTCTGATTTTTAAAGAATTTATTTGCAAATTATGGTGGAAAATAAGTATTTGGTCACCTACAAAAAAGCAAGATTTCTGGCTCTCACAGACCTTTAACTTCTTCTTTAAGAGGCTCCTCTGTCCTCCACTCGTTACCTGTATTTCACGAGTTCACACTTACATCAAATTAAATAGAGTAAATATTATGCGTATTTGGCGTGCTGTCCGGGGGAGGGCTCCGGGCTCTGAATTTTGCCCGAACCCAGAGTACCCCCCCGTGATGGAAATAGTCTAGAACTAGACTACATATATTAATTTGATGTCTTATGTGAGTTTAATTAAGTGAGGAGAAGGGGTGGTGGAGGGAAGCTAAGAAACAGTCAACGACAGGAAGGTAAATCGGCTGTCTATATACACCTCCTATCGTTGATTTTTTTAATGAGCTCCTCTTGTGTTCAATTAGGTTTAATTAACTGGGTCTGCTCCACTTAACAGTTTTAATTTCCTGAATGTGCTTCTCCCGAAATTTGTTTATAAAACATCAATAATGGCACCTGTTTGAACTCGTTATCAGTATAAAAGACACCTGTCCACAACCTCAAACAGTCAGACTCCAAACTCCACTATGGCCAAGACCAAAGAGCTGTCAAAGGACACCAGAAACAAAATTGTAGACCTGCACCAGGCTGGGAAGCCTGAATCTGCATTAGGTAAGCAGCTTGGTGTGAAGAAATCAACTGTGGGAGCAATTATTAGAAAATGGAAGACATACAAGACCACTGAATCTCCCTCGATCTGGGGCTCCATGCAAGATCTCACCCCGTGGGGTCAAAATGATCACAAGAACGGTGAGCAAAAATCCCAGAACCACACGGGGGGACCTAGTGAATGATCTGCAGAGAGCTGGGACCAAAGTAACAAAGGCTACCATCAGCAACACACTACGCCGCCAGGGACTCAAATCCTGCAGTGCCAGACGTGTCCCCCTGCTTAAGCCAGTACATGTCCGGGCCCGTCTGAAGTTTGCTAGAGAGCATTTGGATGATCCAGAAGAGGATTGGGAGAATGTCATATGGTCATATGAAACCAAAATAGAAACTTGTTAAAAACTCAACTTGTCGTGTTTGGAGGAGAAAGAATGCTGCGTTGCATCCAAAGAATGCCATACCTACTGTGAAGCATGGGGGTGGAAACATCATGCTTTGGGGCTGTTTTTCTGCAAAGGGACCAAGACGACTGATCGGTGTAAAGGAAAGAATGAATGGGGCCATGTATCGTGAGATTTCAATTTTCATTTCAAGGTCCTGGAGTGGCCTAGCCAGTCTCCAGATCTCAACCCCATAGAAAATCTTTGGAGGGAGTTGAAAATCCGTGTTGCCCAGCGACAGCCCCAAAACATCACTGCTCTAGAGGAGATCTGAATGGAGGAATGGGCCAAACTACCAGCAACAGTGTGTAAAAACCTTTGTGGAGACTTACAGAAAACGTTGACCTCTGTCATTGCCAACAAAGGGTATATAACAAAGTATTGAGATGAACTTTTGTTATTGACCAAATACTTATTTTCCATCATAATTTGCAAATAAATTCTTTAAAAATCAGACAATGTGATTTTCTGGATTTTTTACCCCTCATTCTGTCTCTCATAGTTGAAGTGTACCTATGATGACAGGCCTCTCTCATCTTTTTAAGTGGGAGAACTTGCACAATTGGTGGCTGACTAAATACTTTTTTTCCCCACTGTATATAGAGTTGCTGTCTCCAATACTGCTGTCATTATAGCATCACACCAAATATTTTAGAGAACGATTGAGTTCATGGACCAGCCACTAAAAGGCTTATCCAACCTTTTCTTAATATACTTATCATCACACAAAATTAAAATTCCACATAGTGAAACATCATTAACAGGTTTCATTTTTCAAGATTTCAAGTATGCGTTTAACAAAAAAAATGTGTCTAACTGAAGATTCACCTATATATGACCTGTTTTCACTGTGTACTCAGCAAAGCTCTTATTGACTGCACTGCCATGAACAGCCAAAGATGCATTACCGAACCTCAAAAGAAACTGTTTGAGAGAGGAAAGCACCTTGTGTGCTTAGCGTAGGCTAATGTTTGACTGTGGCATTGAGCTTGTGCACATGTTGTGGCAAGAGCAATACTTTCGCCTTAAGGGAGGACTTTGGAGTTGAGTCTTTGACTTTTATTTATTCGAGTTACATCCAAGTCTTAGCGTCTGGGCATCAGGTATGAACTTGCCTCCTTTATTGTATCTCTGTAATGAAATACAGTCACCAGAAACCGAGAAACAAAAGCTCTCCTCGAGCTGTAAACGTGTTAAGGCCTCGCCATTAATTAAGGAAGAACCTCATAGTGATGGAAGCAAAAACACAGGAATGAAAGTTGCTTCATGCTTCAAACAGGTGTCTGAATCAGAGCAGCAAAGCCAGCCAATGGCAATCTAGAGGAGCACAAAAAGAGCATTTTACTCAGTTTGGCCCAAGTCGAGAGTTTTTTAGGTCATTTGTTGGCTGCTTTCGCTGTGGTACTATGCAATGCGGTTGGGCAACTGTTAGCTTGAATAGTGAAAAACACATTTTTGTCATTGTACATACCACCATCAGCGCAGTACTGAATGTTTCAGATACCACTGAGCCGGTTGTGACATACTCACATTGTTTAAAGAAACACTAACAAATAAGATGAAAAAAATGCAAATGAATAGTTCCTAATGGCACACAAGCTAATGTCCAAGTAACAAACTGTTTATCCTATTTACTAAAGGTTCTGACCCTCAGACCGTAATTTAATACATTATAGATTAAAAAATATATTAAACTTAAGAAAAACAAAAAATATAAACACATATTTACATTACTATGTCTTGAAATATGGTTAATTTTACATCTTTTCATCATGTTTCACAACTTTTTGTCAATGGCGTCAGATATTTATAGAAGCATTGGTAGCACTTTAGGTTACACTTTATTTTACAGAAAAACAAAATGGCTGCAGAATTTAATAGGTTGCATGCATGATCTGCAGAATATGATTATTTTGTCAACAAATATAAAGAAAGCAGGATAAAGGTAACACATCCTTGAAATATCCTTCTGGGCTGCTTATTTACAGTTTTTTTCAATCACTTTGGCTCAATTCTTAAATGAGTCATTTTTCTCAAAACAATAGGTTTAGATCTCTGAATAATTTGTTTCTTGTTCACATCAGATTAGAATTTCTTATTGATTTAAGCAAATTATATTTGTTTTAGCATGTTTGCAAAATGTTTTTTGGGGCAGTCGTGGCCTAATGGTTATAGAGTCGGACTTGTAACCGGAAGGTTGTGAGTTTGAGTCCTGGGGCCAGCAGGGATTGTTGGTGGAGGGAGTGAATAACCAGCGCCCTCCTCCACCCTCAATACCATGACTGAGGTGAGACCTTTGAGCCTTGAGCAAGGCTCAAGGTAAACTTATCCTGCTTGAGCAAGGCACCGAACCCCCAACTGCTCCCCGGGTGCCGCAACAATATGGCTGCCCACTGCTCCGGGTGTGTGTTCACTACTGTGTGTGTGTACTTGGATGGGTTAAATGCAGAGCACAAATTCCTGTATCTGTATTTACAGTAAAAAGCTCAGTGTGATCCACAAGAGCATTCAGCTAGACAAAACTGACATTATTGTATAGAATAGAAAGCAGATTGTATGCAACAAATATTTCAATGGTGAAAAATATCTGAACATTTTGACCAGTGTGGCTCACACAATGACAAAAACACTTTTTATTTTGGTGGCATTGGCCAATTTACTGACAGAATAACTAGGTTTTGAAGCATGAATTAAATGTTTTGGGTGAGTAACTACATTTTGCAGACATGCAGAGTTCTGATGTTCCAGCCAACAGTTGTGACAACTGTACTCGCAGTTTAGAGAAAGTTAAAAGCGATTGAGAAAAACTGTAATATTAGAGTAGTGGCAGAAGTAAATAGAAATAGAGGTGGTATGGGGGAGGTGGAGGAAAGAAGGAAGAATGGTCATGGAAGTGAGGTGAGTTACGCAGTTTATTTTAAAGGCCCTAGTAATTATAGTTGTCCGTAGTAGTCAGTCTTGCACTGTCTAAACCAATTTATGACTCACTGTGATAATAATACAAAGTCTGCATGTGGTGACAGCATAAATTATGCATTTGTATACAGACATCCATATACAAATTGAGGGTCTAATCAATTAATGTATATCCCAAAGTACTTGGTTTCAAACATGTCTGACATTCCTGTTGGTTCCATAACATGCATGTCCATTGAGTCAGTGTTGTTGACACTGTATAAACGTCCTTGTAAACTAGGCGCGGCAGGGATTGAGCATTGTGAGCACATTTCAGCGGAATGCCACCTCTCCACATTCTCATGCAGGTATTTGAAACCCAATGCAACTGCACAACCAAGGCCAAAGAACCGTCAAAAGGTCATAGTTTTAACAAATATCCAGTGGACAGGATGTGCAAATGGTGGAGTGGTAGCAGTGTCTCTTGAGGGCATTTTCAAACCTTAAAGGCAAAGGCTCCAGGTGGACTATGAACTGTGTTTCTTCAACTAAGAGCTCAGTGGACTTTAAAAAAGTTTAACTTAATTAAATTGTATCTCACAGGAGAATTCTGTTGAATTAGTATGTTTTTTTTTTTTTTTTTAATCCCACCATTGCCATTTCTACTACGTTTCAAAAGCAGACAATGATATAATATTTTCAATATTTTTGCACAACTGACACCACACCAACTGTTTGACTTTTTTAAATTTATATAAATAATTTCCTCACAAAATAAACAGTGCATTTTAGTTTATTTCAGTCTTGACCCAGTTCCCCAAATAGTTTTAATGTGACCATCATTTAACTAAAACATGGGCGTCGGAACCACTGTATGTGGGTGGGACAAGACCCACCCACTTTTTACGATCAATGATATTGGACCCACTCACTTTTATCGTCTCTAACATTCAGCATGTCTGTTTATCTACCCCTAATCGATAAACACTTATTATTAAACACGTTAGATGCTTTATTTCCACTTTTCTAATATTTTCTTCATTTTTATTGAAAATAAATGCCTTTCCGATCTGATATGTGATGGGAAAAGAGAGAAGATTGAGTTCGGCGAAAGCCGGACTCGAACCGAGGTCGATTTGTGTCAAAACTAGATGCCATGCGTCTTACCCCTACACTACTGCCACTCTCAATTATGTGGCGATTTCCGTCATTTTGTTTTTCCAAACTATACATTTAGCAAGCAAAGAAGTATATTTGTACTTTATGAGGACCCACCCACATTTTTTTTGCTTCCGACGCCCATGAACTAAAATAAAAGGTTCATTTAAAATTATTTCACTCCCAGAGTGAAAAAATAAATTTTTTGCTTGACAAATGACATTGAATATTATTATGCATGCAGTGAGTTTGCTATTGTCACGGTGTATTTTGTTTTTGTGTCATGTCTTTTATTTTGACAGTCATGCTTCCTGTTAGTCATGCGATTCCGTTGCCCTCATGTGATCTTGTCATTTGCTTCCCTAGTCTCTTGTGTCATTTTGGCTGCGTCCGAAAACCTAGGCAGCTGACTCGTTGCCTCGCTGCCTTATCAGACAATGGCTTCTAAGGCAGAGTTTGTGCATGAAAGCACCTCACGAAACTAATGTCGGACAGACTTCTTAGACAGTGTAACCGTTTAATGATTTACAGCAAAATAGAGAGAGCTTTGGTGAGAACTAAAAACATATTTAATTACAACATTAGTAATTTCTCGCTAGAAATGACATCAGAAGTAAAAAATGTTGGTCAAAAATAAACATTTACACACAAACTGACCAGCAAACATAACTTTCGGGGATCACAATCACAGGATTGTGGGATATCAAAGGCAGTGAAGGATACAAATATGCTGCGTTCAAAAATCGATCAGATGAAGGGATCTCAGGGGGCAGGAAGTGAAGCTAACATTAGATTCGGACATGCCTTGGTGTCTTCCTGCCTTGAAATGTGTCCTCTGAAGGCAACATTTTCCAGGTTTCGGACGCAGCCTGTCATGATTCACCAGTGAGAGTGCCCGTGATTACCACCAGAGTGCACTCCACCCTGGACTAATGCCATACCATCAAAGACTACATTACCCATAATCCTTTGCCCATACTCATCATCACTCATTGTTTACACCTGTGTCTCATCACCTGTGTTTACCTCACCCTATATAAGCCTGGTTATCTCAGTCATTCTTGGCGAAGTCTTGTTTACTGTAACAACTGCAATTCTGAGTGTTCTCCCTGGTTTCATGTCTGTCGGTTTCTGGATTACCTGCCTGTTCTTGGTTTACTCTTTGGACCATGTTCCTTGCTTACTGCTCTGCGCTTTGCTCTATCGCTTTTTATATTTTGTCTCCTAATTTTAACTACAGCAAATCAGCACAGTGTTCAAACGATAAAGCTTGACATCAACGCTAAAAATAGAAACTCTTGGTGGCTGGAAAACTACAAAAAAGGGGAATTTTTATCCAACCAACCTCCCACCGACAGCAGCCATCAGCTTACAGAAGGGAAAACACAGCTGCCTACATTCAAAAGGATAAGAAAGAAAATGCCTCCTCTGTCTGAAGAATCTATATGCTGCACAAACTGCCACAGACTTCTACAAAGGATTGCAGTTCTTGAAACAAAGTTACTTGCGGGACTACCAAACCAGACTGAAAACACAGCAGAGTCTTGTAATGGATGCCCTCAGTATACAGCCGGTGAGTCCCATGAATCTAGTGCTCCTAAACAGGCCAAAATGAGTGTAGAGAAACAAGCTGTAACTGATCAACACACTAATCGATGGCACAGACAGGGAGCGAGACCCAAAGGCACTCGAGACAACAGATTGTCACAAGTATCAACAATTGCCGCAGTAGCATCCTCTACCCCCCTACCACCGCCTATACATCTTGAAAACAGATTTGAAGTATTAATGAATATGGGTAAGAAATCCCCAAATGTGATCGGACGCACATCAAATCAGCCCACCACTAACACTGATGCTAACTGGCGCTCAAGGTCGTGCAGACAGCAGCACTAAGCTCAGAGCACAGCCGAGCACAGGACTCTGATAATGGGTGACTCCATTATCAGAAACATTAGCAGAAGGGATACAACTACGTGCTGCCTTCCGCAAGCAACAGTTTTTGATGTTAACAGCGAACTTAAGAACATTCTGATGAAACATAAGACTGCAAATCGACTAATCATTCATGTGGGGAAGAACGATATTCAGAGAGAGCAATCAGAACTCCTTAAGAGGGATTTCAATGAACTTTTTGAAAAACTTAAAAGACTGAAAGTTCAGTCATTCCTCAGTGGACCACTTCCAGCAAGAGGAACAAATAGGTTCTCACAGTTGCTTGGGGTTAATACATGGCTGCAAAAAAAGCTGCAACATGAAGGGACTGAACTTCATCGTCAACTTCAATCTTTTCTGGAGTCAGAGACAGCTGTTTAAACAGGATGGCCTCTACCCAAACAAACTTGGTGCAAGAGTGCTAAAGGACAATATCTATAGGTGCTGGTCATATAATTAGAATATCATCAAAAAGTTTATTTATTTCACTAATTCCATTCAAAAAGTGAAACTTGTATATTAAATTAAATTAAATTAAATTGCTGTCTGCCTGATCGATTGCTCCTGTCTGCCTCCTGCTGTGTTTGTAGCTCTGTAGCTCAAGTCTGTAGCTCTGTACAGCCTTGCTTACGTTTGAATCTTTATTTTGATATTTCCTCTTTATTCTACTGCTAAAAAACGATTGTTGTAAGTGGTAAGTTGGATTAATCAAAAAACACGGTAAGTCATGTCTTCTCCTGTCATTATCACTTGCACTTCATGTCGCATGTTTAATATAGGCTTCTCCGCTGGTGAACAGGGCTTCACATGTGATAAATGTAAGGAGATAGTTAGGCTGACGGAGAAGATTTCAGAATTAGAAACACGCATCCATACTTTATCTGAGAGTAGTGAGGATGTAACAGCTTTAGACACTGATTTGGATGCGAATAGCTTAGTGAACTCTGTACATTCTTCGGTTCCGGCTGCAGGGCCCTCGCAGCAGGGCAACTGGGTGACAGTGAGACAGCATATTCGCAGACCAAAGAACCGCTTTTCCGTTCCGGTTAGAACATCAAACAGGTTCTCCCCTCTCAGTGAAGCACCCACTGAGTATCCTGTTGAAAGTGCCCTAGTCATTGGCGATTCTATTACACAGAACGTGAAGATACCAGCCACGATAGTCACTTGTTTACCGGGAGCCAGAGCACCTGACATCAAAGCAAATTTAAAAGTGCTGGCTAAAGCTAATCGTAAATTCTCTAAGATTGTTATTCACGTCGGCACTAATGATGTTCGACTTCGCCAGTCAGAGATCACCAAAATTAACATTAAAGAGGTGTGTGAACTCGCTAGTACGATGTCAGAGGCTGTTTATTGTTCTGGTCCGCTCCCCGTTAGAAGGAGTGATGAGATAGTTAGCAGGCTATCATCACTCAATGGCTGGTTGTCTAAGTGGTGTCTGCAAAATAACATAGGGTTCATAGACAATTGGAAAAGTTTTTGGGGCAGACCTGACCTGTTGAAGAAGGATGGCATCCATCCCTCCTGGGGTGGTGCCGCTCTTCTCTCTAGTAATTTGGCACATAGTCTTAGAGCTAAACCTTGACTCACTAGGGCCCAGGTCAGGAAGCAGACAAACTGGCTAAACCGACCGTCTGCTAGCTGTCTCACGTCACCGGATAAATCCCAGCACATAGAGACTCTTTCACCTAGATATTATCATATAGAAACTGTGTCTGTTCCCCTAATTAGTAAATACAAAAAAACATCAAAACCATTCAACAGTAAAAATTTAATTGATGTCCAACAAATAAACAAAAGATATAATACAGATGAACAATTGATAAAGCTTGGGTTGCTGAATATTAGATCCCTTTCCCCAAAAGTGCTTATTGTTAATGATATTATTAAAGATAATAATCTAAATGTGCTCTGTTTGACAGAAACCTGGCTAAAACCTGATGACTACATTACTTTAAATGAGTCCACCCCCCAAGATTTTTGTTATAAACATGAGCCGCGTCTGAAAGGTAAAGGGGGAGGGGTTGCTGTAATTTATAATAATATCTTTAGTATTACTCAGAAGTCTAGTTTCAAATATAATTCCTTCGAAGTTTTGGTGCTTTATGTAACGCTATGTAGTGTACATGACAACCCGTTCAACATTTGTGTTAGCTACTGTATACAGGCCACCAGGGCATAATACAGACTTTATCAAAGAATTTGCTGACTTTCTATCAGAATTAGTACTGGCCGTAGATAAATTACTAATTGTTGGTGATTTTAATATCCATGTAGACAACGAAAAAGACGTATTGGGATTAGCATTTAAAGATACACTAAACTCTATTGGAGTTAGGCAACACGTGTCAGGACCCACTCATCGCCATAATCATACTTTAGACCTAATATTGTCACATGGAATAAATGTTGATACCGTTGAAATTCTGCAGCAGAGCGATGACATCTCAGATCATTACTTAGTATCTTGTATACTTAATTTAGCTAAGGTTGCAAAGCCGCCCCCTCGCTTCAAAAATGGCAGGACAATCACTGCCGCTACTAAAGATTGCTTTTTAAATAATCTTCCTCATCAGTATCATCTCCTCAGCAACCCAGATAGCTTAGAAGAACTCGATGTTGCAACAGAAACTATTGACTCTCTCTTTTCCAGTACTTTAGACACAGTTGCTCCTCTGCGCTTGAAGAAGATTAAAGAAAATAGTCCAACGCCGTGGTACAACGAGCACACCCGGGCCCTAAAAACAGCAGCCAGAAAAATGGAGCGCAGCTGGAAGAAAACAAAACTAGAGGTTTTTCGTAATTCGTGGAAAGAGCACATGATCACATACAGAAAGGCGGTAAGAACTGCTAGATCTGCTTATTTCTCAACTCTCTTGGAAGAAAACAAACACAACCCAAGGTATTTATTTGATACAGTGGCTAAATTAACCAAAAATAAAGCTTCAACTTCTGATGATTGTAAACAGCACAGCTGTAATGACTTTATGAACTTCTTCACATGTAAGATTGATAATATTAGGAAGAAAATTTTAACCATGCAGCCGTCTACTACAGTATCACATCAGACAGAGCATTGTAGTGTCACTGAGGAAAAATTACAATCATTCACTACAATCATAGGAGAAGAAGAATTGGCTAAACTCGTTAAATCATCAAAACCAACAACATGTATGCTTGACCCTGTACCGACTAGGCCAGGGGTCGGGAACCTTTTTTGACCAAAGAGCCATTTTTTCATTTTTGGTTAATGCATTTTTCCAAAAGAGCCACAGTAAAAAATAATATTAAATTATTATTAAAAAACATGCTTTTTTTCCCAATAAAATTTTAACAATAGTAATTATTAGGTCCATAACCAAAAACAAACACATATGCAGCAAACAATAAATAAGTTGCAATATGGAATTAATTGTGCAGGGCTTTGTGAGGTTGAGTTATAAATCCTCTTAGTGTTTGTGAATGCACACAGTGCTTACATCTACTGTGTTTACGTGAATACTCGGCTTGGCATTTTTATATATTTTTGTAGCCTATTAATTTGACGTGCAGCCGAGGACAAAGCTGTGCTTGTCCGTGTTGCACTCGGAGCATGTGCACAGCATCCTGTCAGTAACTTATCACGCTTTCGCGACTTATCACGCTTTTATAATTTATTTCCGTCAACTGAAATCTGCGTGGATTATCATAAATACACATTTATTTATCACAAGGGTCTCTACGGCAAAAGCGAAAGTTCCTGCGAGTGAAATGTTTCGAAATGTCTCTTTTCACAGCAGACCACCAGTTTCAATAAAAGGATATATTAACGTTTATATAGCCTACTTTTACATTTTCGCTGCTGTTCTAAAAATTGTTTTCGGTTACCTTTAACAAGCCACAGCTGCTTGAATCCCAGAGCAGAAGCTGTTACCACAGAAACGTAAGTGGGTATTGATTGCTGTCGCGACTCGTGACACTCGCGAACAGCACTGAACACGCGCGGCCGGTACAACTTGAATATTAACTATTATCATACGTTTCATTAACGGTAGGCTGTGTACAACAAGGGAATTGTAATTGGCTGCTTTTTTCTGCAGAGAGCGGATCTCTGTTGATGTGTCTCATTTTTTTTCTATCGATCATTTGTTGGTAAAGGGTGAGAGACCTGAGCCACATTATTTTTGTCAAAGAGCCAGGTGTGGCTCGCGAGCCATAGGTTCCCGACCACTGGACTAGGCTATTAAAAGAGATGCTACCAGAGGTCATAGATCCTCTTCTTAATATCATTAATTCATCTTTGTCATTAGGATATGTACCGAAAACGTTTAAGTTGGCTATTATTAAACCACTTATTAAAAAACCGCAACTTGATCCTACAGAATTAGTCAATTATAGACCAATCTCAAATCTACCCTTTCTGTCAAAAATACTTGAAAAGGCAGTGTCTTCACAATTATGTTCCTTTTTAGAAAGAAATGGCATCTGTGAGGATTTCCAGTCAGGATTTAGACCGTATCATAGCACTGAGACTGCTCTCATCAGAGTTACAAATGATTTACTCTTATCATTCGATCGTGGCTGTATCTCTCTATTAGTGTTACTCGATCTTAGCGCTGCATTCGATACTATCGACCACAACATTCTTTTGAATAGACTCGAAAATTATGTAGGTATTAGTGGAATTGCTTTGTCATGGTTTAAATCATACCTATGTGACCGTTATCAGTTTGTAGCAGTAAATGAAGAGATGTCACACCGATCACAAGTTCAGTATGGAGTACCGCAAGGCTCAGTGCTAGGACCGCTGCTCTTCACCCTGTACATGCTACCATTGGGAGATATTATTAGGAAGCATGGCGTTAGTTTTCATTGTTATGCTGACGATATTCAGCTCTATATTTCTTCACGCCCTGAAGAAACTTACCAATTCACAAGATTAACGGAATGCATAGCTGATATAAAACATTGGATGACCGGTAATTTCCTGCAACTCAATTCAGAAAAAACTGAATTTTTAATTATTGGACAAAAAAGCTCCACAAGTAGTAACCTAGAATACTGTCTAACACTTGATGGCTGTTCTGTCAAGTCCTCGTCGTCAGTGAGGAACCTGGGTGTGCTCTTTGATACCAATCTTTAGTTTGAAAGCCACGTTTCGAGCATCTGTAAAACTGCATTCTACCATCTTAAAAATATATCTAAATTACGGCACATGCTGTCAATGCAAAATGCTGAACAGTTAGTTCATGCGTTCATGACCTCAAGGCTAGATTATTGTAATGCTCTACTGGGTGGTTGCCCTGCTCGCTTAATAAATAAACTACAGCTGGTCCAAAACGCAGCAGCTCGAGTTCTTACTAGAACCAGGAAGTATGACCATATTAGCCCAGTTCTGTCAACATTGCACTGGCTACCTATTAAACATTGCATACATTTTAAAATCTTGCTTATTACTTACAAAGCACTAAATGGTTTAGCTCCCCAATACTTGAGCGAGCTCTTAACATATTATACTCCATCACGTCTACGGCGCTCTCTAAACTCTGGCCAGTTGATCATACCGAGAATATCCAAATCAACTGCAGGTGGTCGATCCTTTTCCTATTTAGCTCCTAAACTCTGGAACAGTCTTCCTAACATTGTTCGGGAAGCAGACACACTCTGTCAGTTTAAATCTAGACTAAAAACACATCTCTTTACTGTGGCATACACATAAAACACTTTTTCTTTGAAATTATTGTTAGGCTGCATTAACTAGGTCAGCCGGAACCGGGAACACTTCCCATAACACCTGATGTACTCGTTACATCATCAGAAGAATGGCATCTACGCAAATGATAGTCTCTCTGTTTTATCCCGAGGTTTACTGCAGTCAGCCGGATCCGGGCCATATCCTGATCAGATGATGGACCTGCGCCCAGAGAAGACCAACCAGGACCCCGAAGTGTATGCAGAGACCGTGTCAATTAGCCTCCCCCTGCAACTGCCTCATCGACACGGCATCTTAATAAACCCGTCTTCAGCGTGTTGACTCCGATTGTTCGAATATTACAATTAAATAATACTTAAATCGATATGTCATCCACAATAAACCCGTCTCCAGCGTGTTGCCTCCGGTCCTTCGAATATTCCGATCTATTATGACCTCTGACCTGTAAAGTTTCCAGAATAATAATAATAATAATAATAATAATACGCTGTTTGTTAATTGGCCAGAGGAGAACTGGCACCCCGACTGAGCCTGGTTTCTCCCAAGGTTTATTTTTCTCCATTAGGTCACCTAATGGGGTTTTGGTTTCCTTGCCACTGTTGCCTCTGGCTTGGCGTGCTCAGTTGGGGACACTAAAATTTTTCAACTGAACATTGAAATAAATCTAATTAATAAACTAAATTAACCATATCAACTAAATTACTGATCTAATTATTGATCTAAAGCCCACACTGTCACCGTATGGAAATTTAAACTGATGACATCAAATGACTATACAGCTTAATAAAAATATGCTGCATTATTTTACTGTTTAACTCTGTAAAGCTGCTATGGAACAATCTACATTGTTAAAAGCGCTATATAAATAAACTTGACTTGACTTGACTTAAATTAATTCATTACACACAGACGGATATATTTTGAATGTTTATTTCTTTTAATTTTGATGATTATAACAGGCAACTAAGGAAAATCCCAAATTCAGTATCGCATAAAATTAGAATATTACTTAAGACCAATAGAAAGAAAGGATTTTTAGAAATCTTGGCCAACTGAAAAGTATGAACATGAAAAATATGTTGGGGCTCCTTTTGCCTGAATTACTGCAGCAATGCGGCGTGGCATGGAGTCGATCAGTCTGTGGCACTGCTCAGATGTTATGAGAGCCCAGGTTGCTCTGATAGTGGCCTTCAGCTCTTCTGCATTGTTGGGTCTGGCATATCGCATCTTCCTCTTCACAATACCCCATAGATTTTCTATGGAGTTAAGGTCAGGCGAGTTTGCTGGCCAATTAAGAACAGGGATACCATGGTCCTTAAACCAGGTACTGGTTGCTTTGGCACTGTGTGCAGGTGCCAAGTCCTGTTGGAAAACTAAATCTGCATCTCCATAAAGTTGGTCAGCAGTAGGAAGCATGAAGTGCTCTAAAACTTCCTGGTATACGGCTGCGTTGACCTTGGAACTCAGAAAACACAGTGGACCAACACCAGCAGATGACATGGCACCCAAAACCATCACTGACTGTGGAATCTTTACACTGGACCTCAAGCAACGTGGATTGTGTGCCTCTCCTCTCTTCCTCCAGACTCTGGGACCCTGATTTCCAAAGGAAATGCAAAATTTACTTTCATCAGAGAACATAACTTTGGACCACTTTTTTTCCTTTTTGTCTTTAGCCCAGGCGAGACGCTTCTGACTCTGTCTGTTGTTCAAGAGTGGCTTGACACAAGGAATGCGACAGCTGAAACCCATGTCTTGCATTCGTCTGTGCGTAGTGGTTCTAGAAGCACTGAATCCAGCTCCAGTCCACTCTTTGTGAATCTCCCCCACATTTTTTAATGGGTTTTGTTTCACAATCCTCTCCAGTGTGCGGTTATCCCTATTGCTTGTACACTTTTTTCTACATCTTTTCCTTCCCTTCGCCTCTCTATTAATGTGCTTGGACACAGAGCTCTGTGAACAGCCAGCCTTTTTTGCAATGACCTTTTGTGTCTTGCCGTCCTTGTGCAAGGTGTCAATTGTCGTCTTTTGGACAACTGTCAAGTCAGCAGTCTTCCCCATGATTGTGTAGCCTACAGAACTGGACTGAGAGACCATTTAAAGGCCTTTGCAGGTGTTTTGAGTTAATTAGCTGATTAGAATGTGGCACCAGGTGTCTTCAATATTGAACCTTTTCACAATATTCTAATTTTCTGAGATTCTGAATTTGGGATTTTCCTTAGTTGTCAGATATAATCATCAAAATTAAAAGAAATAAACATTTTAAATATATCAGTCTGTGAGTAATGAATTAATATAATATACAAGTTTCACTTTTTGAATGGAATTAGTGAAATAAATCAACTTTTTGATGATATTCGAATTATATGACCAGCACTTGTACTTCTCCCTCCATCATCCTTCATCAGTGTGTCAATCCACTCAACCTGAATGGCGCACACACACCTGGACAGAGTATGAATGACCACCGGACTTCATTTCAGCATCTGAATGGACATGCAGCTGACACATCCCACAAGGGCAATGATAACACCACGCAGCCACAACAACCACTGCTCATGGACACACTCCCAGCTGAGCCCCGCCCTCAGAGCTCACCACAGACAGACTGTGATGGATTATAACTGTTCCAAGATTCAACACCCAAGGATGACTTTATGAAAAACAGACAGGGAAGCCAGGACAACATATTACTGCCTCCAGTAATACCAGAGCAACAGCCCCCTTCACCACACATGCTATTCCTCTCTCCAGCTTTCCCACTTCTGAGCTTCTTAGAGATCTTGTATATATTGGAACCAGACTATCACACTTTATCGTATCACACTCTACACTCTGCGAGTCCCCAGACATCAACCAAAAAGCAGCGACCACCAAAGCGTGTGGGCCCAGCTCAACCTCCGCCTCCTCCTGTGAGATTTCTTCGGTCACAACGCCAGGGCCCACACCCTCCTCCATCTGTAGGTGAACCAAAAACAACTGATACCAGCTCTCAGTGATGTGTGTCGGGTCCCCGCCATGATAACAGTAACTCTATCAAATGTTTACAGAACAAGCGGGAAGCCGGGAACCCAGTGTGCCTGTTTCTTTCTGTATTTCTGTTCTATTACGTGATAGAATATCTAAGGCCTGCTCAAGCCGTATAGCAAACCCATCTAATCTGCTGCCTATTACACATCAACCTAATATTACCATGGGGACAATAAGTTAGACTGTAAAGTTAGCACTTTTAAACATCCGCTCACTTAAAAATAAATCACTTATATTCAATGACTTAATAACTACAAACCACCTAGATTTCTTGCTTCTAAATGAAACGACAGCTGCAGTGCAACAGTCCTCAATGAAACAGCCCCTTCTGACTTTACTTTTATGAGTGTCTGCAGAACGGTTAGGAGAGGTGGAGGTGTAGCTGCTCTTTTTAAATCAAATCAAATCAAATCAAATCAAATCAAATCAAATCACTTTATTTGTCACTCTACCATATGCACAAGTGCAACAGTAGGTGAAATTCTTAGGTGCAGTTCCGAGCAACATAGTAGTCACGACATGACATGTACAACATTTAAGCAACAACAGATTACACATCTGATGCGCACACAATTACTCACAGTCTAAAGATGTCTATCAGTGTAAGTAAGTGTATTGTGTTAAAAGGTGCTCCACGCATTCTACTTATCATTATTTACAGGCCTCCAAAATACTCTCCATCCTTTGTTGAGGACTTTACAGAGCTGTTATCTGCAATCTCCTCTGAGTTTGACTGTTTTGCTACTGCTGGGGATTTTAACATTCACAATGACAATGCTCAATCCAGTACAACAAAAGATCTCATGACTGTTCTTAACACTTTTGATTTGACTCAGCATTTACACGGACCCACACATGATCGTGGACACACTCTAGATTTACTCATCAGTAAGGGTCTAAACATTCCATTGATAGTTATTAAGGATGTGGCACTTTCTGATCATTTCTATATTTTCTTTGAGATATCAATCTCTCCTGCCATTGAAGCTAGATCTGTCTCTGTCAAAAATAGATGCTTAAATGAGAACACTAGTGGGTAACACTTTAGAATAATGGTCATTAGTTAACGTTAGTTAACTACATTAGTTAACATGAACTAATAATGAACTGCACTTATAAAGCATTTATTTATCTTTATTAATTTCAACATTTACTAATGCTAAAATCTTGCTAACATTAGTTAATGCAATGTGAACTAACATGAACAAACCCTGAACAGCTGTATTTATATTAACTAACGTTAACAAAGATGAACAAATACAGTAACAAATGTATTGCTCATGGTTAGTTTATGTTAGTTAATACATTAACTAATGTTAACTAATGACCATTATTCTAAAGTGTTACCCACTAGTGTACTATTTATGAAGGCCATATCTCTGACACCAAGAATATCCACAGACTCTGTTGATTTTCTCCTTGACTCCTTTAACTCAAAAGTAAAAAATGTAATTGATGATATTGCTCCTGAGAAAGTCAGGAAAAAGAATGGTAGACCCAAAGCACCTTGGAGAAACACAACAGCAGTCCAAAGTATGAAAAGAAAATGCAGGAAAGCTGAACGCATGTGGCGAAAGACAAAACTTGTAGTACTTTATAACATTTATAATATCAATGTGGAGCTAGGCAAAGCTAGACAGACCTTCTTCTTAAATATTATAAACAGAAACATAAATAACACCCGCACTCTTTTTGCTACTGTCGAGAGACTAACAAACCCTCCAAATCACATTCCCAGTGAATTGCTCGCTGAAAGCAAATGCAATGAGTTTGCCTCCTTTTTTTTCCTGAGAAGATCAATAATATCAGAAAGGCAATCAGTATATCCTCATGCTATGCTGAGGTCAGATAGACTCGTCCACAATTTCAGAAATTAGTCACCATGTCTGATTTCGAAGCAATCGACTGTAAAATTTTAGAAGAAACGGTACAGCACCTTAAAACATCAACCTGCACCCTTGACACACTCCCCACCTCGTTTTTCAAAAGTGTGTTTAACTGTTTAGAAGCAGATCTCCTAGAAGTGGTAAACTCCTCACTTCTTGCTGGGACTTTTCCAACGTTCTTAAAACCGCAATTTAAGCCCCTCCTGAAAAAGAGCAATCTAGATAAGACCATATTGAGCAACTACAGAACAATCTCAAATATCACGATCACAACATACTTCTTGACAGGCTGGAAAACTGGATCGGGCTTTCTGGAATAGTCCTCAAATGGTTCAAGTGATACTTAGAAGGGAGAGGTTATTATGTGAGTATAGGTGACCATAAGTCTGAGTGGACATCCATGACATGCGGAGTCCCACAAGGGTCAATTCTTGCACCACTCCTGTTCAACCTGTACATGCTCCCACTGAGCCAAATAATGAAAAAGAACAAAATTGCTTACCACAGCTATGCAGACAACACCCAGATCTGAAGCTAGGGGTCAAAAAACTAAAGATCAAGTCATCTGGGTGTGATTTTGGAGTCAGACCTGAGTTCCAGTAGTCATGTCAAAGCAATAACTAAATCAGCTTACTATCATCTAAAAAATATATCAAGAATTAGATGCTTTGTTTCCAGACAAGACCTAGAGAAACTCGTTCATGCTTTTATCACCAGCAGGGCAGACTATTGTAATGGTCTTCCCAAAAAGACCATTAGACAGCTGCAGCTCATACAGAACGCTGCTGCCAGGATTCTGAGCAGAACCAGAAAATATGACCATATCACACCAGTCCTCAGGTCTTTACACTGGCTTCCAGTTACATTTAGAATAGATTTTTAAGTATTATTACTGGTATATAAATCACTTAATGGCCTAGGACCTCAATACATTGCAGATATGCTGATACAAACCCAACAGATCACTCAGATCATCAGGATCAAGTCAGTTAGAAATACCAAGGGTTCACTCAAAGCAAGGAGAGTCTGCTTTTAGCTATTATGCCAGCCGCAGCTGGAACCAGCTTCCTGAACAGATCAGATGTGCTCCAACAGTAGCCACTTTCAAATCCAAACTCAAAACACATCTGTGTAGCTGTGCATTTACTGAATGAGCACTGTGCTTTGTCCGAACTGCTTTTCAATTTAACCGGTTTCATCTTTGCATCATTTTACTCTTTTCATTTTTTTTAATACCTGTATCGTTTTTATTTTTATTTTATTCTTATTATAACTGTTTTAATTATACTTTTTTATTTTTTTATTATTTTCATTATTTCGTTAACCCTCTGGGGGTTCTTCATTTATGGTTCACTCTCAGGACCTTCAGGTCAAAAATGACCCAGAGGGCGGGATTAAGACAAAAAAGATTTGAGTAAAATCAATGAAATATATTCTTGTTCAATAATATTTTTTCTTTTCTTTTTTGGTGTTTTGAGATAATTTTATGATTTATAATTAATATTTATGCAATAATTATGACAATTTTTTTCCCATTGAATATAATACAATTTTTATATAATACCATTTTTTTTTATAATTAAAAAAAAAAAATCATAGCTTCATTGGAATGGTCCGAAACTTGGTGACTTTATTGGTACTTGGTATAGAACACCCCAAAAAAATGGGGACAGGATTTGAAAAGTCTAAGTGGTCGTAAAAGAAAATAGTCACACTCAGGACCTTCGGGTCAAAAATGACCCCCATAGGTAATCAATTGTAAATGAGTTTTTTTATGCATACAATCGACAAATCAGCCAGGAAATTGCAGAGCATTCCGATGAAGCTTTTTATTTTTAAAAATACGGGTCAGAATGAACCGAAGAGCCCCAGAGGGTTAAGGCTGTCTGGATGGAAGAGGTTGAGACGGGAGAGCGATAAATCGAAATCCCTCCAGCGCAAGAACGATCCGTTTAGATCTGACGGATAGGCTTTCCTGTAGCTCAAACAGTAGAGCATGGCGCTAGCAATGCCAAGGTCATGGGTTCGATTCCCAGGGAAAGCAAGAACTGACAAAATGTAAAATGTGTACCTTGAATGCAATGTAAGTCGCTTTGGCCACTGTGTATGAAATGTGCTATGCAAACAAACTAAGCCTTGCCATGCCTACGTTACACAGCTGTAGTCATTGGTTGATTCAGTCATGTGGGTTCTCAGTTCAGTTCTGTCATTGGTTCATTGTCTTGACTGTTCTTAGGTGTGTCTTGTTCAGTCTACAGTCCTTTGCTTCGTTCCAGTTTGTTTTTATTATGCCCTTCACTCGCTAACTTCCCTCTCATTCACTCGGATGTGCGTCATTGTTTACGTTACATGAGTGCCCACTACAGGCAGAACCTTTGCAATGGACTGAACTGGAACGTCCTAAACCCTTGATCACTTGGAATCCACTATACACCTTACGAAATTGTTTAATGCAGCATTCTATATGCATATAGGTGTGGTTAGGTTGTTTTAAATGTAAAAAAAAAAAAAAAAAAAAAATATATATATATATATATATATATATATATATATATATCATGGAGTTGTTTGTGGTGGGGTAAATTATACGCGATATGCGTTGACGTCACAATCGTGTTGCATTGTGGTATATGAAGCTGCCTGAAGAGTACATATGAAGTAGATTCGCTCCCTCTGTCAAAATCGAAGGTCTGTCCATATAAACTTTCCTCGTCCACTTCATGAAGTGTAACGCACTTCAAAATGGTGGCGGGGATTCCCTTGAGGGGCAGTGCTTAGGGAAGTTCACAAGTGCATGTCTAAAAGTGGAGCGGAACGCAGCCCATGTGTATTTATGCCCGTATGTTTGCCTTGTTCCTAGTCTACTATTGTGTTTGTTTCCTGTAAACCGCTGTTGGTGAGCTCAAGTCATGTAAAGTTCAAGTCAAGCCATTGTTTCCGTTTTCTCACTTTGGATTATTGGCAATAAAACTGCGCTTGGGTTCTTAAATGTTACAGCGATCTGTACATTCCATTATAATGTGTTTTGTTTCCTCTGAAACATACATTTTTTACTCTTTTCATAAAATAGAGGTTCATTTGAAGGCACATGAAGTATATGAAGCATGAAAAAAATTTACACATTTCTGACATGCAAGCTTAGTGTATGAGGCCAGTGCTTGTATGAGGCCAACAAGGACCCATTAGTATCACTATTGTGCCTTTACTTAAACTGGTTTGCTCTAAGAACATTCTAACAATTGCAAAGCCCTTTGGATATGTTGCATTACACATGTCCCAACATTTCTTAAGGAGTTGATGTAATTTCTTATTTTTTTAGACAGTTGTGGGGAGGTTTTTGGGGGCATGTTACATGTTCATAACCTGATGTGTGAGTCAATTAGTTGAATTAGAAACACTCGAAGAATGCGAGTGCCAGATAACTAGTTGCATTCAACAGCACCAAGATTCTTCTGATAAGAGTTTCTCAATGAGCACATGCATTTTTTTGAGAAACTAACTTGATAACATGAAGCATTTTTGTGATGCTTCCTCTGATGTCTTAAGAGGATTGAGGCGTAAGGTCTAGCATTGCACCCGAGGCATTCGTTCACTTCTGCACTACATTCCTGAACCTGCCTAATAATGTTCAACCCACGCGTAGTACGAAATACACTAAATTATTCATTTAACTGGAATTCAGGTAAACTATGATTCCAAAACAGTAACGCATGTCACATATAAAAATTGCTGCATATTATATTTATTATAAATATTTCCTTTAAATGAACAAGTTCACCCTTACATATAATCGGATATAGAATAGGTATGCATATTTGGCGCGCTGTCTGAGGGGAGGGCTCCAAGCTCAGAATTTGGCCTGAACCCACACTCTAAAAAAAAAAAAGGTTCTATATAGCACCAAAAAAGGTTCTTGGCTCGTAATTTAGTGCTATATAGCACCAATTTTGGTGCTTCAGTGGTTCTTCAGCGGTGCTATATAGCACCTTAGTCAAAGAACCGGTGAAGAACCGCTGAAGAACCACTGAAGCACCAAAATTGGTGCTATATAGCACTAAAAAAGGTTCCCCTATGATTACGAGCCAAGAACCTTTTTTGGTGCCATATAGAACCTTTTTTTTTTAGAGTGCAGGGTACTCCACCACCCCTGGTTGGGATAGGAAATATTTAAGAGTGATGAGTTGAGGTGGTGGAGGAATGCTGGAAAACAGTCATGTGATACAGGTAGGTCGGATATATATACTTCCTCTTGTGCTAATTTGATAGATTATCTGAATGTGCTCCTCCCGAACTTTGTTAATAAAACATAATTAAAAGGTAATAAATTATAACAAGATTATCCAGAGATATTCACTGGATAACGGTCACCTGGAAAAAAATCATTCTGAAAGTGATTCAAACTATATAATTTCCCTGTGCCATTATCGTTATTACTGTGGTGCGAACTCTGCTATTCATTAATATTGAGAACGATTTTTAGAACTTTGTTGTCTCTTTAGTTATCATACTTGGTGTGACCGGGCCTTTACTGTTGCCTTTCTATCCGCTCAAACCAGTCTGGTCATTTTCAAACTCTAGAGATGGTTGTGCATGAAAATCCTAGTAGATAAGCAGTTTCTGAAATTCTCCAACATCAATGACATATTCGAAGTCACTTAAATCACCTTTTTCCCAATTCTGATCCTTTTGAACTCCAGAAGATTGTCTTAAACATGTCTACATGCACAGTTGGTGCCATTGAATTTAGGCATGTAGACATGCTGAAGTTGCTACTTCAGTCGTTTCTTTCATCACATTCTCCCTGACCAAACCAAACCGTTTTAGTTTCTGCCATATGATTGGCTGATTAGATAGTTGCGTTAACGAGCAGTTGAACACGTGTACCTAAAGTGGCTCATGAGTAAGTTAATAATAGTACTGAAGTTTAGAAATGGGCTCAATAATCACACCCCATAAAAGGTACAATTCTTGCACAGGCAGGTTGATTGTTCTTAAGATCAAAATCAACTGAATTAGCACATATCAGAAAGCAAACATGATCCAGGTAAAGAATCATACCTTTATTGAGTTGAAATAAAACAAAACTCATAATAATACTAAGATTTTTATTTTATTTATCATAAAAAAGCATTAACATACACAGTATGTTTGAAAGACTGGCTGTTACTCTTAAGAGAAACAATGATTTGATTGAGAAGATGACATCATTCTGCAATGAGAATCTCTTTATCTGCTTCAGTCGTTTCTGTCATCACGTTCTCCCTGACTGGTGACATCGGCTCTCCTTTCTTGCATGTGCTTAACTTTGGATTGTCCCTTAAATAAACATGCACAGACATTTAATTATTCACAATGCAGCCACAACAGTCAAGTTAATGTTATATTTCAGTCTGTTCCTATGCAAAGCTATGTGACTAAAGCATAGCACACAAGTCTTAAAGGGATAGTTCACCCAAAAATTAAAATTAGCGCATGATTTACTCACCCTCAAGTCATCCTAGGTGTGTATGACATTCTTCTTTCAGACGAATAAAATCTGAGTTATATTAAAAAAATCCAGGCTAATCTAAGCATTATAATGGCAGTAATAGTTGCTCTGTTTTTGAAGTCCATAAAAAAGTGCATCTGTCCGTCGAATAACGTGCTCCACACGGCTCCGGGGTGTTAATAAAGGCCTTCTGAAGTGAGTTGTTGCGTTTGTGTAAGAAAAATATCCATATTTAAAACTGTATCAAGTAAAGTTTCGGCCGACCGCCTTCTGTATTCAATTTATGGAAAAAGTGTTGAAAGTGCCTCTGCCGATCGAAAGACTAACGCGACCAGTTATGCTCGTCATACGTCACGTATGCATCTTGAATTGCGAGAAGGCACTTTCAACACTTTTCCACGGAAGGCGATCAGCTGGAACTTTACTTGATAAAGTTTTAAATATGGATATGTTTCTTACACAAACGCATCGATTCGCTTCAGAAGGCCTTTATTAACACCCCGGAGCCGCGTGGAGCATGTTATTCGACGGACAGATGCATTTTTTATGGACTTCAAAAACAGAGCAACAATTACTGTTATTATAATGCTTGGATTTGCCAGAACATTTTTAATATAACAATGACTTGAGGGTGAGTAAATCATGCGCCAATTTTCATTTTTGGGTTAACTATCCCTTTAACTACCTTTCAAATACCAAAATGTAGGAGAGAGAAGCAGCAATTAGATATTTCTCTGGTTTCACTCCAGCCCTTAAATTGACTTCATTTATTTCATATGTTGATTAGCCCCACCCCCTTCAAGCCTGACTCAGGCCTTTATTATTCATCTCAGGTCACAGTATTGAATATGGGAATATATTTCCTTTCAGACTGAAAAGACACCACCCTTCTCTAAACTACTACAATGACTCTCACTTTACCCAAGCAATCAGTTACACCTCTGTTGTTCAGATATCAACTAGGTAACCGCACCACTCCCATTAGTTCAGTCTCTTTGTGTTAACATGTTTATCCTGCTGCCTCTGCTGGTCGCAGCTGGTACTGACAGCCATGAATAAAAAGTGTGAGGGCTTGTCTTCGGCCATATTAAATCATTTAGTTACATAAACACATACTTACACACAGGCCAACTTACTTCTTGAAGCTGAAGGCCCCCCAGAGGCCGCTGATGGTGGCCTGCAGGCCTGGACTGTTCTCATTGTTGACAGTAATTTTTTTCCCACTTGGTTTCTTCCTCAGACCGCTAGGTCTGGCGGGAACGGAGGTCTCAATTTTACCACTTTTACCTTGCCCACAAGGGTGTTTCCGGGACAACCCTGAGACCTAGAACAAAGGTGTAGGAAGTCAGACTGAGGGTGGAGGTGGGGGAAAATTGTATCAATGTTTAATGTTTTTTTTTCTCTCCACTATACTATATGTAAGGTGTCAGGAAGTGGAAATTCAGACTGTGGTTTTGGGTCATGATTAGACGGACGTGCCTTTGTTCTGTTCAGAGCAGGCTTCAGCTTGTCTGTGGGAGAACTGCTAGGGCTGTTGGAGACATCTGAATCTCTCTCCTTTTCCTTCATAGAAAAAAAAAGAAAAAGAAAAGAAACATAATCAGATTTTGCAAATAGGGAAAATGTGAGTGGTGTTTGCCCATGCAAAACCTCTATGATGCTGGGGGTGTTGTGGGTGGTTGCAATGGCGTTGCTTACTGGCCTAAGGCAGAAAAGCCCATGACAGCATTGATGTGCCTAGATATTAAGAAATTCTGATCAATACCGATAAACTAATTGTTTACATGATATGGATAATGACTAAATGGCAGATAATACAATTCTGTACTATTATGTCAAAATAAATTACAAATAATACACAAAATAAAAATAAATAATTTGAATGCTATGTAAAGTGGATTTAGGTATCAAAACATTATAATGTACAAAATAAAAATGAAGATTCATTATGAGATGTGCTAAAGACAGATTTAACAATGTTATTAAAGCCCCAGTGAACCGGAAGTTACAACAGTGCGGTGACGCATTTCCAAGTTAAACGGAATATTGAATAGAGGGCAGGGTTTCACTTCAGTGCTCCTCCTCTCCATCCCTCGCTCATAGCAGACTAACGGTTGGAGGTGAGTGGTTAAGGATATTCAAACCCAAGCCGTCAAACTGCGGAAAGGGAACGCCATTCCAGACCAGAAGTTACTTTTCAGATTTTGATTAAAGATTACCACAGCAAACATTTTTTTTCTGTGTAACTTGCACAGATTAATTGTTCACCCTAAGACCTGTAATATGTGCTAACAAAGTAAATAGGATTTTGCTTTCATGAGGACTTTAAATTAGTGATTAAGATGAACTATAAGATCTGATGCTAGCAAAGATCATCAAAAATGTAAACAAGCAAATGAGCATGCACAATAAAATATCAATATCAACTTAAATAGATAAAATAAATTAATCATATATCCCTAATATTTGAGAAGAGCAAATGCAATATATTATTCACTATACAATTGTTTATTACTTTTTGTGATATGACTAATTTCTATGAAGTTTCCAGGCCTGTAAAACCACAAAACTAATGAATACACATTTTAGCAAGCAGATTAAAGGGATAGTTCACCTAGAATGAAAAATCTGCAATCATTTACATTTCCAATATTTTTTTCTGTGGAATATAAGACATTTTGAAGAATGCTGTAGTCCAAACAGTTTTAGTTATCATTGTAGAGACATTTCTTAAAAGTCATACAAGTTTGAAATGTGAAATATCCCTTCAAAATATAAAATGATACCAAATATGAATGAAAAAAAACTAAAGGACATTTTCTCACCTTATCAGAGTTGTCCTCTGTGACTATGGAGTCCTCCACACCAGCGGAAATGCTGCTGGACTGAGAGAAATATGCACTGTCTTGAGATGGAGGAGACCCAGGAGATTTCTCTGCATCCTCTGTGCCCTCTCCAGGAGAGGACGAGAGAGAAAGCCCAGATCTTGCACAGGAGAAGCTGCTCTTCCTTCTGTGGAACTGTTGCAGGGTGGACAATCCTGACGGTGTGGAGGATGACCGTTGTCTGTCTGTGGTGACGGTGGGTGGATGTGAAGCAGGTTTACTGATATCTCTGGTGCTTCCAGACCAGCTAAAGACTCCGAGACCCAAACTAGCAGGCCTGGCAGAGCGAGACGGAGATGCAGGTGGGCTGGACAACTCATCTTTGGCCTGATCTCTCTCCGAGTCAGGGTCCTGACACAATGCTGGTGTCTCTTCTCCAGATTGTGAGGCACAAATCTCTAAAGACTCCACAGGCTGATGGGAATCTTGTTTTGGCGGGTCTTCCTGTGTCTCTGTCATATTGGATTCACCATGACAGAAGAACCTGATGGAGATGTCACTCATATTATTATTATTGTCAAACTGGGATTTTGGAGGTGAAGGAACAACCACCAGGTCTCCCAATACATGTAGTACTACATATTTAATGCCATTGTGCCACGTGACAGTCAGGCCCAAATTAACCCTTGATTGCCTGAGTAATGAAAAAATTAAGGTCTAACAGTAGTTATTTGTGATAGCAACAGTATACATTCCTTTGGTAAGTTTCCCATCATGCTCTTGTACCTGCTGCGTGTGCCCTGCTCTCCAGTGACCTCTTCTGATCGGTTCCTCCACTGCAACAGTGTTGCAAAGCGATTTCGAGGGCGAGACTCTCCAGCTGTGCTGCCACACCCCTTCTCCTTAGAAACACTTGTGTGGGTGGTCAGCGGCTCAGTGGTGGGTGGAATCTCAGGACAGCGTCTCTTTACACCTGCTGTGTACTGCCCCAACAGGTCGTCCACAGACAGACCTGTGTCTTTCCAGAGGTTAAAAAGGACAAAATGTTACATGCTCAGTCAGATGTCTTCTTAAATTAATCAGTCTCATCTTTAAGATTCATACTCATGGCACTAAGGTCTGCTTACCTTCATGGGGTCTTTTCACCTGTGATGCTCTCTGGGGCAATTTTACACTCTGCACACTGACAATCCTCTCTTTGCCCCGGGTGGGAGGGGGTCTTTTGGGGGAGGTAGGACTCTGTGGCTGGGTGCCACCTGGTTCATAATTCTTGCTCCAAATACTCATCTGCAATGAGCCACTTTTGTCACATTTGTCATTCCAAGTACTACTGCGAGCAGCTTTAGAGGGCTGAAAGGGAGGAGAGGTAAACCTCAGGTATTGTGCTACAGTGTTGCCATTGTTAGCTAAAACTATTAAAAATTGTTTTCAACAATTGAAATCTGATATAAAATAACATATTACATTTTCCAATTTTTTTCAGTGTCTTTGTTACTTACTGTACTAGTAATAACAGTAAAACTTGCATAATTACATCCAACTAAGCCTAAACCAAACCTTAATCCTAACCCTAATAGCATAGAAATTACTTGTTAAGTATTATTACTCTGTACTTACATGTATAATTATACTGTAACAATGACACAAAATAAAGTGTAAACAAAGGCTAATTTAAAATATGAATAAGTATTACAATAATATAAATAAAGCTAAAATACCACTGTTGTTCTATGAAGTAAACCAAAAGTTCAAGCAAATACACTTTTAAAGATGACCACGTTACCTGAGTGTGAGGTGTGTCAGGGTTGAAGTCATCTATCCTTTTCATTGTGTTAATGTCCAGATTCCCAAGAGCCATTTCCAGCCCGCTCTCATCTCCTACATTACTGTATTTAATTGGTTAAGTTACATTTGCAGTTAAACAGAGCTTTGTAACACAAACATAAACATTTACAAAAGTTTAAAAACAGCTCCAGCATCTGAAATGCAAAATAAATGTATTGATTACTTTTACTTAAGTGAAAATGTAAGATGAGCAGTTTGTGTTTATTCAATATATGACAGCATAAAAGATACGTTCCAGCATAGCTGAGAGAAGCAGGGTCAATGTGATTCGGGTAAGGGTTCAACGGAGCCACCTTCCTCCTCAAGGGGTCAAAAACCAGTTGATACAGAAATGTGTTGTTGGCTTTTGTGAAACCCTCAATGTACTCATCTGGCACAGAGATGTCCATCTTCAGGTACTGACCCATCTTTTTTATCACCTGCATAACACAGATTTAGTTTGTTTAGTTAAACTCTCACGTGTTTTTTTTTGGTTTTTGGTAATTCTGCATTTGTTTCCATAATTTAAAGGATGTTCAGGTCCTCCACTAATGTTTGTATTAAAATCACAGATGGGAAATATTTAAGTGCATTTGTGTGTGATAGGGATGCACCAATCATGATTTTTTTTTACAAGCAAATTGGTGGATTCCGATGCCAGTTTCCAATTTGTCTTAATTTATTTGTTGTTTATTTGCTTTATAACAGGCCAAACTGGCTTTAAACAAACAAACAAAAAATATATCTGTAGCCATTTGAAATGAGGTGGAGAGGCACCCACTGAATTTAATCACGATCCAAACAAATATGCTGCATATGTAGCATGAGCATTTGTTACTGATTTAAATTAGATTGTATAATTTCAAGATTTAATGCAAAAACAGAATGGCCTGACTTTAGATTTGTTAAATTATGCTACATAAGAAGTGAAATTAAATGAAAATGCAAATTCACTTTCTAACAGTAAGTAGCGGTTTCTTTGGGTACAGCTCTACGCAAAGCAGCGCTGTGCTTAAAAACAGGCATTATACGGTGGTAAGAGAAAAAAATATTTAAAAGTTATCAAAACTTTTCTGAAGTCCGTTCCCTTCAGAGATATATTCAGATAAACCCCTACGTCCAATTCAATATTTATATTTTATTTCCTGTATTTCAAGCATCGCCAAATTTCTCAATGTTTTCTGCAAAACTCTACACAATAACGTCCTAATTTTGCACAGGTTTAACCATGTTCTCATTCAGTAAACATTAAGTTGCAAATATGACAACACACCAATCAGAATCTCAGGATAATATAATTAGGGCCACAGGTGATTATGTGCTTTGGAAAATTAATCCTAGTTGTGGGAGAGAAAGAGGAAGATGAGGGGAAAAGAAATCAAGGGGACAGGGTCAAAGAACATTTGTTCCTGATGAAATACAAAGCACTATTGTTGACCAAGTTCTTGTGCATGGAATGACCATGAGGGAAGTTGGCCTATAGGCTCATTTAAAGGTCCCATGGCATGAAAAGTTCATTTTATGAGGTTTTTTTTAACATTAATATGAGTTCCCCTTGTCTATATATGGTCCCCAAGTGGCTAGAAATTTTGATAGGTGTAAACCGAGTTCTGGCTGTCTTTCTCTGCCTTTGAGAAAACGCCAGCTCAGACGAGCTGATCTGGAATTCTCCTGTTATGACATCATACCAGGAAAGGTTACCTCCCTTTCCTCTGCTTTGCCCGCCCAGAGCATTCGGAGAAAATGGATTCAGTTTATGTTAGCACAGGCTTTACAAACAGACTTTACAATATGGATTTGACAGCACCGCGACAGTGAGTAACAGTGTTCATTAATGCCTGATCTGTGATTTCTGATGTGTAGCTAATCATTCAAGTTCACGCAGACTTTCTTTCTAGATCGTTTAATGATCGCCGTATTGATGCCCTAAACGTAATGCATCAGTGAATCAAGCCAGTGACTAAAACGATCGTTTCTGTTAGTAGCATGAAACAAATCCGTTTTTTAAGTGATTAAACTACAGAGGGCGATCAAAGAACACTCTTTATAATGTTCGTGTGACAGAGGGCTCTGTCACGATCACGGCAGCACTACATTTTACACGCACATTTGATCCATTATCCACCTGGTTTATTGTTTCCTACCTTGGGACACACACACAGACAACAGATAAATTAATCCATAGATGTTTACTGGACTTATTGGTCGCGGCCTGTTTGCGTTGTGGTTAGTCCAGGTTACCGGAGGCAAATGGCAATCAATCTGTCAATCACACTTCGCGAGTGTATCTGCACACTTGCCCTAGCTGCCGTTATAGTGAATGACACTGTTATGCTGCACAAAGCTCTTACTGTATTCCTGTCGATGTTGTGTTTGCTGTTAGTTGTGGTGAAAGCATTTTGTGAGAGAAAACGCGTTGCAATGACGAGATCACTGCAGCCTTTCATGTGATGGGAATCATAAAATAATGCTATATAATAATGCTAAATAATGCTAATCCACACTTTGATGATTCGTTCATCTCGACGGCTGTAATGGTACATTACATGTGTTACAAAGTTCGTAGAATAAGGTGGAAGACTGTTTATTCAGAACTCTCAGCTACAAATAAGCTTGCGCTAACAGCACAGCGCTCTCAAAAACTCCTCAAGTACAATAAAACTTCCTCCAGCTCTCCGTGGTTCACAAATGCGCAGTCAGCCTCTCTCCCTCTCATGCATGTGCAGTATCTATGTACAGTAAATACTGTACACCCTCAAACTCATAAATATCCAATTGATTTGTAGCCAAGTACTTGCTACAAGTACTAGCCAAGTACAGATTTATGGGTGGCTGGTCATAGTCTGAATATGAATATGAAATAAACTTTAAATTACAAGGTGGTAAAATAAGCATAAACTAAGGATCTCCCGAGTCGATCTCAAACATCAGGATTAAGCATTTTTTTAACTGATCGGTATCGGTTATCCTAAGCCCGATCCTTTATTTTACATCAGCTGTCCTGCCGGTGTTGTGCAGTAAGTGGCGGTATGCACCTTCAAGTGGGTTTGCCAACCGGCGAGCACCATTAAAAGGAAAAGAAGCTTCTTTGCAATGCGCAAGAACCAATGAGATCTTGGTAATATGATCAGTAGATTTGTTGTGGCAGTTCATATACTAAATGTTTCTAACGTATTTTTGTTTCTCTCACCTTCAGAATATCTGGGTTATTTGCCATCCTGAGAAGCTTGCATGCCTTTCCCAGACCGATGCCATACAAAGACGGCAGGTAGTCGCAGCCAGAGAGGATGCACATGTAACGGAACTTCTCCTCTGTGAAGATGTTGCCAAGCGACTTGCAACGGCCCAGGTGACACTGGTCAATCTCCAATCCATTTCCCTGTTTATCCATCTTTAAAATCACCTGCAAACAATACATAAATTAAACTCTGAGAAACTAAATTAAGTCACTGCTAAGCTATTGAGCTAAGTTAAGCTATTTCTTTTAAACCATACTGACAATTTTTTTTGTTTTAAGCATCACTAAACAAGTCTCACTGTATACTTTTAGATGCTTAAAAAAGTATGGTAACCCTTTAAAATAAGATTTCACATGTTAACATTCGTAAACTACATAAGTTCACATGAACTATGAAAAATGATTTTTTTAACACATTAAACTTCCTTCAGCTCTCACTGCTCCGTGTGCGTGTTCACGGAGTGTGTGTGTTCATTACTGTGTGTGTGCACTTGGATGGGTTAAATGCAGGGCACAAATTCCAAGTATGGGTCACCATACTTGGCCACACGTCACTTCACTTTCACTTTCAAAATAATTCTAAAGCATCTAATAATCTTAGCTCATGTTCATTTCATCATTTGCTACTACATTATTAAAATCAAAAGCTGTATCTGTTAATATTATTTAATGGATCTGTGCTTACATGAACTAACAATAAACACTTTTTTATTAACTAATACTAACAAAGATAAATACATTTTATTTAATGCTCTAACCAAAATTAATTAATAGGACCTTATTGTAAAGTGCTACCAAAAGTATATATTTACACACACACACACACACACACACACACACACACACACACACACACACACACACACACACACACACACACACACACACACACACACACACACACACACACACACACACACTACCGTTCAAATGTTTTGAGTTGAAACAAATTTTTAGTTTTTGCAAGAAATCTCTTATGCTCACCCAGGAATTTATTTAATAAAAAAATACATTAAAAATGTGAAAGCTGAATTTACAGCAGCCACTTCACCGGTCTTCAGTGTCACATGTTATTATTATCTTATGACTGGAATACACCACACAACTTTTAAATCCTGAACAGATTTAAAACACTAGGCACACTAGACTTTGCAAATAGTTACAGCAGGAATGCAAACGGGTGAGGGGTAAAAAAACGTGAGAACATTACGTGGATAGAGAAAACCTTTTCCGAGCCAAACACTATTAAGTATCTTTGCATCTACCTGAAAACTAATTCTAACAGGTCTCAGCCTTGCCCGTTTTTCTTTGACGCAGTTATTTTCTTAATTATTTATTTATTTTTATTACCTTGTAATGTCACTTCACAAAATGAGAGAAAAAAAAGATCAGCCTGAACGGACCTCCCCCCAACCCCCCGCCCCTCCATTTCGGTCTTGGGTGGGTAGACACAGTTAGTATGGAGGCTACAGATTACAACAGGAGTTAGAAGTGACGCCGTCAGTTGTTTTATCTATGTTGTTATCGTCAATATATTAATCTATTATCAGTTTCCATTTACATTTAATGTAATCATTACATTGTAGAAGCTTCTTGATTCTCGCGCAGCCTGAGCTAACACTGACAGGCGGTTGTCATGACAATGACGTAGTTTAGGGTGGCACAAGTTTGTGTTCATTTACAATGAATCAAAACCGTTTCAGTATCGTCTTTGATACTAGGGGCTGAGGTGGGTCAGACCCGGCATATTTTAAGTGCTTTTATGCGGCATTTGGTCTTTACACAGAATTATGAGCAGACACAGAGCCACGTTAGAGCCGCCTTAACTCGGCTGTGTAAAGATGCCTTTTGTTTGCACTTTGAATATTTTGAGAGTGTACTTTGATTATGGCTGCACTTATTCTTTGCACTTAAGAATAAGAAAAAAAACTGTTATTTATTAGGGATGTAACGATTGTGTGAATTCAAGTCGGTTGTGATGTTAAACAAATTGCGATACACGTTTTAAACAGCAGGGACGCTGAAACCATATATTGTGACCTCGCTTTACAGGCACAATAGCTATGAGCAAGTTGTAGCTAGCGTTACGGACTGTGCGTGCAAACTGGAGTGAAGAATAGTGAAATCAAAGAATTGTTTTGAGTCCATTCATATAGAAGTTGAGCGTGAGCGCACCTCTGTGCACGCACCGTCAAACAGAAGCATGGCGACAGCAAGCACATAGTTTACGTTGACTCATTCAAATCGGAGGTGTGGCGGCATTTTGACTTTCCGAAGACTAATAATGGCTCTAGTCACCTCCGTCTGCATGTAAAAAGATAACAGGCCAAACTACACTGATAGGCGGATTTGTAGCCCCACTCACTGCGTGCATGATATCACAAGGTGCATCCGTGTTTTCACAGCGAAAGATACAAGGCTGTTTTCTGTCATAGTAAATGGATCGCCAAGAAAAAGACCAGTGCAAGGATGTAAATTGTGAGAAAAAAGTATCGTGAAATTAGTATCATGAATCGTATCGCATTGTGTGTTGAGTGAATCGTTACATCCCTATTATTTATTTTTGTTATTTGCACTGTTATTATTTCTATGTTCCATTTGTGGAAAGGAGTTGAATTAGGAGGCCACACAGCTTCAATCAGAAGTTCTGGAAGTTCATAATTCAAGTACAGTATGATCTGAAGTGACTAATGTGAAATCATACAGGAGGGAAGCCAGTCAGTTTAGTTTGTGGCAAAACGTTTACCAGTGCTTGAGTATTGTTGTCTTTCAATGCATATGATAATTCATACTCAGAAAATAGAACTGAAATGACATTCATTGTTTTCGCTGTAACACATTCGATGTTTTTAAGAGTAGACTGTAAAAAAATATGGACGTAGTCACCCATAGGATTCTGATGAGCAGTTTTGAAGCATAAAGTAGGGTCAAGGTGGCCGTTGCCATCTTGGCAGCGCGTCATCGCACGTAACTCCCAGATAATAGAAAATGGGCAAAAATGCGGGACGTGGGCGGAGCTGAAGTGACGCGATGACTTGAACAGACAGCAGATAAATAGCTATCCTCCTGTCACTCGAAGTGGCCACGCCCTTAATTATGCATAACTTTAATGCTTTATATAATGTAAACGAATGAGTTATAAAAAAAATTCACCCCCCTCACAGTTGTCATGAAGGGCAAAATTAGCTGAATAGACCAAAACCACAATTTGTATCAGGCTGTAAACATGTTTTTTTCTGCTGTAAAGTTGGTCATTGTAACATTGGGCTCAATGAGATTCTGCTCCCTTCTGGAGCCTGAATTGCAGTTTATGTCACTTCCGTATTGGCTTCAAGAGAAACTGCGGGAGGGTGCCGCTTGGTTAAAACATTTCAAAATGCTATTTTTCCAGTCATGAATTTTGTTATTGAGGATTTCTTAAAATACTGTGCAAAAATCTTGTCTCATCCTCGTGAACCTGATCTCGTGTCCTGTGAGCTAAGTGTCTCGTCATACCCCAACTAATTAAGACAAATTACTTTTTGCTATGCAGATTTGTCGACACCATAGTCGTGGCAAACATATTCTTTATGCTCAATCAAGAGTCTCTGCACTGGTACCTTTTTGCAGCCAAAGGCCAGCAGATCTGAGTCCTCTGTGATCACTGCCTGAGCGATACCAGATTTGTTCAGGAAAGCTAACTGGGCGTCTGCTTCATATGGAGCCACAACACAGTCCACTCCACGCATCCGCGCAGCCTGAAAAACAGCAAAAAGATGCAAATGAAAAGATGCCGACAAACAGAACAAGATCAAATTAATCAGTTTCTAATATTGTGTAATAATTAATTACAACATTCACTGTCTACTAAACACATACTAGCAAAATGACCTCAATAAATATGTTATTTGACTCAAAAACAAATACTGTTTAAAGATATCATGTGCAATGGTCTCACCTTAATGACATCATGTGCCATGGACGGGGTGATATTAACACTGCGGGTAAAACATTCTCTGGCTTCTGATATCTTACCCTCCCGCAGCAGCTGTTTGCCCTTCTGCAGATTTGCCTGTCGACGCCTGTTAGTAAAATATATATGAAATAAATCTTAATCATCAACTAATTTAATGAACTTTTCCCCCAGTAACTATTTTGCTGAGTTCTTACTCGCGCCGGGACTTCTCCACATCCTGTTTGGAGGGCAAGTTGCGTCCATCAAACACTAAGATGGGCTTCACACCAAAAGAAAGCAGCATGTCCACAAACTTTATACAGTAGGATACATACCTGATGGACACACACAGCATTTTAGAATGACAACTGCACATTTTAACTTGCAAAATTATGTTAGGCATCAACGAACAACTGAAATACTTATATTGCATGCAAATAATTGAAACAACGCACTGATCTGTAGGTTCCCCTTTAGCAAGTTTCTCTGCACATGAAAAAGCTCCTTTATGCAGCCAGCAGTACGTGTCTACCGCCACTGTCTGTCCCCGATACTTCTTCACATGTATGGGCTCCGAGGCGTCTTTGATAAACTGCAAAAGGCCTTGAATCCCCATGTTGTCTGTCTGGAAGGATAAATGTCTGAAGATGATGGTTTATCAGAGCCCGGTCTGTGCCACTCTAACAGATGAAAACAAAAGTCCCAGATCATAACTGCTGTAACACGATTCACAGAAAACATGAACACATCTCAAAAGTCAACAGAAAACATCCCCTAACCGTCCAACAGCGACGACTGTAAAAAATAAATATTTAAATACAATCACTTTTACTACATTTAATATAACGTTATTTAATTCATATGTCCGCCAGAGACTAACCGCCAAATCCCTCCAAGACAAAACACTAAAAATGATCACTAAACTAAAACGATTAAACGCCACGAGGACGACTCCGACCGTTGTAACTAACACCATAATAATCTATTAACTAAACTACAGTATTTCAAGTTTTAGTGTTTATAATAAACACTTACCGAGAGCTTTTCCTCGCGCTTGTAGACTGACGTTACAGGGGTTCGACTTTAGCGGCAAAAACGCGACATCACTGCACAGGAACCCTATTGGTCAGCCCAGCACAGACAGCCAATCACACACCAGAAATGTGGAAGAGGCGGGACAAAGACTTCCACAACATCGGAACTCTCTAAAATAGTCGATTTACGCGTACATTTATTTAGGCGAATTATTTGGCAATAGTATCAATAGGTCATTACTACATTAAAATTATTGCGAAATAAGTAAGCTTGGAATTTTTGCAATTGTTTATTGTTTCCTTTATACTGTATTATATTGTACTTATATTATGTGTATGCATATTTATTTTGTCGTCATATTCAAGTTACTGTTCCAGATGTGAGTTTGTAAACTGAAATTGATGGATATTAAAACAGGTACTTTTTTTATTCACTGAATACTTTTAAAGGGATAGCTCACCCCAGTGGCTTCCATAGTATTTCCCCCCATACTATGGAATTGGGCCCCTCAACTGTTTGGTTAACAATATTTTTCAAAATATCTTCTTTTCATACAGGTTTAAGAGTAAATGGTGACAGAATTTTAATTTTCGGTGAACTATCCCTTTAAACAATGAAAACAAAATGTAACTTTCTGACAAAAACAGCTATGGCTTATATTTGTACATTGCCACTACAATCTCATATGTCGTATCTATTACATTATACAAAACATTATAGTTAATACAACGTTCCGTCAATTGAATGATACGGAAATAACACGGCAAATGTCTCAAGGTGCACTGATATTTGTCATTTATGTAATTTTAATTTTGCAGAAGGGTCGCGGGGTGGTGCTCTCTGTATTTGTGTGTTTGTTGTTGGTGTCGGTGCTCGTTTCTGGCGCTGGGTGGAGCGCGTGACTCCCCGTTCCTCTCTGCTCCAGGATTTGACGTGTCGCCTGTGTTTTTTCGGAACTTCCTGCTTCCTCCATGACTGTTTTGAGCCAGCAGTCTAGTCCGAAAGCTGGTCGGTAGGAATCCTTAAACGTGGCAATGGTGTGAAGGTGCGCGATCGGCGGCGGTGTGTGATTGTGAGTTAAAGCCCGAGCTGTTATCGCTGTCAGCCATGCAGTTCTCTCCCACCAACGGAGATTTTACCTTCGTCTCCTCGACGGACGCTGAAGGTACAGTAGTTAAAGGCCCCAACGCATCTGTACATCTCTGCTCTGATATGGGAATCGGGTTTATGTTGAAAAGGTGTTGGTTGTAGTATTTGTGTGAATCGGATTTATGTTGAAAAGGTGTTGGTTGTATTCGTGTGTATGATGTATACATACAATAATGTGTGTATGATCAAGTTTCTTAATGCATCGTTACATTGTTGTTGTTTTGTTGGCTCAATAGGGATGCAATAGTCAGCTGTATTAATCAAATCAACCTCTTATCCTCCAGAGCTCAGCGGCACCATCGATGCACCGGATATCACACTAAATATGGGCCCTGATACCACCAGGGACACCTACGCCACCACTTTCCTGAGGCAGAGGGGTTACGGATGGTTGCTGGAAGTGGAGGAAGAGGATTCAGAGGACACTAAACCGCTCCTGTGAGTTTTTAGCAATTGCTTGATCTCAATAGCTTTTAGAGTTGCTGGTTGTATTTGTTGGTCTTCTTCTGTTTGTGCAGAGAGGAGTTGGACATTGACTTAAAGGACATCTACTATAAGGTCAGGTGTGTGTTGATGCCCATGCCCTCGCTGGGTTTTAACAGACAGGTGGTGAGGGACAATCCTGATTTCTGGGGCCCGTTGGCCGTCGTCCTGCTCTTCTCCATGATCTCCATCTATGGACAGTTTAGGGTGAGTCAAGGGTGTAGATTGAGTTTGAACATTTATATTATTTTTTGCAAAAAGGTTTTTTTTTTTTTTTTTTTGGTGGTACCTTATAACACATACAGGGAGTGCAGAATTATTAGGCAAGTTGTATTTTTGAGGATTAATTTTACAACATTAATAATTAAACAACAACCATGTTGTCAATGAACACAAACTCATTAATATCAAAGCTGAATATTTTTGGAAGTAGTTTTTAGTTTTAGCTATTTTAGGGGGATATCTGTGTGTGCAGGTGACTATTACTGTGCATAATTATTAGGCAACTTAACAAAAAACAAATGTATACCCATTTCAATTATTTATTTTTACCAGTGAAACCAATATAACATCTCAACATTCACAAATATACATTTCTGACATTCAAAAACCAAACAAAAACAAATCAGTGACCAATATAGCCACCTTTCTTTGCAAGGACACTCAAAAGCCTGCCATCCATGGATTCTGTCAGTGTTTTGATCTGTTCACCATCAACATTGCGTGCAGCAGCAACCACAGCCTCCCAGACACTGTTCAGAGAGGTGTACTGTTTTCCCTCCTTGTAAATCGCACATTTGATGATGGACCACAGGTTCTCAATGGGGTTCAGATCAGGTGAACAAGGAGGCCATATCATTAGATTTTCTTCTTTTATACCCTTTCTTGCCAGCCACGCTGTGGAGTACTTGGACGCGTGTGATGGAGCATTGTCCTGCATGAAAATCATGTTTTTCTTGAAGGATGCAGACTTCTTCCTGTACCACTGCTTGAAGAAGGTGTCTTCCAGAAACTGGCAGTAGGACTGGGAGTTGAGCTTGACTCCATCCTCAACCCGAAAAGGCCCCACAAGCTCATCTTTGATGATACCAGCCCAAACCAGTACTCCACCTCCACCTTGCTGGCGTCTGAGTCGGACTGGAGCTCTCTGCCCTTTACCAATCCAGCCACGGGCCCATCCATCTGGCCCATCAAGACTCACTCTCATTTCATCAGTCCATAAAACCTTAGAAAAATCAGTCTTGAGATATTTCTTGGCCCAGTCTTGACGTTTCAGCTTGTGTGTCTTGTTCAGTGGTGGTCGACTTTCTGCCTTTCTTACCTTGGCCATGTCTCTGAGTATTGCACACCTTGTGCTTTTGGGCACTCCAGTGATGTTGCAGCTCTGAAATATGGCCAAACTGGTGGCAAGTGGCATCTTGGCAGCTGCACGCTTGACTTTTCTCAGTTCACGGGCAGTTATTTTGCGCCTTGGTTTTTCCACACGCTTCTTGCGACCCTGTTGACTATTTTGAATGAAACACTTGATTGTTCGATGATCACGCTTCAGAAGCTTGGCTATTTTAAGACTGCTGCATCCCTCTGCAATATATCTCACTATTTTTGACTTTTCTGAGCCTGTCAAGTCCTTCTTTTGACCCATTTTGCCAAAGGAAAGGAAGTTGCCTAATAATTATGCACACCTGATATAGGGTGTTGATGTCATTAGACCACACCCCTTCTCATTACAGAGATGCACATCACCTAATATGCTTAATTGGTAGTAGGCTTTCCAGCCTATACAGAGTAAGACAACATGCATAACGAGGATGATGTGGTCAAAATACTCATTTGCCTAATAATTCTGCACTCCCTGTACATGCGAAGTTGATTACTGCAATTAATAATTAACACATTTTTTGTTGTTGTTGCATGAAATACACATATTTTCTATTATTTAAGCATCTGGAACCAGAATTTTTCAGCCATGAGACACCTAACTTCACTCGTGAAAATGCTTATTTCCTTATACTTGTAACATTGTTTTCATCTCATCAGGCTTTTATTGATATATGCAGTCTTTTTGGATATCAGAAAGCCAGATTTTTCCTAATATCAATCATTACATAATATTTACACGGAGTAAATTAGCTTGGCCTATAATTCATGAAGGTCTAGACTTTAAGCTCTACTTTGTACCATTTCCCTTATAAAAATGTACCCTAATTCTTCTTGTTGTGGCATTTGTTAAAGCAATACTTGCAGGTAAGACCATTAAAAACAATCTATTGTACTTTCTATTAAGAATAGTAGCCTACAAAGTACAGTATAGTAATTTAATAACTTTTTCTAAGGGTGGTCATGAGTGACCTTCTAATTTATGAGAACTTTAACGCTTATCATTAAAGCTCCGAACATTATATATAATACCGTATATACATATTATATGGGCGTGATATGTATGTATATAGTCATTATGCTTGTGTACATAGACCTACAGTCAAAATGCAAAATGAATTGCTGCATACCGTAGGCTAATGACAAGATTCATCATAAAACAAAATTCAAAATAAAATTCAAAGTGTCTTTGAATTCTTTTCATATTACTCTTAAATTTGTTCATTGATTGAAAGTGTTTATTGATTGACAGACTTGATAATTATTAATTTAGTAATTCTTAGAAAATAAATAGTTTATTATGCAAATAACTACATACTAAAGTAATTTTCAAGAAGGTATGAAGATAATTTTTTCATTTCAATATGACCTTGCATGATTTAAATAGTCAAAACAGAAGCAGAAATGCCCCAAATTTGGATTATTATTTTTTTTATATGTCATACATCCTGTTTTGACCAATTAGGTTGTTTCCTGGATTATTACAATCTGGATATTTGGATCACTGACCGTTTTCCTTCTAGCAAGAGTGCTGGGTGGAGAGGTATTTATAACTTGTAAAGCATTAGATGGCATATGATTTTTATAAATGGAAAGGGATGCCCACTCATGGTTTTTAAATGTTTTTAATAGGTGTCTTATGGGCAAGTTCTTGGAGTTATTGGCTATTCTTTGCTCCCACTCATTGTAATAGCTCCACTTCTTTTGGTCATTGGGGGCTTTGAAGTTGTATCTACACTCATAAAGGTGAGAATTTATTTTAATGTATATAATAAATGTTTAATAGTATGAAAATTGTTTCTCTTAAATGCCAAAAAGTGAATGGTTGAGATATATATATATATAACATTTTTTTTCTCTTTTCTAGCTTTTTGGAGTATTCTGGGCTGCATACAGTGCTGCCTCTTTACTCGTCGGTGATGAATTCAAAACGAAGAAACCCCTTCTCATATATCCCATCTTCCTTTTGTACATTTACTTCCTGTCTCTGTATACTGGAGTCTGAATTGACCACAGGATTTAATCGTTGCTTGGACATTTACAAAGAGCACTGTGGAGAGGTACACATCAGAGATATTCCATGAAGACCGAGAAGTTGGCATTTTTTCTTTATTTTTTTTATTTTCTTTTACCCTGTTTATTATCCTATATGCTTTCGGGGATTGAGGTGTACAGACATTAGTGTATTTAACTGCTTCCATTAATTTTGTACACAATAAAAAACTGCATCTTTTACTGTGGAAGCCCTGTTTGCCGAGATACCTCTGTCACCGAAATCTGAAGCCCTGGTTTTACTTAATTATAAACATCGAAAGAAATAAAAAAATAAAACTTTTTATTGCAAAAGACTATGGTAAGCATGATTGTCACGGAACAGAATTTATGTGTCACCACACGTAATGGAGAAAAATTTCACCTCAAAAAAGTTATGTTGTTGTATTCTGTCCTAAATACATTCACAGAATTCTTCATCTTATCAGTTTTCATTTTTAATTTATGAATTCCACATGGAAAAAGAGAGTATGCTGGCAATATAACTTGGATTAAATATGTCTGCTAAGTATGGGTGCCTTGAATTGGTTGTTTTATATGGCTGTGGTGTATTTTATTTATGTAAATGTAGCCAAAACGGAAATAAATTTTAATTTGTAGAACATGCAATTAAAAACAACTTTCTACCTGGTGACGTGTACATTGCAGGCATATGTTACCATATTAGTTTAGCTGAAACAATTAAGTCTGGAAATTGTTATAATATTCATACACCATGAATCAAATTAAAATTGACACTGTAATTACACTTTTTGTCATGAATCTCCTTAATGTCTGGGAATAATATTACTTAATCGCATGATTTATTGGTTAATTTAATATTCATTAAAATGCTTGGTTATTGGTTGTAACAGTATGTGCTTTAACCAAAATTGACCATCCATCCATCCATCCATCCATCCATCCATCCATCCATCCATCCATCCATCCATCCATCCATCCATCCATCCATCCATCCATCCATCCATCCATCCATCCATCCATCCATCCATCCATCCATCCATCCATCCATCCATCCATCCATCCATCCATCCATCCATCCATAGCGCCCCTTGAGGATCGGCGGGCGATCACACTGTGACTACGCCAGTTCCGTTTCCCCGCTGAGTGTGTGAGCAGAAGGAGCCGCTGGTTTCCGCTCCGCTGATGGTGAATCGCTGCTCCTGCGGTATCGGGAGGAGGTTTAGAGCCCGCAGTGGAAGCGCAGCGGTACTTCGGGATTCAGCTTTAACGTTTTCTCGTCGAGTCGCGTCCACGGAGGAGCTACTGAAAGAGGAGGGAAGGCAGGAAGGGAAGATAGTAGGAAGATGGCGGCGGCGGCGGCGGCCTCGCCAGGCTCGCCGGACTGGGTCGTGCTGAGGGACGGTTGCCTGCGCTGCGATGAGGAGGGCCTGCGGAGTCTGTCCTACCACCCGGCCCTTAACGCAATTCTGGCCGTCACCAGCCGGGGCAGCATCAAAGTCATCGACGGCACCTCCGGGGCTATTTTACAGGCCTCCGCTCTGCACGGTGAGTTTCGGTTCGGACGGGTTCTGAGAGATTTATCCAGGCCGACCTGGATCTTATCACAAACTGAATCCTGGGCTAGACCTCCTCATAGTGGAGGCGTATGGGAGATCCTTTCCTCTTGATTTGAAGTGGAAAGTGTCAAAATGACCCTCATAGAGAGTGTTTGATCTTCTGATGGTGCAGTGTTGTGGGAAGGACTCCTTTCTATTTAGATTCCCGATGGAGGACTGTGTCAAAATGTTCTGTCCCTTTTGGTTATTGGAAAGGCTTGTGCGATGAAGAACTGTGTGATGGAAATGATCCTTCACTCCAGGGCCTTCTGATGGAGCATTTGATCAACTCCTTACTATTCAGGCCCCCAATGGATGATGGTCCCTCACTCCGGATAGGTCTTTGTGATAATATAGAGGCTTTTGTGAGAATATTCACTCGCTCTTAATACAGCTGTTGTGTCAGTGATCCCTCAGTCTTTGGGCCTCCTGGTGATCCTCACTGTTTAGGGCCTTCTGAATCAGTTTTGCTGCCGGATCACTGTAAACATTTCCACATTATTCACGAACACACCGTTTATGTACACATCAGCGGTGCTTATTTGCATTACGCATCATTTATTTGTATTTTAATACTCCAATAAAACTAAATCAAGACACGATCTAAAAGCCGATGATCTTGGGGTAAAGCGGTACTAAAGCTATTCTAAACATTAGCAAATATCAGCTCGTATAGGTGTGTGTCTTTGTCAAACTTGGTGTCATTGAAATCCAACACATGTTAATACATGTCAATGGTTTATTTTGCATAGTATCATAGGTTTCGACAGTTAAAGAAAACTGTTTATTGATTTTGGCTCTAAATTAGCTGACAGAAATTGAGCTAATCATGCTAACGTTAGCCTAGCGATAGCCTAGCCTGCCTGCTACGGATCAGTAACACTGCTCATGTTTGTGTCAATTCTGACAGGTGACAGCTGACTATAAAATTCCGTACAACATGATTATTTATATTTATTTAGGTTATTTTATGATCGAATGTGTGGTTTGGGAATGTTCGAGTGGTTTCTGTGCCGGTTTGCTGTTAAACATGTCATTTTGAATGCGAGAATGAGTGCCTGTGTAGTTGTTGTTATTCCTGTAATATGCACTTGTCAGTCTGTGTTTTTCATATATATTTAAATATAGTGTGTGTCAAATGTTAAAATTGTGTAATTATATTCATGCATAATTACACTGGTGTTATGTACTGTTACCGTAATATTAAAAAAGCAAATGGGTTTATATTAATATTTAAAGGTCCCGTTCTTCGTGATCCCACTGTTAAAACTTTAGTTAGTGTGTAATGTTGCTGTTAGAGCATAAATAATACCTGTAAAATTATAACGCTCAAAGTTCAATGCCAAGCGAGATATTTTATTTAACAGAAGTTCCCTTTCAAAGCCTACAGCGAACGGCTGGCTTGGACTACATCCTGGTACTTCCTTCATAAATGACGTCAGTAGAACAGTAGAACAGACTAACCTCCGCCCACAAGACTACGTGAAAAAGGGGGCGTGGTCTTGTTGCTGTCCCATGTGGAGAAGAGGACGGTCGCGTGGAGAAAAGGAAGTGGTGCGTTTGACTGTGTTTGTCGCCATGTCGTCTAGACGCTGTTATTTTCATCCTGGAGTCAAATCACCTTTGTTTGGCTTTCCCAGGGACGCTGTAGAGATCATTGAGCGCATATATCTCCCGTTAAGAGGCGTGACCTTTCCATGCAAGTTACCTGCGCTAAGCTGCTGTCGAATCACAACACAGGAACCGGGCCATGTGCGCTAAGCTGCTGTCGAATCACAACACAGGAACCGGGCCATGTGCGCTAAGCTGCTGTCGAATCACAACACGGGAACCGGGCCATGTGCGCTAAGCTGCTGTCGAATCACAACACAGGAACCGTGCTACGTTCGCTAAGCTGCTGTCAAATCAAAACACGGGAAACGCTGGCACAATCAGAACTCGTTACGTATTTCTGAAGGAGGGACTTCATAGAATAAAGGAAGTCATCAGCCGTTTTTAGGACAGTGAAAACAGCGGTATACAGATAAGTAAATTGTGTGAAAAATACTGTGTTTTTTTTACACGCGAAACATGAACACATGTTATATCATTGCACACTGTAAACACAATCAAAGCTTCAAAAAAACACGAAGAACGGGACCTTTAAAAAAGCAAAAGCCACTCACAGACTCTCCCCATAAATAGAGATTTCATGTTTTTAATCTATATAATTTTGTTTATTCATACATTATATAATATTTGTTTAAGTTTTTATTATTCTTGCAAAATATATAGCTCATTAAATGTAAGATTGCAAGCCTCAATAATTTAATGAAAGGACAGTCTTCTGTCAAATGTGTATTAATGAACATGTGTAAACATTTGTTAATGTTTACTTTCCAGATAAACTTTAAGGCCAGATTTAAAGTATGTTGAACTAAAGTTTATTAATGTGACATTTAGTGCAGGCCTAATCTGAAAAAGACAACTGACCATCAGAGTTTAATTGTTTTATGTTCCCAGAAAGCGGTGATAGGAATTAAATAAGTGGAGCTGTGCTGGTGACTCTCATCTTTCTTGAGTTGGAACACTTTATTCATATGAAATGCAAGGAATGATCGATAACATCGTAGCACATTAATTCTTTGCTTAATTCCATGTGTGCAACAACAACATGGCTGTATCTTTAGGCAGAGAGTTGGGTCTTACTCTAGTGATTTGACTACGTTCAGTCGTGTGATGGTTGGATATTGCTGATTTGCAAATGTCATACCATACTAACATGTCTGTTTGTAATTGAAATTGAGTTATTTAGCAGGGAGTCTCGGCACAGAGAGTTGCTAGCACAGAACAGTTGACTCATGCTTGTATGGATAATATTGATTGGGGAGGTTTTCCCTTTTTTCTCACCTGAGTGTGTAACAGCCACTTGGGGAGCAGATTCGGGGGATGGCTGTTGCTCTTGTTTCCTCTTGCTTTGTGTTAAGAAGTGTGATTTAAAATGCACTAAAACAGACTGGATGTTGGTAGAAATTTCTTGTGAATACAGCATTTATATGATAACCCGTTGTTCTCAACTCTCATAAAAAACTGTTGTCAAAAGGTTATCACCTGTCGTTACTACTAATCAGATTTCAAGTACACAATATACAGTATATCCCGCTGTTGGTGCATACTACTAACTAGGGCTGACACTAGGGCTGTGTATCACCAATAATCTGGCAATACTTCTAGGCTATATGTATCATTGGGAATTAAAGCAACGCGCGTCACTGACGCTTTTATTTTATTTTAAAAATAATGCTATTATCAACACTTACTTTTAACTCGTTCATCTCGACAGCTGTAATGGTACTTTGCATGTGTTACACAGTTGGTAACAATGATGAAGACGGACTCGGTGTGACTGGGACTCGTGTTTATTCAGAACTCTCAGATACAAACACAATAAACTCGCGCTGACTGACAGCGCTCTCATAACTCAGTAGGTACTATAAATAACTTAGCGATCGCTGAGCTCCGTCTCTGGTACGTTAGTGATGTCCGGTTCGCGAACGATCTTTCTTTTGAACCTGTTCTTTTTAGTGAACCGAATCAGTTCACCAAATCGGACTGAATCGTTCTAAACGGTTCGCGTCTCCAGTCAGCGCTGATCCATAATTTACTAAAGTTACTAACTTTCTGACATGAGTGACAGTCCCTCCGACTAGAAATAGACTAATAACCTGAAGTATATGCTGTAACTACAACAGTTCAGACATGCTGAGAACTGATGTGAAGTGAGCTCAGGTCCATCCGTCTCTCTGGCAGTAGCTCGTGCCTGCTCGTGCCTCGTTGACCAAGTTAAACCACGCCCCCTCCGCTCATTTAAAATACAAAGATGTCAGCCAATCACAACAGTGGGCGTTTTTACTGAAGCCTCACAGCAGACACGCCTCTTGAAGCAGGGCATTCAGCCACAGGGCAAACAGCAGTATTGAAAAAATGCCTTTTATTTCTAAATTATGACATTTTATGATGTAAAAGTCATACTAACAATATAAGTACACCTCAGGAAACATTATAAAATAATAGAAAAATGCCATGCCATGGGACCTTTAACGATTATTTTTTAAATGGATTAATCTAACAATCATTTTTTTTCTGGTTAATCTATTGTTTATTTTCAGAATAGTCAATTGATCCTTTTGTTAATTTACCAATAGATAATAATCAATAATTTACCAGCAACCTATGTATCTATGTATGAACTTTTATCTAATGATAATCTTATTTATTAAATAAGGTAAGGTTTATGCAGTGTAGGCCTAATTATGAAAGGTGTTTACTATGGCTGCGTTCACACACTCACTTTTTAGGATTTATAGCAGCAATTGCTTAAAAGTGTGAATCCTGAAATTAAAGTAGCTCCTTGAATATTTTCATTAAGCTGTTTGATCAAACACCCCTAGCTGTCACTAACGATTATTTTGGTAATGGGTAATCGATTATTTTGACGATTAATCAAGCAATCTGATTTAAAACATTAAAAAACCCATAAAAATAGACAAACAATATCCATTGAAATTATGTAACATTAGTTCTGGGAATCGATTAATTTTTTAAAATGAATTAATCGTGTTGTTTTCTGTAATTAATCGCAAGTTTTTAATATTTTGATATTGTAATAATTTCAGTTACTCTCCAAATTAATGTAGAAACAATTTAAAGACAGCATATTTTAAATGTGTTGTAATGGCATCTTTTTATGAATGAAGGCCACTGATACTAATGTCTCTATGAAACATTAATGACGTTACATTACAGGATAAATGAAATCTACCCATTTCAACATTTATTAGGCTTTAAAAAAACAACGTTTAAGTGAACTTAAAACAATCTTTAAATAAACCCGTTATAATAAATGTTATATTTACCTGTGGCCTTCCCTGTTAGACATGTACAGAAATGTAATAGTTATCAAACACCTTTCTTAACTGCATAAATAATAAATGAAATATAGATTAATTATTTGTTCTTTGATGAACATTAATGACAGACATCATCAGTGCTGCTGTCATTTTAAGATTGGATCTTACGCGCTGTCACGCGCATCTCATTTTCTCACATTCATTTAAGACAATATTTAACTCATTTAAGACTCCTAATATGAGAATACTAGACAAAACTGCCATTTTGGCAACACTCTCTGTGTTGTTGTTGTTTGTCCAAGAGCGAAAGAGAACTCGATGTGTGCACGAGACTGGTGGGGATCTGGTTGAGACGCATCCACACAGACAGGAAACTGCCATACAGCGCGTTCTCTTGCCGCGCTTGGATGGTTTAAAAGCATTTTGAATAAGAGCGTGGTCATATAATAAAATGCTAGGCAAAAATAGATATAAAAACGGATGCTGCATTAATTGCGTTAAATATTTTGAATGCGTAAAAAATAAAAAGGCAATAATAATAGGTTCAAATAAAGAATCAAAAGTAATCATATGGTTCAGCATTGTTAAAATACCATATTGTTCCAAATATAAGATTAACCTATTTTTTCAGATGTATTTCCAAGAAGAAGAAAAAACACTATTATATTTGAAACAATACAGTACATAATGTAATATACATAATATAAACATAATCATCTTATGTACATTACATTTTAAAACCCCAACGACCTGTTGATTGTTGTACCCCGTACAGCATTATCAAATCCTTGTTTAATATTGGCCAAACAACATTTAATTCAAATGTTCACTCAATCATTAATATTTGACCCCTTTTTATGATAGAAATGCTACAGCCACTGTCATTTCTTTTAACAAGAATATGTGGACAACTCGACATCAAAACATGAAATAGTTGAAATATTTTGAAATGGAGCTAAACAACAGTTAATTTATATATATATATAATAAATATAAACGTATTGATGTATTCTCATGTGTTGGCTTAGGTGTAAAAGGATTTACATTACAAATTTGGTGAAATGGCGCACGTTGCGTTCCCAGATGATCGCTATAAGCAACCCCAGCTAACATGCATATACAGAGATTGAGTTTGTTAACTGAGCTGTTGAGATGTCCTCCATGCATTTAAATTATAACATTGCAACACTTATCATGAAACACAAAGTGCGTCACTTTATGCGTTCCCAAATGCACATTATTGGAAACCCAAACAAACGGCAGACATGCAGACTGAGTTTGTGTGGAGCAGCATTTACTGTGAATGGAGCCGCTCTGAGACGAAGAAACTCGTAACCTGCACACATTGTAAATAAAGCATTGTGCTTCACCCTGAAAGCCGCAGCGGCAGCGCATATATCTAACTGAATCGCATCCTTTGATTTCACAATAGCATTATGCTTTATTATGATAGATTGTCTGAAGCAAAGAATGCCCTGCACCACTTCACAGGTGATGAGTGGAAGGAGAATTTCAGAATGACACGCCATTTATGACACTATATTACAACAACAGCTCGTTCTGTGCTTCCTTATAATTCTTTACGTCATATCTACATCATTGCACATTGACAGAACTTTTCAGTTTCCTTTTTTCAATCTGATCAAGCGTTTACATGTCCTATCAGATTATTAGGGTCCATGTAAATGCAGCTAATGTATTACTTGTTTAATTTTTTTATGTGTATGTTATAATAGGTATAATGTAGCAAAGCATCTAAAGATTGGCACTGAGCGCTAATAATTCTTCCTCCTCCTTTGTGTGTTTTGTCACAGCGAAACCCGGGGGCAGAGTGAGGTGTCAGTACTTTCCAGCTGTGGATAAGGTGCTGTTTGTGGACGATTACGCTGTCGGCTGCAGGAAGGACTTGAATGGGATTCTTCTTTTGGACACGGCTCTACAGGCTCCTGTGTCTAAGCCAGAAGATCTGGTGCAGCTGGAGCTGCCAGTTACTGAGGTAAGAAAACCAGCATATTGTGTATGTTAATTGATTGTATATAACATAGGGGTGTGATGAGACACTTATCTCATGAGATGAGATGCGAGATTGGGTTCACGAGAACGAGATCAGACGAGAGTTTTACATAGTATTTTTAAGAAATCCTCAATGATGAAATGCATGACTAGAAAAATTGTTTGCAGGTGCATTTGAAATGATCTAACTGACATTTCAGCTCTACTTTCTGACAATGAATTATCATATGCAGTAAAAGACAACAATACTCAAGCACTGTAAAGGTTTGGGCAAAAACTCAACTGAATGGCTTCTTTCCTGTATGATTCTCTTCAGGCCTTAGAACTGCACATGAGCTTCTTTTGACCTCCTAAATTAACTCCTTCCCACAAATTGATCATAGATATTAAGTGCAAACATTAACCATAATCAAAGTACTCAATATTCAGAGTGCAAATAGAGACCAAATTTATCTTCAAGCATGATACAGAGCTAAGAGATGGTTACAACGGGATAGGGAGATATTTGCGTGCCTTAGGGAGCTGCTTTCAAACAGCGGTTACGTATTGAAATCGTGTTTGAATGCGCGTTCCCGTTTATTTTAATTTTGAATTTCGCGGTCGTGCGTACTCTGGGAATAGAGTATTCAGGTGGTGCTGAACGCGCATTTTAAAATATAACCTCGTCACGGTCGAGTCCACTAACATGTAACACGCTCAATGCGAGCGCTTCACTAACACACATAATGCACACTTATAACTCGCTGAATGTCTTCTCGTCACGCGATCAGTGCTGCGTGCACGACTCGAACAGCTCGTGTTAGATGAGCTGATGGAATTGAAGCGACTGTTATCCCTGAATTAAATTGTTTTTATTTCTATAAAAAGAAAAACTAGAGTGGAAGTGTAATGTAAACGTAGCGTTGGGGCAAACTTCACCCTTTGGGGCAGTCGTGGCCTAATGGTTAGAGAGTCGGACTTGTAACCGGAAGGTTGCAGGTTCGAGTCTTAGGTCCAGCAGGAATTGTCATTGGGGGGAGTGAATGACCAGTACCCTCCTCCACCCTCAATACCACGACTGAGGTGAGACCCTTGAGCAAGGCACCGAACCCTCAACTGCTCCCCGGGCACCGCAGCAATATGGCTGCCCACTGCTCCGGGTGTGTCTTCACGTTGTGTGTGTGTGTTCACTACTGTGTGTGTGGACTTTGATGGGTTAAATGCAGAGCACAAGTTCCAAGTATGGGTCACCATACTTTGCCAAACTTCACTTCACACTCCGTCATGACATTATGACACGAGGCTTTTCACCTCGACGAGAAATCTCGTCACAGTCACACCCCTAATATAACATAATAATATTATAATAAATATAATAATGGGCTTTTAATTCAAGCCTAAACAATGATGCATCCTGCCTTTTAAACTGAATGGGATAAAATTCTTCACGGTCCAAATAGTGCTTGATAGGAAAAAAGATGGTAAAATCAGTGATATTTTTTCAAAGAAATCAAAGTGTGCATATCTAAAATGTGAAAAATTGTTGAAATATTGCTAAAATTGTAATTTGCAAGTTTGTTACCACCAATGGCAAAGTATTTGCCAAGGTGTTTATTTTTATTTATTTTTACAGCTAGGGCTGCACAGAATTGGAAAAAAACAGACATTGATATTTAGTTTTTCTGAGATATTTATTGAGATTAGGAATGTTAATTTACATAAATTCCCATGATTGATCGTCGTTTAAATTAACGATCAATTAATCGATTAATCGTTAGCCTTAATACTGCAATGTGCATCTACAGCAGTGTCTAATAGACAACAGCATGACAGAGTGTGCAAATGCCTTGTTCCTCACCAAATGAATGAGAAGGGTTTTTAGTCTAAATAAAGGGCTAGTAGGATTGTAAAATGAGTCGATGTGGTTGATCATTTAATTAAATTACTTATTTAATAAGCAAATATAACAAGTAATACAATGTGTCACCAACGCCGCCTAAGATCTGTTATTCAGAATGTGTGCACGTGCTTTTCCTGGAACAACCCATTGAGAATGCCAACTAGACCCAATGAATTCACAATGATTTATTAAAAAAGTGTTCAGATTAATGTTATATAATATGACAGTCCCAATCAAAGTTATTAGCCGTGCGTTGCTGTTTGAGCTGCGCACACTGAAGAGCTGAATGAACACTGGCACACTAAGGGGTTCGATTGCTTCCCCCTCCCTCTGCCCCCGCTGCACTGTGTTCATATTATATTGTTTGGGTCCGAACCGGGGTGCGTTTGCGTCATCAAAGCAGCAGCATGTTTACCCGGTTGCTTAGTAATGACAGTGATCGTGAAGGCGGCAAAATGCATAGCATTGCTCACCTCACTTTTATATTTTTGTTTTTGAACCGTTGGTTTTATTTCCAAAGCTTCAGTACGTAATGGCAAACCGATGTTATAATGTTATATAATATGACAGTCTCATAGTCATTATTAGATGTGCAGTTCTGTTTGAGCTGCGCACGTTGAAGCTGAAGATGATCACGGCGCGCTTTACTACCACGTTTATTCGTAACCAAATACATCTTATATATGAGAGAAATCAGATATATTTATAGAACCACACAAAATAAACACAACATTACAACTTACATTTGCACAAAACAAAAGGCTGTGAATGCATACACAAAATGGTCCCAAACATAACTCCGGCTCGCTTAATTTTTCGTCATGTCTGTTTCGTGGTTGAGCAGCACGCACGCGCATGACCCTGCTTAATCGATGATTGATACGTTTTATCGATTAAATGCATTATTGACAATTAATCAATCATCGATTAATCGTCAACATCCCTAAACATCTGCATAGAAAATAATAAATTACAAGCATAGGTAAATACAGTAGAACAAAGATACAAATGAAATAAACAGTGCTTACAGTCTAACAGCATCCAGGTACAGAAACTGAATCATTAAATGTTAAATAATACTGCATATTCTTCACTGTCTAAATGAAATATAATTAATAGAGGTGTAAGCGATCCATACGGACCAGGCCCCACGGTTTGGCACACATGTGATTTGCGGATTAATTGCTAAGTTTAATCATCAGAATGAAAGTTTATCATTTGCACATTTTTTTGTCTTGCCAATGTACACATTCAAGTGTATTTAAACCATTCCAACGCAAGAAGAGGCGAAAGAGAACACTTAACTCACGTGCTGTTATCTGCGCACACAGCCACACACAGAGAGGTGCTTTTCAGATAGCATGCAAAAACAAATTCCTTCCTCTTGCGTCTTCTTGCGCTTTAACGGAAACATACAAAAATTGTCAAAATGTTGGCAAGTATTCACAAAAATACAGTTTATGTCTTAAGTGAACTTAAAGAGTTGAGAATCGGAGAGTGTGTTTATTGTATTGGATCCATGCATTAGCTCTTAAAGGGACAGCAGCCTATAAATACCTGCTGCTGTTTGTCATTAATGTTAATCAAACAACAAAAGACAGCTTTAACAAAGATTAATCTATATTTAATTTAACAGTGAGTTTTGTAGTCCGTTGCACCACTAATAATTAATATTTGTTTAAGCTACAAAAGTGATTTTCACTTAGTCTTTTGTTGTTTGATTAACATTAATAATTACACAGATTGCAGCATGTTAATTAGGCTGCAGTCACTTTAAGACCAAATGCACCGATCCAATATACTGATGCATCTGTCATAGTTGTTTAAGTCACTTAAAGGGATCGTTCACCCAAACATTAAATTTGTGTCATTCTTCTCGCCCTCTGTTTAAATAGACAGATAGACGTGAACGAGAACGGAGTTTGGTGTTTTGAGTGCTGTGTGCGTGGCTCTGTTTGTGCATGAGCGTTAAGTCCGAATTCAGTTCGAATAAACTTTCACTATGATGATTCAACTTTGCAATTAATCTACAAATCACACATTTTTCATGGGGCCTGGTCCGTTCAGATCATGGATCAACTACGTTCCCTATACTTGACATCACACATCCTGCGACATGTGCATCCACAATTGTCACATCACAATATCGATGCTAAAACAATATATTGCACAGCCCTACTTACAGCTGATAAACACTTTCCACTGACACATCACTGTCGTAACTAAGATCTTAATATTTGTCCTGACTGTCTTTGAAGAACATATAAGCACAGGTCATCCATCAGTCTTGTGCTGAGGTCAGTGTGATGTAGTATAGAGTATAACACAGGTTTCTCTGTCTCATCCATCAGTGCACGACATGAATTATCATGCACTTCCTTAGTATGCAGTGTACGTTACAACGCGGGAAAAATTTTAGTTGTTTGAGTGCGCTTGTTGATATAGCGATCGCATAACCAGTCTGACAAAGAGTGCTATGCAGACAGACTGGTCTATTGTGTCCTAGGACACTCTGAAAACAAAACTCCCAGCTCTCACCACTCCCTGGCCACGTACGCTAATGTGTGAGAACCAATGGATCTTGTACACTAATAATGGGCACACTAACCTCGAGATGATCTGAAACTCAAATATCATGCTTACAAATCTCACTCGGGTTGATTTTGTCAGAGGATGCACCATATGACGTAGTAGAAACATGGGTCATGTCAGGCATGTTTGATTTGTTAAATTGGATACAGTTGTGGATGTTAAGGCTTGGTCTCTGCTGTATGGGTGATTTGTCATGCGTTTTAAGATCTGGTTTGTGTTAGAAATATCATAAGGTACAGGGCTTGCTCAGTAGTTTGTCTTTGATTGTTGATATGCTAAAGTATTCCCTGCAAATTGCATCATTAATTTTTTAGGCTCAGGGGTGTGTACCAGTTCTCTGTCCAACATATTAGTCTAGCCTTATACTAGATAATATTGCACGTCCACACATAAGTTCTGTAGCATTTAATAAGTAATAGACCACACCAGGCTTGTCTATTTAGAGCCTGATAAATAGATAAGTATTTTTATTAAATATTGTGCAAAATAAATAGATAAAATATTTTAGATTTTATTTTTTACATTTATGGTTCTTATTTACTAAGAAGAATGCATTAAATTGTCAGTGCCCCTTTGTGATCATTGACAGAAAAGACAGTTATAATGTTTTTGTATTTCAAATCAAATGTATTTTCTATTGATCCTGAAAAAATGTATCAAGGTATATAGGTAAATATTAAGCAGTACAACTGTTTTCAACATTGATAATAATAATAAATGTTTCTTGAGCATCAAATCATCATATTAGAATGATTTCTGAAGGATCATGTGACACAGAAGATAATGTTTGCTAAAAATTTGCCGTGCCATTTCAAGAATAAATTAAATTTTATAAGACAGAAATAGTAAAAATATTTCACAATATCTCTGTTTTTACTATATATTTTAATCAAATAAATGCAGCCTTGGTGAGCATTAGAGCATTTAGCATATTTCAAAAATGGTAAAAAAAACAACCTTTAAACAGTAAAGTACAGTGAGGAAAATAAGTATTTGAACACCCTGCTATTTTGCAAGTTCTCCCACTTGGAAATCATGGAGGGGTCTGAAATTGTCATCATAGGTGCATGTGAGAGACATAATCTAAAAAAAAAAAATCCAGAAATCACAATATATTATTTTTTTAAACTATTTATTTTTATGATACAGCTGCAAATAAGTATTTGAACACCTGTCTATCAGCTAGAATTCTGACCCTCAAAGACCTGTTCGTCTGCCTTTAAAAATTATCCTAAATTAGATGCACCTGTTTGAGGTTGTTAGCTGCATAGACACCTATCCACCCCATACAGTCAGTAAGAATCCAACTACTAACATGGCCAAGACCAAAGAGCTGTCCAAAGACACTAGAGACAAAATTGTACACCTCCACAAGGCTGGAAAGGGCTGCGGGGAAATTGCCAAGCAGCTTGGTGAAAAAAGGTCCACTGTTGGAGCAATCATTAGAAAATGGAAGAAGCTAAACATGACTGTCAATCTCCCTCGGACTGGGGCTCCATGCAAGATCTCACCTCGTGGGGTCTCAATGATCCTAAGAAAGGTGAGAAATCAGCCCAGAACTACACGGGAGGAACTGGTCAATGACCTGAAAAGAGTTACTTTTGGTAATACACTAAGACGTCATGGTTTGAAATCATGCATGGCACGGAAGTTTCCCCTGCTTAAACCAGCACATGTCAAGGCCCGTCTTAAGTTTGCCAATGACCATTTGGATGATCCAGAGGAGTCATGGGAGAAAGTCATGTGGTCAGATGAGACCAAAATATAACTTTTTGGTCATAATTCCACTAAACGTGTTTGGAGGAAGAAGAATGATGAGTACCATCCCAAGAACACCATCCCTACTGTGAAGCATGGGGGTGGTAGCATCATGCTTTGTGGGTGTTTTTCTGCACATGGGACAAGGCGACTGCACTGTATTAAGGAGAGGATGACTGGGGCCATGTATTGCGAGATTTTGGGGAACAACCTCCTTCCCTCAGTTAGAGCATTGAAGATGGGTCGAGGCTGGGTCTTCCAACATGACAATGACCCGAAGCACACAGCCAGGATAACCAAAGAGTGGCTCTGTAAGAAGCATATCAAGGTTCTGGTGTGGCCTAGCCAGTATCCAGACCTAAACCCAATAGGGAATCTTTGGAGGGAGCTCAAACTCTGTGTTTCTCAGCGATAGGCCAGAAACCTGACTGATCTAGAGAAGATCTGTGTGGAGGAGTGGGCCAAAATCCCTCCTGCAGTGTGTGCAAACCTGGTGAAAAACTACAGGAAACTTTTGACCTCTGTAATTGCAAACAAAGGCTACTGTACCAAATATTAACATTGATTTTCTCAGGTGTTCAAATACTTATTTGCAGCTGTATCATACAAATAAATAGTTAAAAAATCATACATTGTGATTTCTGGATTTTTTTTTATTTAGATTGACATGCACCTACGATGACAATTTCAAGCCCCTCCATGATTTCTAAGTGGGAGAACTTGCAAAATAGCAGGGTGTTCAAATACTTATTTTCCTCACTGTAGTTTTTTACATTGTAATCAGCAGTGGAAAAACCTGCATAAGTCGACTATTAATTTTAATAAATCGATTGTCTCTTTTTCTTGGGGTGACTGCTTTTGAAAGAGACTAGAACTAAACATGTCATGTGGCATTGACATAAGTATCATTCTTCTGATGCTTGAAATCCATCCAAAGTTTTGATCTACATGTGTGTTAGTCAGATTATATTTTTGCATACACAATAGAAGCTATTGATGTCAAAACAAACTTCTGCAGGCTGTGGGCTGTTCCTCAAGGGAGCCAAATCTGTTCTGCTAGGTCACATGAGTTAACTTAGGAGTTCCCTAGTCTCAGACTGAAGTTCCTGAGTCATGTGACTCAACTTATTGCTGTTCAGAAAGGCCATTCATAAACATGTACAGTGAAATGTGAGAACTGGAGTGTAAACGTGAGTCATCATCACCGAAGTGCTGAAAGCAAATCTGTTTATATAGGTTTTTTTTAATGACAATATTTATCATGATTAGCTTATTGTCTTTATGGTATTGATTTTGATATTGACATGGTAAAATTTATAAGAAGGAACATCTTATCATATGAGACTGATAAATGAGGCCTGCCTTTGTTCACTCTCTCTAAGCTCTGGGGCGGTGTTTTACTTCTGCAGTTGTCTAAAATTACATTGCCGTCATGCCATTTTTATGAGTTGTTACAACTTGAGTGTTTTCGCCGCACACACATAACATGAATAGTTGGAAATCCCTAGGTGGAACCAACAGATACAGTATTGTTTGATATGATGGCTGTACATCCTGTGATGTGTTTTATTGTTATTCAGAGGTTGTGAGTAAAGCTAGGAAGAGCTACAAGGATATAAACAAAGCACCTCGTAATCTCGCTCACCACAGACGGTCACTTCTATTTTGTTTTTCTCATGCACTGGTTCGCTAGCAGAACAGCCAAACAGAACGATCAGATGGCCCGATGATGACCAACGTCAGCCGACGGTGCGGAACACACAGAGAAAACTTAGTTGGCCGAAGCACGAAAACTGCCCGACGGCCGACCGTTGGCTTGGTGTGTTCCGGGCTTTAAGCGTGATCTTCCATCTGAGCTCTCAGTAAAAGATGCACAGGCAATTCGTGACAACATTCCTCAGTGAACTCTATAGTGAAGCATGAAGCTACAGCAATACCCATGTTGTCATGATGTGCTCGGGTTCACAATTATCAATGTTGACCGTATGGAGATTAATCAAGAGTAACCCATTAGTATGGAGTCTAAAAAGTACACTACTGTTCAAACTCCGGGTTGGTAAGAATGTTTTTATATTTTTAAAAGTAGTCCTTTGTTCACCAAGGCTGCATTTATTTGATCAAAAATATCTCAGAGAGATCTCTATGCACATAGGCTATATAAAGTCGCATCACAAACAGCTTGCGCACACACAAAGTTCTTTTTTTCACGAATTATAGTAGCCTGGATGCCGGCCGAACTTAGCCCCGCCCACAACATTTGAGTTCGGGAAGTTCGGTGTGGACTTGATCCATTGTGGAGTAACTATGCCCGAACAGAAGCTGTACAGACCAATCAAATTGAGACTATTTACTGATAATGGTCAGGGAATGCATAGCAACTTAATTCTTTTTCAGACAAAGCCCATTATTATATTTATTATAATAATAATATTATTATTATTATTAAGAATAATATGTTATATTAGGGGTGTGACGAGATCTCGTGCCAGATTTCTCGTCGAGGTGAAAAGCTGTCTCGTGTCATAATGTCATGACTGAGTGTGAGGGTGAAGTTAGAATAGAATATGCCAACGCTACTTTTACATTACAGGGGGTTCTCCGGAAAAAATGGCGTTTGGGGGGGGGGGGCAAAATATGTGGGTTTTTTGGCTGGGTTGCCTGGGTTCCTGGTAGGGATGTGACGGTGAGGAAATTTTCCCACCGGTTAATTGATGTGTGACAACACCGGTAATACCGGTATCACCGGCGGAGGCTTTTAAATCTAAAGTAACATGCACACTACCGCTCTGAACTGAAAACGCGCCAGTGCGCGCACACCGTGAATGACAGCTCGTCTGTAAATGCGCGCTCTGTGAGGCCATGGGTGCGTCTCAATCAGTTCCCTAGTTCAGTAGTCAGGGCACTGATCAAGCATTGATCAGTCTATGATTGAGATGCACACCATGAATGAATGACAGTTCGTCCCCTTGTTTATACTCGACGCGCCCGCACGAGCGCGAGGGTGCGCGCGGCAAAAAATAAATGCGCGGAGCCAGGCGAAAGTAAACAATGCGCGCTCTGTGCGGCCGTGCACATTTTACTTTCAGTTTTGAATTAGCGCCAATTCGGCTGCGGGTTGCTTGAATTGTGGGTTCATTAGCCTATTATTTTTAATGATAAACACAACAACAAAACAAATGACAAACTCCCTTAAATAGGCGCTTTTACGTTTCGCTTTGAAACCAAATCTTCCGCGATCATCTCAGTCTGCTCCTCACTCTTAAATCTGATGAATGACTCCTGCCGCTGCCGAGACTCACGGTCGGATCCTGCTTTATTAAGCAGATACGTTCAGTTTTTATTTGTATTGTCTGTTCTCTAACTGAACTAAATTATTTTATTACTATAAAAAAATCAAAAAGACGGTGGGCGGTGCCACGGTGGGCAAGTGATGTAACCGGTGTTGAGTCTGGACACCGGTAACACCGGCAACACCGACTATCGTAGCAAGCCTAGTTCCTGGGTCTAAATATCACACAATTGGGGTCGCTTCAACCCGCGGACATGGAAAAACAGCCCGCGGCAAAACCGCGGACTTGGCATTACTGTGTGCAGTTGAGTTCTGTTGACATTTGACAACTAACTTCATGCGTCGCTCCGTTGCTCTGATTGGTTGTTGTAGGTCTATCCAATTGAGGTCTTTCCTGGTTTGGTTGAAACACGCCCCATAATCACAGCCCAATGGAGCAGTTTCAGACTCATATTCTGACTAGAATTGAGTATGGCAAAGTCAGGCTAGAATTATAGTGCTTTAATGGTCAAAAATGCAAAATGCACAAAATTATGTCAAAATTACTTTCTTGGTGAGTATCCTCGTAAATGCAGTTGGTTATGACTTAAATCAACATAAACAGTTGAGAAAGGCATGTGACAGTATAATAAAAACAGTACAGTGGATCCGTGCACTAGCTTTTCAAGTGACAGCAGCCGAATATGTCTGTCATTAATGTCGACAAAACAACAAAAAATAGCTTTAAATTGTAATGAATCAGGATTAATAGCCTGTGTCTAATTTATACAGGATTAAAAGACTATCCAGTGTTCTTTTACATTTGATTACCTTACTAGGTTCTGTAGTATTACCGAAAACTAGTGTCAAGCCCGGGGTATACTTCACTTTCCGTGCCCGGACGCGTCACGCGCGCAGCCCTGTCCGCAAGTCTTTCAAAGTATACTACACCACGGATGCGCGCGAATGATCGCGTTCGACACATGCGCAGTAAAAAATTTTTCTATGCTCTACCAGACATCGGAGGGCAGCACTGAGCCCTGTCATCAACGGGACATTCGCTGGGCATGATCCGAGAAGAACTGTAGTGCATCCACCATTGCAACATAGTTTGAAAGAAACACTGAAGAATAAAAAATTCTCTCTTTTTTCCCCCAAGAGTGTTGTTTTTAAACCGGTCTTTGCACACTCTTCTTCGACGGCTGAACACTGTGCTCAATACTGTGCGTATTGCCACCTAGTGGACTCTTCTGTACTGCTGGTGCATGCGCTGTTGCACGCGGACTGTCCGCGCGGTCTCGAAATTCGGGCTGCAATTCGAAAATTACGTCATGCGGACGTTGCACGAACGCGGACGGCCGAAGTATACCCGGGCCTTTAGACCTACCCAAAAATCCTAATTCTTTATTCTTCTTTTGTATCTTTATTCTATTGTATTTATTTGTGCTACATTTTCAATTTAATTCAAAGATTGACCTCTTGAGAAACAAATTACCCCATGTAAAACACATACAATGATTGAGCAAACATTTAGGTGAGATAAATGTAATAAAAAAATTGTCTAAAAATGAATCACCTAAGGCGGGAATTCTCCCCCCATTTTCCAAAAAGAAATTCAGGCCCTGCATGTGATGGCAAAGCTGAATTTTCAGCATCATTACTCCAAGTCTTCGGTGTCTCATGATGCTTCAGAAATCATTCTAACATGCTGATTTGATGCTTTACATTACTCGTGCTTTACATTAGTCACAACTTCTGAAAAACAGCATTTATTTGAAATGGAAATCTTTTGTAACATTGTAAATGTCTTTTACTGTCACTTTTGATCAATTGAATGTATTCTTGCTGAATATAATTCATTTCTCTCTAAAAAAAATTGGTTCTGCAATATCTAATGTTTCTTGCAGTAAAAAGCAGCATCATTTCTGTGCTATCGGTCCTTTCAGATCAATATCCTTTAATAATCTGAAGAAGTTTAATGGCAAAACACCTCAACCCTGTCATTTGATATCAACATGAGGAAATGCATACATGATGAGGCTCTCACAGTGCAGTTGTTTTGGGTGTGACGGATTGTCATGTTCAAATCCTTTTCTACAAGGTCTCTGTTCTGTATTTAGATACATGAATTGATGCATATATTTTGAGCCTCGGAGGATTGAATAGGTGGTAGGCGTGAAATAAAATTTCTGTTGTTCCCCTGCAGGCCCAGCAGATGTTGTACGCGTGTATGGAGAAGGTGGATGTTTCCAACACAGAGGGCTACGATCTCTTTCTCACCCAGCTTAAAGAAGGCCTGGAGAATACCTCACATGAGACGGCGGCCAATCACAAAGTGGCAAAGGTGAGTCCAACAGGAAAGAGGATGCATCATTCATAAGTCATCTAACTGTTCTAATTATTATAATTGATTTTGTTACCACAGAGTTGTAAAAAGGTTCAGCGTAGAAATATTAATAGCCTAATGAATTATCAACCTAGTCTACTGTAGCTTGAACAGTTACGATTTTGATCTTTCTGTAAGAATCAGAGTCAAGCCCATTTCTGCCTTTTTTTTAATTGTGAAGTAATTTATATATCATAATTGCCTCTATTTCTTTTAATTTATATATATCAGAATATTGACTGTGGCTCACAAATACGACAATAAAAATATAGCAACTATTTCTCAATTTACTTTATATTATCTGACAATTGTCTTTGTCTCCTAAATATGACTTCAGTTGCAAATGTATTTCTCTGAATTGACTGACATCATATTTCATAATATCCCCCTTGTAATTGATTCTCACAATTACACATTTCTGTTTTACAATTTTTGCTTAATTTTTCACAATTGTGACTTTAATCCCTATTTCAAACTGTATTTCACAATTATTTTTTAAAAAGCAGAAAAACAGGCTTTCATATATTTAATTCATAGCCAGATCTGATTTGTCAGTGATGTGATTTGTAGGAAATTCTTCTTAAAGGTCCCATGGCATGAAATTTTCATTTTATGAGGTTTTTCAACATTAATATGAGTTCCCCTAGCCTGAATATTGTCCCCAAGTGGATAGAAATGTTGATCGGTGTAAACCCGAGTTCTGGCTGTCTCTCTCTGCCTTTGAGAAAATGACAGGCCAGACGAGCCAATCCTGAAGTCTCCTGGTTTGACGTCCAAGCAGGAACGGTTACCTCCCTTTCCTCCGCCCAGAGAATCTGCCACGCCCATGCAAACGCTCGAGAGATCATTCCTTGTGAACGAGTGAATGCAGGCAGTTTTTCAGTGTTTGGATGTACAAATGAAAACAGAAGTCTTTCTTCAGTTCCTTCTGATCTGTGATCAGTGATCTCTTACGTGTAGCTAATTATTTATTATTCGTGCACACACTGCGGCTTCTCTCTCTCCAGACAGAACGGTGTTTTCGTGTTTTCTATCTTGTGAGTCAGTGTTTTTGTACGTCCTCGTCGCGTCTATCGGTTCTAAAATGTGCATACAGTCTTTTCTGTTTAACATCAGCAGTCACATCTTTAGAGATAAACCTCACACACGCCGAAGCTCGGCCTTCAATATCCCCGACCCCCAGTACTGCATCTGGCCCACAGCGGAGGCACCAAACGCGGCGTGAGATTAAGCAGATGGGGGGTAAGCATGAGCATATCTGGGCTAGGCTAGCCATCTTTCCCCACAATAAACTGGATTACATTCGATTACTGTTGTTGTGTCTTTGTTTGCGCTGTGTAACGTTACTCAATGCGCGTCACTGACGCTATTCATATGATTGGAACATATCTAGAAATAATGCTATACTCAACACTTACTCGTAACTCGTTCATCTCGCTGTAATGGTACATTGCATGTGTTACAAAGTTGGTAATAATGATGAAGAAGGCCTCGGTGTGACTGGGACTCGTGTTTATTCAGAACTCTCAGATACAAACACAATAAACTCGCACTGACTGACAGCGCTCTCATAACTCAGAAGTTACTATAAATAACTTTGTTAGCAATCGCTCCGTCTCCATGATGTCTGGTTCGCGAACGAATCATTCTTTTGAATCGGTTCTTTTTAGTGAACCGAACCAGTTCACCAAATCGGACTGAATCGTTCTAAACGGTTCACGTCTCCAGTCAGCGCTGATCCATAATTTACTAAAGTTACTAACTTTCTGACATGAGTGACAGCCCCTCTGACTAGAAATAAACTAATAACCTGAAGTATATGCTGTAACTACAACAGTTCACCCTGAACTGAGACTGAGAACTGATGAGAAGTGAGCTCAGGTCCATCCGTCTCTGGCAGACTCGTGCCTGCTCGTGCCTCGTTAAACCACGCCCCCTCCGCTCATTTAAAATGCAAAGATGTCAGCCAATCACAACAGTGGGCGTTTTTACTGAAGTCTCACAGCAGACACGCCTCTTGAAGCAGGGCATTCAGCCACAGGGCAAACGGCAGTATAGAAAAAATGCCTTTTATTTCTAAATTATGACATTTTATGATGTAAAAATCATACTAACAATATAAGTACACCTCAGAAAACATTATAAAATAATAGAAAAATGCCATGCCATGGGACCTTTAAAGTGTTCTACAATCACAGTGCTGGTTCTCCCTCTCTCTTTCTCTAACACACGTTGTGGTATTGCCTATCTATTCATTATTGTGCAGTGCTGGGATTTGGCTTCATGTTTCAGAGGTGCAGAGTTTCTTGCAAGCTACTTTTTCTTGAATTTATGTACCCCATAAAGTCAAATTAAAATCTCCCAGCACAGTCAGTATGTTTTGCGATGTGTTTGCTGATGTAACGCAATCTGACTGTGTGTGTTTGTTACTTAGCAAGAATAGTCGAGTCATGTAGCATTACGGTGTATGGATTATTTATGAGACACATCCTCACAGTGACTGATCTGTGCAGACACACACAGACTGTATTGAACAGCGGTGCTGCAGAGCTTGGTGGTGTATCAGTAGCCCTGCAGTAACAGGAGGATGATCAAAGGCTCACACTTATACACCTGTGCCACTGAAGTCTGACAGAGCTGAGGTCCATCTCAGTACCAATAAAAGATATAGCCTACAACAAATTGAAAAAGGATGACAAAACTACAAATAAGCAACAAAATAATGGATAAAAAGTAAACTAGAATACAATGAATCAAAATCAAGTAAAATAAAATGATTACAAATAAAAATGTGCCAGTAATAATAAAAATGCATAAAGTACTAAAATACTGTTAAATAACAAACTTAAATTGTTTATAAAAAATGTAATACTGAAAAATAACTTGCCAGTGATAATAAAATAACAGTACCAATAAAGAATGATAATAAAAAATACATCAAAATAAAGTGAACTAAAATACAATAAATTAAATATCAAATTCTTTATAAAACAATCTGATTAAATAAAGACAACATGCAATCCATCTCTTTCCTCTTTCTTTCTGAATATTTTTTTATTTTTCTCCTTTCTGTTCTGTGTCTTTTTTTTTGTTGCTTTCTTTCTTGCCTTATTTCTCCTCTCTTCTTTATCTCCCCTTTCTCTTTATCTCTCTCTTTGACTCTGGGGCTGATCTTGAGCTCTCATTACTGCAGTCTCTGTATCCGATGCAAAGCATGTACAGAGAGCAGCGATTTCTTTAGTCTTTTGTGGATAGTACATACAGATCACACATCTGTTTAATGAGAAAACAACATAAGAATCGGTTATCGCACTAAGTGTCTGCGGCGCCTTTATTTACATTGTGTTTATAAGTACCCATCATAAATGCTGATCTGTGCATCTGCGCATGAGTCATTTTCATCTAGATAAAGAGGGATGAAACTGATCCTAGATCAGCACACTTTAAATAAATGGACCTCTGAAGTTAATAATTGGCGGCATGTTTCTCCTCTAAACCATCAGCATATTACTGCAGTCCTGTTCATTTTGTCGGTGGACCATGGCATCAGCCTCATGTGGTAAAGTGCAGCATTCCCTCGTGTAGTCATCCAAGCACCCTTTTTTTCCACGTAATTTGGCCGACATCCAGATCGCACTGCTGTAACAATGAGCATCAGCTCCGGTGATGGATTTCTCACTCAGTTCTCCATTGACCCCTGTCAGACTGTTACACTGGGTTCTGGAACTTTCCTGGCTCTTGGAAAGTTATTTCACTTTTAGTTTGAACATTGGATGTTTTTTAGCTTTAAATGAGAGTGAAAGTTCAAATAAGCTTGTTTAGACTTGTTTAGACATTTCAGTTTAGAAATATTTAGATGCTTTGACCTGAAATTAGGCAGCCAAGCTGGGAAAATCTTTGCAGGTGTTAGAGACATACACCTAGTATTTCCATTTTCCATCTTGCATGCCTGTTTGCCGTGAATGCTGTTGAAACTGAATTTCTCTCCTCCGTCTTTCTCTCTCTCTCCAGTGGGCGACCGTGACCTTCCATCTCCCTCATCATGTGCTGAAGGTGGTAACAAGTGCCATCGTGAACGAGCTGAAAAAGCTGAATCAGAATGTGGCAGCCCTATCGGTCGCCTCTTCGGTCATGGACAGACTCTCCTACCTCTTACCAAGCGGAAGGCCAGAGCTAGGTGTTGGACCTGGACGCTCTGTAGACAGGTAACTGTGTGTTTGTGATAGCATAACAGCATTCTGAATTGTAAATGTTACCTTAAATAGCGCAGCTTGAGATGTGTGCTTTTACGTTTCTAAACAATCAGACTTTGCATTTTCGCTTGACGGACGATGGGACTTATGTTGATGAATGGACCAAAGCCACATCGATAAAACTGTACATCATTAAGCTTTGGTGTCTTCCAAATCAAACTCTAAAAAACACACAGAACACCTTAAGTAACACACATTGGAAACCACCCAGAACACCACATAATCATGGGTGCAGGTTTAGCCTGAGCAGGCACCGTCATGTTATCTACATAAAGACTTATTTGTGGTTCTATTTGAGTTCTCTATGCTCTTCACCAAAGACTCGTTTCACTTAAAAGTGTGTGTCTTTGTCATATGTACAGGTCTCTGATGTACAGTGAAGCAAACAGGAGAGAGACGTTCACATCCTGGCCTCATACTGGCTACAGGTGGGCTCAACCTGATCCCATGGCCCAGGCGGGCTTTTATCACCAGGTTTGTGTCATCACAATGGCAATGATTCTTTTCAAATTGTCTGTCACCTTTAAATTTTGCCCTAACTTTGCCTCCTCAGGTCCTCTTTACTTTGCATTTTGCGTGGTATGTTTTATTTTTGGTTTCTTTTTTCGCTGTTTGAATGATTTCTCTTAATGGCCACTGACTGATTGTGAAAGCCCGATTGTATCACTATTTGTAAGTGAAATTATTTTGAGCCCAGACTAGGTCAACAAGAATGAAAGGAAAAAAATTCTAATTGTTCAGACCATTAAAAGAAATTAAGGACACCACTGTCGATTGATGTTTGAAATGGTAATTATGAGATCAAAGATCATATCATGAATGTTTCGCTTTTAAGTTTTATTTTGATATCTGGGAATTCCCGATGATGCTATGGTACCTGATGTATTTTCTCTACTCGAGTCACCATGCATGCCAAGAAGGGTTGAGCTGCACTGGTAACCAAGGAGACCTCACTACTCCTCTCACCCATGTTCCCTGTTGTCATGCCAACCGAACAGAGCGAGGGGAGAACAGTGGCTCTGTGTTGTGGATGAAAGGGTGATGCCACAGCAAAGCAACATTCTTTGAGTTTAAGAAATAAAGAACAAAACGGAAAAACGTGATGAATTATGAACTGAAGTTACCTTTTAAGTATTGTCCTGAAAAGAAAGAAGCTGGACAGGAAAAGTGGGAAAAAAATAAATAAAAATTGAAGCACTCATTTGGGTCATGTGACATTCTTTGACTATAGATTCCTAGTATTACATTTATAGTGTGCTATAATGTATCGTCTATTCACTGCACAAAATCGGTTGATTTACCCGTTGTCTATAAATTAACTTTTGACTAATCTATTTTTAGATGTTTAGTGAGGTCTCTGAATTTCTCTTTGCACTGTATATGCCGCTAACAGCTGTTTCTTCCTTCTAGCCTGCATCTACAGGTGATGACCGCGCCATGTGCTTCACGTGCAGCGTGTGTTTGGTGTGCTGGGAACCTACAGATGAGCCCTGGTGAGAAGCATCCCACTAAAAAGCAGGCCGAAATGTCACACTCACTCAGCAGAAGTTGCACTGCTATAAAAAGCTTTAGATAAATGTACTATAATGAAGGCCAAGAGCTGCAATCCCTCCAATTGCTATTAACCATCCCATTACTACATTTAATGCCTCTTTAGGTCCGAGCATGAGCGCCATTCTCCGAACTGTCCGTTTGTAAAAGGAGAACACACCCAAAACGTTCCACTATCCGTCACCTTGGCCACCAGCCCTGCCCAATGTCCCAGTGCAGATGGTTCAGATAAAATCGTGTGTTATGGGTTTGGTAGCTGCCCTTATTTCCTTGCTACAGCAACCAAAAGGGGGAAAATTTGCATCTGGGATGTTTCAAAGCTTATGAAGGTATGTTCACCATCTCTAAACTGTGTGAAAGATCCAGGACGTCTATATCTAAGTGCAATACAATGTTTTTCCTCACCTGTGCAGGTGCATTTAAAGTTCGAGGTGAACCCATATGACCCAGCCATCTTGAGGCAACTGATCCTGTCTGGCAGCGAGCAGCAGAGTCTCACGGGCACAGAATCACGCAGACCCACACTCTCCTGGCTAGAGGAGGCCACTTGCTGCTCTGACTTACCCAAACTAGAGGGGGACAGGTTCAAAACCCACAATTACACACTTTTTGCTAATTATTTTCACATCATTCTCTATTATTGTGTTTATTGAACATTTCCTGTGTTTTTGTATCTAGCGATGACCAGATAGAGGACTCGGACAGTGAAGAGCATTCCAGATCAGAGTCAGTCACAGGTAAAAACATCAATTTTCATGTATAAACAACTTGGTTTTTATATCTGAGCCCAGTTTTGCCAATAACTACTTATTGTTCTTTCTTCTCATGTTTGTGTAGGCCCACTGGGTCAAAAGGAGACGATGGAGGTGAGTTTGGGAGTCACAGCTCTCAGTGTCCTACAGCAGCCTGAGAAGTTGCAGTGGGAGGTGGTGGCCAGTGTGCTGGAGGACACAGTTAAAGACCTGGAGGAGCTGGGGGCCAACCCACAGCACTCACTGGGCCCCCCTAAACCTGACAAGGCTAAGGATAGGCCGACTGAGCACCACAACATTCCCTTCCCCTGCCTACTGGCCGGCGGACTGCTAAGCTACCGGTCAGCGGCTAGTTCTCCATTAGGTCCCCCTCCGTCTCGTCGCTCCATGGATAGCCCAGTAAGGACTGCTGCCCCTGAGGTGCTAGCACCAGACCAGGGTCACATGGAAATCGAGTCCTGTAATACCCCCACAGACCTGGGGTCCCCGAAGCTTCCACCAGCCGCCCCTGTACATAGGACTATGCCTGTGCTACTCCTGTACAGCATCAAGGAAGCAGACGAGAAGTCTTCAGGGAAGGTGTTCACCCAAATGAACAACTTGATGAGCAAAGGGCTTCACGAGGAGGGCTTCACCGTTCCGCAGATTATCGAGATGGAGTTTGACTCACATGAGCAGCTGCTGCTGCAGGACCCTCCCATCACATACATCCAGCAGTTTGCTGATGCGGCGGCTGGGCTTGGACCTCTGGATGGGGAAAAGTGGAGCTCATTGGCTCCACGGCCGGGCACTCTGGTGCAGTGCTTGCGGTTACCGAAAGCATTAGAGGAAGAGAACCTGTATGTGGACTCCATCGCGCCCTGCAGCGATGGCTTACACTTGTTAGTCGGTCTTCAACCATGCTCTGTTGAGTCCCTTAGCGCTATTAATCAGGTGGAGGTATTAAACACTCTCAACCGTCTGCACTCGGCCCTGTGTGGCCATCGCAAAGGACAGACACTGGCCAATGGCCATGACGCCCACTCGGGCATCTCTCCTCCACAGACCCCTCTCATCCTGCCCCCTCACGACCAGCAGCAGCCCCATACTTCCAGGCCTCTGGGGGGCAGTGGTGGGGGTGGATACCTAGCGCTCTACAAGTTAAATTACTCCACCCGCATTGTGACCCTGGAGGAGGAGCCTGTGAAGGTGCAGCAGATTCGTGACCCAAGGGATGCTGTCACGTCTCTCCTCCTCTTGCCACCAGATGTACTAGATGGCAGAGAGGATGACGGAGAGGAAACATCCGAGGAGTCGACACCCTCTGGACTCAAAAATGGCATGGGGACAGTGGTTTCTGCAGTGACAGCTGGCCCAAGTGCGGGATCAGCTGGGAAGGAGAAGAGAGGAGAGGTGGCCGGACTCGGACACCTGGTGGTGACTACACAGGCAGGTTACATCATGATTCTGGACTTGTCCACCCTAGAGGTGCTGGCAAAAGTGGAGCCACCCAAGAAAGAGGGGACAGAGGAGGTGGACCCCTTCGTCTCTGTTACCTACTGCTCAGGCACCGACCGGCTGTGTGCCTGCACAAAAGGTGAGCAAGTGCACAGTTATTGACCTATTCATTTGTGATTCAACCCAGACGGTTTTGTTTACCACCGTTACAACAGGGTTCTTAATGTGTTGTTCACTAACAAGGGAACATGAGGTGTGGAGGTTCACTGTTTCTTTAATTTTAGCTCTCTGTCCACACATGCCTCATTGTCATGGTAACCAATAAGGTTCCCAATAACCATAGTGGTCACTAGGGATGGGCATTTCAAGCAAAAATAATATTCGATGATCACTGGGAATTATTCTATTTTTATTTGAAAATCGCAACTCCTCCCCCGTATGCACGCATGAAAAAGCTACACACAAATAAACGGAGAGAGAGACCATTCACGCTCTCAATCTGTATGATAACAAACTGTTTAATTCATTAGGGAATAGGCTATATCAACTCAAGCCATATAATTATTGTAACATGCTGAAACATATGACTGTTATTTGACATCGCCCCAAGTTACAGTAACCGTTATATGCCGCAAGTCTACAGTGTGCACGTGAGACGATGTGTTCTTCTGTTGTCTCAGGGCGTTTTTACACTGGCAGTTTAGTTCGAAATGGGGCACGGTTCGCATGAAAAATTGCTAATGTGAAAGCTTTCATTCAGAGCTTGAGGTACCGAACCCGAGAACACACAACCGGAGTTTGGTTGCGCTTGAACTGTGCCGCGATTCACGTGAATGTGAAAACAACACTCAGGTGCGCACTTGTTCAGGAAGAAAGTAACCAGCGCGTGCGTTTTAGCCGATTGCAATGTCATTAGTTCAATAACATACATGTAAGTGATGATAGTGTTGATGATTTACCTTTAGATAGATCGCGAGAGCGAGCCTGCAGTGTATTCGCGCATAGAGTGCAATCAGGGTAGCAAAATAATGGCAATTCACCGTCTCCTCAAAAGAGGATAGCAAAGCCGCCTTCAAGCGACACACATATGGTAAACCCAAGTGTTGTTTACTCAGCTGCACATAATAGCACCAAATTCATTTAAAAAAGCCCAATATATTTGACCCCCAATATATTCTGTTTCCTATCATGTCCGTGCACGTTTGTGATGACGTTAGATGAACGCAAACGCACTAGGGTTCAAGTTGAGTGTGAAACCAGACCAACGCTGCGGAGGCGGAGGGAAGAATCATGCTCGGACCGCAGCAAACGTGCCCAGTATAAAACACCCTGAGAGCTGACTGACAGCTTTTAGGTGCTTTATTGGCAGCGCCTCCCTCTGGTTACATGAACGCGTCACTACCACACCGAAAACATGGGGATTTTTTGGGGGACGATAATCGCACAAACTATTCGATATTCTATAATTAAATCAACTAATCGAATATTCGAAAATCGCGACCCATCCCTAGTGGTCACACCGACTCACTCTCAAACATGGCCACTGTCGCTGGCATCCCTGAGATATGACCTTGGGGAGTCAAGGATTTAGTGCAGCGTGTTTTTTCAGTGTGGTGACAATCAGGTTTTTAATGTTGTTTAGATGTCTATGTGGTGTTTTTAATATGCTTTAAGACGAACAATGTGCAAATTCATCTGTCAAAACCCTTGCTGAGTATTTTCTCCTTAAAACTGCAGTTGACCAAAGACAGTTTAAAAAAAGGTAATATCAATTACCTTCATGTACCATTTTGATACATGGACTTGTAGACGAGCCTGCATAATTTGCTCTTCCACTTTTTCTTCTGAATCAGTATCTGGTTCAAACATATATGGCTGAATTAAACCAGTATTTCCACTTACCATCGCGTTTACTATAGTAAATTTGACCATGTAGTGAGGTATTCTGAGTTTGTGTGATTGAGTGGAGGTGGGAACTATTTTAAGGCTTGAAGAAAATTTACACAGGATTTCTTTTTATTTGTCATTTTGGTGATCACAGATTAGTTTTAAAGGATTACATTTTTACTATAGGGGGACAAAATTGAAACGGAATTGTATACAAAGTCTGTATACACAAAAATAGTGTATCACAAAAGTAAAGTGACTACTTGTATGTTTAAAACTCATATTGCACATTAATTGTCCAACAACAAATATTTTAGATATTAGGGCTGCACGATTTGGGGAAAATATCTAATCACGATTATTCTGGTTAAAATTGCGATTTAAAATGTGATTATTATGATTATTTATTTATTTTACAAATGAAAAGTGTGTATATAACATTTTGTTTTTATATATTAATATTACTAATAATAATTATGATTATTATTATTATTATTATGGCAAAAAAAATATTACTATTACAATAACATTCATTATTAAAAAACTAAAATTTAATAATAAATATAACCATGTTGGTAACCATTATTAGATCTCGAGGTGTCCATGAGCAAGACACCTAACCCCAGCTGCTCCCGACGAGCTGGATGGCGCCTTGCATGGCTGACACCGGCGTCGGTGTATGAATGGGTGAATGTGAGGCAAGATGTAAAACGCTTTGGATGGCCATGGGTCTGTTGAAAGCGCTATATAAATGCAGTCCATTTACCATTTACCATAATAGTATAATAATAATATTTATAAAACTAAAACATTATGGGTTACCTGTTAATATGCAGATAGCCTATGACTAAAAATCATTAGAAAGGTCTAAGGATTTATTGTAAAGAAAATATATTATAAAAATCAGTGCTTTTTATCTGTGATATCAATTTCTTAAAGTCTGTGTCTTTAATATGAAATATGAGCCTCTTATGCATCTACTGTGGGGATTAAAACTCCTATAGGCTACATTGAAGAAAAACATATGGATTGTCATATACATTTATTTAGAAGTATTATTTTTCTTATTTTCTACCCAAAAGTTTCATTCATACTGGAAGCCAGAGTGTGCCCTCGAGCAGAAACTCCACATTTGCCAGATAAGTAATCGTGTTCAGGAAATCCCTTATGTGAAGCGAAGCTAGCGCTATAAACTGAATAAAACGAAGATAGAAACGCTTTGATTAAACATGACGACAATAAACACCTGCAGCAAGATATGGTGTATTTGAGTTTTTCAAGTCCTCTCGGGTATTTTTATAATAATAAAGCATGCAGTGCTGATTGACATTCTGTGATGAGCCACATCAGCTCGACTGACTATATGAAGTGAGTTCAAACCTGTTATTAAATGTTGTATTTTGTTGGACAACAGGTTTATGAACGCTTTTCATTACTAGTTTGTGAAGATGTTTGACACATGTTGCTTTTTCAAGCGCACGTTATAATAAACGACTCAAACTCACAGTCTTTCAGACGGAGCAGCGTTTACTCCTGAGCACAGAGCCGCTCTTCACTGACACGCTGAGCATTTATTCATTTAATTAAAATCGCAGCCTTTGCGCTTTCATAATCGCACACAAGCCAAATCGCGATTGCGGTTAGATTTCGATTAATTGCCCTAATATATATATAAGTCAGAATTATTGCACTCCTATTGCGTATGTGCACAGCGGATGAAGAGGGACAATCTGATTTTCTTCTCTCTGAAGAAGATGATTTCGAGGACTCCCCTTTCCTGCCCTCTGCACAGCCGGCTCAACTCCTCACTGTGGCAGGATCCATGGAAGAGGCGGGTGGGGCACCATCCTCTCCGCTTCTCAGTGTTGATCTGCAAGATGTGTGCAAACACACTGCAGAGAAACTAAATATTCCGTGGCATCTGTGGTAGCAGAAACTGCAAAGTCTCGCTATGAGGGTAAGAGGCTGCCGAGAGCAAAACAGGCAGCACGACAGCTCTTTCCTGTATTTCCAGAGCTCCTGGAGGTTGCAGTGACCTGGAAGGACAAACCGTTTACCAGCAAGATGCCCATGCAGGGAGGATCTGCTCTTGATGTGGAGGGGATGGAGAAGGAAGGCCTTCTCCGAATGCCCCACATGGAGCCATTAGTTGCCACCCAAAGCAAGTGCAAAAGCGGACGATTCCAGTCGAGCATGCTGTAAAGCAGTCGCTCTCTCTGTCAGGGTTCTGAGCACGATCTCTATGCTGACCGCATACCAAGTGGATCTACAGGACGAAGCATCGACCATGGCAGGTCAGACACAGTGGGAAGAGATCTGTGTCATTACGGATCTCTCTCTGCATCTTCAGAGATTCGCAGTTCAAGCCGCGGACAAGACCATGGCCACAATGGTCAATTCAAGAGTTGGCTTAACTTGCTAATTTCTCTGATAGGGAAAAAGCCATCCTGGACGCACCGGTGGTCGCAGAGGGCATTTTTGGCTCTGTCCTGACACCGATGCAAGAGATGCGAGGAAAAAAAAGAGGGATGATAAGGCTTTGCAACTCTGTGTGCCTAGAAAGATGCAGACTGCACCCTAGGCAAACCTTTGCACAAATTACAGCCCAGCTTTCACATTCCTAGACGATAGAGACTGAATGTGAATGCAGCGGGTCAGAGCAGAGTACCGGAACAGAGAACTGCCTGGTCGAGAAAGAACTGTCCGCCTGCAGCAGCTCAGACTGTCCAGCTCCTCATCCTCAGGGAGCAAGGAGGAAGAAGGCGGTTTGATATGGTCTTCCCCAGGCAAGGGAGCCCACTGCCCCCCTGTTCGCTAGCTCCCGACCCTCAGATGTTCAGCGTTCAAGGGACGAGTTTCGAAGTTCCCAGATATTCTGTGTGGAAAACAGAGCCTGGTTGGGCCAGGGGATTCAGAGCAGTGAAAAGGTGATGAGCCACTTAAACTCTGTCCAAGTGCGAAGTGCCCATGCATGCGCAGTATAGTCGATCGACCTGAAAATTCCTGAGGTTTGCCTTCCTTTGCGTGGCATACGAATATCTGGTTCGGCTTGTCTCTCAACCCAAGAGTATTTGTAAAATGTACAGAAGCGGCCCTGACTCCGCTCTGGGAAAAAGGTATTCGTCTCGCTACTGAAATAGATGATTGGCTGGTGACAGCTCTGTCAGAGCAAGAAGCGAGAGAACCCAGTTATGCTTCTGGAACATACAGAAACTGGGCTTAAAATTAAACACTAAAAAGAATGTTTTAATTCTCACACAGTCTATAACATATCTGGGGCTGTCACTGGACTCTGACATTCAGAGCATAACTGTCAAAAGACAGGGTGGGAAAATTCACTCGATGCCTGGCCGAATTGCGGAAGGGAAAAAGTCTCTCTTTCCGCACATGGCTCAGGCTGTTGGGATTGATGGCCTCAGCCCTGATAGTTATTCCCTTAGGCAGACTGTTCATGAGAGGGTTTCAATGCTAGGTAGCTTCTCAGAGGCTGGGCCCATTACGGTACTCCTGGAGGGAGAGCAAGAGTGACAACAGAGGTAGTCTTAGCACTGCGCCAGTGGAGACTCCCGACCTTTCTCACTTAAGGGGTGCCCATGGGCGTGGTTCGAGGCATAAAAGTCATAACACTGGATGCGCCATCACAAGGACCGTGAATGGAAGATGGGGTCATCACCTGACCAATCTTAACATAAACTATCAGGAAATGCTAGCCGTGTTTCTGACGATGAAGCATTTTCACCCTTTTAGGAAGGGGCATCATGCCCTCGTGAGAACAGACAACACTACAGTTGTGGCTTACATAAACAGACAGGGAGGTCTCGGATCACTTCTTTTTGCACCATATTAGCATGCAAACTGATTTTATGGAGCAATGCCAATCTTTTATCCCTGAGAGCGACACACATACAGGGTGTTTAAATCTGCTGTCCAGGGGCAATCCTTAAATTAAACAGGGAAGTGGTCGAACATATATTTGAAGCATATACGGCAGAGTGACAGTGGATCTGTTCGAGTCTCACGACAATGCTCTTGTGTTCTGTTTTTCTCCCTGAAAGACCAAAGCCCGCCCCTGGGGATAGATGCGCTGGCGTACGAATGGCCTCGCACTTTCCTTTACACGTTCCCACCGATAGCGTTAATATACCAAACACTCTACAGAGTGAGGGAGGGAGGGACTGAAACTGATAGTAATAGCTCTGAAGTGGCCAGGGAAATATTGGCTGGCGGAGATCATGCATATGCTATACCGAGATCTACTGTCACAGGGGGAGACCTTTCACCCTCATCTAGAACGCCAGTGTGTGGTTCAATTTGATCACAACCGGTCTTTGTGTTATCAGGACCATACAAAATGCTAGAGCTTCATCGACTAGGCCACTTTATGCGTGCAAATGGGGCGTGTTTGACCGCTGATGTGTGGCTAAACACGAAATTCCCTTACAATGTTCAGTGGCAGTATTTTTGCAGGATTTGATAGACCAAGGAAAAGCATTTTCAACCATAAAAGGGTTTATGGCTGCTATATCTGCTTGTCACATAGGTTTTGATAACAAAACTGTTGGGAAGCATCTTTAGTATGCAGGTTCATGAAGGGTACATGCCACTCTTTGCCGGTTTCAAAACCGCTTTCTCCTTCATGGGATTTGGGATTGGTACTTGATGCTCTTTCAATGTCCCCATTTCAGCCTCTGGAAAAGATTAATTTCAAAATGTTGATTAAGACAGCACTGCTGTTAACTTTGGCTTCTGCAAAGTGTGTAAGCAAGATCCAAGCACTTTCGGTGCATTCAACGTGTATGCAGTTCATGCCTGGGGATGCAGGGGTAGTTCTGAAACCTAACCCTGCCTTCATCCCCAAAATAATTAATTCTATAATCATCCCTCTTGAGTCGAGAGCTTTCTATCCACCACCTTTTGCTTCATTAGAACAGCAAAAGTTAAATGCGCTGTGCCCTCTGCAAGTTTTACGCATTTCCACAGAAAGAACCAGAGGGTTCAGGGAGAGTGATCAGCTGTTTGTGTCTTGGGCAAAACCACGTAGTGGAGGTGGTTTTGTTGGCATATTCCAGTATGGGTCTTGTTTACGTGCACACTCAACAAGGGGAATGAGAACTTTATGGGCTCTTGAAGGAGTCACATTAAAGGATATTTGGGCCTCGCCACATACATTTGCAAGGTTTTATAAACTGGATGTTACAACTCAAACTTAAGCACATGCAGTATTGAGCATAGGAATGTGAGTCATGTCTCAGGACTTGTTCAGCTGGAGATTTCGAGGCAGGCTATCTGGCAATACGGGAGTTAGGTTATCCCATAGTGAGACACAGAAATGTATGCTTAAAAGAGAACAATAGGTTACTCTCGTAACACCCGTTCTCTGATAGCATTAGGTGAGGTCTCTCACCAGATCACCCTCCTTGCTGTGCGAAGCGAGTAAGAGGTGAGCTTGTTTTGAATGTCGTAGTGATGCTCCTTTTATACTGAGGGGTGTGGCGGCCACTCCCAGATACAAAATCGCGTCTGCCAGCCAATTGGGGCTGGCGTAATGTAATAGGGCTTCTGAGGAATACGAGGAAGGTAGTGAGACACCTCACTTGACTCTATCACATCTCAAATGCATTAAACAGCGCAAGTATCTGTCAAAGCATCTGATGGGGGCAATTCATTATATTAATTGGGGTTTATGGGGTTAATTATATCTTACCAGTTATTTTGAAGCCCTTGATATTAGGGATGAAACGGTATGGAAATTTCACATCACAATTTTAGTGACCCAAATTATCACGGTTATAAATATTATCACGGTTTTCTTCAAATGAGATGAAAGTGTTCAAAAAGAACAGATGCACACACTTAAAACATTTAAACAAGTTTTATATTTGAAAATTAACAAACAACAAATAAATCAAGCAGCTCTAAGTACTTTTTTAAGATAGATTCTATTCTGTGGGATTTCCTTCCTTATAATGGCTGTCGTCAATAGCAACGCATAACGCATAAATAATAATAATTTGGTGTACATTTTATATCTAATTATCTCTGTAAATATATTCTCAAGGAATATTCTCATCAGTGTTCTATCAGCTATGACACATTTAAATCTAGCATATTTTGTATATGAGCCCAAACAGTATCCTAGTGAAATAATGCATATCCATATTTTCATATGATATATAATTTGAGTTTATTTTATTAAATATCAAAAATCCCTGACACCTAGATGAACACTTTACAGCTGATTTTATTACTAAGCCAGTTTCTTATAAACGTGTATACCAATCTTGTTCTTTAGAGACGGTCCCTAAATTTGCGCATCTCGAACGTAAAGCAAGCGTTATGCCAGTCATATCAGATGCGCTATGGTTCTGCTGTGTTTGTTTGAAGCTATTTTCAGTGCTGAAATAGAACAAACAGTCAACCACTGTATGATGGATGAATCTCCTGTGTACATTGCACGTTTTCAGCGAGTGAGAGCGCGCTCTGAACAAAACTCTTGCTAATCTGAACGTCTCTGATTATTAGAAACATTTGTGGTGTTTGCGCAACGCGATTATAACAAATGGCTTTTGAGAAGACTATAATAAGTTCAACTGCCAAAGAGGCTAGTGTGAGTGCCATGGTAGTAATACTAGACATAGTTTTGGTATTGAGGTCAAAGTCCACTTGCCTTGCGTTCGCAGATGTTAAGCGTTAACCCTTATTACAGTGACTTTCTTCTGGCTTTTTCTGCAGACAGGGTGACCATCTTCGATTACTTTTCCCTCAGAACTTTTGTTAAAGCCAAAATATGACAAACTCAGATTTGGTCCTTTTAGAAGGCTGAACAATCCCCGAGTGCTGTCCCTGCCTTCAGCCATTTCTTCTCATTCAAAAAACAGCGTTGCATGCTGCGCGCCTGCACCAGACTGACGCTGACTGGACAGTATTTACAGCGCGTTTTCAAAATCGTGATAATCACGAGTGGTTTTAATGACAATTCATTTTTAAATGATATTACTAACCGTCAGTACATTTCATTGTGGTTTATCGTGAAACCGGTAATCGTTCCATCCCTACTTGATATAAAGCATGGCTCATGTTTAGGAAAAAGTAGATTATGCACTTTCCCTGAAGCAGCTCACTCTGCATCCTATTTTTAAGATGCGCTCGTATCAAAATACTGTATATCTGGTAACACTTTAGTATGGGGAACACATATTCACTATTAACTACGACTTTTGATCGCTGCTTATTAATAGTTGGTAGGGTAGTTGTTAAGTTTAGGTATTAGGGGGATGTGGAATAAGGTCATGCAGAATAAGGCATTAATATGTGCTTTATAAGTACTAATAAACAACCAATATCCTAGTAATATGCATGCTAATAAGCAACTATTTAATAATGAGAATTGGAAATCGATATAAAGGGTATTGCCTCATTCCATATTGTTTATAAAAAATCATATTGTAGAAACTTGATACATCACCCTACTTTTTCTATTGTCTGTCACTGTATTTTTTAATCAGTAGTTCTTATTAAGACAAGCATTACTATTCAACATACTTGCAGTTAGCAATTTGTACAAGTCCTTAACACTAAGTATGATCTGCTTACAATTTGTGCTCTGCATATGAATGATCAAATTGTGTGGTTTGTTGAAGAGGTGTGGCTGCACTTTTTGAAGGTATCTGACTTTTCAGTGTTCACCTAATGGGCGATAAAACATGAAAAGAAATCTCAAACTCACATTGGAGGTGGTTCATAGTCATATCCAGAATATCATATAAACTCTTCTAAGTGACCAGAACATCCTCGCATTGTCATGGCAAGCACCACTTGCTCCAGAAAATATACAAATCTTGTTTTTCTAGTTCAGAGGGATATTTTCCCTTGCAGTATACACTCACCTAAAGGATTATTAGGAACACCTGTTCAATTTCTCATTAATGCAATTATCTAATCAACCAATCACATGGCAGTTGCTTCAATGCATTTAGGGGTGTGGTCCTGGTCAAGACAATCTCCTGAACTCCAAACTGAATGTCAGAATGGGAAAGAACGGTGATTTAAGCAATTTTGAGTGTGGCATGGTTATTGGTGCCAGACGGGCTGGTCTGAGTATTTCACAATCTGCTCAGTTACTGGGATTTTCGCGCACAACCATTTCTAGGGTTTACAAAGAATGGTGTGAAAAGGGAAAAACATCCAGTGTGCGGCAGTCCTGTGGGCGAAAATGCCTTGATGCTAGAGGTCAGAGTAGAATGGGCCGACTGATTCAAGCTGATAGAAGAGCAACTTTGACTGAAATAACCACTCGTTACAACCGAGGTATGCAGCAAAGCATTTGTGAAGCTACAACACGCACAACCTTGAGGCGGATGGGCTACAACAGCAGAAGACCCCACCGGGTACTACTCATCTCCACTACAAATAGGAAAAAGAGGCTACCATTTGCACAAGCTCACCAAAATTGGACAGTTGAAGACTGGAAAAATGTTGCCTGGTCTGATGAGTCTTGATTTCTGTTGAGACATTCAGATGGTAGAGTCAGAATTTGGCGTAAACAGAATGAGAACATGGATCCATCATGCCTTGTTACCACTGTGCAGGCTGGTGGTGGTGGTGTAATGGTGTGGGGGATGTTTTCTTGGCACACTTTAGACCCCTTAGTGCTAATTGGGCATTGTTTAAATGCCACAGCCTACCTGAGCATTGTTTCTGATGTCCATCCCTTTATGACCACCATGTACCCATCCTCTGATGGCTACTTCCAGCAGGATAATGCACCATGTCACAAAGCTCGAATCATTTCAAATTGGTTTCTTGAACATGACAATGAGTTCACTGTACTAAAATGGCCCCCACAGTCACCAGATCTCAACCCAATAGAGCATCTTTGGGATGTGGTGGAACGGGAGCTTCGTGTCCTGGATGTGCATCCCACAAATCTCCATCAACTGCAAGATGCTATCCTATCAATATGGGCCAACATTTCTAAAGAATGCTTTCAGCACCTTGTTGATTCAATGCCACGTAGAATTAAGGCAGTTCTGAAGGCGAAAGGGGGTCAAACACAGTATTAGTATGGTGTTCCTAATAATCCTTTAGGTGAGTGTACATGCTACATGTTTAGTAAATGTAAAATCTAAACTTGTTCGCACAATACATTTTTATTTTCCTTTCTGAAGGTGGAGAGCTTCATTTCCTTCAAATTGGAGGTGTGTGTGATGATATCGATGATGCCGACATTTTTGTCGACGGCCCCCTGTCTAATAGGGCGGAGCAACTACTGGACGGAGCAAAACCTACATCGAATCCTTCAAGCCCAGGTATCACAGGTGAGCGACACTTGTAAGGGCATTGAACTTAAGAGTGTTTTTGTGGGGATCAAACCAATGGTTCACTTAATTTAGCTTCCTCACATCAAAGCCTTGAAAAATCAATTGGTCCTGCTTAATTAAATTTTGTCTATTTAAAGCAGATGATACAGTGTGCTTTCTGGGAATTTTTTTCACAGTTTTTTGTTCATTTTGTCATCTGATGTAGTTTCTCTTTTTGTGTAAATCATACAAGCAGTAAAATGTTGGTTTGCCTTATACCCATGTAAATGTACAGTACAGTACAGTAATCCATGTGTCTGTTGGCAGGAGTTGATCTCTTGGTGGACCAGCCATTGACTGCAGAGACACTTTCTTCTCTGGTGGAACTAACACGTTTTGAAACGCTGACACCACGCTTCTCAGCAACAGTGCCCCCTTGCTGGGTGGAGGTGCAGCAGGAACAGCAGCAAAGGCGGCATCCGCAACACCTTCACCAGCAGCACCACGGCGACGCAGCGCAACACACACGCACCTGGAAACTACAGAGCGACAGGTATACATTCACATACAACACACACCTCTCCCCAACAAAAGAACTTTAACACACATTATCATGTATGTATGAAAACATTTGTAATTAAAATCACGTAATATATTTAGGAACCATAATATCACTTGATAAATATTTGATGTAAAAATAGCTAAATATTTTCTCCTTTCATAGTGTTTTCCCCCGTTTTTTTGGTGGGGGATGTGTAATATCTCTCTCTCTCTCTCTCTCTCTCTCTCTCTCTCTCTCTCTCTCTCTCTCTCTCTCTCTCACACACACACACACACACACACACACACACACACACACACACACACACACACACACACACACACACACACACACACACACACACACACACACACACACACACACACACACACACACACACACACACACACACACACACACACACACACACACACACACACACACACACAGCTCCAGCTGGGATGAGCATGTGTTTGAGCTGGTCCTGCCCAAAGCCTGCATGGTGGGACATGTGGACTTCAAGTTTGTGCTAAACAGCAGTATTACTAACATCCCACAAATCCAGGTCACACTGCTGAAGAACAAAGCACCAGGCCTCTGCAAAGTTAACGGTGAGTCCCAGAACAAAAACTCACTTTGAAAATGAAAGTGAGGATGTTTACCTTAGACTAGTTTGATTTGTTTTTATTCCATAAGTGAATCTTTTGCTAAAACTTTGTACTGCAGAGACAGCAGTGGACAGGCAGATTGTTTTCCCCTTGTCTCATGTCCTGCATTTAAATGGAGAGAAGAATGGACAGCCACACCTGCACGACTTCTCAGATGACATCCAGTTCATGGACATCGAGGAGTCACCAGGTAAGTGTGCTGAGGAAAAAGCCATCTTGACCACCTGAAAATGTTGTGTTAATGTATGTCAGCGGTCTTTAAGAAATACATCTCTATCTGTCTCAGGCTCCAGGCTGTGTCCGTTCCTGCAGGAACACAAAGATGATATCTTGTGTGGGCCAGTCTGGCTGTCCAGCGGACTGGATCTGTCTGGACACGCAGGGATGCTAAGCCTTACAAGTCCCAAACTCCTCAAAGGTTTGCCTGAGCATCACAAGCCATTTACAGCAACCAATCCCACCCATCCAGCAGTGTGCCAGTAGACTTACAGTAAAACAACACAGCTATGAACCATACCACAGGCAGTATTTTACTAGTGTGAATATGCAGCATTAAACACTGAGTGTACCTTTTAACCCCTTAAGCCCTGAAGGCATTTTTAGAGTTGTTTTGTCTGAGTGACATACACAAATTTAAATACTATGGCCTGCAATTTATCAAAAACATCATACAGCTCAGATAGTCATATGTCATTTGAAAGGTCTCACAGAGTAGAACACAACAAGCCTAATTGTTTTGGGCTTTGTTTTTGTAAGTTAAGTCCTGCAAGACCCATATGTAAATAATTGTGTTGGTGTTGGTCGCCATTGTAAATATCTCTTGTTCTACTTCAAACAAATAAAATCTTCCTTTTTCATTCCACTTTCTAGGCATGGCAGGGGGAAAATATCGTTCATTCCTGGTGCACATTAAGGCAGTGAGTGATAAGGGTCTGGATGAGAGTTTGCGGCCTGTGGTGCGGATGCCCTCAGCCAAACCTCAAAGTAGTAAAGCTCACTCACTTTCGTCCCTGCTGCAGAGGGCTCAGGCCACCAAGGTACAGCAGAAATACACTTGAACTGTAATTGACTTTTGCGACAATTGACCATCTTAAGCTGAAGGGTGCAAGCCTTTGTTCATTCTGTTTCAAAACACTATTTCCTAAAAACACTGACGTCATAGATTTGTGTGCTGTCTAACTATATAGACCTCTAGTGGCTGTGTACCTACATTACTTCATAAAGAAATGGCAACTCACTTGATCTGTTTTTTTTGCACTAGAATAAGAGTTAAAAGCCATATGATGACCACCATTACAGTTCTAATTTTCATAAAATCTTTTTCCTTTTCAGGAAAAGGCCTCCACGTCCAAAGCAGATCCTCAGTCTGCCCCTAAAAAGCCTGATAACTTGCGCGGCTGTGACTTACTCCAGGAAGTGTCTGTCACAATCAGGAGATTTAAGAAAACGTCTGTACCCAAAGAACGGTAAGAGATATTGTACAAGTGCAAAAGTTTGGTAAATTTTTTTCATGCTTTTTGGAAAGAAACCTTTTATGCTGCATTTATTTGATCAAACTTCAGTAAAAAGTCATATTGCGAAATATGATTACAATTTAAAATAAAACAATTGTTTTTTTTATTTGAATATATTATAAAATGTATTTTATTCCTGTGATGCATAGCTGAATTTTCAGAAGCAATTAATAAAGTCTTTAGTGTCACATGATCCTAATATGCTGATTTGGTGCTTAAGAAACATTTCTTCTTATCAATGTTGAAAACAGTGCTGCTTTAATATCTTTATATAGATATTTTTCTCAGGATTCTTTGATGAATAGAAAGTTCAAAAGAACAGCATTTATCTTTATAAATGATAAATAGAGCAGCAGTCTAACTGTGCTATCTGTGTCTGCTTCTATTTCCTAGAGTGCAACGCTGTGCAATGCTTCAGTTTCCTGAGCTCCATGAAAAGCTGCTAAGAGGTTTGTGTAAGCATGGAGAAGACGTTCAGAGCTCAGAACACTGTCAGAGTCTCATCTTGGACATCCTCTGCTGGCTGGCTGGGGTCTACTCCAACGGACCCTGCAGGTGAGACGTCACCGTGAGCCTGTGTTTTTTAGTAGGGGTGTAACGGTACACAAAACTGACGGTTCGGTACGTACCTCGGTTTTGAAGTCCCGGTTCGGTATGGATTCGGTACAGCAGTTTTACAAAATTGCTTTTTATTAATTTTTATTCAACAGTGGTTTAATGAAAAAAATTGTGTCTGTCCTTAAATTAATTAAATTACTAAAAGTTTCTTAAAGATAATGCTGTAAACTATATAGGGAGCCCTTACTTACATATAGCTATTAAAGATTAACAACAGAGCCCAAACTATTAGCCTAAATTCAGTTGCTATTTATTTTTAGATATAATAATCAACACTCATAAGCTTCACATAAGTCAGTTTTTGCATTAACTTCTAAATCTAATTATTTTTATTCGTTGTTGAAATATAATCATTTAGTGGCTGTAATTTTCATGACAGGTTTATTTAAACATACATTAAATAAACAAGACATCACTAACAGGCTAAGTAGTATATAATGAATATATATAGGCTAATATAATGAATATAACGGCTAATATAGTGCATGTATTCAGTGAAAGAGTTGATTTCTCTAGTGAGCTAACAGCTGTGGACACTGAATGACTTCTGAGTAAATGTGATTCTGCATGACATTGTTTACAAGCTGTTTTATTGTCTTTCCGCGGTTGAAACACAGATGGAGCGATTACACGACATATGATACATTTCAGTAAGTTGTAATGTATCCTCAACATACCTTAAGATGTATTCATTTATGTTTATTCTTTAGGAAGAGATGATCGCATTGACTTGCGCGCCGCCGCTTTAAGTTGAACTGATACGCGTCTATCAGTCACGTCACATTAAAGAGCGTTAAAACGGCATTTAACGTGTTCCGCACTTACAACAAGCCGACTGTTAACTGTTAAAGATTACATTCATGGGCGTCGGAACCATTGTGTGTGTGTGGGACAAGACCCACCCATTTTTTACAATCAATGATATTGGACCCACTCACTTTTATCGTCTCTAACATTAAACACATGTCTGTTTACCTAACCCTAATCGATAAACACTTATTATTAAACGCATGTTAGACGCTTTATTTCCACTTTTCTAATATTTTCATCATTTTTACTGAAAATAAATGCCTTTCCGATCTGATATGTGATGGGAAAAGGGAGAAGATTGAGCTTGGCGAAAGGCGGACTCAAACCGGGGGTCGATTTGTGTCAAAACTAGATGCCGTGCGTCCTACCCCTACACTACTGCCACTCTCAATGATATGGCGATTCCCATAATTTTGTCTTTCCGAACTATACGCTTCGCAAGCAAAGTAGTATATTTGTACTTATTGGCATCTACTCCAGTAAAAAAATTCTGAGGACCCACCCACATTTTTTTTTGCTTCCGACGCCCATGATTACATTCATAACCGTTCGGTACACGCGTGCACCATACCGTAAGCCCTGTACCGAAACGGTTCAATACGAATACGTGTACCGTTACACTGTTTCATCTTGTGTGTGTTTTTAATGAGTTGTTTTATTGTCCTTTAGTTTGAGAGAGGGAAAAGAGGGACTTCTGACCAAAACCAGGAGACGGCTGACAGACATCATCAGGACGTGCTTCTTTGAGGCTGGCCGCAGTATAGCTCATAAATGCTCTCGCTTTCTTGCACTTTGTATTAGGTAAATTTGCTCTCTATATTTTTCTGATCTTCAGTCTATATAGTCTTGTTGCAGAACTAATGATCTAGACTCTCCAATATACGTTTGCAGATTCAATGAGCTGATGTTCATTGATTGACAATGATTATGTTCATTTAAACTTAATGGGTGAGTGTCTCTGATGTTTCAGTACTGGTAAAGGAGACCCTGGTCAGCAGAGTTTTGGCCAGGCTCTGTTTAAAGCTCTTCTGGATAATATGCCTTATCTGCCTGCTGCTGCCACAGGAGGTATTTTTTTTTAAAGTAGTACCTTATAATATCTGTGTAGTGATAAGATCTTTTTGTTCCAAAACATTTAAACTTTAATTTATTAGTCAAGACTACTGTTCAAAAATGTGGGGATCAGTTACATTTCCTATTCTTATCATTTAAAAAAAATGAGTACCGTATAAATAAATAATATATTTTTTAATATTATTTGATGAATGGAAAGTTATATTATAAGGACGCTTATATTCCTGTCTGCCTTTGTCTCTCAGGATCTGTCTTCTGGTACTTTGTCCTGTTAAATTATGTCAAAGATGAGGACCTGGCCGGCTGCAGTACTGCTTGCGCCTCTCTGCTCACTGCGGTCTCTCGGCAGCTGCAGGACCGCTTGACTCCACTTGAGGCGTTGTTGCAGACCAGGTCAGCTGATCTGCTGCATTCTGAACCATTCCTGACTTTTGTTTCATGTACTTGAACAAAAAAGCTTTTTATGAACATGTAGAAGTGATCGTTTTAAGGAAATAAAATGTTTTTTACTCAGATATGGTCTATACGGGTCTCCATTTGACCCAGTACTGTTTGACCTGGAGGTGAGCGGGTCTTCTTGTAAGAATGCCTTCAGCAGCAGCATCGGGGTCCAGTCAGACGAGATCGATCTGTCCGATATTCTCTCAGGTGTGGCAATGCATTCTTCCCCTTGACACACTTACATTCATCAATGAATATCAAAACAGAAAAGACAAACATTTCATGTGTTTTTTTCTTTCTTTCTAATGTCAGGTAATGGGAAGGTAAACAGTAGTGGGGTGGCAGAGGGCAGTTTCACTGCTCTGACCGGCCTGCTGGAGGTCGAACCCCTGCACTTTACTTGCGTCTCCACCAGTGATGGCACCAGGGTGGAGAGGGATGATGCAAGTATGTTCACCGGTACATATCCCACTTTCCTCTTCCTTTCTATCACATCTTATTTCTTTTACAACCAACCGTGTCATCGTGGACCTCATCTTTAAGGTGCGGTCACAGCTGAAATTTTGCTGGCAAAAAAGGTCTGTTTTCAATAGTTTAGCATGAAGCACAGCTCACGCAGTTGTCAATTTTAGGCCTAGCAAGAAACTCAGTGAATTTGCATAACCAACTTGAACCCGTTGCGAAATCTGTTTCCCAATACATTCTTTTATAGTGAGCACCTTTGGTGTGACACCCACTGTGACAGGGCTGTCTGCTGGGAGTGTTGGCGAGGCGTCCACGGCCCTGAGCTCAGCTGCACAGGTGGCCCTGCAGTCACTGTCTCATGCCATGGTGTCTGCCGAACAGCAGCTTCAGGTTCTTCAGGAGAAGCAGCAACAGCTTCTAAAACTCCAGCAGCAGGTCATATACGGAGATTCTATTCATTCATTTCAATTTTGATGTATTGATTGATTCAGTACTTTATGACTTTATGTAATTGGTTATGTTATGAAACAGAAGGCCAAGCTGGAGGCCAAACTTCACCAGACCACCTCAGCAGCAGCCACTGCAGCATCAGGCGTTGTCAACTCAGTGCCATCCAACCCGTCCTCCGCCCCAGGCTTCTTCATCCACCCTTCTGACGTCATCCCACCCACCCCTAAAACCACCCCACTATTCATGACACCACCTCTCACCCCACCGAATGAGGCAGTGTCTGCGGCCATTAGCGTGGAACTGGCTCAACTCTTCCCAGGATCCGTCATTGATCCTCCACCTGTGAACCTTTCAGCACAGAATAAAAACGCACACAAAGCCAAACCAGTGAGTCCTGGAAAAACTCCTCCTCATACTGTTTAAATGTTATTATTCAGCAATGTTCAATTCTCCTTCATCAATAGAATTTACACCAAAATTGATTTTGTGGCACATTTGTACACAATAGCAGAGGCTAGTGGGTAATGTAATGTAAATTATCCATGTGCTTTTTTTCTTTTTCTTTTAGGGGCCATGTGTTTGTTAACTTTAATGTCTGTAGTTGAATATGTGGAATGTGTTCAGCTAATGAATATGTGTGTGTTGTCATTGCAGAACCCCATAGGAAGTGGCCTGGCATTGGCAATCTCCCAGGCCTCTCACTTTCTACAGCCTCCACCACACCAGTCCATAATTATTGAGCGAATGCATTCAGGTACTTTGGATCAGTCTTAAAATTATTAAATTATATTTTTTAAAAAGTAGCTTAATTAAAATGCTAAAAACACAAAAAATAAAAATGTACACTGACATCATACCCCCCCACAAATAACTTAGTTATGTCATGTGGTCTTGTGATCTTTGAAGTAAAGCATGTCCCTTCTCTGTAGGTGCAAGGCGGTTTGTAACTCTAGATTTTGGCCGGCCAGTGTTGCTGACGGATGCGCTGATCCCCACATGCGCTGACTTGGCCTCTCTTTCCATCGATATTTGGACTCTCGGGGAGGAGGTGGATGGGAGGCGACTCGTTGTCGCCACAGATATCAGCACACACTCTCTGATTCTACATGACTTGTTGCCCCCTCCCGTCTGCAGATTCATGAAGGTTTATACATGTTCATCATAACCAAATGTGTACATGTCAAATAGCAGTCTGCTTTCTATAAGCTTTAGCACAGAGAAAAACATTTTTCATAGCTAAATCACTGATAGTCACTCTGTGCCCCTCCCACAGATCACTGTGATTGGTCGATATGGCAGCACTAATGCCCGGGCTAAAATCCCATTGGGTTTCTATTATGGACACACCTACATCCTTCCATGGGAAAGTGAACTTAAGCTGATGCATGATCCTCTGAGGGGGGAGAGTGAAGCTGCCAGTCAGCCAGATCTGGATCAACATTTGTCAATGATGGTGGCCCTACAGGAAGACATTCAGTGCAGGTTGGTGAGGTTGGCATTGACTGAAGTACACTACCATTCAAAAGTTTGGGCTCAGTAAGAAGTTGTGTGAAAGAAACAATACTTTTATTGAGCATGGATGCATTCAATTGATCAAAAGATATTTGTAATGTTACAAAAGATTTCTGTTTCAAATAAATTAATTAAACAATTCTTAAAAATATATATCACAGTTTTCACAAAATACAGTTTTTAATATTGACAATATTTGGAAATGTTTCTGGAGCACGACATTAGCATATTAGAATGGTTTCTAAAGGATCTGGTGACATTGAAGACGAGTAATGATGCTTAAAATTCAGTTTCACAGGAATAAATTAATAAATTACTTTTTTATAACTTTCGCCGTATCCAGTCAGCAAAACCCCGAACGCATCTTTCTTTCTTAAGAATGACTTCAGTGCCGTTCTTTGTTCTTTTCTCAAAGAAAAGCTTAACTCCAAGTCTTCCAAAGTCATGGCCAAAGCCGATTCGAAAGACCGCTGTTCGCCAGCTGCTTTGTTTACGAGTAGCACGTGGAACCACGGCAACTCTGCCGTAAATTATGTTAAGCCCGCCCACCGACTCTATACACGATGTGATTAGCCTGACCAGAGTTTGGTTTTTCCAGCTCACAAGCCAACGGAGAGTTGCTATACGACCCTGCCTGCAAATTACTAGGATGCGTCTAGATTTCTAGGCTAATGTTTACTTTATTGGTAAGCATAAGCAGCTTTTTTATTTTTTATTTTAAACATTTTACCAACCCCAAACTTTTAAATGGTAGTTTATTTATAATTACACTTAAGTGCTAATAATTAAAATCTTTTGTCAAATAATTTTGAATGATAATTTTCAGTTTTAAGGGCCTGGACTTTAGCACAAATGGTATAGGTATATGCTAATATGCTGAATATACTAATCTATCATGTAGGTATAATCTGGCCTGTCATCGACTTGAGACGCTCCTTCAGAACATCGACCTGCCGCCTCTTAACAGCGCTAATAACGCACAGTACTTCCTGCGCAAGCCCGATAAAGCTGTTGAGGAGGATACCCGTGTTTTCTCCGCCTACCAAGACTGCATTCAGCTCCAGCTCCAGCTCAACCTTGCCCACCATGCTGTCCAGAGGTTGCGTGTGTCTCTGGGAGCCACCCGAAAACACCTACCCGAGAATTACGACCCCAGAGAGTTGGTCCAGAACTCTTCTACTGAGCAGCTCCGAACCATCATCAGATACCTACTGGACACACTGCTCAGCCTGCTGCACTGCTGTAATGGTGAGGGAGGCAGCCCGCTTCAATACCACCTCATGGTTTCAAAATGACATGAAATCTGAATTGACCTTAATTATTTTAGTACTTCAAATTTAATGTTAAAATTAACGTGTTTCCATCTGTCTTGCTCAGGTCACTCTGTGCCCACAGTGTTGCAGAACACATTTCATGCACAGGCATGTGAAGAGCTTTTTAAGCAGCTGTGTATAAGTGGGACTCCTAAGATCCGTCTGCATGCGGGGCTGCTGCTGGTGCAGCTGTGTGGAGGTGAAAGGTGGTGGGGCCAGTTCCTGTCCAATGTCCTGCAGGAGCTTTACAACTCTGAGCAGCTGCTCATCTTCCCTCAGGACAGGTAAAACAAAAAAACACGCTCTTGCAGATGTTGTATAAAAGCCGGGATACACCAAGCCAACAGTTGGCAGTCAGGCTGTGTTCTGCCACTTTTGAGCGTAGGTCAGCTTAAGGCCCTGATATACTCTCGGCAAAGTTCTTTTCTGCTCTTTGTTTAGTTTGAAATGCATGACCAGTGATATACTGTTATCGGACATCTGTCACCGCCCACACTGCTGAGAGCGACGGTTAGATGAATATGTAAATATGTGCTGCATGCTTTCCTCTCAATAACAAAATAAACAAACACAATTGAGAAAACGGCAAGCATTTTAATAAAGCATAAGAAAAGCATCTGATCATCGCATGGTGCATATGTTTGTTTGCATGAGAGCTCTGCAATTCGACAGTAGTAAAGTCACGTCACGTTTATTTATATAACACTTTATACAGTAGAAAGCTTAAAATCAAGCTGCTTTACCGTATTAAACATTAGAACAGGGTCAGTGCCTCATTTCATCAGAAGTACATCTTAATTTTCTACTATAAAGCACTCACGGACATCTGACCTCTATGGATTGAACAGGAGAAATGAACAGGAAAAGATTTCCATGTGAAAGAAGGTGGAGCCTCCGCTCACACCTACCTATTACATAATCGCCACAGACCAATGGTAGTACAAAGGTGATTACCACTTTTAGTTTTCCGGAAAGTTTGTTTTGGCAAGCTGTTTTGAACTCCCAAAACGAACTTCGCTTCGGCCTGATTTTGTTCGAAATGACGTCACATCAGTTCTTTGATTATGCTTGAAGTATATCAGGGCCTTTAGTTTTTTCTGGTGTATTTCACACCATTGGCTCTAGTTGGACACCGTCTGGGTTTTTTGTGCCGATTCAGCATGTTGAATCTGTGCTGGCCGTCAGTGAGAGAGAGAACTCTGATTGGCTGTTCATCTTAGCGAACGGGTCAGTGCACGAGAATGAAATAGAAAGAGCAAAGAAGTCAAGACGGTTCTGACAGAAGGCTGTTATAATTTTACCTCATCTTACCTGAGCATTCAAATGCACAAATATTTTCATAATTACATGAGCCAATTGGAATTAAGAAAGTGATCGTCCAAAATGGTAAGCTAAGCAAGCGCAGCTTTAAGATTTTTTATAGATGCTGTCCTAGGTACGGTTTGCCTTTTCAAGTCAAGTCAACTTTATTTATATAGCGCTTTTAACAATGCAGATTGTTTCAAAGCAGCTTTACAGTGTTAAACAGGAAAATAATGCAGCATAATTTTATTCAGCAGTATAGCCGTTCTGGAGAAAACGGTTATGTCATCAGTTAATTTCAATTATCATACAGTGACAGGCTTTAGATCAGTAATTAGATCAGTAATTTAGTTTATATGGTTAATTTAGTTTAATGCATTTAGTTTAATAATTACATTTATTGGATATTTAGTTGAAAAATTTATTGTCCCCAACTTTTTGAATGAGACTATTGATACCTACTGATATAGACAGATATTTACTTACACGCAGGCACAAAACACACATGCTAGTTGACGGTTGCCTTTAATCCTTTTGGTTTGTTTAAGAGCAGCATTTTGTCTGAGATGCAGCTGACACAGTCAGCTTTGCTGTTGGCTTGGTGTGTCCCGGGCTTTACATTCTTGCTGCCGTCAGAACTTGGGCTGGGCGGTATGATCATAAATATAGTAACAACGCTATAAAGTGTTTTATTGAGATTTCATATACAGTGGGGCAAAAAGGTATTTAGTCAGCCACCAATTGTGCAAGTTCTCCCACTTAAAAAGATGAGAGCGGCATGTAATTTTCATCATAGGTACACTTCAACTATGAGAGACCGAATGAGAAAAAAAAATCCTATTTTTAAAGAATTTATTTGCAAATTATGGTGGAAAATAAGTATTTGGTCAATAACAAAAGTTCATCTCAATACTTTGTTATATACCCTTTGTTGGCAATGACAGAGGTCAACGTTTTCTGTAAGTCTCCACAAAGGTTTTTACCAGACATGGGGACTTGTGACTTGGTGACTTGGACTCGAGTCGACTCGCTATTTTTATGACTTGTGACTTGACTTGACAAAACATAAAATACTTGAGACTTGACTTGGACTTGGAAGTGAAAGACTCGGGACTTGACTTGACTTGAGACACGATGACTTGAATGACTTGAGAGTGTTAATCACATCATGTTTTCAATATTTGAATATAAAATATATAAATTATTTTAAAGAAATAAAGTTGACCCAGCTGGAGCGCAGGCTGAGAATAGCGTTGTCGTGACTGGATCACGACACTATCATCAGTCACGCCCTCTCATACATTACGCACACCACGCCCACTTATATCAGGTTATCATCACACCAACATGTCAGCCGGAGGGGTACCGAAAGTCATCGCTTTCGGCTTCAATAATTATTTCCAAGAAGGCAAAAGACGAACAGCGCGTTGCAAGACATGCAACATTAACATTACGGACAGCCAGACGACAACCTCCAATTTCGTCCGTCATTTGAAGAGCCATTCTGCCCAGTAAGTGCTTGTTAATTTGTTCATGTTTTCTGGTTAGTTGGTAGTTAGCTAATGTAATAATAGCTAATGTAGCCACTAGCCATTAACCCTCATACCGTATTGGGGACAAATGTGGGCAAAATTATTTTGATTTATTTTTTTAAAACACTTCCCTTGATCTGAGCGGTACGAGAGTTGGTTTACCTGAACACACACGAAGAAAAGGGTAAAGGATAACTAAACCAACTTTTTTTAGTTAATGAATCTGCAAGACTGGGGCTTTATTAATGCTGTTTATTGATTCGAGTAAATGTTTTGACATTTGGGTATAAAGTGTTTTAATTCTATAAAATATGTTGTAAAACCGTCTGAGTGCTGCCCTCTTAAGGTTGAACGGTGGCTACTGCAGTTGAATTTTCCTATTGGACGTTGTGGGTCATCGTGACGTAGGATGGCGTAGAAAACACTTTCCCAGCATTTTTCAAATATTGCCAGTGGGTGGAGTTAAGCTCTGAGCTGGGGTTTAGTTATCCTTTAATCTTGTGTTCGTCGTGTAATTCAGAGCATTCTTGTTGTTGTTTTTTTCTTACCTGTTTGTTTGTTCTTACCTGTTTATTCTTAGCTAACACTTATTTAGTTATTGTTATTTATATTCTTACCCGTTTACCTATTAGTTATTGAAATATGATGTTTTTAGTTTGAAATAAACGATAAATGATCTACTACTTTCTTTGTCTTTTCCTTATAGCATGGTCATATTTATCTAAGCATATTTTGGCGTCTTTGTATAGTCTCACCTAACAGATATATGTTTTTAAATTACAATTTTAACCTGTGATAGTCAAAAACTTATGAGGTCAAATGCGTTTTATACAGTGGTTCATATAGTTAAGCCTATATGCAGCCATTGAGTACTATAGCCATCTAGTGGCTATTGATATTTGCTTTTTTGTTAATTTAAAGGGATAGTTCACCCAAAAATGAAAATTGTGTCATCATTTACTCACCCTCAATTTGTTCTAAACCTGTATGAGTTTCTTTGTTCTGCTGAACACAAAAGAAGATATTTTGAAGAATGTGTGTAACCAAGCAGAGAGAGCAGAACAAAGAAACTCATACAGGTTTAGAACAACTTGAGGGTGAGTAAATGATGACACAATTTTCATTTTTGGGTGAACTATCCCGTTAATACCAATATAAGACACCAGATGCCAAAAGAGTCCCTTCATCTTTAGGTTTTAGCTCTCTGAACTTAGTGGAATTATATTTTTAATGTAGTTAAAAAAAATTACATTAAAAAATATTAATAAAAAAAAAAAATTAAATGTAACATAAAATTAAGCATAATTTACATAGGAAATATGGTACTTTTAGAAGTAAATAAATTCAAAAATACCCCCAAAATAAAAAAAAAACACCATCAATTGATAGATAAAATTTTATCGAAGACAGTGATATAACATTTATAATGAGTAAAAAATGTAAATAAAATATACTAATATTTAATTAGTGAATAAAAATGACAAAAACTATATATTTTTTAACCATATATCATGTTTTCATGTCTGCCCGACCATACAGTACATCTTTTACGTCTTTTCACTTTATTAAGATCAGATTCTGCAGGTAAAATTACAATAATAAGGTGACTTGACTTGAACTTGACTTGACCTACTACAGGACTTGACTTGACTTGACATCGCCTGTGACTTGACTTGACTTGACTTGCCCAAGAAAAAAAATACTTGGGACTTACTTGAGACTTGAAGGTTCAGACTTGAGACTTACTTGAGACTTGCACATGTGTGACTTGGTCCCATCTCTGGTTTTTACACACTGTTGCTGGTAGTTTGGCCCATTCCTCCATTCAGATCTCCTCTAGAGCAGTGATGTTTTGGGGCTGTCGCTGGGCAACACGGATTTTCAACTCCCCCCAAAGATTTTCTATGGGGTTGAGATCTGGAGACGGGCTAGGCCAAAGCCACTTCTTCGTTGCCCGGGCGGTGTGTTTGGATCATTGTCATGCTGAAAGACCCAGCCATGTTTAATCTTCAATGTCCTTGCTGATGGAAGCTGCTTTTTACTCAAAATCTCACGATACATGGCCCCATTCATTCTTTCCTTTACACGGATAAGTCGTCTTGGTCCCTTTGCAGAAAAACAGCCCCAAAACATGATGTTTCCACCCCCATGCTTCACAGTAGGTATGGTGTTCTTTGGACTCAGCATTCTTCTCCTCTAAACACGACAAGTTGAGTTTTTACCAAAAAGTTCTATTTTGGTTTCATCTGACTATGTGACATTCTCCCAGTCCTCTTCTGGATCCTCCAAATGCTCTCTAGCAAACTTCAGACGGGCCCGGACATGTACTGGCTTAAGCAGGGGGACACGTCTGGCACTGCAGGATTTGAGTCCCTGGCGGCGTAGTGTGTTGCTGATGGTAGCCTTTGTTACTTTGGTCCCAGCTCTCTGCAGGTCATTCACTAGGTCCCCCTGTGTGGTTCTGGGATTTTTGCTCACCGTTCTTGTGATCATTTTGACCCCACGGGGTGAGATCTTGCGTGGAGCCCCAGATCGAGTGAGATTATCAGTGGTCTTGTATGTCTTCCATTTTCTAATAATTGCTCCCACAGTTGATTTCTTCACACCAAGCTGCTTACCTATTGCAGATTCAGTCTTCCCAGCCTGGTGCAGGTCTACAATTTTGTGTCTGGTTTCCTTTGACAGCTCTTTGTTCTTGGCCATAGTGGAGAAATCTTGCTTTTTTGTAGGTGACCAAATACTTATTTTCTACCATAATTTGCAAAAAAATTCTTTAAAAATCAGACAATGTGATTATCTGGATTTTTTTTCTCATTCTGTCTCTCATAGTTGAAGTGTACCTATGATGAAAATCACAAGTCTCTCTCATCTTTTTAAGTTGGAGAACTTGCACAATTGGTGGCTGACTAAATACTTTTTTGCCCCACTGTATCCTGTATATTGTGATATGTAAATGTATGCATGTAGCACAGTACTACTACTACTTAAAGTTATTGACACTTTAGAGTGATAAAGAAACATGCATGTATGAGAAAATACAGAGCAGGATGTGCTTGCAATAAGCATTTAAATAAGATTGTTCTATTGTATTTGTTCTATACTTTGCAGTTTGCTGCTTTGTTCTTATTTTTTAATAATATTACATAATGTAAAATTATGTAAAATAATAAACATAGCTATATTGTGATCTAATAAAGTTCAATTAGAATTTGGTCATATCGGCCACCACTTATCCAAACTATTCCTAAAGATACTTGGGCGTCTTGGCCCATCTTTTCATTCCCTCAGGGTATTCATGCTGCTGTCCTGTATTGGCCAAAGATCTTTGAGTAACAGTGGGGTTTTGGAGGGTTTGTTGAACCTTCTGGATACACTGCTATCGCCTCTGCAGCAGACTACTGCAGCACAGCCCCGCAGGACAGAAGGTGCGTGTTTGAGAGTGAGATTTGTATGTAATACATGTCTGTGTGTTTATGGTAATGTTACAGTTTTGTGTGTGTTTGTAGGTGTGTTGGATATCCCCATGGTCAGCTGGGTGGTCATGCTGGTCTCTCGACTGCTCGACTATGTGGCCAGTGTGGAAGATGAAGCCACTGCAGCTAAGAAACCTCTCGGGGGAAAAGACAGGGAAAGATCCTTTACAGGTGAGACTCTTAGGCCTGGACAAGCATAAGAACTGGAAATCCAATGTGTTTTTTTGTAAACACTACTGTTCACAAGTTTGGGGTTGGAAAGATGTTTTTGAGGGAAGTGTCAGAAATAAGAATATTTGCATTCAAAATGATTTGGCCAAAGCTTTAAATTATTAGCACTTAAGTGTAATTAATTGGGGTTGGAGTTTGTAATGTTTTTGAAAAGTTTTATGTTTACCAAGCTTCATTTATTTTTTATTAAGAATAAAGTTAAAACTGTAATATTGTGCAATATCATTACAATTAGAACATTTTAAGGGTGAATTTTCAGCATTATTACTCTTCAGTTTTACATGATCTTTCAGAAATCATTCTAATATGCTGAATTGGTGCTCAAGAAATATTTCTTATTATCAATGTTGAAAACAGTGCTGTTGTTTTTGTTTAATAGAAAGCATTTGAAATACTGTATGAATATTACATTATAAATGTCTGCTTTCACTTTTGATCAAATCAAGATGTCCTTGCTGGAAGAAAAAAAAGTTAATTTCTTTACAATAAAATGAACATCTTACTGATCCCAAGCTTTTGAAAAGGTAGTGTACATACTGCATTACTTAATTGGATAATGTGTCTTTGTTTAACTCTTTTTAATATCACCAGGGAACCAGTGGAGTTTCATAAATAACAGTCTGCAGTCTCAGAACCCAAGCAGATCCGCCAAAGGCAGCAACAGCAGTTTAGATCGTCTATATTCACGCAAGATCCGCAAACAGCTAGTTCACCACAAACAGGTACATGTGTCTCGCACAAACTTCCTGTGCCATTATTGAATACTTCTGTACCATGACATAGCAAATGAATAGGAAATCTGTGCGTGAAGTATTTTCCTTTATAAGGTATAGTGAGGATGTTAATCAATTCTCCTTTCATTGCAGCAGTTGAATTTATTGAAAGCCAAACAGAAAGCTTTAGTGGAGCAAATCGAGAAAGAGAAAATTCAGAGCAACAAAGGCTCCTCCTACAAGCTGCTGGTGGAACAGGCCAAACTCAAACAAGCCACATCCAAGGTGAGAATCCAGACTTTTGACAACTAATTTTGTCAAATGTCTCTTAGGGGTGGTCATTAGACAACATTAGGAGTAGCAGTGAACTTTGTGGTTCTGTTTCTTTTGCAGCACTTTAAAGATCTGATCCGTTTGAGGCGGACAGCTGAGTGGCCACGCTCCACTTTGGACTCAGAGGCGTCAGTGGCAAAAGAGACCCCTGAGGTGGAGCTCCTGCCCTTTACATTATCTCACGAGCGCTGCATCTGCGTCGTCCAGAAGCTCGCTCTTTTCCTCCTCTCCATGGACTTTACCTGTCATGCAGACCTACTCCTGTTTGTCTGCAAGGTGCAACTTTTTAATCCTTCCTTTTCTTAATTAAGTCCTCTATTGACTAATAGACATGGGGTTAAGTTGGACATACACAAAATGTATGTTTTGTTTTGTTTTGTTTATGTTGTTAAATTTATATACAGACCTCAAACTTTTAAATGGTAGTGTTATTTTTTTAATGAAGTCTCTTATGCTCACCAATGCTGTATTTTTTTGATGAAAAAATTCATCAACATTTTTTGAAATATTAATACATTTTAAAATAACTGTTTTCTATTTTAATAAATGTTAACATTTAATTGTATTCCTGTTTTGGCAAAGCTTAACTTTTAGCTGCCATTACTTTAGTCTTCAGTGTCGCATGATCCTTCAGAAATCATTCTAATATGCTGATTTACTTAATTATTTTTAGCGTTGAATCAAATTGTGATGCTTAATATTTTTGTAGAGACCATGATTTTTTTCAGGGTTCTTTGATAAACAGAGTTCAAAAGAACAACATTCATTTGAATTTGACATGTCCTTGTTGAATAAAATAATTAATTTCTTTAAAAATGTATATATCTTCCTGACCCTAAACTTTTGAATGGTAGTGTATATGTTGTAGACCATGCCTATTTTCTAAATCTCATCCACTTCTTAGGTATTGGCCAGAATAGCAAATGCAACACGACCCACAATCCACCTGTGTGAGGTGGTTTCAGAGCATCAGCTGGAGAGGTTACTGTTGTTACTGGTTGGGACGGACTTCAACCGTGGGGACATCTCATGGGGTGGAGCCTGGGCCCAATACTCCCTCACCTGCATGCTGCAGGACATCCTTGCAGGTTTGTGTTTTAGGCTTAAAATGACGGTCTCAGTGGCAGAGTTCTAATTGGCCCATGGACATTTTTACATGTTTTTTATGTCTCTGTTTTATATTTAGATGTTGTAATTCTTTTTTTCAGGAGAGCTGTTGTCTCCGGGATGTGTGGATGGGATGGAGGGGGCGGGGGCTGATGAGGCCGGGGCTGCCTCTTCCTCTGTGGTGGTGGATTCCGATGACTCGCTCCCCCAGCCGACCACCATCCCACTCGTGGAGACCATCGATGAGCCTCTGGGACCAGATATCATCGCAGGTACACCCGGGACATCCTCTGTGTTCCAAAGTGCGTTGGTAACCCCGCTCAAATAGCACGTCACCTCACACGGACCCTCTTTTATTTCTGATGTTTATTTGTTCTTTTTCTTCTCTTGAATGAGCTGCATGTGTTTTTTTTTGTGTTTGCTTTTGTATATAATATGTAATAGTGGTACAATGCAGTGGGCAGGGGGTTGGAACAGTGCAGATGATTTTGACTATAGTCTAGAGTCATTTAAAACCTACAGTTGTCAGTCATTTTATCATGTATTATGGGTTATATCAATGTCAATATTTATTTTAAATGGGTCATCGATCCACTGTTCGGATGCCCTGTCTGTCTAAGAGGAGTGTGACGGCCTGCCATCCTAAAGTAGGCTGTCTGTGTAGTTGCTTCTCTTGGTACACTGCTCTTGCAATATTAAACGTCTTTTCGTTGCCCAAAGGTGCTCCTCCACTGTCATCTTTGGAAAAAGATAAAGACATTGACTTTGACTTGCTACAAGACTTGATGGATGTTGATATTGATCCTTTAGATATTGATTTGGAAAAAGATCCACTCGCCGCCAAGGTTTTTAAGGTATGGACCTCATTCTTTTCCTCTTTCTCTTTCTGTTCTTAAAGCATTAGGGGTGTAATTTATAACATTTCTCACGGTTCTGTTCTCACCATTTCAGTTTGGCTCTGCAATTGCTTTGTACATTGCTAGCCCAGTACTCATATTTGTCTGATACCCATTCGATTGCTGATATTTTCTTTTCAGAGTTGCCCTTATTACCAAAACTTCTATGAAATACAGCACAATTAAAAAATACAGATGTTTACTGTGTGAAAGTACATCGATTCAGTGACTTGGAAAATTACCATAATTACTATTGAAAATAGACAAAATTCACACATTTATTCTCTTTGTTAGATGGTATAAATGTGCATACCGAACCGTGAGCAGTGAACTGTACGTTTCACCCCTATACTGCATGTATTATGTATTCAGAGATCAGTAGTCAAAGTTTGGTTGTAATATCTAGAGCTGATTTGCACACACTCAATGTATTAACCCCTTTTCCAGTAAAGTATCTTTCATTTTTTTCTCAGAAAAGAGTGTCTGAGATTTTTTGTTGTTGTTGTTTTTTCTTTTTTTCTTATGTTCTCTCCTGCAGCCGATCAGCAGTACCTGGTACGATTACTGGGGTGCTGACTATGGCTCGTACAGTTATAACCCTTACACGGGAGGTGTGGGCATTCCGGTGTCCAAACCTCCTGTGGCTGCCACGGCAGAGAAGCCTGGATCTCAGAACCTCTCAGTGTCTGTGTCTCAAGGTGAGAGGTGTCAGAAAATACATTAATGACCTAAAACATATAATAAATCTGAGTGCTAAAGTACCTTAATTTTTGTTCCAGCACTGGATGCTCGACTGGAGGTGGGATTAGAACAGCAGGCAGAACTTATGCTGAAAATGATGGCAACATTGGAGGCAGACGCAATATTGCAGGCGCTAACGTCCACGTCTCCTTCTGGTACACACTGAAAAGCATATTTGTGTATTAAGTCTACAGGGTTCCTACAGTCATGGAAAATCTGGCGATATCATGGAATATTTTTGATTAATTTAAATGTTTTTATTTATGTCCAGTACTACATATGTTGTCTATTTATTAAATTAATAAAATCTATAGTGAGTATAATTTTTTTTTACATTTCCAACTCTTCCAAAGCTTTAAATAATGTTTAATTTTTTTTTTTTTAATCATTTTCTTTAAATTTTAAAGTACATTCCAAAGGTCCAAAAGTGTGGGACCCTTCTGTTTTTATCTGATTTCTTCATTTAACTAGTATCGCCCTGTCTCGTCATGTTTTTTCCCCCCTCTTGTTTCAGTGTCCCAGTCTGCAAATGGGACCGATGACTCTCTTCTGCGTGGGGGGTTCCACAGTTCTCCTCCTGCCAGCACTCTGATGGCTCAACCTTCTTCCATCCCCATGTTGAGCACCTGCTTCAACAAACTCTTCTCTTTACTGCAAGTGCATCATGTTCAGGTACGGGCACAGTCTGGTTTTGTCACTTGCATTGACCACTTCTCTTTAAATAAAGTTTCCTTTTATTTTTTGCAACTTCTCCCACTTGGAAATCATGGAGGGGTCTAAAAAATTGTCATCGTAGGTGCATGTCCACTGTGAGAGACATAATCTATAAAAAAAAATCCAGAAATCACAATATATGATTTTTTTTTTTACTATTTATTTGTATGATACAGCTGCAAATAAGTATTTGAACACCTGTCTATCAGCTAGAATTCTGACCCTCAAAGACCTGTTAGTCTGCCTTTAAAAATGTCCACCTCCACTCCATTTATTATCCTAAATTAGATGCACCTGTTTGAGGTCGTTAGCTGCATAAAGACACCTGTCCACCCCATACAATCAGTAAGAATCCAACTACTAACATGGCCAAGACCAAAGAGCTGTCCAAAGACACTAGAGACAAAATTGTACACCTCCACAAGGCTGGAAAGGGTAACAGGGAAATTGCCAAGCAGCTTGGTGAAAAAAGGTCCACTGTTGGAGCAATCATTAGAAAATGGAAAAAGCTAAACATGACTGTCAATCTTCCTCGGACTGGGGCTCCATGCAAGATCTCACCTCGTGGGGTCTCAATGATCCTAAGAAAGGTGAGAAATCAGCCCAGAACTACACGGGAGGAGCTGGTCAATGACCTGAAAAGAGCTGGGACCACCGTTTCCAAGGTTACTGTTAGTAATACACTAAGACGTCTTGGTTTGAAATCATGCTTGGCACGGAAGGTTCCCCTGCTTAAACCAGCACATGTTAAGGCCCGTCTTAAGTTTGCCAATGACCATTTGGATGATCCAGAGGAGTCATGGGAGAAAGTCATGTGGTCAGATGAGACCAAAATAGACCTTTTTGGTCATAATTCCACTAAACGTGTTTGGAGGAAGAAGAATGATGAAGTACCATCCTAAGAACACCATCCCTACTGTGAAGCATGGGGGTGGTAGCATCATGCTTTGTGGGTGTTTTTCTGCACATGGGACAGGGCCACTGCACTGTATTAAGGAGAGGATGACCGGGGCCATGTATTGCAAGATTTTGGGGAACATCCTCCTTCCCTCAGTTAGAGCAATGAAGATGGGTCGAGGCTGGGTCTTCCAACATGACAATGACCCGAAGCACACAGCCAGGATAACCAAGGAGTGGCTCTGTAAGAAGCATATAAAGGTTCTGGTGTGGCCTAGCCAGTATCCAGACCTAAACCCAATAGGAAATCTTTGGAGGGAGCTCAAACTCCGTGTTTCTCAGCGACAGGCTAGAAACCTGACTGATCTAGAGAAGATCTGTGTGGAGGAGTGGGCCAAAATCCCTCCTGCAGTGTGTGCAAACCTGGTGAAAAACGCTAGTTACGTATGTAACTGTGGTTCTGTGAATTCCGGATGACCGCCAGAGGCGGTGCTAAGCACTAGTGGATAATCGCTGCGCCAGCTCGATAGGTCGAGAAAATTATAACAACAAAGTCACGTCATGACGCAGACCGAGACGCGAGGATATAATCCCCAGCAGCTCGGTGCCCAGCCTCGGAATGCTTTCTCGCGCATTCCGAATGACAAGGAACTCTGGCGGTCATCCGGAATTCACAGAACCACAGTTACATACGTAACTAGCGTTCTGTTTCATTCCTCCTGACTGCCAGAGGCGGTGCTAAGCACTAGTGGATGACACATATCAACACAGTCATGAGGAATGCCACCCACCTGCAACATCAGGGTTGCTCCAGAAGGACTGCAGAGCTCACATCATGGGAAGCAGCAACATTAACCTTGTAGAACCTTGCGAAGGTACATGGAGAAGACCAGGTAGCAGCCTCGCATACATCTGCCAAGGAAACTCCCCGAAAAGCAGCCCAAGACGACGAGACTGCCCTAGTGGAGTGACAAGTAACACCTGCTGGTAAGGGCTGATGAGATTTGCTATACGCCGACTTTATCGTTTCAACAATCCAGCGTGATAGTCTCTGTTTGGACAAAGGCGCACCCTTGCGTACTTCACCGTAACAAACAAACAACTGATCCGTCTGTCTGAAAGAAGCGGTAGAATTAACATAGCACTTTAAAGCTCGTACAGGACACAGAAGATGAGACCTTCCCCCATCTGTCCCTGAGTGAGTGGAAGGCGGTTGAAAAGCAGCCAGATGAATAGACTGATTCACAAATTGTGGTAACAAAACTTTAGGGAGAAAAGCTGGATTGGGTCGAAGAATGGCCCCGGAATCCTCTGGCAACCAGCGTAAGCACAGTTCACTCACTGATAGAGCATGAAGCTCACCAACACGTTTAGTGGAAGCAACGGCCAACAAAAATGACATTTTTAATGACAACCACTTAATATCCGCAACAGCCAGTGGTTCAAATGGTGGTGAACAAAGGGACTCTAGAACAAGCGGTAAGTCCCAGACCGGAAAGGGAGTAGAACGAACAGGTTTTAAACGCCTCGCTCCCTTCAAAAAACTGCAAACAAGGTTATGAGACCCCAATGAAGCACCATCAACTGGGTCGTGATAAACAGATATGGCAGCAACATAAACTTTTAAAGTGGAGGCCGCCTTGTTGTCATCTAACAGATGCTGCAAGAAACTCAACATTTTTGGCACAGTACAGTGAACTGGGTCAATTCCTTGATCCCCACACCAAGAAGAAAAGATCCTCCAACGAGCAGCATAAATCTGTCGTGTTGAAGAAGCCCTAGCGTTGCTGATGGTGTTCACTACTGCTGGTTCACAAGCCATTAACTGTGAACTAGGCCTAACGGCCAGACCCAGAGCTGAAGGCGAAACGGGTCTGGGTGCCAAACACGGCCGTGCATCTGAGAAAGGAGGTCCCTTCTGACGGGAAGCTGCCACGGCTCGCCCTGTAGTAGACTCAGAAGGAGGGGAAACCATGGCCTGGCTGGCCATCGAGGTGCCACCAACAGCACCCTGTGCTTGCATAGGTATATTCGGTGCAGTGTTTCCCACAGAAGTGGAAAAGGGGGAAACGCATACAAAAGGCAGCTCGGCCACTCGTGGGCTAATGCATCCTGACCCAATGGGCTGGACTTCTCGGCTCTCGCGAACCACCAGCGGCAATGAGTGGTCAGTTCTGATGCAAACAGGTCGACCTCCGCCTTGCCAAACCGCTGCCAAATCAACTGCACCACGTCCGGGTGAAGTCTCCATTCCCCCGGGAGCAGTAGATCCCTGGACAGAGCATCCGCCACTTGATTGTCTGATCCTGGGAGATGAACTGCCCTTAACGAAGCTAGCCGGCCCTGAGACCATGTAAGGATCTTGCGAGTTAGCTGTAGAGACGCAAGTGACCTGGTGCTGCCCTGATGGTTCAAGTGAAAAACCGTTGACGTGTTGTCGGAACGGAAAAGCACGTGACGACCCACCAGATTTGGTAAGAAGTGTAGTAGAGCTAAGTACACTGCCTTCAGTTCCAAGATGTTGATATGTTCTAAGCCTTCCCTTGGTGACCAGTGACCACTGATTCCCCTCTGACTCCAAGTTGCCCCCCATCCTGTTAGAGAAGCATCGGTTGTGATCACTTCTCGACGGGAGGGCACCACCCCTAGAGGCACTCCGGCTCTCAGAAACATCACTCGTTTCCAGGGTCTCAGTGCACGGGTACAAGCAGGAGAAACGGAAATCATGCGATGACGGTGTCTTGCGGAGTCCAACCCCAAGCTGTTGCTCCACCTCTGAAGGGGCCTGAGGTGAAGCAAGCCCAAGGGAATCACGGATGTGGCGGCAGCTAACATCCCCATTAGTTGCAGAAGGACACCATAAGAAACTTTTGTTCCCAGACGGAAACGAGTCAGTAGCTGACAAATCTTGTCCGTCCGAGCTTGGGACAATGTGGCAGACATTGTGATGGAGTTGAGTGTTATACCTATGAAGGTTAGGGTTTGCTCTGGGACCAGATGACTCTGTGTCGTTCACAGTTAGACCCAGCCTCTGAATATGCTCCAGCACAACCTTGGTGTTGCGAATAGCATGTTGTTTTGTTGGGGCACAAAGCAGCCAATCGTCTAAATAGGGCAGAATCCTCATGCCCTTGGACCAAAGGGGAGACAGGGCTGCACTCATGCATCTTGTGAAAACGCGAGGAGCAAGAGATAGACCGAATGGTAGGACTCTGAATTGATAGGCTTGATCCTGAAAACTGAATCTTAGGAACTTCCTGTGGTGGGGAGCAATGGGAACATGGAAGTAAGCATCCCTCAAATCCACGCTCACAAACCAGTCTCCTTTCGTCACAGATCGAAGAACATCGACCGTGCGTAACATTCGGAAAGGAAGAGACTTTAAAAACACATTTAGGCGTCTCAGATCCAGAACTGGCCGAAAACTGCCGTCCTTTTTCGGAACAAGGAAGTACATGGAGTAAAACCCGTCCCTCTGACTGAGGGGAGGAACTTTTTCTATGGCTCCTTTCAGCAACAGTGAATGAATTTCTAAGGAAAGGGCCTTTGAACTGTTTGTATCTTTGACAAATGTCCGAAGGATTCCTGAAAACTTGGGAGGCCGGCGTCGGAACTGCAGAGTGTATCCCCTGTTCAAGGTTGCCAGAACCCAGGGGTCGGACACTGAATTTTCCCAGTAATCTAGATGTTGCACTGTAAAACGACCGACTGCCGGCCCCATAGCTTCAGGGTTTTTGGCCTCTGGTTTTAGGACCTGTGGGGGGGCGCTGACGTGGCCCCCCCTGACGGTGACGGTGAAAAGGGCGGGGTCCCTGAGCCTGTTCAGTCTCTCTATGACGCTGTGGTGCTTGAAACTGATGAACATTGTGTTGACGCACTCGTTGCTCTGAGCCGTGGTAGCGTGGGTGAGCCGGAGCCAATGGCATCCTAAACGGTGGTGCCCGTGGTACTTGAGTTAGTTGTCGTGTTGCTTCTGACAACTTCATTCTCTTCTCCAATACCTCAGAAACATTGGGGCCGAAAAGGTGTCCCGGTACAATTGGCAGTTCTCTCAGCGTCTTTTTACAATCTTCAGATAACCTTGCCTGGGCAAGCCATACCTGGCGCCTGGCTGTTAGAAGGGTCGATGAAAGTGTACCAAGTTCCCGCGTCACATGACCCATAGTCAGCAGAGCCGTCTGTAAGAACCGAGGAATGGAAGCATCCACGCTCGCGGACTCCAACGTATTATTACAGGCAAGAAGCAGCTGGCAGATAGTATTCTCAGCCCTCGTTATATATGCTACAGACTCATATGCCTTCTTTAGGAAAGAGTCAGTACGTCCACACTGCGCGCTTGGGCAGCGTACATTGCCTCTTAAAGCCTCATCCGGTGGTACCACCAGTGCTGCTACTGGCTGTTCAATTTCAGGTGCCCGTCCTACACCAATGGAGTCAGCTTCGGCCATTGAAGCCAGTGTGCGGGCTGTCTTTGATCTTCTTCTAGGTACGTTAGGACTTGTAAGTGCACTGGAGAATTCTGTCACAAAGTCCTTGCATGGTGGCATTGCAAACACATTACTACCAGCAGCTTGTCTGAAAAACACATTGGCTTGAACGGGCTGCACAGGTGATTCGTCAAGACCCAAACGAGCCACAGCCATCTGCAGAATAGATAAAATATCATCTGGAGAAGATGGGCCTGCGGCCGATGAATGTACAGACCCACCACTCGAACCACCTGTAGCTGACAGGTTGGAAAAAACATCATGTGGGAGGGTGGGTTGCGTGGCAGGTTCCGCCAACTCTGCATCGAGAAAATGTGAATTAGACGCGCTCATGGAGAGAGCGTCCAAATCCATATCGTTTGAGGGTTGGAAATCACTCTCATCCACTGGTGTGTTCCCAGTATGGGTGGTTAGCGTTGGGGGTTGAAGAGACTGAAGAAGACGTTTCATCTCCATCATTTCTGAAGAGAGAGTAGCCACAGTCTTCGATAACATATGTTCTGAAGTTTCCGTCTGTCGTGAAGATTTTTTCTTACTCGGTGGAGCGCCAGCAGCTGCCGAAGCACGGCGCTTTTGAGCACGTCGCGGCTGTTGCGCAAGACTAACAGGTGAGTTAGTGTCTAATTCAGCCAAGCGAAGCTGTCTTTCTGACAGTGGTAGCATACTACAATGCAAACACGGATCAGTTAGAGCCTCCTTCAAATGTTGAATCCCTAAGCAAGATGGGCATACATCATGTCCGTCGTCGGGAAGCATCGAATTCGGACACAATCTGCAGCTTGAAACGGGGATGAGAGGGCTATGATCCATGACTCCGTCAATAACGCGTCCTCGGTAGCACCGTAGGCACTCAGAACTGTAATAACACCCACTCCGGAGGTCAGACGTCCCTCAAATCTTCGGATAGAACCGGAAGATTATAACGTCCAAGATAGTAAAATGTAAAATAATAATATATAGGTTTGCGGTGAAAACGCTACCCAAGCGTGGTCGAAACCAGCCACCGGTAGTACCGTGAAGCACAGGGTATCGCCGACACAACAATAAAATATAATAGCAAGCACTCACGTAGAAATGGAATCCGAGATATCCGTCCCGAAGATAGCGTTGAGCGTGCTGTCACAGTTTAGGAGGGCGAATCCTCGCAACTCAGGTAAACTGTACAGGACAGCGCGAAATAATGACCTATCATAAGCGAGAAAGCGAAAGAGGCTGGGCACCGAGCTGCTGGGGATTATATCCTCGCGTCTCGGTCTGCGTCATGACGTGACTTTGTTGTTATAATTTTCTCGACCTATCGAGCTGGCGCAGCGATTATCCACTAGTGCTTAGCACCGCCTCTGGCGGTCAGGAGGAATGAAACAGAACTACAGGAAACGTTTTACCTCTGTAATTGCAAACAAAGGCTACTGTACCAAATATTAACATTGATTTTCTCAGGTGTTCAAATACTTATTTGCAGCTGTATCATACAAATAAATAGTTAAAAAATCATATATTGTGATTTCTTGATTTTTATTTTATTTTTAGATTATGTCTCTTACAGTGGACATGCACCTACGATGACAAATTCAGACCCCTCCATGATTTCTAAGTGGGAGAACTTGCAAAATAGCAGGGTGTTCAAATACTTTTTACTATTTAATATATAATATACAGGTGCATCTCAATAAATTAGAATGTTGTGGAAAAGTTCATTTATTTCAGTAATTCAACTTAAAAGGTGAAACTAATATATTATATAGACTCGTCCCATGCAAAGTGAGATATTTCAAATATATGATATTTCATATATTTTGTTATAATTATGCCTTATTGTTATAATTTTGATGGTTATGGCTTACAGCTTATGAAAACCCCAAATTCAAAATCTCTGAAAATTAGAATATTACATGAAATCAATAGAAAATGGATTTTAAATACAGAAATGTCGGCCCTCTGAAAAGTTTAATCATGCATATGTACTCAGTGCTATTTATATATATTTATATATATATATATTATATATATTTATATAAATCTGTGTGTATATATGTGTATATATAATATATTCAACATATATATTCCTGAAATATATTCTGAGAAGTTACAGAATTGCACCATCTTACTCCAATACCACATTTTTTTCTCTGTCTCTCTAGTTGGAGTCTTTGCTGCAGCTGTGGTTGACTCTGAGTTTGAGTTCCGGCTCTGGAGGGTCGGAGGAGAGCGGCTCAGACATCTTCCTCTTTAACGCCAGCAGAGTGCCCACAATCCCGCTTAATCAAGGTGTGATATTCCTTGACTCGTAGAACACTTTGATCTAAAGATATTATCATATACTTTGAGCAGCTTGGATAACTGTTGATTGAAATAAACCATTGGCTTTGTGTTATTACTACTAAGGATACAACTAGTAACCATATCTGTTGAAATCACTTTCTCAAACTTTTAAAAAATCTCACTAGCTATGTTTTTGTACCCCCAAATAATCAATTTCTAATCATGTAAACATCTCAATCGATCCGATTGACCCCAATCTGAATGAAATTGATCGGATTGAAGGAGGTGGTGTAGACCTGAAAAAATTTAGCATGTAAATGCTTGAACCTGGCAGTTTTCTCAGTCGGGTTTAAAAATACCTTGCATAGAGGGTATGAAAGTGAAGTCGCCATCAGCCGGAATGACTGCGGTTATGCCCACTGAGTGGCCGCATTGGTTTCCAGCATGAATGCCACAAAAACGCATCTAAAATGGGAAATAGCTTTGCAATTGATTATACAAATAGATTTGACAAGAAATCCGAGGTACATTTTTACAGACTGCCGAAAGCTAAGGCAAAGAGAAGCAAATGGATCGCTGCAGTTCACAGAAACAACTGGACTCAAGGCAGCGTAATGTGGATTTGCAGTTATCATTTTATGTCAATATGTTGAATTTTGGGGTAAAATCATACTCTATATATTGTAGTTATATTTTGTATTGACAACTCATCTTATATAATTGATATAAGTTATCACCCGGATTTAGACCTACCTACATTTGAATTTATATAATGCGTTCCATTCACTCACAGGCAAACTTGCTTTATGTAATTACGAATTCGAGGCTGAATATTTATTAAATATATTTTCTAAAATATCTCTAAAACATACGCAAGTTTTTCTTTTATATATGTCATCAAGGAAAAAACAACAATTATGAATGATCAATGACTAAAAATGTTTAGAAATAAATGCCCAAGAAAGATCACTCATTGATCATTATGTAGTTCAATTTGCAGTTTTTGTTATGACTATAATTGACTGTAGGCTTTGTCTCTATCAGCCTCCATCAGCAGTTTCCTGTCAGTGCTGGCCTGGTACCCCAATACTTCTCTGAGAACATGGTGTCTTGTCCTGCACAGTCTCACCCTCATGACCAATATGTCTGCTAGTGGTGAGTATCTGATTGGCTGAGCCTGTCTTTGTACCTCCTGGTGTGTTTCTGGACACACTCAAATGTGTAGGTGTTCCCAGGGGAGACCTGCGTTTCTGTATGTAGGCTTTCTCTGGGGGAATCCAGCAAACTCTGAAGATCTGTGTTGTGTTGCCTCGCTACAGCCTGATTATAAAAGCAAACAGTCTGGTAACCTACTTTCATACGTTGATAACGTTTGTGTTACATCTTCAGCCTCCAGTAGTGGGATGGGTGTGCAGGAGAGCACAGCCCAGCAGATGGTGTCTGACCCCACACTTGTGCACGTGCTTGTGCGCTTCCTGTCTGGAGGAAACCCTCACGGCACTAGCCAGCACAGCTCACAGGTATTTAGTTTATTGAACATGCATGAATGACTGATTTCATAGTGATATATTTGGCAAATGCCTCTCAGACTCCTCTTCTTTTCCAGGTCGGCCCCACTGCAACACAAGCTTTGCAGGAGTTTTTAACCAGGTTGCAGGTGCATCTGTCCTCCACATGTCCACAGATGTTCAGTGAATTTCTGCTTAAATTGTTGCACATCCTGTCTACGGAGAGGTAGATGATCAATTCAACATTTATATGTTTGAATTTGTGCTTGTTGAACATGTGTGAGTGTATTACATTTTTATTTTTATAGGGGTCCATTCCAGTCTGGTCAGGGTCCATTAGATGCACAGGTGAAGCTTTTGGAGTTCACCCTGGAACAAAACTTTGAGGTCGTTTCTGTGAGCACCATCTTGGCCGTAATCGAATCGGTCACCTTCCTGGTTCATCACTACATAACCTGTTCCGAAAAGGTGGTCTCACGCAGCGGTTCAGACAGTTCTGTGGGCGCCCGTGCCTGTTTCGGGGGTCTGTTCGCCAATATCATCCGCCCCGGAGACGCCAAGGCTGTGTGTGGCGAGACCACACGAGACCAGCTGATGTTTGACCTCCTGAAGCTGGTCAATGCTTTGGTGATGCTGCCGCTTTCGGGTGATCGGGAGTTCAGTGGCAGGCTACCCCCAGCGGGCGGAGCCACTGACAGCGTATCAGATGAAGAAAAAGTGTGTGGGAGCAAAGAGTGTGGAGCGGCAGGCACAGCTCAGCACCAGGGACCAGCAGCGGGTGTGGCAGACCTGGTTTTGGCCAATCAGCAGATCATGAGTCAGATCTTGTCGGCTCTGGGACAGTGCAACAGCAGTGCCATGGCCATGATCATTGGTACAGAAGTTTATTTTAAATTGATACAATAAATGTTATTGTATTATTGGATAACACTTTAGGGTCCAATTCTCACTATTAAGTAGTTAAGTAGTTATTAGCAGTTTATCAGTACTTATAAAGCACATATTAATGTTTTTGTTATATTAATCAACTACATCCCTCAATCAAACTTAACAGCTACCTTACTAACTATTAATAAGTAGTAATCAGGAGTTTGAGGCCAAAGTCATAGTTAATGGTGAGAATTTGACCTTAGACTAAATTGTAATCCATTCATTCTTTTGCTAATGTTTTTTTCTCTCTCTCTCTAGGTGCTAGTGGGCTTCACCTAACAAAACATGAGAACTTTCATGGTGGGTTGGATGCAATCTCAGTGGGCGATGGCCTCTTCACCATCCTGACGACTCTAAGTAAAAGAGCCACATCCGTCCAGGTCATGCTGCAGCCCATTCTCACCTACATGGCCTGTGGTTATATGGGCCGACAGGTACGACTCATCACGACCACAGAGTTTATTCTGTGATGATCTGCTGACGATTTTAAGAGCCAGGACGTTTTATTTTATTACTTTTTCACACATTTTATTTTGTGAAATTAACTAAATGCTACAAAACATGGTCTGTGCTAATATGTTGTGGCCTACAAACACATTCAAACAGTATATAAAAAAGTAATACAAAAACAGTAAATAAGCCCTCAATATGCTGTCATTGCATTTTGTGAATGGTGAGTGCTTTTATTATTTTTTACAGGGATCTCTATCAACATGTCAGCTTTCTGAGCCTTTACTGTGGTTTATTTTGAGAGTGCTTGACACCAGCGAGGCTTTGAAAGCCTTCCATGACATGGGTACGCCAGCACTAACACTTTCAGAAGACATCATTTTTGAGCTGGTCTGTATGTTCTGACTCTGTGTGTGCACATTTAGGTGGTGTGCAGCTCATTTGTAACAACATGGTCACCAGCACGCGAGCCATTGTGAACACTGCACGCAGTATGGTGTCCACTATCATGAAGTTCCTGGACTCCGGACCTGGAAAAGCAGCAGATGGCAGCCTGAAATCACGAGTGCTCACCTCAGAACCAGACAACGCAGAAGGACTGCACAACTTCGCCCCTCTTGGTACAGCAAGCACGCCATAAGCTCCACCTTTTCATATAAACGTCAGTTTCTTAAGCATTACAATTATTTATATTCATAGTTTATGCTGTTCCCTTTCAGGTACCATCACCTCCAGCAGTCCCACGGCACAGCCAGCGGAAGTGCTGCTGCAGGCCACGCCCCCACATCGACGAGCCCGCTCTGCAGCTTGGTCCTACATCTTCCTTCCTGAAGAGGCCTGGTGTGACCTCACCATCCACCTGCCCGCTGCCGTTCTGCTCAAGGAGATTCACATACAGCCGCACCTGGCATCCCTCGCAAGTGAGTGCACACACCATGTAGCCCTGCCCACAATGCAATATTATTGGTCTAAAACTCCAATTGACACAGCTGTATATTATATTTGGCCCATATGTGAAGCTTTTCATACTAGTGTCTAAAAGTCTTTTAGGATACTAAATGCTTCTCTTTCTCTCGCTCTGTCCTTCCCAGCATGTCCATCCTCAGTGTCTGTGGAGATCAGCGCAGATGGTGTGAACATGCTTCCCCTGTCAACCCCAGTCATCACGAGCGGTCTCACCTACATTAAGTTCCAGTTGGTAAAGGCAGAGGTGGCATCTGCCGTGTGTCTGAGGTTGCACAGGCCACGGGACGCCAGCACTCTGGGCCTCTCGCAGATTAAGCTACTTGGCCTGACTGCTTTCGGAAACACTTCCTCTGCCACTGTAAACAATCCTTTCCTTCCCTCTGAGGACCAGGTCTCCAAAACCAGGTATTAGAAATAATCGGTTTTGTGAGAATTTGTTTGATTTCGTGTTTTTATTCTCTATAATAACAGGGTTCCCGCGGGGTCTTAAAAAGTCTTAAAATGTCTTAAATTTCAAAATCTAAATTTTAGGCCTTAAAAAGTCTTAAATTCTCTGAAGTATTGAGTTCTAGGTCTTAAATAGTTTTAAACAGGTCTTAAATTGTTCTGCGTCCATGTAACGCTACCTCTAATGCTCATTGAAATGCTCCCGCAGCGCTTTTGTGTGTGTGTGTGTGTGTGTGTGTGTGAGTGTGTGTTTATTCCGGGCTGTTGTAGTTCTTTCTTTCGCTAGTCCAACTATAGTTCGCTGTATTACAACTACAAATGAGACCAGCATGCATCTTATATTGCAGCCAATCAGCTTTCATGTTATTGGCGCGGGTCTCTTTCGGATCGTACCACAGACGCATCAAACTGATTTTATTCCTCAGCTTCAGTTCTCCAGTTCACGGGATCGTGAAAGCGAAGGTCAATCTTTCTCACATCTCGCATAATGACCAAATAAAAGTATGATACGTCCGATAGCACTAAAAAGAGTTAATTAATAAGAGTTAGTTAAACACAATGTAAATCACAAACTCAATAGACACACAGACCGATGTCAGAATGGCTGTGGATTTTGTGCACGCGTTTGCCGCCTGTCAGCTCGTGCAAGTGTACCGAATGTGTCTATTTCTAGGCTTACTCTTGAACGATCATACACACATTAATATCCCTATGTTCTTATTGGCGGTTATGTCTTGACTCTTGAGTAAAAAAGTTTGGGACGTGTGTCAGTATTGTATCTGCACATTACTGTAGTTCTTAAAGTGACAGCATACCAATATAGCTTAAACCCGCTCCTGTCTGTGTGTTAATGTTAAACAACAACAACAGGGAAAAAACGGTACTTCAACTTTAAGCACTGTTTGTATCCGTATCTTTAGGTTGTATTTATTTGTCCTATTGTAATTGGTTAATAAGTTTATTTTATTTTATTAATGACCGTTTACTTGAGAACTTTTTACTTATATTAAGCAATTGCTTACTTGTAAGATTTTGGTCATATTTCCCACCCAAAGCGATAATGTTATTAAAGCTAGATAGCACACCACTTTACCAGCCTTTTTTGTAATACCAAACAAGATTCATGCATTTTGTTTGTTTTATTGTCATGTGTGACTATTGTGCATCTACGGTAATATGGTAAATGTGGCATCCTATACAAAAAACAAAACTGGAAATGACCACCACAAAATCAGTAATTTTGATCTCAGAAGGGAAAAAAAAAATATATATATATATAATATATATTTTTTTATTTTTTGTTGTTGTTATATATATTAGTGAAATCCTGAGATTGCGCTATGAGGAAGTGCAAGTTTTCTAATACTTTGTTCAATTTGAATAAATTAATTTGCTATGCAAGTAATTTTGTGATTCTGCATTTCCTTTGTACTTTTTTTTATTGTGCGATATAGGTCTTAAATTTAATCCCTAATGGTCTTAAAAAGGTCTTAAAAAGTCTTAAATTTGACTTGGTGAAACCTGCAGAAACCCTGAATAAGCCATTTTCTCTCTCTTTCTTAGTATTGGCTGGTTACGGTTGCTGCATCATTGTTTGACTCACGTTTCTGATCTGGAGGCCATGATGGCCAGTGCTGCTGCTCCAACGGCAAACCTCCTGCAGACCTGCGCCGCCCTCCTCATGTCCCCGTACTGCGGCATGCACTCGCCCAACATAGAGGCGGTGCTGGTGAAGATCGGTCTCCAGTCCACACGCATAGGCCTCAAACTCATTGACATCTTGCTTCGTAACTGTGCTGCTTCTGGCACTGATTTGGCCAGTAAGACCCGCCCACTCATTTCCATAAAGATTGATTTTCCTCAATACTTCACTGCTTTATCCGAATGTTAAGCACTATCATGCTGATTATATTAAGGATGGTTTTGAGTAAAGAAAAAAATTATGTTTAGTTGTATTCTTCTGCATTGGTTGTCTTATTATATTGTTTTGTTCTCCCCTTTATGTGATTTGGTTGGGCTTTCCTTTTTATCTGATTGGTGGTTTTGTTTTGTGTTGTAGATTTGAACAGTCCGCTGCTCTTCGGGAGGTTAAATGGCCTGTCGTCAGATTCAACCATAGACATCCTCTATCAGCTTGGCACTACTCAGGACCCCGGTACCAAAGACAGGTTTGTAATGCTCATCTTTCAAGAGTCATTTCTGCATGTTTATTCTCTGTACCAGTGGGCCTGAAAAGCTGGGTATTTATTTATTATTGTGGGCATCCAAATACAGTATATTCCACATTTTTATAAATACTGAATAGTTGGAAGTATACTAATTTTGTCCATTGCTCAATAAGAACCTTTATATTTATTAACCATACACTTTAACTCAACTATCTCTATTAAAGGTACACTATGCAACTTTTGACCCTCTAGCAGTTAAACTGCTGTTAAAACTGCATGCATTTTGTGGAAGATCATTGTTTTGGTTGTGCTTCGGCTCTGCTTGACTGTGCAGCTGTATATGACCCTTCACAATAGATAATGCTTTACAATGTACTCTTAGAGAGTTACATATGGCAGTTTATCTGTTCAAAAAATACCTTACCTGTTGAGTAATAAAAATGGCATCTCCGTGTTGCCTTTACAACATTTAAAATCCCTCAGTTCTTGCTATCTCTCTTTTTTTATTTTTTATTATGGACTCTGTTGCATTCTATTTTTGCCAGCAGACTCTCCTCGGTTCTGCTTTTTTCTCTCTCTTTTTTTTTAACGGGTGATTCCCTGGAGGTTCGAGATATATCGTGCTCCATGTCAACCTTTTACACTTGTTGTGACAACTAACCTATGCCACTACCACACCATACAGAGCTGGAGCAACTTTTCTATATTTACAGATATGACAAGACACTCATGGGCAAGTGATGTATGTACGAAATTTCTCAGAAAAACCATCCCGCCCGGTCTAAAATATAAACACTTATAATAGGCGTACCATAGATAATGCTTCATTAGAACCATAGTGGTGTTTAAAATTTTTGAAGTCTTCTGAAAGCCACTCTGTGTTGTACTGTTACACCTGTACAGAATGAGTTCATACACACTTTTTTGTGATTTCTGATGTCTTGGTTATGTTGTGAATGTGTTGTAGGATCCAGGCTCTGCTACAGTGGGTGTATGACTCCTCCCAGGTTGCTGCCCTGAAACAGAGTTCTTTGTCAGGCTACATGGGTCCGAACGCTCCGCCCTCACGGGAATACGGGTTGCTCATGCCGTCCCCATCACACCTGCACTGTGTGGCGTCCGTCTTATGGCACAGTTATGAGCTGCCAGTGGACTATGACTTGCCCGGACTGCTCAACAGAGAGCTTTTCGAGTGAGTCCACACAGATAAACACTTTCTTTTTGCAGTCTTGCAGTACAAAATGTTCAAATAAGAGTTGTGTATGAATGCATGTTCATGACTGAGGTGTGTTTTGACTCTCTGCATTGGGAGAGGCTGAGAGTACATATTCTGCTCTTACTTTACCGCACTTTTCTATATTTCATCCACACTTCAGATATGAATACTTTATGCGTACTGAGTAGAACAAAGTGAGACAAACTTTGCTGTGTACGTGGAGCAAATAAAACTCTGATGGTCTTTAACACGAACAGTTCTGTGCATTAGTAAATCATGAGTTTGCTTTTTCTCCATCTCTCGCAGGTTGTTGTACAACTGGTCCATGTCTTTGCCCTCTAACATGGTTTTAAAGAAGGCTGTGGACAGCTTGCTTTGTTCCATGTGCCACATCCACCCTAGTTACTTCTCTCTGCTCATGTCCTGGATGGGTATTGTTGCGCCCCCTGCTGCTCAGACAAATGCACAGCGCCGCATGGCCATGACAGATGATGGCAAGAAGCAACATGACTTAAACAGTGCCGCCTCCCTCACAGATGACTCCAAACATGCTCGTACACCGATAATCGTGCCCATCTCCCTCTCAGAGTGCCAGCTTGTGACCCTGGCAGCTGCATCCCAGTCTCCTGGTGCCATCCAGCAGCTGTTGGACTCTGGTCTGCCTTCCTTGCTGGTTCGCAGCTTAGCCGATCTTTGCTGCAACCTGTTAGTCAGCGCGGACCTTCCCTTGCCTGCAGGATTCACCACACAAGCAGAGAGACGCCCATATGTATACAACCAACCCTCTTCATCCTCAACAAACAGGCCGCCATTGTCTCCTGAGCTGGCAGCACCCGTATTGCGGTTTCTAACAGAAGTAGGAAACAGTCACACCATGAAAGACTGGCTGGGTGGGCCAGAAGTGAACCCACTCTGGACGGCACTGTTGTTTCTCCTCTGCCATTCTAGTGCCAGTGGGGCTGCTAATGCCAATGCAAACACCAACAGCAGCAGCATTTCTGGGCACGGTGCATCAGCCAGCACTTCACATGCCAGCGCTACACCTCACATCTCAGGGGCGTCTTACTCACTGGCGTCAACAAGCCGCAGTAGTGGACTCACCACCCAGCAAAGGACAGCCATCGAGAACGCCACAGTGGCTTTCTTCCTGCAGTGCATCTCCTGCCATCCAAACAACCAAAGGCTCATGGCACAGGTGTGTATAGGGGGCTTTTTCGGTTATAAACAATGAATAAAAAAAGCATACTTTTTCACGCATTAAATAAAAATACAAGAAAACTTTTAAGAAAAAAAAAAGATACAAATATTATTTTTATACTATGAATTAGGGCCATGGGCGTAGATTACGCGGGGGACGGGGGGGACGTGTCCCCCGCACCTTTAATAAAACGTAAATTCATCCCCCGCACTTTACCGAGTCTCACCGGTCCAAGTCGACCCGCTCCGTGGGGGATTCGAACCGGCGTCTAGTCGTACCGCTCTTACTGGCCTACGTCTGTTACACGGGCAAGTTTGATTACGTAGAAGCCAATGTGAATAAATCTACATGACCTGTCATTTTATTCGTATCCAAAAACAAGGCGCTCTGAACACCATGGAGTGCTAACACTCTCGTGCAACACTCCAATTCATACTCGAAGCCGGAGGGCGATCTCTCACAGAAAGTCCAAAACGGATTCGTAGAAGTAATCACGTTCCAAAGGCATTCACAGCGCTGAACCAGCAGCTAAATAAAGAGAATTATGACTGATGAAACGCGACGACAAACACATGATTTCGACATTATATGTGTGTGTTTTTCAAGCCATCTCAAGGTATTTATTGACAATAAAGTATATGAATAATGCAGTGCTAACTGTCTGACATCCTTTTTAATGTTTAGTATCTTCTGCTCACCAAGGCTGCATTTATTATATAAAACAGCTGTTTACTATGTAACTGAGCTAGTAAACGTGTAATTTTTTCCTGTGATCAAAGCTGAATTTTCAGCATCATTACACCAGTCTTCTGTGTCATATGATCCTTCATAAATCATTATAATATGAGCATTTGCTGCTCAAGAAACATTTATGATTATTATAAATGTTGAAAACAGTTGTGCTGCTTAAAAATGTTGTGGAAACCATGATGCATTTTATTTTTCAGGATTCTTTGATGAATAGAAAGTTAAATTAACTGCATTTATTTGCATTAAATAAAGCACTTATTAAATATAAATCTTTATTTATATTATAAATATCACTTGTGATCAATTTAATGCATGTTTAAGTAATAAAAGTATGAATTTCTCTCTTTTTTAATCTTACCACAAAAGTTTGAATACTATCATGGTTTCCACAAAAATTAAGCAGCAATGTTTTCAGCAGTGAATTAAGTAAGCAACTGTTTTCATCATTGATAATAATCATAAATGTTTCTTGAGCAGCAAATCAGCATATTAGAATGATTTCTGAAGGATCATGTGACACTGAAGACTGGAGTAATGATGCTGAAAATTCAGCTTTGATCACATTTATATATTCACATAGATAACAGCTGCTTTAAATTGGCATAATATTTCACTGTATTATTTTTTTACTACATTTTTTATTAAATAAATGCAGCCTTGGTGAGCAGAAGTCTTACTGGTGTCGAACGACATGAGGGTGAGTAATTAATGACAGAATTTTCATTTTTGGGTGAACTAACCCTTTAATGCACAAGTGTTTGTAGTGCATAAACCAATCATAAAATTGGCATAAAATATAGGGGAAAATATTATACATATTAGTGGTTATTGTTCAGCAGTGTATTTGATATCTTACTGAAAAGCAATAGATCAATTAAATCTGTCAATTAGACAGAGGTCAGAAAAAAACAGGTATTATACCTGACATTTCTGTCCCCCTCACTTATGAAAAGACGGCTACGCCCCTGATTAGGGCTGTCACGATAATACAGTTTTGCTGATTAATTGTCTAAAACTAACGGCGGTTATGCCGATTAATTGTCAGTTTTAAGAGCTTTGATGATTATGACAATTAATCTGGTCTTTGTCATACATTTTTGGTGTGCTTCATTAATTGTGATGAATTTAATCCTTTGTAAATTATTGTTTTTTGGTGTAAGATTACCGCTAACACCTATAAATATTGAAGTAATTTATTCAACTCAGTAAATAACTGAAATAATCACAACAGACTGGCCAATCACAAAAAAGGCCATACAATGTACCAGTCATATACAGTATGAACTAATGGTCACTTTTTTATTTGTTAACTGAAATCCATTAGAATCCACTAAATACACACTACACACTGTAGAGAAAAACAAAAAAAATTATGAATCTATAGAATCATAGGCTATGATAAATTTTTTTTAACTAAATTAGGTCTAAATTCAGCAGCAAAAAGTAATATTTGGTCAGAATCATTTTATAAAATTTAAACATGTTAATAAAAACAAATGATAAATTACTATTTGTATTATAAAATACACCCATGCATGATTAAACAATTTTATATATATTTATATATGAATGTAAAGAATTATATATACACACAAATCATATACAATTAAAAGATGCTTATTTTAAATGTAATGTGCAACTTTTTAATGGGGCAACAGGAAATTATATATATATGACAGAACAAGATAGGCTTTTAATAACCTTTCAGTGCTCAAAAACATGACCATATGAAACGCTTCAAAACAGAGCTGCACAAACCGCTTATGCGCATCACAACATAGAGTCAGAGTGCGCATTAAGTTCACGGCACAAAGAGAGGAAATGTCGAGCGCACAAATCCCAGTGTATATCTGTCTAACAGTTTGTTGAAAATGTGTTTCTTCACCGTTTTAAATTCCAGTTATTGTGTGTTTGATGTCAATTCATAGTCCTGGTGTTGTGTGATCTTACAGACACCCGATAGTAGTGCTGTAACGGATCACAAAACTCACGGATCGGATCATTTTTCGGACTATTTTTATTTGCTTTCCATTTATTACAACTTTTGGTGTTAACATAACCTATATGGTTTATAGGTTAACAAGGAACTTTTGATGTTAACAAAACTAAAAAAAAATTAATAACCATCTGAATAAATCAAATTTTACTCAGTTGTTTAAGTGTAACATGTAAAAAACAACCTGAGATGTGAAAATGGGCCTGAGCTTTTTATTTTTTATTTTAAAGATTAGGATGTCAACATTCTCAGGGGAGAGAGTAGACCTCTCATACTTGTCAGCATTGCAATTTCTTTTTGTAGGCCTATACACTATTTTATTGATATCATGTTTAAACGCACTACACTTAAACAACGTTTTATTAAATTCATTACTTTATATTTATATAGCCTAGTACCTACTTTAGATGTATATATTACGTTGCTCATGCAAGTTGCAAAATGGACAATAGACTACCGCATTTCCTCAAATAAAAGCCGGGGCCTTTATTTACCTGAACTGCAGAAGGTCACCGGCTTTTATTAGGGGCAGGCCTGTATTTCGAATTCCATCCATTTGAAAAAATAATTGTTTTAAATAAACCGTTTTAATTTAAAAATCGATAGTGTTCCAGAGGACAGATATCATCAGGGGCGCGGGAAGGGGTGGATTCAAAGGATTGCAAAGGATTTTCATTTTTAGAATTTAATAATTTATTTGTAATAAACATTTTAAGGGGCCCATTAAAAAGTATTATTTATAAGTTGAATTTTGTTTTTAAAACATACATGAGGTCATATTGTGACTGTTGCGGTGTGTGCGTAGAGCGGTAATATTTCCTCCAGTGGAGATCAAGCGCCTTTCTGGAGATTCCACTCATTTCTGAAGCTCATTCCGCTCGGCACCGCCGCTCAACCCAGAACTCCCTTTGTGACATGCTGGACAAAATATAGGCCTATCTGAAAAAAATAGTACGGGCTGCCCCTGACTAAAGTTTTTTTCTTTTCTAGTTGTTCATTTAAGCCGTTGATCGCGCTGCTCCTCCGCCTCAGTGTCTGTTATAGGCTATTTGCTTGTTATTTATTAAATCCGGGCAATTTGGATGATAAAACATAGATTAAAATTAAGATACAATTTATACAAAACAAAATTCACTTTAAAGAAAGGCTTGTCTGATATATTTGTTGTTCTTTCGTGTTTTATAGACTTGATATAAACTCATTATTTTACTAACCCAACTAATGTGCTTTCTATATTCCACGTGAGGGGAAAAAAAAGCTTCCTTCCACTTAAGAAGAGTTGTGTTCCTTTTAAGCACATTTTATTATAATATATATCTCTTTACATAAATATTATTTTCTACTTAAAAAAAAACCCCTATAATTTCGTTATTTTTCTTACCCAACTAATGCGCGCACTTTTCTCAATCCGTTATGGAGCCATTTAATTTTGATTTTGCATATTGTTTTTTAAACGTTCGTTCGTGTTGTTCAAATGACCACTTTACAATATTTGCAAGCCTATTTTACACTTTACAAGCCTATGCTGTTTTCTTGTATAAAATAAAATATTTTAAGTTAAATGCAGAGTAAGATGTGTAAAAAAGACAAGAGGCTAAGAGATTGTCAAGATCAATATTTGTGTAGCCTGCCTGACACTGCATTTTCACAGACTAACACACGTCACATCTCTCATAGACTACAGTATTTAAAATAGCATGTATGCATGAGTTATATTCTCAATTTAATTTACAGAGCAATCCCTGCAAAGTGTTTAGGTTAAGTATAGAAGAGACCAGAGGCACGTTCAAAACTCAAACCAGTGTGCAACGTTTTGCTACGGTTTCCGGGTTGAACGTCATGTTTCCTGGAAACGGTGCACAACGGTGTGCAACAGATTTGAGATGCGTTTTATCTCGTTTGGTGGGTGTGTCAAAAATGTCACCTCAATCAGCAGCAACATGTATATAAAACACGCGGTAGGCCTATTAAAGAGACAGCTCACACAATGGGTCCAAGTAAAGTTGTTTACAAATGTGTCCGCTGCAGCTCAATTTGTATACGCAACAATTGAAGATATTAGAAGAAAAATTATACAGTACATATATCAACCTGATGTATTTATTTATATTTTTAGCTTCATTGCAAGGCAAATTTCATATATGGTAATTAAGTGCTTTACATAAAAATGAGAAAGAAAATACAAGCTATTAAAAAAGTAAGAACTAGAAATAAAATAAAATAAAATTAGAATTGATTACCAGGAGATAAAAAAAGGTTCATTAAATGGGATTGGGATAAGTTGTCTTTTATTCTGGACGGCAAGGGCAGTGATTGCATGTATTTTGCAAACATGTATTTATATCGATTTCATCAGGCTCTGAAAATTATTCAAAAAGAACACAAAGAATGGCCTTCTCAGCTGCCATAGTTGCAACTCTTGTCATCAGAACAGGGTGTTCAACGCAGCACCGTTTTTGTTGGGACTGAACGCAGCCCTGGATTAGTGTGCGTCTCACTCGCAATGGTCACGATGGTTTCGCTCCTTCGGCACAACGCTACTGTACATTACGCTGAACTTGAATGCACATGAAATGAAAGGAAATAATTTTTCCCCGGCCTTAATTTGAGACCGGCCTTTATTTGTTTGTGCTGGCCACGCCCCCGGCCACTATCAGAGGCCCGGCGTTTAATTGACTACAGGCTTTTATTTGAGGAAATACGGGTATGTTAAAATTACAAAGATCTATCTTAAGATAGACAAAAGCCGACTCTCGTCTTTTCTTTCGTTTTTAAATCTTTTTACAAGAAATCCTGCAGGTCATAAAGAACTTTGTATTTCCACCTCCAAGAAAGGACAGGTGCTCTCCGTTATTTCTCATTGTTTAGCCTACTTAAAGGCCGTTTTCCTTGCTTTACTCGAGGCAAAAAGCCATATGTTGACTTTGAAACAGAGTAGACTTTACATTATATGCATCTGTGGTGGAATTACTAGATTTTCACATGATACATGTTTGTTTTAATGTGGATGCGCTGTCACTTTAATTCAGCGCCAACACATCAAAAAATAGACTCTGTGCGGAAACGATCGCAGCACAGCTGTATGGCTACGCGCTCCTGGAACGCACTGAGGGACCAACGCCTAGTGCAGTGTGAAAGCTGTATCCGTTAACATGGATACGGAAAAAATACGCACTGCATATGCACTGCAAACAGAGTATGTGTAAAACGGGCGTCAGCAGGTGCCATGCTTGATGTATGCGCCACTTTCATATTGCTTTCTCGTGCCACGGTGCTTATACTGTTTTGTCCACCCCACCACCCTTCGTCATCATTATATTTTACGGGGAAGCCAAAATGCTCCCATACACGTGATTTGAATGATGCAGGAGGCTTTTCAAGTTCTTCTACTTCTCCGCTAGCCACTGTTGACTGATTAACATGCCCTGTTCACGTGAACACATGTGTTTCTCTGAAACTCAGCATCGAGTTTAAAGGAACGAGATTACTTGGATACAGAAAAACTGTCTTTTAGTCTGCGATCGCTAAACAATTCAGATTAATCCACAAGTTTAAAAAAAATGCGTGCCGAACCGTGGGTCGTGATCCGTATGGATCAACTGCGATCCGTTACACCCCTACCCGGTAGTACGACATAGTTTAGAAGCAGCAACAAACTCCAACAAGTCATTTTATGCAAATCCACAACCCTTTATCTACATATCAAGTTTTATAATGGGAATATATCATCATTGCGTGAGATTTACCTTGCTGCTGACGGTCGTAACAGAACGGGCGTGTTGTTTTAATGCTTAACGGAGAATGATTGACCGCCGCAGTGGAGGGAAGATGAGTTTTCATGAACTTTAATTAAACAATGTAAATATTCTTCTGTCACTCACATAACCTATGGAATGGCTTCATTTGACTTGTCTATTTCTTTTGGTCTATAACTCCCCCTTGTGCCATAGGCCAATAATAAAACAGCGTAATAATCGAATTTCAAATAATTTGATCAAATAACCTCGATCAGTTGGTAATTGAATTATTGCGACAGGCCTACTATGAATTATATCTACTGCTATAATTTTTATGTATATAAAAATTGTTTTATTCCAAACATAGTTTGTTGTTAATTTAATTTGTTTTCAACCCAGAACTAATGCCTCCAAGATTAGCATAAAAAATATATATTCATATAATATGTATTAAATAATAATATAAATAAAATGGTAATAAAATAAAATTACTAGGCCAATAAACAAGACTTGAACTCCGTTTCCACTGAAATTACCTGGAACAATTTGTCCAAGGAACGTTTCTGGATTTCATCCTCCGCATATACACTTAATAAAGCCTGAACCTCGTCGTCAGTCCATCAGTTGTATTTTTTAAACTAACTCCATTGTTGATTCGGATAGCAAACAACTCTCACGGCATGCACCGCAACAGACTTTTAGGTTGAAATAAAATGCTGCGTGAGCTCAACCAATCAGCATGTTCAGCACCCAAGTCCCACCCCTGAAAGTTCCTGAACTTTGTAAAAGTACTATTTCACAATCAGGGACGTTTTGAGGGGGACATTTTTACCGGGAACTTCATTTAGACCCCCGGAACACACCAAGTATCACCCCCAAGTCCCTAATTCCTGCGGTGGAAATGCAGCTTTTGTGTGACTATTCACCTGGCTCAACTTTTTTATTATTCACCTGGCTCAACCTTGGCTTCAACATCCTTATTGTTGAACCCTGTTTGTACAAAAAATACCTTGGCTACTACATATTTCTTACTTCATACATTTCATACAATCAAATGAATGCTTTTAGAAAGAGTTTAGTGCACATTATATTGAACTGGATTTTTCTTTGTTTGTGAAGGTTCTGTGTGAGCTGTTCCAGTCAGCTCCTCAGCGAGGGAACGTTCCGGTCTCAGGGAACATCTCTGGATTTATACGTCGGCTCTTCCTGCAACTCATGCTTGAAGATGAGAAAGTTACAGTCTTCCTTCAGTCTCCCTGCCCGGTAGGTGTTGTCTCTCTCTCTCACTCACTCACACACACAACCACACACACACACACACAATGTCATAACACATGCTTTTAAAATCCATCTAAGTGAAACTTTGCTCTTTTGAGCTGTTATTGTATTTTATATGGAAGTTCTTTTGCTTGGTTAGTCTGTTAAATTATTTATTACTGTTGCTGTAAAGCTCAGAAAAGCCTTTTCACTTACAAGGAAAATTACCCTGACCTTTACATCATCTTGGAGGGATTTAAACCTCCACTGCTTCTGAGCTGCTGTTCTTTTCAAGGCAAATTCTGCTGTTATTGTAGGTGACCACTAGAGGGCGTATTTATCCTCAAAACCTTGCCAATCATGCAGGAGTCCACAGACATTGCAATTCTGTTTGGTGTCGCTTGTGGCGAAGCAATTACACACTTCACCTTTAACATTATCTAAATGTTGGAGGACATAACCAGTTCACCCCTTAGATGACATGTGGAGTTATGCCTCTCCTGCAGCTGCCAAACCGGAATGAAGCCAAATCGTAAAGACCCAAGACGTCTTTTTTTAGCTGCCGAGTCATTCACTTCGCTAAATTACAGCGGGATCATGTGCGTTTCAGCTTAGATTAATCATCAGGCTTTCACAGAGAGTCCAGACAGAGGGGCTCTTAAAAGTTAATGTTTACACATTAGATCAAGCCAGAGTGCCGTATGATCTGAGGCATCCTCTCAAAGGCAGGACGTCATTTTTCCTTTTCGGACGCACCTTCAACTCCTTCTTCAAGTGGTATGAAGACGTCTGGAGTCTGCATCGCCCTTGTGGAGAGTGGAAATCCAAAAATGTTTGGATATTGATTTGTTTTCATTTTTATTTGACATCAGCAGGACTTCCAAATGTCATTGTTTTCAAATTCCTCAAGTTTCTTTCCCCCCATAGCTGTAGTGTTTGAAAAAAGACTTCATAATCATATTTAAACACTCAAATTATATTTAAGGCCGTTTTAAAATCTTTGAAAGATACAGAGTTATAAGACTAATTAATTCTTTGTTCACAAGTAAGAGAAGTAAAGATCACTCCCTTAGCGTGCAGATGTGACAAATCTTTCTTTTTTTGTGATAAGATGTCACCATGTCCCTTTAAGGGCTCTGTACAAGCTTGAACTGAAGATGAAATGAACCATTCAAAATTATTCTTTATGTTCATTTTAATGAGAAATTGAAGATCTCACACCCCAAATATGCTTGTCCATGTACTCGTATATGACTGATTTATATGGTCACACACTATTAACTTGACCTGTTTCATTCTGTTTTTCTTTTTCTCTGCTTCAGCTATATAAAGGACGCATTAATGCCACTAGTCATGTGATCCAGCACCCCATGTACGGAGCGGGCCACAAGTTCCGCAAACTGCATCTGCCCATCTCAACCACACTGTCTGAAGTATTGGACCGTGTCTCAGGTATGAATACATTGTAATATAATACAGTTAAAAAGTTTGGGGTCAGTAAAATTTTATTTTTTATATACTATTTATTATTAGCAAGGATGCATTAAAGGGATAGTTTACCCAAAAAATGACCCCATGATTTACTCACCCTCAAGCCATCCTAGATGTATATGATATTCGTCTTTCAGACAAATACAATCTGAGTTGTATTAAAAAATGTCCTGGCTAATCCAAGCATTATAATGGCAGCCCAAAATTTGAAGGCCAAAAAAGTGCATCCATCCATTATTAAAGTAATCCACACTGTTCCGGGGGGTTAATAAATGCCTTCTGAAGTCAATCGATGGGTTTGTGTAAAAAATCAAACATATTTAACATGTTATAGAGTAAAATATCTAGCTTCCGATTGACCGCCTTCCATATTCAACTTACGGAAATAAACGTAATTTACGTGACATCAGACATCAGTGTTTTGAACTGCGAGAGGCGTTACACTTTACGTAAGTTGAATCTTGAGGTAATTTTCATTTCTGGGTGAACTATCCCTTTAAGTTCAAAAGTGGCAATAAAGAGAATTTTTTTTTTTTACAAAAATATTAAGCAGCACACCTGATTTTAAAATGAATTAAAAATGTTTCTTAAGCACCAAATCAGCACTAAATACAGTTTTACTGTATTTTGATCAAATAAATGCAGCTTTGGTGAGCAAAAGAAACTTTTGAATTGCTGTGTATTTTGAGATGAAAAATCTGAATTGCTCTCAAAGGGTTCCTCAACCCCTGATTGATGACAGCTGTCAGACTTGCAAAATGCAAAGTGACTGGAGTGACACCAGTAGTTTTGCAACAGAGCGGCCATTCAAAGTAGAGGACTTTTCTCCCCCACCTTCACCTGAAGTGGAGGAGGGTGAATTGTCTGTGGCCAGAGCCTTATCAATTCGAGCCGCTGGCTCAAACTGCGGTCTTAACTCCCGATGCCGACGATGCTAGCGAAGCAGCAGCACAAGAGAGAATGGGATTACTTACCGAATCTAACAGTCAAATCCTTATACTGAATGCCACTAAAAATAGATCAGATACATGCTATTTATTTTCATTCAAACTAACTTAATCAATAGGCAGTGCAGGACCAATAAGCTTATTATTAACAGATTTCCTCAAATAAAAGTGAGACTATATATGCCAGCACGTCATGGTATTGTAGTTCGTTACCATGGCAACCACTTGCGTGTGTCAGGGTTTGAAAGTGCGTATCTGTACACCTATTGCAAGAAAAGCCTGACATGTACTGACAATTACATTATTTAACCATATTTTTTCATTAGAATGTTGATAGCAAGTGTCAAGTAAGTTTCATTCATAATGTTTTTACTTCATGTAACAAGAGAGTTAATTCTGGAGTAAAGCCATTCTCATCATGTGTTTGGGGAAAACATTTCTTAGGGCGTGGTGAGCTCGTGCCAGGGGCGTGGGTAGTGAGCCGTTGGAAGAGCCAACATGCGTCACGATGGCAAACAACGTCCCATAGGAAAATTAAACTGCAGTAGCCACCGTTCAACCTTAATAGGGTAGCACTCAGACGTTTTTACACCATATGTTGTAGAATTAAAACACTTTATACCTAAATGTCAAAACATTTACTCGAATCAATGAACAGCACTAATAAAGCCCCAGTCTTGCAGATCATTAACTAAAAAAAAGTTTTTTTAGGGTTTAGTTAGCCTTTAATGTGTTTCCCTAATCTTTATTACTGAATGTTTAAAGACATTCAATAATAAAGATTATTTTAGTTTAATATGTACAAAAAATATTTCTTGAAGTGTGTTCAGTAGCATATTCGTTTTGCAATTGTACAATTTCACTGGTATTGGTTTCAAAATGTTGTATTTGTGCCACTCTACAAAGCGATCTACCAAGTCAGAGAGACACTGTATAACTTTGATAAATCTTCACACACTATCCACAAATTAAGCCAAAATACTAGAAATAGCATTTCCAGTAGTTGTGTTTTATATGCACCCTGGACTAGTCTATCAGATCTGTTAGATACAGCTTTTGCCACATTTTCAGACTTTCAAGGTCTGATGCACAAAGCATGTAGGACTGGAACTGCCATGTGGCATGGTCATCATCGTGTGTGTGTGTGTGTGTGTGTGTGTGTGTGTGTGATGAATGGCTTGTCTCCTGAGACCTTGAGCGTGGCAGATATAGTCTTCGGTTCTTCAGAAGACTCTGAGACACACGGCATGTATGTAAGGTGTCCAGTCTTGGAGCCGTTCTCATGCTCACGTCACTTTCACTGATGGTAGACCCTCACAGGAAGTACAGCGTGTTATATTTGTTATGGATTGGTGTCTTCTCAGGCATATTACATCTTTACGTCAATAATTCATGTTATCAGTTAAGCTGACATGTACATTGATGTAAGTGTCTCTAAAGGAAAATGTATTTTTAGAGCCTGTAGGCCAATTGAATGATACACACACATACACTGTGAAATAACATTTAAAGATCTTCCATTTTTTTAACCCTTTAGACACGCCCAGCATCACAGCCAAACTGATCAATGAACAGAAGGAGGATAAAGAGAAGAAAAATCATGAGGAAAAGGAAAAGATGAAGGCTGATAATGGTTTCCAAGACAACTACAGTGTCGTCGTTGCCTCAGGTACTGTTTAACCCTGTCTTCTCACTGATATAGCCCATTTAAACAACCACCTGAAATACCCTAGTCCCTAGCAACCACCCAGAACACCCAATCCAAACGTCCTAGCAACCAGCTATCATCCAACTGGAGCAACCACTGGGAATACCCTAGAAACTGCATAAGGATGTGCTAAAAAAAAGCACACAACTCCTTAACTCACTGGCTACAACACCCACATTGTTGCAGGGATTTTTGTGTATGCAGGCAGTTACATTTTTTTGAAATGTGAAAAATTTATAATTTTATATTATGGTTGTTCCCTAAAGGTTAACAATATACGCGGTTAAATCAAGCTAGCATTGTAGTTACTGAGACTACAATGCTACAAGTATTATAGTTATAGAGATCTTTGATCTATAGTTTACCCATGTTGTTTCAGGTCTGAAGTCTCAGTCAAAGAGGGCCTTGTCCACTCCTCCTCGTCCCCCGTCTCGACGAGGGCGTGTCCTCAGTGACAAGCTGGCAGCTTCCTCAGGAGTCGATCCATCTGCCAAAACCATCAGCGTGCCTGTCTTCCACCTCTGTCACAAACTACTGCCGGGTACAAACGCACAGTCTTGTTCTATCAAGCACTCACATTCTGTCCGGTCCTCTCGCCCACTCTGTACTCGTTCCTTCTCATCTCTTACCTTTCGCTCCTCCATACCGATTAGAATGAGAGTAGAGGTCACCTCAGTGCCTGTCCCTGTATGCCTGCCACTTCACCTGACTTCATTTATTCAGAGATACAGAGAGCTTGATGAATGTCAATTTCAAAGTTTCATTCTCTCTCTCATCTCTCGCTGTCTCATCTTATCCCCTCTAAAGAGCCTTTCAGTGTTTCATTTCTGATTTAACGTTTTTGAACTCCACTCCCTCACCTGCCATTTGGTTGAAAAAAATTACTCACCTGATTCAAGCAAGGGTCTGAATTATCAATTGAGATAATAACTTTTGAATAAACTCTGGCTCAAACTTTTTTCTCTCCAGGTCAACCATTGCCGCCGGAGATGACCTTGGCTCAACTACTGACACTGCTGTATGAGCGTAAACTTCCTCAGGGATACCGCTCTATTGACCTAACGGTCAAACTGGGGTCAAAGGTCATCTCAGACCCTGGCCTCTCCAAGACAGATTCCTTCAAAAGGCTCCGTACGGAGAAAGGTATACAGAAATCTCACATGCAAAGACATAAAAAAAATCGTTAATTGAAATAAAGCTGATGAATTATAAATATTAAAACTTAAACGAAAAAGAGAAATATTGCCTTGACAAAATGCTGAAATAAGGTTATATTGAAGTAATAAAATGATTAAAGCTAAATAAAAGTAATAAAAATTACAAAAATATAAAATTACTAAAACTTAAATGAAATTACAATGAAAACTGAAAATATTAAAAAGCTTATTAAAAATATTAATAAATACTGTAATAGTATATAAATAATACTAAACACTCATCATGAAATGATAAACTAGTGTTTGGTATCAGTACTCTAATTCACAAACTCAGCTTAATTTGATTTCGATCTATTTGGGTATGTTTCAGTTACAATGTCCTCACTCTCCACTAATGCTGTACATTATACTGGGCAGGCTGATTCAAACCAGTAACAGATGAAACTGCTCATAGAAATCAGATATTTGGGAATCAGACTATACTGGAACCTTCTCATAAAAATCATACTTTCAGGAATCAGACTGCACTGGCTGCCCTGGCTAAGGCACTAAAATCAACAGGCTCAAATGAGTCGTTCATTAGAAACTCCAAAAAGTAATTTCTTTTCATAGTCTGCGTTCCTACTCAAAATTATTCTGCCGTTTTTCTCCCACATATCCTGTTTTCTGCCAGCCCAGGGAAAAATAGCCTGATTGACCACGTGTTTATGCTTGCTTACGTGCCCACACAATTTCACCCTTAGTGTCCTGCATCGTCAGATGTCAAATGATTTTCCTTTGCTCTGTCAATGATGTGTTCATGCTCTCTGAGGGATACAAAAAAAGCCCCCGTCCTGACAATGACAGCTGCCTCCCTACCGGATAGCCAATACTCTTGATTGATTCTGCTCTGTTGGCATGAGCAAATGTTCATACACACATATTAGGGCTGTCAACGAATATTCTAAATTCGAATATATATTCGAATAGTTTTTAAAAAACGAATTTCGAAGGGGAAAATTAATATTCGAATTTTAAAAAAAAGTGGGGAAAAAAACGCCCGCGATAGTAGAGGCGTGGCTGTCTGCTTTGCGAGTGGGCGCGCTAGCGGCCTGAAGCCTTGTTTTATACTTTCGCCTGGCTCCGCAGCGCGAGCCTTTACTGTCTATGGCGCGAGCCCCCGCTGACTGTGCGCGCTCCTCCCCAAACACGGACGAGGCGTTTAGTTTATACTTGACCATTGTGCTATTCTTTGAAGCGACAGAGGGCGACTCGGAGTAATTGTTCTATAAACCATCAGGAAAAAGCGTAGAGAAGAAGTGGGCTAATGTACACAGGTGACGATATTTATTTTAGTACACTTCACCGAAAACCACACTACAAAAGAATCATGTAAAACAGATCAAAGTAAACCTTGATATTACTTGTGACATGAGAACAAAATGTATGTAGAAATGTAATGTTAACTTGTACAACTAAATTTATGATCTCTTAAATGTTTCCTAATTTCACTAAACACTTTCGTGAGTTTTCACTTTGTTTCGTGAGCTTTTCTTTATTAAACGAGCTTGTTTATGCTTTTGTAGGCTCATTTTGTAAATATAAGCAACTAATTTGTATGTGCAAACTGGACCACCCTTACTTTGCATCGCCCGCCACAAGCTCTTTGTCTGCAACACGACAAGTAACGGAGAAATTAATTTCGTTCATTTGTAAGGACATGAGAGCGATCAGTGTCGTGGATGGGGCAGGCTTCAGGGAGTTCTGTCGAGCAGTGGAGCCGAGGTACCATAACCCTAACATTACTAAAGTGTAGGCTACTGTACTGACTGAAGAGATATTGCATGAATAAAGGATAAATGCACTGCTTCCACTGGTTTGATTATTTACCGTTTCATGACAAGGAAAAGTTCCATGTTTACCACAGCACAGCTCGCTCGGAGCGTTCAATATGCTGTAAAACTTCAATTAATATTTGTTTCAATCACTGAATAAAGCCTGCTATATTTGGGACAAGAGTCGCGACCTTAAATTGCTTGCACAAAACTCTTGATCAGCACTCAAAATGTGTTTGTTCATTTAAACCATTATGCGCAGAGAGCGTGAGGGTGAGGGCGAGAGAGTGTGAGGTCTGCGGTCTTGGCCATTAGTTGATTTACTTGTTTTTGTGTAGGTAATACGTTGTCAAATATGTTTAAACTTAAATAGACTACCTATACAAGTAGTTATGTCTCTTTGTATTCATTTGTCCTGTTATTGACGTAATGCGCGTCATTGACAAAATGCGCAACCAGATGTTCGAATAGTTCGAATATTCGTGTTTTTTTTAGAGGGAATATTCAAACGTCATTTTTGAGCAATTTTGACAGCCCTAACACATATACAGAGTTCCTGCTAAAGCTGATGATGTCAGCTCAGGTGAATCTGCTAACACAGGCAGAGTGCTGGATGTCACCTGTGACGGGAAAGTGTCCATAGGCCAAGCATCCTAACCGAGCACGACAAAACGTTAAACCATGAATCCCTCTTCTTCTGTGTAATCTAAGGTACGTTTGCACGACAACAATGTACTAAAAACGGAAACTTTTTCCTTTGTGTTTTTCGCGTACAGACGACGTGATCCGAGAAAATGACTAAAAATGCTGTATTATGCATGCTAGGACAGTAGGTGGCGAGGTCATTTTGTAAAGAAATACTACACATTTATAGACTGAACACATAATGCGCATGATGTCACCGTTTTCATCAATTCGCGTTTTTGTAGTTTACACAGAGACGATAAAAAAACCCCCCTGTGTTTTGAAACCTATTTTCAAAATGTTGCGTTTGCAGGCCCCCAAAATGTGATTTTGTGTAAAAGAGGGGACAGTTTTTAGTTGAAAACTGTGTTGTGACTAGGCATGTGCCGGTATCAAATTTTCATGTTGCGATTAATTGCTGAAGCTTTTATCACGGTATACGGTATTATCACGATATTGAAATAAGTTGCAAAAAAAGTTGTCATACTATAACAGGTTTAATAACTTTCTTATAACAAAAGAACCAAACATTTAAATACAATAAAGCAATACACAAAAATGTATAACGTAAACAAATATTTAAAACCGATTAAGTGCAAAAGAATTATAAAGAACAATAGGTAACACTTTACAATAATGTCTCACCAGTTAATGCATTAACATTAACAAAGAATTAATAGCTACATTTTTACAGAAGTTATTCTTCTTTGATAATGCTAGTTTCAAAAAGCAACTGTTAGTGTAAGCTCAGGTCCATTAAATAATAGTTACAACTTTTGATTTTATTAATGTGTTATTAAATGCTGAAATGTACATTTAACTAAGATTAATACATGCTTTAGAAGTATTTTTCATTGTCAGTTTGTTAATGAATGAACTAATGTTAAATAATAGAGCCTTTATTGTAAAGTGTGTGTGACTGAACAACAGTCAGAACATATTCAAACAATATCAAGGGCATGTAATTTAGTCCAGTTTAAAATATACAATGTTTAAAGGTTCCCTAGAATGTTTTGAAACAACATTTTAAATAGTTCTCTGGTATCTACATAGAGGGTATATGGCTTATTTAAGGTCAATAATTGTCCAGCTACGGTTTTACAGGTCCATTTACAACTCTAGAAATCTTCCCCAGGATGAAATGGTCTATTTTTGCCTTATTTGGAAGGGTCATGAATATTAATGCAGAGTTCTGTTCTGATTGGCTGTTGCGGCTCAATGATAGCAGGCACAACTTTACTGACCGTCTTGACGATGGAGAGATTAAGCATTCAACCTTATATATATCAATCAGTATATAATCATACTTCAGTTGTCAAAAATATAAATAAATAAATATCAAATTACTATCGTTTCAACTTAAATAGTGGAGGTGTTGACATTAGCTAGAAGGATCGAGTGAGCTATGTGTAAGCAACTAAACTAACATAGTATGTTACGTATCTATGGTTGCATTTACTAATTTATGACAACACTGGCATGAAATAATATTAACCTTTGTCATTAGACATACTATTTAGTTATGTAAGCCACTTGGATTATCCTATTCTTACCGTATAGCATCTTGCGTTGGATATAGACAACAACAGGAATATTATCGTTAATGTTGTCTCTCTAAGAAACTTTCGATTTAATCAGAAATGGTTTAGACAGTCAAGAAGTGGATAAAATCACTTACTGGTTGCAGGTATATGGTTGGAATTGCCCCTTTCTTCAGTGTCGGATGCTGAGCAAAGCCTGCTTGATATTGTCCTAGGTTTGAAAAACTGTCCGTGGTGAAATGGGCTGAGCAAACTAACAACTTTGAATTATATTGTTGCGGTATCCGATTATAAATAAACATCAGCCATGCCTGTTGACATGTTTTATCTGTGGGAAGAGTATGAAACGTCTTCACATCCCCTGCACAGCCTGGAACATAACATTTGTTTCCATGATCTGCTATGTTCGCTATCCTCGCGTCAGGCTTACTGCTGCAGAACTCCAGTTGATACGGCGGCTGCGCAGTTCCGCCTGACAGTGAACGTGCTGGCGTATGCAAATGTTGGGGGCGTACATATTAATGATCCCATCGATTGCATCACTGCTGGTGTTATGTTGAGATTCGCCTATTTTTCCGTGGTGTTTTTCACAAACGAGATTTACATATGAAGGAGGAAGCAATGGTGTTTGAGACTCACTGTATGTGATTTACATGTACTGAACTCCTGTTATTTAACTATGGCAAGGTTCATTCAATTTTTCATTCTAGGGCACCTTTAAGTTTGAAAATGAATAGCCTTAAGTCTTTTCACTGTATCGTTTGTTCATTTTAAACGGTTGATGGGTAAAGTATTCTTAAAATGCATTCTAAAAATCTGAATAATTCGTAATAAATAATTATTCACGGTATTTTGAAGTGCCCACAATAACAATATTGCGCATGTTCATTATTGCGGTATATCGTATTAGCGTTTACCGGCACATGTCTAGTTGTGACGGCCCCTTAAAGCTGCTGTCTGTAACTTTTTGTGTTCAAGATTTACAAAAATTATATAATGAGAAATGTACAACATGAATCCATTTCCCAAATCGTGTTTTTGTCTTACCCTGAATCATTATGGTTCACTTATAATAAGTGTTTATATTGGGACTATTTTACACCGGTCTGGTAGGAACCGCTGCGGAGGAGCACAGTCCCTGCATGACTCACCATAGACATAAACAAGAGAGACCAGCTGCAATGTTCTTCCACAAGACGCATGCAGTTCTGTTTATTAACCGCTAGAGCGCAAAAAGTTATTTTGTGCACTAAGTGAGTAGGTACTTCATTTGAATTTGAACTTACTTTGCGACCGTTGAAAACGTATGTTCTATATAGTATGAATGAGTATAGTATATATGTAATCCAGACGTACTACATCGCCATGTTTTCATTATCATGTGACCTACCAGCATCAGTTGCGTCCCTTCACCTCCGTTCATATATCCTCTCCCGTGGCCATATGGGATAGTAAAATGCACAATGTGTCCACTTTGTCACATATGTGCACTTCAGAATCTCGCTGGAAGTAGTAGTTAATCCCGGTACTTTTCGCTTAATGTTTTTCGAATACTATGAATTCAGACATACTACTGTGATGGCACACTGTATTTTGCATACTATACAGTAAGGAAGTATTCGATTTCGGAGGCAGCTTTTATTCTTTTTCCTAATCAGCAGCGACGACTGATGTGTAGCGAGAGAATTTGTGGGCCACTTGGTTTCGCATCATTTGGTGGACCCAAAAACAATTTGTTGGTCCAAAATCTTTTTATTTTTTTAATTTATTTTTTTATAAAGAATATGAGTAGAAAAAAAAAAACCTTGACCATGAACTCACAATTGCCAGTAAACTTGCACTGCTAGTGCATTTGCTGTCAACGTTTTTAACTTCTTTGTTCAAACTCTTTTATTAATTTAAGAGTTTTTAACTAATTTAAGATTATTTACAAGGATATTCGCCTTACGTATATAGTTGAACATTTGCTGTATACTGCTATAGTTGCAACATTGAAATCCGATGTAGAGATAGTGCTGCAGTATTTTGCTTTCAGGCAGTACAAAAAAAGCAGTTTGACATTGGAAAGTTGCCACACTTTGCTTTGTTAGGACACTGTGTCAGGATGTTGTATGGGACTGAACCGTAAGCTCTCGAACAGTTGAATTTTCATCTGGAGGTGGAGATCTGGCACTCTTTGTTTACTTCGCTCCACTGGCTTTTCTGAGCACACTGCGTTTGTTTGTTTGTTTGGCTCTGTAAGGAGTCTTGAAGCAGCCCGCGTTTGATGGCACCCGCTGAGTCTGTCATCAGATGTTTGTAGTTTAGCGATGGTGCCTGGGGGACTCGCCCTGCGGCTAATTGGCCATCTTAGCCGAGTCAAATCACTGTTGGCGTACCCAATCCTGCTTCTTTTCATGCACTCTTTCATCTCGCACCCCTCCGTCGAGGAGCTGAAAGGATGCTCACCAGCCCAGGGATAATTCTCTCCTCTCTGTCTGGAGTCCGTCCATGTCTCAGTGGAGGAAGACACTCCAACCACAGGCGGTGTTCTGAACCATTGCTGCTTGTTACTGTGATATGCCATCAACTTGTTGGCTATGAGTCCAGACTTGCAAAGTAGGTTTTCTGAGACTTTCATATGTGCTATGAAACTAAGATCAAATATTTCTCACTGACTTCCCTACAGCAATTGTGGAGTTAGTGCATTTCACATTTCTTCTCTAAAGTACAGCTTCTTTGTTTGTTTATCTCTACAGAAAAAGATTTTTTGGCTTTGAGTATTGCGTTCATCCTCTTTTTACTTGCACTGATCTCAACATCAAAGACATGAAGATCTCTGATGCAAAACCAGTCAAATGAAATAACAACAATTAAAAAAGAAAAGAAAAGATCTTTCACCATCCCCTAGAGCTTAAATCAATGAGTAATCTGTAAATACTTATTCTTTCTCAGTCACACTTTTTCTGCTGTTGGCCTTCACAAAGACAGGACTGAGCAGACTAAAATCCTCTCTGGGAAGTTGCATCTCTAAATGAATCCCCTCGAAAGCAGCACCTTTGCAAATACAGCTAAAACAAAACCAAAAAAAAAAAAAACTGTAGTGAATGTATATAGTTCTAGTTTCATAGGCTAGAAGTTGATCTTGGGAAGAGTAAAGCTTGTAGTGCTAATAGCTCATGGGGGTGACTGGTTTGTGAGTGAATTATTCTTTTCAATCAGTTCTTTTCAACGAATCACTTGAACCAGTTCAAAATCGTAATGATTTACTAGTGAATCAAATCATCTTAATAAAAATTAAAAAAATCATCCAGTAATCATAAATGATTGACGAGGGCATGGAAAAGTCATCGATCAAAAAGTCTGGGAAGTAAGAAACTAAATTCCAGTTATTTTAACTCAAATTTGTTATCATATTATTTTAATTTATTATCATAATCATAAACACAATGATTTGTTGCTGCAAGAAGTCATTCACAGGAAATACCTTACTTCCATGTTAAAAAATAAGGTGGATATGAACATGGAAAAAAATATATAGAGTGACCTAAAGTATTGATGCAGTATTGTAAGAAAAAGATCACAATCTATCAATATATGACCTCTCTTTTTGTCTCCTCTTTTGTTTTAGACGTATAAATGTCTCAAGTAGAGCCTTATGTCAGCTGTAAACTTCTATTCTGACTGTACATTCACAACAGACAATATTTCCTGCAACTTTCTCCTCATTCTCTTTCATTGATCCTCAATCTCAGTAAAGGAAAAACCTAATTTACAGGAATAATCTGATTTATGAGAACAGATATGAGCTCTTGTGCAGCACTGCCCGGTTGGACATCATGGTTTATGATGTGAACAATTGAGAACACTTTATTTACAGTATTTTATTGACGACATTTTGAATGATGCGTTTCCTTTCTGCTCTGTTCCTGTAGATCACTGTGAGATGCTAAGTGGCTGTCCGGACGATGAACCGATGACCCCGGGTGATGAGGGTTTGGATGCTGCGGTAGATGACTCCCTCCTGGAGACCAGCCCTATCCAGTCCCCCTTGCAGGTGTTCGCAGGTATGGGCGGCTTGGCCCTCATAGCAGAGAGACTTCCTATGCTGTACCCCGACGTCATCCAGCAGGTCAGTATCATATTCTACTGTGTAGGTAATTTTTTTGTAGTTACACTCCATTTCTGCTTCATAAGCTCGTCCAGTGACCGTACACTCAGGTTAGTCAGCATTGCCCTCTGAGCCTGTTTGTCCGGATTGTTCTGTGCAGGTCAGCGCCCCAGTGGTGCCGTCCACCACGCAGGAGAAACCCAAGGACAGCGATCAGTTCGAGTGGGTCACCATTGAGCAGTCCGGGGAGCTCGTTTACGAGGCACCCGAGACCATCGCGGCCGAGCCGCCGCCCATCAAATCCTCCGTTCAGACCATGTCACCCATCCCTGCCCATTCGCTGGCGGCGTTCGGCTTGTTTCTGCGGCTGCCGGGATATGCTGAGGTTCTGTTGAAGGAGAGGAAGCATGCACAGTGTCTGCTCAGACTGGTGCTGGGTGTCACGGACGATGGAGAAGGAAGTAAGTACTGCTCAAGTACAGGAAGCACTACTTCTGAAATTTGTTTACAGTTTAGCAATTAGTTTTGTTCATATAAAGTGAATCCAAGTTTTTTGGGCATAGATGCCTGTTTCATATTCAGTCTGTGTTCACATATCCATTAGCCCTGCGTGTATGTGTGTGTTTGAGAGAGAGATTATTGATTGAAACAGAGCAGACTGATATGGAACACTGTTTTTGATTCCCTCATCAGCAACCTCTGCTTATCTGTGTCTGCCATCAACTGTTTAAGTCACTGACTCAGAGACCTGTCAGACTCGCCCCTCATATTAAACAGGCTATTACTTATGCTTCCATTCAGAAGTTTGGGGTCGGTAAGATTTTGTAATGTTTTTGAAAGAAGATTCTTAAAGGGATAGTTCACTCAAAAAATGAATGTCATTTACTCGCCCTCAAGTTGTTCCAAACCAGTTCTTCTGTTAAACAAAAAAGATATTTTGAAGAATGTTGGTAACAAGACAGTTGACTGGCCCTCATTGGCTACTGTCAAACTGTCTGGTTACATATCAAAACAATGGGATCGGCATTTGCTTTTACGTCACTATTTTGTGCAATCTAAGTAAAGGGAAAAAAGTGATGTACTTGCTGGATTCAGCATTGCTATGATCAGATGCTTTCTTGCTGATGTTTTCTCACCACTGTCTTTTTTGTTGTTAAGAGAAAAGCGTGCAGTAAATATTTACATACTCTTTTGATATGCCACTCTCAGCAGTGCGGATGGCGTAGGCATATTCACTTGTATCGATATATTCTTACACCCCTATCAAGCTTCGAAATTGTGACCATTTTGTTCGAATATGCTCCCAAAATTTAATCTGTGCGACCTCAAAATATATTTGGGAGCATTTGTGCGAGTGCAAATAATTATTGAGATGCAACCTGTTTTCACTTCTCTACAATATGTTTGCTAATTACTGCACAGTAACATAATGTTGGAAAACACTTTTATTAGTATAATTTCAGTTCGCGGTCAAAAATGAATGGGAAGCGAATTTCATAACGTTTGGTACTGAAAATCTTACTGAAAGGCAATTCTTTTTAGATCAACCTCAAATTTGAAGCACAACTTGCTTAGATTTTATAGCTTTGATTTTCACAACGTCTTAGAGTAAAACAAGTTTTGGAAAATATATATTTCATATTAAAATTACAGCCAAAAAATATATTTTTGTGCATTTACCATTAAAATAAATGTAAAATTGTATAACTTGAACTTAAAAAAAAAAATTACTTCAGCAAAAATCTGGCAAGTGTCTTTTTTAAAAAAGAGTCTTTATTTCGAGTCCTGCCTATTGAGCACCTCAAATGAGGAATGCTTTTGGTCAGTGCTTGTGAGTGACCGTTAACTGAGATGCTAACTATGGTAACCATTTCAGTATCACTTATGAGTGTCCATTTCACATGTTGCCTTATTTGGACAAGTGCAGCAACTCACTAGGGTTTAGAATAAAACTACTTCATATGTGGAGATTGATAAATTATGATCCATCCTAAACCTAATATAACCCCTCAGGTCTTTATTTACAAAAATGCTATTTGGTGAGAGAGACTCTTCCATGTCCACACAAACCCACATTGATTGAGTTACTGCGTGGCTGCTTCATTGATTGGTTTAATTGAGCCTGGATTGGCTGCCTGCTTTGTATTTCTGTCAGTCTGGACTGTTGATTGGTCAGCTGATTACTTGATGTATTGGTAGACTGGTTAGGTATATTATTGAGTGCTGGAGAAAACATTCTTTTGATAGTTTGATGCAGATTTTTCTAATCTAGAGAAACTTTTTCTCATTCTCTCCATTCATCTTTCTTCCTCAAGGTCACATCCTGCAGTCTCCCTCTGCTAACGTTCTACCCACGTTGCCCTTCCACGTGCTCCGGTCCTTGTTTAGCTCGACTCCTCTCACCACGGATGATGGGCTGCTGTTGAGACGCATGGCTCTTGAGATCGGTGCCATCCACCTCATCTTGGCCTGTCTGTCTGCCCTCAGCCATCATGCTCCTAGAGTGCCCAGTGGCAGTGCCAACTCCAGTGAGGTCAGTGTTAACCCACACACGTTTGTGTCATTCAATTCACATTGTCAAATTGTCATGGTTGTGCCAGGGAATTTAAAGGGCAAGTCATAAAAATTTGGTATGACTTGTGTTCCTCTTTAGAACTCAAAAGGAGAAATTTGAAAAACGTTCACTACCATTTAAATATTAAGATTTTTAAAATGTTTTTGAAAGAAGTCTCTTATGCTCATCAAGGCTGCACTTATTTGATCAAAACTACTGTAAAAACAGTAACATTGTGAAATGTTTTAAAATAAAAATTGAAAAAAATGTTTAAATATATTTTAAAATGTGGTTTTATTTCTGTAAAGTCAAGCAAAATGTTCTGCATCTAATACTCCCGTCTTCCCGACACACGATCCTTCCGAAATCGTGCTAATTTATTGATCAAGAAACATTTCTTATTATTAATGTTCCAAACTTTTGTGCTGCTTAATACTTTTGTGGAAACTGTGAATTGAAAATTCAAAAGAACAGAGTTTATTTGAAATGGAAATCTTTTGTAACATTCTAAGTCTTAACTGTTCATTCTGATTCATTTTAATGTCTCCTTTATGAATAAACAAAAAAAAAAAAAACTGACCTCAAACCTCTGACCGATAGTTTAGGAGCTTTTAATCTTTTGGTTATAATCACTAAATTAAAATTTTGTGAGCCCATATGTGATTTTATGTGTGAGGAACAGACGCAATTAAGTTTGCAAATCTTCTTAAACAATATGCGAGAAATAGTAATGTCTGGTTTGTGAATTAATCATTGTTTTGAGTTAAATCTTTTCATTGAATCAGTTCACAAAATCTGAAAAGTTAATTCACAGTCTGGCTGATCTGTTTAAATTATCTGGACTAAAGTTATTATTGGACTTCAGAGAAAAAAAAGATAATAAAACACGCACCTTTTTAACTTCTTTATTCAGGTCGTCTCTGTGTGTGCGTGTGTAGGGGAAGGAAAAGACACTAATGTGAAGACCTTAATGGAGATGGTTTTTGTCTCTCTGACTGAGAAATGCCATTTTATTAATGACTGTGGTAGCCACTCTTTACAGACTGCTGAAGAGCTCTTTATTTAGAGCCCTTGTCTTAATGAGGAGAGGTGTGTGTGTGTGAGAGAGGGAACATCGGCTCATTCAGGTGTTGTGTAGTCCCATTAAAAAAGACGGTATTGAGAGGATTCGGACAGCTCTTTTAGTCATTACATGATTATGAGAAGTTTCACTCGACTTTAATGAAAGTGTCTTCACAAAGGACAACTGCAGCACAAACATAATGAGAAAATAATGAAAAAAAGACCATCATCATCAGACCCCCAATACCAAAGCAAATGACTTTCATAAAATCAATATTCTGCCCTTACAGACAGGTTTTATTAAAATCATTTTTTTTTTTATTCCAATGTTTAAGGGGGAAAAACGCATGAATGATAGTCCGCGCAGGGTGGTGTGTCTGTGTGTGTTTGTGTGGATTTATAGTTTGGTGAGGGGTGGGTTCAGGGTTGAGGATTTGAACGGTAGCCAGTGGCCTGTCAGATTCATAATGGGTGTCCTTGGGGCGGCAGAAGTATTGGCAGAGCAAATATTAAACCAGCTCGCTTTCAGCCGAAGAAGAGCACTGCGGTCAACATGCATTTATTCTGCTCTCTCTTTCACTCTTCTATTTGTCCCTCCATCTGTCTTATCACTAAAGATCTTCAAACGATCTAAAAATGACTCATGCAGTCCGGTCTGCAACCATTTCCCTATTTTCCTCTGCTCCTGCGATCCACAATAAAGTACAAACTATGTATGACAGCTGGTTATGAAAGCGTTTCATTGTGAGAAATGCATCGTTTTTCTTTTTTACCATGCTACTAGCCTATTGTTTAGCTGATGCACAGCTTCTGATCTCATTGTTTCCTCTCATAATGTTGTGACATGCTGTCAGTCTTTAGAGAACGCAGTACATTTCAGCAGGAAGTCAAGTCTGGAGCGATCAACATCAAACGCCCGAGTGAGGACTAGGAAACTCATCCTTTGCTTTCTTTCTGTCTCTATCATTTTGAGGAAGTTAGTACTTTTATTCAGCAAGAATGCGTTACTTTGATCAAACGTGACCGCAAAGATGCTTAAATGTTACAAAAGTTTTCTATCGAAATAAAAAAAATTGTTTGTTCAAGAATCCTGAAAAACAAAATGTAATGTAATGATTTCTGAAGGATCATGCGACACTGAAGACTGGAGGTAGTGGCTGCTGAAAATTGGATTAAATGAAAAGGAATAAATTATATTTTAAAATATATTCAAATAGAAAACAGTTTATTTAGTTAGTTATTAGTGAACATAAGAGGCCACTTTCAAAACATTAAATGTCTTTCCGACTCCAAAGATTTTAACAAAATTGTGACTTACCATGCTTACATTGAAATGCCAAATCAGTATTTAGCCTGCCCTGATAAATGATTGGCAAAGAGGTTATTTTGTTTACATATAGAAGTATTAAAGATACAGTAGCATAAACTTCCTGTTTAATTTGTGCTATCAGATACTATTAGTTTTAATGTAAAACTAAATTGTGGCTGTATTGGTGAATAACCCTGAGAGGATCAGAGACAAGGGTGAGTGGCTGTGTGTGAAACAATTGTAGTTGGAGTTTTGGATCGGAGTTGAGTGTGCGTTTTTTTTTTCTGCAGCCGCAGGTCTCCAGCGGGCATGTCGGTGGAACCACAGAGGAACAGCAGCTCTACTGGGCCAAAGGAACAGGCTTTGGGACAGGCTCCACTGCGTCAGGCTGGGATGTTGAGCAGGCTCTAACCAAACAACGTCTAGAGGAGGAGCATGTCACCTGCCTTTTACAGGTGTGTGTGTGTGTGGAAATATTGCAAGTGAGATTTCGATTTTACACCTGTTGGGATGTGTAATGGTACATTCTGTGTCTCTGTCAGGTTTTGGCAAGCTATATCAACCCATCGGGCTGCATGGGATCTGGTGAGACCCTCTCAGGAGAGGTCAGAGGTCACAGCAGCTCACTGCTGCCATCTGTCCTGCAGGAGCTGCTCAGCCAGTCCTGTCTCATTCCCGCCATGTCTTCATACTTGCGCAATGACTCAGGTAGGACCACACTTGGGATGTGCTTTGTGTAAAAAATGTTTTGAACATGACTGAGTTACATTTGTTTATGTGACTGAGAGAAAGACGTGTTATACGTTCCACCCTATGCCTTGTTATGTAGAGCCCCTGTCTCTCCTGAGCGATCTCTCTCTCTCGCTCATATATATATATATATAATTAGTTCACGTGACTCAAACTTTTTTCTATTCTAAGACCTTTAAAGCCATATGATAACTTTGTCTGAGAAACTTTTACATTTTGTTTATTCACTATCCTTGGCAATGTTCATGAGAGAAGTAGCAATATCCTGATTCATTACTGAATTATTCATTTAAATCAAATCTTTTCAATGAATCTGTTGAACCAGCTCACAAAACTGTGTTAATGATTCTTTCATAAATCGAACTGATTAAGTTCTCGAGTTCAACACACTGACTCAATGATTCGGCTGCGGCGGGGTGAGAATTTCAGTACATAACAGCCTGTTTATCACATTAAATGCTGGAATACACTACATTGATTGCCTAGAATTTTGCCCCGATTTGCAGTCTTGAGTAGTCGATGTTAGTTGCCAAAAGTCAGAGCCGGTCTTCAGATTTTAAGTAGTTGGTTGATGACAGATTTCACAGAAAATTGCATAGTGTATGATGGGCACAGACTAGTTTGAGCTGATTTTAGAAAGTATATTGTTTTCATGCATCTCCTAGCATTGTGGTGCATGTTTCTGTGCGAGTTTGTTGTTGTGAGAATGAATTTAAAGTCTGGTAATGTGCGATTCTCAGTTGTTTAGTGTATGATGTCCAGTTTTCTCTGTAACCATTTACAAAGTCGGCAAGTATATGATGCCTGGTATTTTAAAATCTGTGTAGTGTATTCCAGCCTTACTGTATATTACTGTATACCAGTAATTGTGTGGCTTAAGACCTCAAATATAGGTGTATTGACTAGGTATGTGTGAGACTAGTCGATTAAATGGCTACTATACTAGTTAAAAATACTAGTTGTTTACTTAATTGACACTTGAACAGTTGTATCCCTAGTATTGACCACCATTACAATACATTTATGGTGTTTTGTGTAGCTTCAAAATTCCAGTCCCATTCATTCTAACAGAAAAGAGTGACCAGTATTTAAAAAAAGTTTTGTTTTCCACGATTAAAGAAAGTCATGTAGTTTTGGAATGACATGAATGGTAAGTAAACTTACTGCTCCAACTGAAGCTCTACAGAATTAGTCATTTGTGTGATTTTTAAACAGTGGTAATTGACAAACAATGGTAGGTTTTTTTTGCAGTTCGCTTGTAGTCTGTAGTTTAAGAATTTTTTAAATCTAGGTAAAATATTGCCTGTAGTATCTCAATTAATATGAAATCGTAAAACTGAGTATTTTCTTTGTATTAAGTGCCATTAAAAACGCTACTTTGTTACTATAAAGAACCAGACAGCGGTGTGTGTTGGTGTTGTGTGAACACGGTGTGTGTGCAAGCGCTGCAAGTGTTTATTTCTCTCCGGCTTAATTAAATAAGCGCAGATAAAACGATGAGTGTAGTAATTAGCTCCAGATATCAGCTGGAGGTTTCAACCCTACATTGGCTTGGTGTATCTGACTCAAATCAACAAGAACAACACACACACACACACACAAACGTTTGCTCTCTAAACACGCACAACCAGCAGGGGGAGCAGCAGTTGGTCATTCTCATGAACAACTGAGCCAATAAAAGATTGCAAGAGAGAAACACGCACACAAAGAGTGTGTATTTTGTGCCCTGAGATCCTTAGCCGTCTCTGTGGCAGTGAAACAGGAAATGAGTGTCTCAGATCACCCCTGCTGTAATAACGCCCCAGCCACCTGATGAACGGGAGGGAGAAGAGATGAAAAGAGATGGACTGCTGCTTCCAAAAAGCATTAAGAAACAGCCAAGGGACAAACAACGAAGAGTACAAGATTACAGTATAGAGCTCTTTCTGTATGCGGACGCCACAAGCACACTTATTTTCATTGAGGATCTAAGGTGTGGTCTGGCACACACAGGTTCCAGCAGTCTGTCCAAACTCCTTTTCTCTTGCTCCCCATCCGGCACGTTCATTTAATACCTTCTCTCAAACATTATTAAGCTCCATCCTTTCTCTTTCCCCAGAGGTATTATCAAACCCACTTCTTTTCCCGACTCCCATCACTTCATCTGCATATTTTTACATAACTTTTTACTAATCTGATGGTCATACTGTTGATGAATATTAGAAAAATTGAAACCAAGAAATTTTTACGGACAAGAAAATAATACCCCTCTCAGTCCTGGTGTCAAGCTTTTGTGTTAATGCAGCTCTGCAACCATATGACATGCATTTCCTCTTCAACGTCGTATTTATTTCCATTTATTTCATAGTCCCCTGAAAGCTATTTTCATTACAGGGATATCACACTCGCCTACACATGGCACCCCTGACATATGCTGTAAGGCTTGTGTAATGTTAGCGTGTGTTTTTGTGAAACAGTGCTGACGTGGTGCACTCATTAAGTAGAGAAGGCATTTGAGGTGCTAGAGTCTTTTCCCTGTGTGTAAACCGAAATTATCACGGTGTTCTCTCGTTCATCTCTTCTCCCACCCCTTCAATATGACTCCCTGTTCACTCCAACACTATTTTTATTCATCTCCTCACCATTGCTTTGTTTCAAAATGTAGTGCTCTGCCTACAGAGACATTTTAAGACATAATTTGTGCGCTTTTGTTTTTAAAGTTAAGGCTTTTGAAAAGGTAGTCTGCCTAATTATGCCACCACATTTCAGCTAAATTCAAAGGCACTGTTGACTGTATTCTTTACAGAGTAGGCAACCACAGAAGGTATTGAGTTGCACCCTGAAAGAAAAAAAAGTTGGTGGGTGAGGCAATATAAATCTTGATCTATGTTTGTGTTAGTTGTAGGGCTGGACCAGAATATTTGAATATTCATTAGATGGGTTGGTATTCGACTGCATGAGTTTATATGGAAGAAGCATATGCCTGAGCTTGCATTTTCGGTTAAGCTGCGTTGGTTTGACATTGTGGAAAATAGAATAATAGAATCAAAATGTATTAGCCTTTTTATAAAGGCTATTAGCCTACTATAAAAAAATCAAAAAGACGGTATGGGTGGTGCCGCGATGGGCAGGTTATGTAATTGGTGTTATGCCTGAACACTCAGCAAGCCTAATATTACCCGTTATCAACCTAAATGAATCTACTGCGAAATATAGGAGCTTGTTACTGGGACGTAACAGACCTGTGTGTTTTGTATCACTAGTGCAGTGTCCGTTCTCTGAGCATATAAACCCGGCCGCGTGAGTCGCGCCACTGAAAATCTTGATATTCCTGCCTTTCTAATGTAAAAACTTTGTCTCCCAGTGGAGCTGCATGATTAATCATTAAAAGATCGCAATCTTGATTCAAATACCCATGCGATCTCATTCCTAAATGACAATCTTTATATTATACAGAAGTACTTGGATAAAAGTTGAAGGGGGGGTGAAACACTCAGTTTCAGTCAATCTCATGTCAATCTTGAGTGCCTATAGAGTAGTATTGCATCCTTCATATCTCCGAAAAGTCTTGTTTTAGTATATTTATAAAAGAAAGATACGCTGCACAGAGTCTTTCCGGAAAAAAAACGAGCGGCTGGAGCCATATCGTGTGGGCGGAGCTAAATAATCACGAGCGTACACAGCGATTGCGATGAGAGCTGAGAAAGCTGTGACATCCTTAAACATGGAAAAACGTTATCTTAAATAAACCATGGAGATCAATCAGATTTAGCCATACATATATGATCCAGAATCAGATCTAGAGGCTGAAATTGAACAGGAGAAGCAGCAACGACGACTACAGCAGGACGTCTCTATGGTATGTACTGTAAAACGTACAACTTATAATGGTACCTGCTTATAGCGGCTTGTCATGGGTGAGTTTTACAACATGGTTTATGAGGACATAATTTGATTTATGGACTATTTTATGCAATTTAATGTTAGCAGTAGCATGCGGAACGCTTTTGTGACTAGTGTGCGTTTACTTAGAAAAACAATGGAATAGTAGCGCATTTGAATGAACGAGTCGATAGCTATCAACACAAAGACATTTGAATCAGTTTTACTTACCGCCTGCTTCCAACCTTAATCGCTGTAACCGCTCCATCTTTCAGCTTTAGACGAGCGACAAATCCGGAGTTGAACTGGGCCTTGTTTGTAAAACGATTGTCGCCGAACGATCCGAACGAAACCTTGGGTTTCCCAGACAACCAAAAACACACATGTCTTTGTTGACATTGTTGATTTTGTGATGTCCTATGACTGCAGCGCAGCCAGCTTCCCTAAAGCAGAGCACCGCGCTATAATGGGCGTGCAGTTGCTCTCTCACTCTAGTCGCGCGTCAGCACGCCCCCTACAGGAAGAAGAGCCCGTACAAGGACATTCCGCCCCATCTGACGTCACATATACCCATACCGAAAAAAACTTTCCCAAACTTATGAGAAACCGGAAGGAGTATTTTTGGCACAGAAATACTCCATCAAACGTCCAACTTTTTTTTTCTTTTCTTTTTTTTAACTTTGCCCATGTTTAGCATGGGAATCCAAGTCTTTAACAGTGTAAAAATCTCAGTATGCATGAAACAGCATTTTACCCCCTTAATAGTTCAGATATAAACCCTGATGTCTACAGAAGTGATCATAATAGAGCAAATCACCTTTTGAAAGTAACTTGATGCTTCAAATAAAGATTGCATCAGTTACATTTTTTTTAAATTGTAGACTATGTAGAGCATTCCAAATGAATCACTTATGAAGATCCATGATGGTTAGGATGCTACCTATGTAGGCAGAGAAGCAGTTCACTAGTATTTGGAACAGAGCTCCTGTGCGTAAGGTGGTAAAAGTAATATGTTTTCAGTCTAAGTATTTTTTATTTGTGTGTGTGTGCATGCGTGCGTGTGTGTGTGCGCGCGTATGAGTGTCTCTCTGTGTTGATGTGGTGTCCTGTGAAGAGCAGAGATGTGTAAAGCATTTGTGATTCATGTCTTTGACCACTGTGTCACGTGTAACCTCAGGCAGGGGGCTTGCACAGGATTGTTGACTCCCAGGACACACACATCCCTCTGCATTAGGCCTGCAAAGCTATATCTGGACTGAATCATAAGTTCCTTATTCATACGTGTATGCCAGGAGGCAATGTCCATCAAAAAGCTGGAAGTACTTGCTTTATTTGAGGTTTGATTAAGGTTTGATTAAGCTCTTAGGATTGGCAAAGGTGGCCATATTAGGTGCCTCTTGCAGGTGTAGAGGGTTTAATTTAATCTCAGAAAGAGGGTTTGAACTGATTTCAAAGCTGTTATAGAGGGTTTACTCTAAGCACGTATACATGCACCGTTGTAATTGTCTTTATCGCCATTTTCAAGTTTACGTGGCATAATGCACAATTGAATGTTTGACGAATTAAATGTGCGTCACCTCTATCCTTTGGTGAAATGTAGTCTGATTAATGTGTACATGCGGGAGAAAATCTGTCTTAAGTCTTAATAGTCTTACTATTCTGGCACAAAAAAACGTAATGGTTCAATATCAGTCAGATTAAAGCTTTTACATTACATTTAAAAAGGCCAATTATTGTTTTAGTCAACTGAAATTTAACTTTTAAAGTGCATGTAAATGGACTTACTGACATAAGAACTGGTTATGGGAGTTTACACTGATCTGAGAGCTGGTGTAAAGTGTTCACACTGTTCTGAGTGCAGGTAGAGAGATTTTACACTGGTCTGAGAGCTGGTTTACAAAGAGCCATTGTAATGGGGATTTGTATTTGATGATAAGCCCTGCAGGTACATGCTGATTTACAGCACAGCCCTTTATGTGGCTTTGGAATTTATTGGGGGACCTGAGACTAAGCGTAAAGCCCCACTAACATTTCCACAGGCAGATTTTTCTGAGCACATTTTAGTGTGACGTATCGTAACACACTGAGATAGAGGGCAAACGCACTCACGCACAGAAACACCATCATTTTCAAAAAGAAAAAGAAAAAAATCAATCACGTGCACATTTTCATCTGTATTTGAATTGGTTGGGGGGGGGGGGGGGGGGCAATCTGTTTAGGGCATTCTGATGCCTCATTCTCATGCATGAAGCCATTTCTACCCCTCTTTCGCACGTGACATGAAAATTGACCTCTGTGATCTCAGAAGGCTTAAAAACACCTCCACCACTGGGACAGACAGATGAAAATAGAGGAGTAATACCATAGTAACCATCTCTGCCTCAACCTCCCTCCCTCTTTTTCTCTCTGTAGCTTTTCGCAACTGTTTGTTGTTTCACCAGCCTCTCCTTATGGTTCGCTGAGCTCAACTAACACTCAAAAACCCAAATGCATGACTCACACTCATAGACGTGCAGGGGCAGCATATACCTGATTGGTCAACTCTGGTCTTGAAACAAGACCATTTAGTGTAGCTAAAGCAATAAAGCATTTTTCCCTACGCATGCATGTCATTCACAGCATCCTGATTCATAGAATATCATTTTATTGATCAGATTCCCTATGGCACAGTACATCTAGTATGTAATCATGTATTGATACAAAAGTGTTTTCCTTTGCACAGAAACAACGTGCCTGACACCGCACTCAAATCAGAGAGAAAACACACACTCATATTTATCTGTTTATCTCCCCTCAACCTGTCAGAAAGAAGGAGGAACTGTAGTGGAAAAAGTGTCCAAGTGTCACCAAACAGCCTGTCTCCATAAGGTCCAACATTTCGAAACTGCAGTTGGTTCTTGGAGTGTCTCATTCTCTCTTTTGTTCTTAATAGAAAAATATTTTATAATTCCATTTTTTCCTTTTTATTGCAGAATTCTTTCTATTGGTGGATAAGTTTGGAGGGAGTTGTTCTGTTGCCCTATGACTTGTGTTTGACCTTTAGGGTCTTTCTGCATACATGTGTCCTTGTAATCGAAACTAGGCAGTGCTCGAAGTAATTCCCATAGCCAGGTAAAGGAAAGATCTCTTGGTCCATGATCACGTCTCGCAAGGGTTGGAATATGGCGTATCCAAGAATTGTTCTCTGTGTGTCCAGACATCTCTGTTAAGCTGATTTCCATCACATCGATGTATATACGCATGGGGTCAGAGGTCCCGAGCAGCCCAGTGTCATCTTCCACATTCTTCTCTTTGAGACGTCCACCCTGCTGTCATATCTCCCATCTCAACCTACTTCCAACCTGTGGATCCTTCTCAAAGAGTGGTGTAAATGTAAACAAACACGATGACGAAGAGGTTTAAGAAGGTGCCAATGATCCCCAGCAGAGCCAAGATGGACTCCTCTCGCTCCTCTTTTCCCTCTAGTGCCCGAACCTCCTCTATGCTGACGGTGGTCGTCCCCATTCTGACCCCCCCACCTCTGTCTCCGGGGTGCTTATCTGTGGAGAGCAAAGTGAGACAAACAATCAACAAGATATGGAAGCCTCTTTGCGTTCCTCCATGCGGCCCATCCACCCCTTATGTTCTCAGACGGCCACCAGAAGCACTCATCCAGAGGCCAGACCAAGCACTCAGTGGAGCGGCACGGGGTGAGATTTCTCTCTCAACTGATTGCCCAGCTGCGAGTGTGGCGTAATGAACACAAAAGAGAATGTCTCCCCCCCCACCTCCGTGATGGATTCCCCCCTCAGAAAATGATATTTCCCTGCGGAGCTGCTACAACAGTGCGACTCTCGGCAGCTGAGATGATTTACTGTACGTTTAAACCTTCTCATTCTCTGTTTGCCTCTGCCACGCACATTAAACGATATCTCTTTTCTCGTCCCATCTTTCCTTAGCCTATGGTTTAGCATGGCTCCACATTCATTGGAGCACACATAGAAGCATATACGTCCAGATTCTTATAGCTAGGCACCAGAACATCAAACCCGATAAGCAGCTTGGGGCCAAACATACAGTTCGGCGAAGTGGACAATAAAGCATTTAGACAAACTGACACAAATGGTGGAGACAAAGCAAGATGGGAAACATAGAATGTATAGGAAGAAAACAGGGAGTCTTACCCTACGGCGTGGGAGATCTGGAGGAAGATCCAGCATGCTGTGGGCTCATCACAGGAGAGGCATATCTGGGCTGACGGCAACATGAGGGCCAGCTGGCCAAGCAGCCGATGTCCCCGAGATAGTAAAGAAGGAAAAAAGAGATATTGAAAGGTGGAGAGAAAGAGAGAGAGAAAGAGAGAGAGAGAGAGAAAGAAGGAAAAAGAGTAGGTCTACAACAGCATCTCCTTGAGCCGTGTGCGTTACGCAGACAACAATCTCAGTCCCCAACGTCCCTCCCCTTCGCTCTCTCTTTCTTTCTCTCTCTCTCTCTCCCTTTGGCTTTCTCTCGCTCTTTCTGTGTCAGTATTCCAGCCTCCTTATGTATCACCAGCCCTTGCTTTTGTTCCACGTTCATTCAGTTCTTCTTTTATCCTTCTTCCCAGCGTTGTTTATTTTTTTATTCTTAGCTTGAATGACTTACACCTTTCATTCAAGGAGGGCTCGGAGAAATCCGCTCCCTGCTCTCCTTTCCCCTCCCTCTCCCATGCTCTCTCTCTCCTTTTACCAAAATCCCCCTTTAAAAATATCCCTCTCTTCCTCCCCTCCTTTCTCTCCCCTCCCTCTTAGTGTCACACACTTCTCCATTCTCTGCTGTCACTCTTGTCTATCTGACCCTTTTAGCATCTGAAAGTAAGGCGTCTCAGCATTTATAAAAAACACCGGCCCCCACCTTCTCTCCTTTCCCTCCTCCGCGATTTCTTTCCCTTCTTCTTTTGCGCTCCTCTTTTGCTGTGGGTGTAGAAGCGCTACAGATGCACGCAAATGCCTCCGGACGCTCATGAGATTGGTGACCTGCGGCTGCGAGCTCCCCACCCTGCCGTTCTCTGTCCGTAGCCGATGGCAGTCGTGTGGTTATAGGTCCCGTCTCGGAGCCTGAGAGCGCCGTGCATTGCATAACCAAGCAGAGCGACTGGTAACCGCGGAAACAGAGCGAACGAGGGAGATCGAGAGGGTGGGCGGCGAGGAGGCTCACACGTCAAATGTCTTTATTGCCAAGAACAATGTAGCGCTACAGAGAGATGAGGAGAAGAGAAACATCCAAATGGAGAGGTGGTGTACAATGGTGGCTATTTGGCATATTTGGGATTTGATGGATCACATATGTACATAAAACTGACATGAAGTGTCCTAGTTTTGTGTCTATCGATGATCCCCAACTATTTTTCAGGCTTTTTTTATTATTTATCCTGTCCTCTTTATAAAGTACACTCTTAAGGAAGAATACTAAGACCATAAAAGCCTGCATTAACGTTTTCTTCTTGTTTAATTGGTAGTGACAGCTGAGAGTAGGCAGGAAATGATGAGGAGATTAGGGATAAAAGGATTGGAAATGAGCTGGACTCGAACTTGCAATGGCTGTGTGTGCACCAATGCGCAATGTTTCAGAACTTTCAGTTTCTTTACTACAGGCTAATGCACACAGTTGTTGTTTTTTGTTGTTGTTGTTGTTGTTTTAAAGAGGAAGTACAGGAATTGTACTTTTTTGATTTTATTCACACTTAAGCATGTAATATTTTTGTGTAATTTTCCAGTTTAAAAATCCCTGAAACAAAATAAATTAACTTGAGAAGCAACACTTCAAAAGACATTATCAATTGTTTTAAAGCACATTTTTTAATGTGTATTTTGTCTTACTGTACTGGCCTTTTTCTTTTCCTGTTTTAAGTATAAACAAGTTAAAAACATTCTTAATATTTTATGCAGCAAGTACATTTATTTCAAGAGTTTTTAGATGATTCTACTGTAAAATGTCAAAAGACTAAATAGAAACTCAAGAAAACATTTTTTTCAGGAAAATTTAAGGATATAGATTTTATTGGACAGTTTAGAAAATGATCACATTGACATTTTAAATGAAATGTATCTCTATCACGAGCCCCTCACAGTAAATAAATTTTATTTAAGTGGCCTTTTAATGCTGACAGCTTTGGAGATGAAATGTGAATAAATGGCAACTTGTTTTCTTGTAATCCTTGTCTACAGTGGTGAACTCGAAACTCAAACGCAAGCTTCTATTAGCACAGCGTGTCCGAGCACTGACTCATTCTGACCCTTGAGAAGCATGATTCTTGTTTTCTTTCTCACCATCATATAAAATAAAATGCAGCACAACCTCCCCCCTCCTCCTTGTGTACATCTGACCCCTGTGCGTTTTACGATTCTCCGTCCTGCTCTTTGCCCTTATCTGGTCTCCTGTCCATTGGTGTGTGTTAATAAACTATCAACCTCATTGTCCACATTAACATTTTAATGGAAGAGGGAGAATAGAGGATCTGTATACACTCCGTTCCTGCCACATCCAGTCCGATAAAATCATATATCAGTGTTATGTGCTACATAAATAAGTTGGTTACTTCTAGCAGCCCTCGGACCTCAGCAAAGCCAGATCAATTATTTACTGTTTCAATCTGAAATAATCCTGACCTCTGGGCTGGCGCACAATTACAGGAGGTCAATAAAAGACTATACCTACAGGCACAACTGTACCAGTCTGAGAGGAAGTAGTTGACTGTAAAATCTTGAAACGGCATTTGCAACCCAATTTAATTCTGGAATGTTATTTTTGTGGGTGAAAAGGCTGTTCAAAGAGGAAAAAAACCTCAAACAGTTTTGAGTGTTATTTGAGTGTTACATTTTATCTGGTTGTTGTCTTCTTGTTTTTGTTTTGTTTATGTATTCAGCTCCCACATCTATTGAATCTGAATTAAAGGGTTGTTTTGCCCTACATAAAACACAAAAACTTTTTTACCTCTTACCTGTTAGAATTAATTTTCAGGCAGATGCAAAGATACTTAATAGTGTCTAGAAATGAGCATGAAAAGTAAGTGTGTTTGTGTGTGTGTATGTGTATATATACACACACACACACACACACACACATATACATATAAACACACACATATATATTAGGGCTGGGCAAATTAACGCGTTAACGCGGGCAATTCATTTTTTTTCAGCTTAACGCATTCAAAATATTTAACGCAAATAATGCAGCGTCCGTTTTTATATCCATTTTTGCCTAGCGTTACATGATCACGCTCCTATTCATGTAAATGCTTCCAAGTGCGACAAGACACAAGAGAAGACGCTGTATGTCAATGTCCTGTGTGTGTGTGTGTGTGTGTGTGTGTCAGTGTCCTGTGTGTGTGGCTGCGTCTCATGTCAGCTAATCGAGACACACACACACACACACACACACACACACACTCACACTCGAAGCACAGACACACACACACACACACACTCGAAGCACACTCCTGCTACATCGAGTTCTCTTTTGCTCTTGAACAAACAATAACAACACACAATTTTGAGTATTCTCATATTAGGAGTCTTAAATTAGTTAAATAACGTCTTAAATGAACTTAAAGAGTTGTGAGGAAATGAGATGCACGGGACAGCGCATCAGATCCGCGTCATGTTCGTCAGCGGCTGTTGCCTATCATTAAAGGAGTGGTAAACCACGATTTCACTTTTCTAACTTTAGCTAGTGTGTAATGTTGCTGTTTGAGCATAAACAACATCTGCAAAGTTACAACGTTAAAAGTTTAAAGCAAAGGGAGATATTTGCTTTTAAAGAAATCAATTTCTAAGGACTACAGCAAATGTCTCTGTGATTTTAAACTACTTTAAAGCCAGACAAAACAGCACTAGAAACATTGTGTTCAATGATACAATCTATACGATCTACAAATCTCCATAATTTACCATGGATTTACTGTTGGAACACTATAACTGCACTATGGTACTGTGGCAGAAATGTGGGATATTCATATAGAATTGTATTATATTATTAATATAGTTTAATACATTAAAGGAGTAATGGAATATTATTACAGTATTTTTATTTATCTATAGAATGTGTGCATTTATACTAAATGTTTTTAGGCTACCGTTTTTCATACAAATACCATAGAAACAATATAGATATATTTTTCCATGGTAGTGAAGAGCTATATGCATGGTTTTAAGTGTGGTTATCATGATCTAAATGTATGATACTATGGAAGACCAATGGTTCATTTGAATAAAACTCAGAATATTTACATTTTACCATATCAAAATTAGGTTGTTAAAGTTTTTACAGATGTCCATGTTTTTGTTAATTTACAGAGAGGAAAATAAGTATTTGAACACCCTGCTATTTTGCAAGTTCTCCCACTTAGAAATCATGGAGGGGTCTGAAATTGTCATCGTAGGTGCATGTCCACTGTTAGAGACATAATCTATAAAAAAAAATCCAGAAATTACAATGTATGATTTTTTTACTATTTATTTGTATGATACAGCTGCAAATAAGTATTTGAACACCTGTCTATCAGCTAGAATTCTGACCCTCAAAGACCTGTTAGTCTGCCTTTAAAATGTCCACCTCCACTCCATTTATTATCCTAAATTAGATGCACCTGTTTGAGGTCGTTAGCTGCATAAAGACACCTGTCCACCCCATACAATCAGTAAGAACCAACTACTAACATGGCCAAGACCAAAGAGCTGTCCAAAGACACTAGAGACAAAATTGTACACCTCCACAAGGCTGGAAAGGGCTACGGGGAAATTGCCAAGCAGCTTGGTGAAAAAAGGTCCACTGTTGGAGCAATCATTAGAAAATGGAAGAAGCTAAACATGACTGTCAATCTCCCTCGGACTGGGGCTCCATGCAAGATCTCACCTCGTGGGGTCTCAATGATCCTAAGAAAGATGAGAAATCAGCCCAGAACTACACGGGAGGAACTGGTCAATGACCTGAAAAGAGCTGGGACCACCGTTTCCAAGGTTACTGTTGGTAATACACTAAGACGTCATGGTTTGAAATCATGCATGGCACGGAAGGTTCCCCTGCTTAAACCAGCACATGTCGAGGCCCCTCTTAAGTTTGCCAATGACCATTTGGATGATCCAGAGGAGTCATGGGAGAAAGTCATGTGGTCAGATGAGACCAAAATAGAACTTTTTGGTCATAATTCCACTAAACGTGTTTGGAGGAAGAAGAATGATGAGTACCATCCCAAGAACACCATCCCTACTGTGAAGCATGGGGGTGGTAGCATCATGCTTTGGGGGTGTTGTTCTGCACATGGGACAGGGCAACTGCACTGTATTAAGGAGAGGATGACCGGGGCCATGTATTGCGAGATTTTGGGGAACAACCTCCTTCCCTCAGTTAGAGCATTGAAGATGGGTCGAGGCTGGGCCTTCCAACATGACAATGACCCGAAGCACACAGCCAGGATAACCAAGGAGTGGCTCTGTAAGAAGCATATCAAGGTTCTGGCGTGGCCTAGCCTAGTAAACTTTGGAGGGAGCTCAAACTCCGTGTTTCTCAGCGACAGGCCAGAAACCTGACTGATCTAGAGAAGATCTATGTGGAGGAGTGGGCCAAAATCCCTCCTGCAGTGTGTGCAAACCTGCTGAAAAACTACAGGAAACGTTTGACCTCTGTAATTGCAAACAAAGGCTACTGTGACAAATATTAACATTGGTTTTCTCAGGTGTTCAAATACTTATTTGCAGCTGTATCATACAAATAAATAGTTAAAAAATCATATATTGTGATTTCTGGTTTTTTTTTTTTAGATTATGTCTCTCACAGTGGACATGCACCTACGATGACAATTTCAGACCCCTCCATGATTTCTAAGTGGGAGAACTTGCAAAATAGCAGGGTGTTCAAATACTTATTTTCCTCACTGTACATGAATTTACATCTGCATCCTCCTAACTCAAGCTACTACTACTGTCTACTCACTGTCAAATGTGCATTTCTAAAACAAATGTAATATTATTAATACTACAGCCCACTGTGCCAAAGATATTTTCATGACTAGAAACAAATCACCCGTTAACACATGCAGAAACTAAGACATTATTTTTTTTTATAATAAAATATTTATTTTAAGGAAAAAGGAAAAGTGTAAAGAATTCAAAAACATGAAGTGTTTGTCATTTTCTGACATTTGACATTTATCGTTATGAATATCGATATCGACAGATCTGATTTTTGTTTTTATTGAGATTTTTTTTTTTTTTGCCATATCGCCCAGCCCTAGTTATATTGGTTATGTAGGTCCATAGCAAAAAAGAGCCAGGTGGTTGTTGGAAGGAAGGTGGTTGTATGTCACTCCTTTTTTTTATTTTATGGATTGACATAATAATGACACGATAATTGAATCATGTGTGCAGTGAGAGTCGTTTGCTATCAACACAATGGAGTTTTTTTCAAATAAACAATGACGACCGACGATGAGGTTCAGGCTTTATTAAGTTTATTTGTGGAGGACGAAACCCAGTGGGCTCTGGAAAATCGCACGCAGTCTTACGTCACCAGACTAATCTTCACGGTTCTTTAGACTGTGATGGAAATGCAGACAGCTGCAGGTCTGGGGGGAAAAAAGAGTTCCTGGGAAAAAAGTTCTTGTGACAAATTGTTCCGGGGCATTTTGGTTGAAACGGGGCGCTTGTCTCATGCCAGGACAGCTCCCCACCCTCCCACCCCCCTCTAGTTTTCTCTTTTTTGTTTTCTCTTTGTATCTCTCTCTCTCTCTCTTTTTCTTTCTCTCTTTGATAATTAGTATCGGCACATTTCAGTTACCATAAATGTGCAGAAATTATCGCACAGTCCAATTAAATGAAATTATCATGTGGGTGAATTCCCTCGGTCCTGGGCTCTCAGCGCCGTGCCAGAACATTTAAAACAGATCAAAATGAACCCAGCAGGTTAGGAGCCATGAAGAAAGAGGCATGTGTTTTTTAGTTTTTTTAGTTTTTTCAACTGCTCCAAGTGGAGTTCCTTGTCAATGAGCCGTTGTTTATATTCATTTATTTGTTTGTAATTTTCTCTCTCTGGAGCTGTGGATCATATAATCATCAAGCTGACAGCCGGTGGTGGGCGATTATGGAGCGATCTCATTACTGTACATGTGTGACCATAATGTATTGAACAGATTGTGCTGACTCGAAGATCTGCTTGTGTTCTAATATTGATCTTCTATTAATATATTGTTCTGATCATTTAAGATCAGACCACCGCCTTTGACCTCTGATGCACTTCTGTAGCATAGAGGTTAACTCGATGGAAAATTCACAAAATAATGCAGTTTTTGGATTAAGCTTTTTGTGATAAAAGGCCTTTTTCAATATGAATCTTTGATCATTTGGAATTATTGGTAAAATCCTTACATCTTTGTATTAAAAATTGTACACAGAATAAAAAAAAATAAAAAAAGTTAAATGTATTAGATCTACAGATTATTTATATCTTTTTATATTTTCTTCTTCCAGGGTTAAATAATATACTTTTCAACGCAATAACAATAAAATGGTAGATTTGAGCTTTTATGTATCATTAATATTTAATTAAAAGAAGTTATATATTATATGTATACTATTTGTTACAAAAAAAACTAACAGTGATCTCAAAATAACTGATAAAATGAACAGATTGGCTTTTTCAACCAGTTTTGGCCTCAAATCTTCAGTGGCAGTCATTAGGATGCACCCTTAGTCTTAAATCTTGTTGAGTCTATTTATATGTAGCTTTTAAAACAGCAGTGGATGGTATAATATAGACCTTGAGCAAGGTTCTGCAGAGGCACACAGAAATGGACAGTGGTGAATTGGGTCAGTTCTGACAAGCTTTTCAAACATCCTGCCGCAACATCCTGCAGGATGCACTCCTTCTCCCCTCGATCAAATGCCAAAAACAGAGAGAGTGAGTGATGGCTCGGAAACCTTTTAATGGATGTGTGTGCCCTCATCCGATGCACATTCCCGCCTTTTCCCATTTTTTTTCTCTCTAAATCTCCACCACGATCATCATTAGAGGACAAACTCTGAACAATGCACACAATTCATATCTGACAGTCAAAACCTGCAAGATACATAATTTTTCTCCTGCTGAGGTTTTTTTTTCAGTGTTCTTTTTCTTAAGATGTTTGTAGTGAAGGGTTGTAATAACAATCAGTTTGTTTCCTCTCTGTTGTGATGTATTAATATATCTCATTCTGCTCATTTAAACAAGTGCCCTTTGTAAAGTCATATTCTCCTCTCTCAAAAGCTCTTCGACAGCATCTGTGTGCCCACACAAAATGCCAAATGTCAGTCAGAGGGCTTGTCAGAATTAATTATGCCCTCCTGCTTGGAGAGAGATAGATACCCCTTTTTACCTAGATGGGTGCACGGGAGCTAAATTGGATAAAGAAATGAGAGTGGAGGAGCGTAAGGAAGGATTGGGAGGACAGGAATGGCATGGTCATTAAAATGAAGCAACCACAGAAAGTAACTGGACCTCAAGATTATTTTAGCTTTGTTATACTTCAGTTGTAGCCTGACGTCGTCATACTCAATTCTAGTCAGAATTTGAGTCTGATACTTCTCCGTTGGGCTGAGATTATGGGGCGTGTTTAAACTGAACCAGGAAAGACCTCAATTGGATAGACCTACAACCAATCAGAGCAACGGAGCGACGCATAACGTTAGTTGTCAAATGTCAACAGAACTCAACTGCACTGTGCTGCCAAGTCCGTGGGTTGAAGCGACCCCAATGATGTGATATATAGACCCAGGAATGCGAAATTTAGCAGGCAGTCCAGCCAAAATAACACATTTTACCCCCCAAATGCCATTTTTCCCAGAGAACGCCCCCGCCCGGAAAGCTATTAGGCTTGTTTTTGGCTAGTTTTGAGTAGCAATTGGGTGAGTTTTGCTGTAAAAACTTGGCAACCCTGTCCGCACGCAAGCTGGAATAAGTCACGTTAGAAGAAGAAGAACGATCTTTGACGGTGTTGTAAAAAAGAATTTAAGGATGCACAGAGTACTTACCAACACGATCATCATTTCTGAGAGAAATAGTAAAGGTGAATGCATATACGAACAAGTTCTCCGTTTAGGATTAGAGCAAATTCAACCCAAGCGCCTTTGATGACGTGGATGATTACGTCACTGTTTATCATCTGTCCATCATCGTCTAAAGCCCGCCCTGACAATTTCATTGGTCCGAACAGTTTCTGTTCGGGCCTAATTACTTCTCTACGGATCAAGTCCAGACCGAACTGCCCGTGCAAAAAAAATTGTGGGCGGGGCTAAGTTCGTCTGGCATCCAGGCTACTTCAGTTGGCTTTGCGGAGTGTTGAATGCTGTTTTTTTTTCTTGGTTTATGCTGGTGATGTGGACACAGTTTCTAACCATGGCTCGACATCGGAAATACTCTACCATTCAAAAGTGTTTGGTCAATAGGATTTTATTTTTTAAAGAAATGAATACATAGTTCTGGCATGAAACTCTAGATAGCGCAAGCTAATAGGTTTGCTGTTAGCAGTCTGCAGCACATCTGAAATTAACATCTAAGATAAGTAAACACTTTTACTCCATATCTCATTGCATATTGCGTGGTTTGCTTATTAAATGGGTAATCATAACAGTTTAACCCACCCAAGCGTTATTTTTAAGTCTTGTGGCATAATTTACTAAGCATTAGAGCTTAGACACATTAACTGTAATTATGTGTCCCGAGCCGATTTAAACCCGACCATTTTTTAATACGTGGGCCGTTATAACTGACGTTCTCAACTACAATTCCGAGTTGTTTGAACTGCAGAAATCTGTTTCAAATTATATTTATACATTTTACTGATAGTTCCACGTGAAATTAAAATAAAGCCATATTTTGCTCACCCTGCTGTAATGATTAAAAAACCACAAATGCTTGATCAAGGGCCCGGCCCGAGGATAGTGGCGGGAAATATCGGCCTGACCCGACACGGTCAAGTACGGGTAATGTAGATGCATGCATTTTCTGTGAAGCTGCTTTTAAACAATATGTATTGTGAAAAGCGCTATACAAATAAATTTGTATTGAATTGCTGTGAGGATATGCTGTCTATGTACGAATATGTAAAAAGGTAAAAGTGAAATAAGCATTTGAGCTTTCAACGGGGTGACCATGTTTAGCTCTGTTTGCATAATTCTAAAGATTCGTTCATTTATTTTCAATGGCAATGTTTTCATTAGCTACGCTTAAAGCTGCTGTCCGTAACTTTTTTTGTGTTCAAGATTTACAAAAATTATATAATGAGAATGTACAACAGGAATCCATTTTCAAAACCATGTTTTTGTCTTACCCTGAATCATTATGGTTCACTTATAATAAGTGTTTATATTGGGACTATTTCACACCGGTCTGGTAGGAACCGCTGCGGAGGGGCACAGTCCCTGCATGACTCACCATAGACATAAACAAGAGAGAAGTAGCTCCAGCTGCAATGTTCTTCCACAAGACGCATGCAGTTCTGTTTATTAACCGCTAGAGCGCAAAAAAATACGGACTGCAGCTTTAATGTGTGCTGTTGATCGAAGTACACTCTTTCTGTCCACTGTCTTTCTTAATCGTTTCAATAGGTTAATCACTTATCAATAAAGTATTAGGATTATGTCAATGACACATCAAATGATCAATTATTATTATACTTTCTCAGGTGGTTATGAAAAAGTCATGAAAAAAAGTTTTTCATGGTTTCCAGAACAAAATTAACTGTTGAACTGTTAACTGACAACTTTTTTAAACATTTATATAATAAGAAATGTTTCTTGATCATCAAATCAGTATATTAGGATGATTAATGGGGTATGTGAGAAATGGCTGCTTTTTGCTAGTCACATTTTTTTATTTGAATCAGTTGGTCAGTTCGCTGTCCAAAATCCTGCCCTCATGAGTAGACTGACACAATGTCATTAAAGAGCTTCAGAAACTGATTCCTCTTTAGATGAGAGAAATGCTCTGAATGATTTAGTGGCTGTAAATGATGCAGAAAGGGAAGTGCGCTTTGTTATCCTTCCGTTAGCTGAGGTTTTTATAGCAGCTTTGCAGAGGAGGAAAATTACAGCCCTGTGGTCATCACCATTAGCTCAATCAAACATCCTTGTGTATAAACAGCCTGTGAGATACAAGACTATTTTTTTTGTAAATTATAGCTTTTGTGCAGCGCAGACACCTCCTATAAGCAACTCGTACATAAACGTCTGGAAGGGTGCCACTTTCTCATGAGGGTGTCGATGTTAATGTCTACAATCAGATTGTCAGGGCACCAAAGTGTCTGCTGGCTGACTCCACGTGTTTAAAGTAACTCTGAGAGCCACCACTCTCACCTGTAATATCTGGGGTCAACTGGAATAAATCCAGAGAGAGTGGCATTTTGAATCTCGACTCATTCTGCCGATGCTGTTAAATTTGGTGTGGTACTGGGACAAGAAGTGAAAGTTTCTTTTAGTGGACTATGGTGGTACTCATCCCGTTTTGTATAATACTGTTTAAATTAATTTTAGGGTCAGTAAGAATTTTAGGCTGTTTATTTAATCCTTCAGAAAGCATTCTAAGATGCCGATTTGGTGCTCAATAAACATTTCTTATCGATGTTGAAAACGATGATACTTTTTTTTTTTCAGGATTCTTTGAATATAAAATTCAAAAGAATGTAATTTATTTGTAAAATAACTATTTTTAACATTATTAATGCCTTTACTGTTACTTTTGATCGATTTAATGTGCCCTTGCTGCATACAAGTATTTCTTTAAAAAAAGAAAATTAAATATTAGTTATTTCTACATGAGACATCTGTTCCTTACAGTGCATGCAGAATATATTCCTATTATTTTTTTTCATATATTTATTCTACAAACAATACCCCATAATGGAAAAAAGTGAAAGAAGTTTGTTTGAAATCTTTGCACATTTATTAAAAATAAAATAATAAAAAAATCACATGTACATAAGTATTCACAGCCTTTGCCATGCCACTCAAAATTGAGCTCCAGTGCATCCTGTTTCCACTGGATCATCCTTGAGATGTTTCTACAACTTGATTGGAAGTCCACCTGTGGTCAATTCAGTTGATTGGACATGATTTTGAAAGGCACACACCTGTCTATATAAGGTGTGTGTCAGAGCACAAACCAAGCCATGAAGGAATTGTCCAAGGAAATGTCTGTAGACCTCTGAGACAGGATTGTATCAAGGCACAGATCTGGGGAAGGGTACAGGAAATGTTCTGCAGCATTGAAGGTCCCAATGAACACAGCACATCATCCGTAAATGGAAGAAGTTTGGAACCACCAGGACTCGTATAGCTGGCTGCCAGGCCAAACTGAGCGATCGGGGGAGAAGTGCCTTAGTCAGGGAGGTGACCCGATGGTCACTTTGACAGAGCTCCAGCGTTTCAGCTTCCAGAAGAACAACCATCTCGTCAGCACTCCACCAATCAGGCCTGTATGGTAAAGTTGCCAGACAGAAGCCCCTCCTCAATAAAAAGCACATGACAGCCCACCTGGAGTTTGCCAAAAGGCACCTGAAAGGACTCTCAGACCATGAAAAAACTAAATTGTCTGGTCTGATAGAACTCTTTGGTCTCAATGGCAAGCGTCATGTCTGGAGGAAGCCAAGCACCGCTCATCACCTGGCCAAGACCATCCCTACAGTGAAGCATGGTGGTGGCAGCATCATGCTGTGGGGATGTTTTTCAGTGGCAGAAACTGGGAGACTAGTCAGGATTGAGGGAAAGATGAATTCAGCAATGTACAGAGATATCCTTGAGGAAAACCTGCTCCTCCTGCTGTCCTGGTCCTCAGACTGGGGTGAAGGTTCATTTTCCAACAGGACAAGGACCCTAAGCACACAGCTAAGATAACAAAGAAGTGGTTACGGGACCACTCTGTGAATGTCCTTGAGTGGGCCAGCCAGAGCCCAGACTTGAACCCGATTGAACGTCTCTGGAGAGATCTGAAAATGGTTGTGTACCGATGCTCCCCATCCAACCTGATGGAGCTTGAGAGGTCCTGCAAAGAAGAATGGGATAAACTGCCCAAAAATAGGTGTGGCAAGCTTGTAGCATCACACTCAAAAAGACTTGAGGCTGTAATTGGTACCAAAGGTGCTTCAACAAAGTATTGAGCAGGGCTCTACGCTAAGATTTTTCTTGAAGTATTTGTGCTCATAATTTAAAAAAAATTAGGAGCACTTTCTGATCAATAACACGCATTCCAATTATAACTTTCCCATTACAGGACGATCTTTGTCCCTTTAAATTAATGTCCAATGGCATTTTTACCATTATAAGAGCAATTTTGTCTAAACTTGTCAATTTCTTCAATTAAAATAGAAAAGTTGTTTTTAAAATGTTAAATTAAACAATAAATTCAGTTAGAGCAACAAGACACAATCAGACTGTTAGCAATCTAATTAAATCAGCATCAAAAGGTCCATCTTTGCACTGTAGAAGTGGCACAGCAGCTCTATCTGAAGTGCTGTTTAGCCTGTTTAATGCAGCTCATGGGTAAATAATGTTGTATGAATGTTTTAAATATAAGTTTTTGAATTTACAAATAGGCTATGTACAAGTTAAACTTTAAAAGTTTAATATTTTAAATAAAAAGTCCATGCAAAGTATAAATATGAAAATAAACAGCCAGTAGAGGGTGTCAAATCTATGTGCGATTCATTCATTCAATCGTTCAAACGCAGATTCCTTCAAATCGAACCACTTGGAGATGCGCAACAGTTCTGGTGTAGTTTTCTGGTGTAGTATCACATTTGCAATCATGCCAATACTCGGAACAAGAGCAATCCGTAACTTTTGGCGCTCTGGCGCTTAATAAACAGAACTGCGTGCGTCTTGCGGAAGAACATTGCAGCCGGAGCTACTTCTGTTTATGTCTATGGGCGCTACGACCCAAACTAGAATTGAATAGTCAGAATATAAACACTTATTATGTGTTGCTACCGTAGTGATTCAGAGTAAGATAAAAAAAATATGGATTCATTATGTTCTCACTCATATATAGACTACATCTAGTAATATTTAAACACAAGAAAGTTATGGACTGCAGCTGATTAAGATTAAATCAAGAACTCATACAGGGGCTTTTTTAAATTATTCTTTATTATTTCATTTTTGGTGGCATTTCTGTCCACAGCCCCCGTTAATTTCTGACCTTGTTTATGATAATCCAAATTTGGTATTTCTAGTTAATTTGGATTTGGCTGCAAAGAAACATCAGCGTGAGGCGGTCAGGTAAGTGCGCATGGCTGCGTCACACCTGTTTCACCTTGTAAACAATCTGTGAAGTGTAGTCCTTTGCACACGTTTTTGCACATGCTCTGCTGACAGAAGGCATGAAAAGCAGTTGATTGTAGCACGAAAGTAACAGTTGCTCAGTCAGTGTTGATGCACTTTGGCAGTTGTAGTTTTTATTCCGGTAGTGTTAGGCTATACATCTGTTCATGAGAATCGATCGGGTCACTCGCATCGGTGTGCCTAAATATTTTTTCACAGTCGCGCACAGTAATTTTCAGGCGCAAATGCGCCCGAAATGGTCTCTATGTAGAGCCCTGTTGAGGAAAGGCTGTGAATACTTATGTACTTTTTTTAAATTTTATTATTATACATTTGCAAAGATTTCAAACAAACTTCTTTCATGTTGTCCTTATGGGGTATTGTTTGTAGAATTTTGCAGAAAATAATGAATTTAATCTATTTTGGAATAGGGCTGTAACATAAAATGTGGATGCACTGTATATTGATAATCTGCTGATATTAGACATTTTTTAATTAATCGAAATCAAACAATATTGGATATTTAATTGTTCATGCTTATTTCTTTTATTTTACATTTAAATGACTTTTTCTATTATCTAATGCTCACTTTAATATAATATTTAAAACACTAATTCAATAACAGTATTAAATGTAATCTTTAGCAAATGTCATGATGACATGTTTTTATATACTCAGGAAAATCTCAAAATATACATTTTGACAAATTCGATTGTAGCATTGATTTGTAGTGTTTTCTTTCTTTCTTTTTTTTTGACAAAATAGTATAGAATTTTAGTATCACCCTTTTATGATTATCAGTTTATCAGTTTCAGGCAGAAGTTTAAAACTAATATCTATATTCTAGATACTTGTGCATTTTAGAATAAGGTGTGGTGATAAACCCTCTTTCTTTCTCCCTATTTCAGTCTCTGCTCTTTTATTTTCCTCATGTATTTGGCACATGGATCAGGAGATGTTCTCTGTAGTGTGTTGAGTCAGTGGTCCGGTTGTGCCATCAGTCCTTGTCTTTTGTCTCAGTGTTGTCTCAGCCAGAGAGATGCAGAAGTGTGAAAGGGAGATGCAGCAGTGCCCGTCTTGTTTTATTCCTCGTTCTTGTTGCATTATAGATGGAGTGCTTCTCTGAGCTCTTGCTGCATGTCTTTCTTTCCAGCCTGCCCACATGTGAAGGATTCTCTCTTGCTTGCTCGCTCACCCAAACACACGCACTCCAGACAGGAGGAGGACTCTTGTGCCCTGAATGATTTGGGAAGCATGATTTTTGTGTCAGTCATTAGACTCCAGGCCCAGTTCCGCTCTGCAAAGCGGCATTTATAATCAGACTCCTGTCAACCTGATTTACTTCAACAAAAGTGGGCTAGTGTTACTTCAAACACACCAAAAAAATGTGCATGCACACACACATATATGCACATTTCACATTGGAGTCATATAATAAGAGGGTATTTTTTGTCTCGCTCTCTTCATCTGCATGTCATGAACAGTTATGCGTTTCTGCACGTTGTAAATAACCAGATTAAATTTTAACTAACCCACGAGGCTAAAAGCAGTACGTTTCTGCACTGCTGCTGGTGTGTCCTGTCCCGCCTGTCCTCAAGATCTTTGTTGTCATGGTGACAAAGAGTTTCCAGCACATGCTCTGAGAACACACACTACATACCTCTAAAATGTTTCTTCTGAGTGCTGCATTTCTCTGGTGTGTGTGAATGGGGCCTTGTATTATACTGCCCTACAGAAAAGACCTTTTATAATGTTACAAAAGAAATAATGCTATTTTGAACTTGCTAATCATCAAAGAATCCTGAAAAAGCATGGTTTTCACAAAAATACTAAGCACCAATATTAATTAAAAATGATATTTTCAACATTGATAATAATAAAATCAGCATATTAGAATGATTTCTGGTGGAACTGGAGTAATGATGCTAAAAAACAGCTTTACCATCACAGGAATAAATTACATATTTATTTAAATTAATTTTTAGTTACTGTTTTTACTGTATTTTTAATCAAATAAATGCAGCCGTGCTGAGTATAAGACACTTCTTTCAAAAACATTAAAAACTTATTAACAGTAGTGTAAACTGTCATGATTTAGTCTCCCAAGCCATATTTAGGGATGAAAATATTGATAATACCTTCGTATGTATAACAAAGTACACATTAAAGGGTGGTGATGACTTTTGCATGTAAATGGCCACACATTCTCTGAAGTCCACTTATAAATATCTATTAAGGTTTCTTGCACTAAAAATGTAGTTTATAACCAGAATGTTTTTTTCTCCACTTTCTCACCCTTAGGCCCTGTTTACACTAGCGCTTTAAAATGAAAATGATCCTCGTCTACACTGGCATTTCCATTGCGTTTCAGAAACGCTCTCTGTCTACACTGCACGACCAAAAACACATGTCACATGACCGTTCATACACACTGGGCAGCGCGTACAAGTGTAAACCGTTGTCTCTTGCGCATGTAGACAGATGCGGTATTATTCAATACAGTGTTTAACTGCACGCTGCTAAAAAAGGACCACAAAATCAGCAAGGCGAAAGTTCTGTCTCCGTGTAAACTTGAATTGTCTTCAAGGCTGGTCTGTTGAGAGAGACGTCTCAGGGCTGTGTTTCCCAAAAGCATTGTAACAATAGCCACCAACGGTCTCTACGATCACCTTAGGCATACAATGCAATATCAGACTGCCCCAGGTCTGATATTGTCATGTTCAGGTAACATAATGTGGGCTGGGCAGCTACGCCATAAATGTCCGTTTGCACTGAAACTGAACCATGGTGTTTTCAAACTAAAATGGGGTCTGCAGCGTTTTTCAAAAGTGTTCGAAAACACCTGAGTAGTGTAGACGACAGGCGTAACCGTAGCAAAAGTTAAAACTAAAACGCACTAGTGTAAATGGGGCCTCAGAGTCAAAAAGGCCCCTGTACCTTTAAGGCATGTAAATGACCTCTATTATCATTGGCTAATCTCTGCGTATCAATATACCAGTCATTCAAGTGCTTTTGTCTTCAACCTTCATTTGTGTGTTTTCTGAGGAAAGTTGTGACCTGTGTGCGCTGATTAGAGGAGAGTATTTCTTTTGAAGACTAAGATGTCTCTTGAGTGTGTACAAGGCTCTCTCTCTCTCTCTGAAACACACACACACACACACACACACACACACACACGCACACACACGCACACACACGCACACAGATGCACACAGAGCACAGTGTTCTTGTGTTTGAGGCTGACATCTTTCACAGACAGTGAGCCGATGGGGGGGGGGGGAGAGGTCAGTCACAAAGGTCGTATGGTACAAATGAAGAGTCCAGATGACCTGTGACCTTCAGTCTCTTCCTGGTGAAGAGGGAATGGATGGATTTGATGTGAGACTGTAGTATTATCTATAGTCAGATAATCTCTTTTCTCCTCCTTTTCCTTTTTCTGATTTTTTTTTTCTTCTTCTGGTCTTCTCTTCTGCTTTTACCTCCCTTTGCCTTTCACCTTTTGTCCAACTGCCTTTCATCTTGTTTTCTCCTCTCCTACCCTCTTTGTCTTTCCTCTCCTTATCTTTCCTGCTTTCTCTCTTCCTCAATTCTCTGTTTCACCTTTCTGGTCTCATAATTTCCTGATCTCTCCTGCTTTCTCTGATATCCTGTCCTCCCTTCTGTTTGCCCTTTCTGGTCACCTTTCCACTTGTCATTACTTATCTCCTCTCCTGCTTTCTTCATCCTACTCACTCTTCTACTCCTTTCGGATGTCATCTGCTTTCTCTTCTCCTCCATTCTTTTCGCCCCCTCCTCCTTTCTGGTGCCTTCATGCTCCTTGCCTATTCACTATCCTCTTCTCCTTCTGCCATGTCTGCTGTCTTCCTCTCCTCTATCCTACTGTCCTGTCCTGTTGTGTCCTCCCTCCTCTCTTCCTCCATCTCCACTCTTCTCTGCTTTTCAATGGAGGGCAAGGGAGCTGACGTATGTGTCCTCTCTGCTCTCACTAACATTGTTTATCATCCACCCAATCCAGCATGGAGCTGAATGTCTGATGAGGGAGAGAGAGGGGCAGAGAGTAGGATTGGTGTGCAGTAAATCAGTTAGTCTGTAAATGAGATGAGTGAAGGAGAAACAGTCTGAACTGAAGGAGAGCATGAGGATAATCTGGAACATAGACTGACATTGAGATGATACAACACGCACACTTAAACGCTCTTTGATCCATGTTGTCCTCGCAGTGGGCGCACACTCAAATGAAAACCTTTTGAAGGAGCTCCTTCAATCATTTGAAATTCCTCTTTCTTCTTAAAAACACACACAAGTCATACAAACACGCACATGGTATTCCTGTTCCTTACATTCACTGCACACTGATATGAGCCTGATTATAGTGTTTTGCTTGAAGAACCTCAGTAATCTCTCTCTGCCTTGTTCCCTTTCATCCTCTATTCTCTCACTGTCCTCGTTCTGGCTTTAAGACTCCGTCGTGCCACAAAAGGATTATGGCGCCTTCTCCAAATAGGAAATACATGTGCAAAGAGCCCTAGTGCCTCAAACCCATGGTCCTCATGGCATCTTAGCCTGCTCAATAGAAGATTTAGTTTTCCCACCATTTTCTTCTTACAGCAAAAGTATCTTTTATGTGCTTTAATGTTGTCTTAAAGGTATGGTTCACCAAAAAATGAAAATTGAAAAATGAAAACTCCCTCATGTCGTTCCAAACCTGCATGACTGGCTGACTTCTGTGGAACATCAAATATACTTTGTGAATATATTTACTGACAACTTTTTTTTATTTTTGAGGAAAGTATGCCTTTAAGCAGTTACGACACAAATTTGTCCTTGACTCTCCAATGTGGTTAAATTAATTTGTGTGTGTGTGTGTGTGTGTGTGCGCGTGGATCGTCCCTTGTGTCCTTCTGTCTTTTAAGAGATGTAATTGACTTTGTCTTTTATAAGTGTCCTGTCTCCATACGTAATGTCTCTCTATTTGTCTCCTGCAGTTTTGGACATGGCACGTCACGTCCCCCTGTATCGTGCTCTGTTGGAGCTGCTAAGGGCCATCTCCACCTGCACCAGCCTGGTTCCTCTGCTCCTGCCGCTATCAGGAGACGCTGCCGAAGAAGAGGAGGATGAAGAGCGCACCGAGTGTCAGACATCTGTTGGCATGTTATTAGCCAAGATGAAGACCTGTGTGGACACCTACACCAACCGTCTCAGGTGTGCTATTACTCTCCCTTAGAAATACACAAACACACTGCATGGTCACACTAAGGGACAGGACGAACAGAGTGACTGCTGATGGATGGATGTTCACCCTGTGATCTCTGCATGCAAAAACCTGACTTATGTCCACAAGATGTAACCTGATGCTATAGCCACAATTCAAAACCATTGTTTCACCAGAGGAGAAACACACAGTGAATAAATGACTGCTAGTTCAGTCAGTGCTCCTCAGTTGCCCCCGAAAAGCCTCTAATCCCCAGTGACATGAGCTTTTACTGTTCCACACTTGTCCATTTCTTATAGTGTACAATATAGTGTAGTTCAGAATTGTTTTTGTCACACTTTTCACTGGATCCAACACAAACAAATTATGAATTAAATTTTTAGCAATGTATTGTTATTGAATAATATTGATATTTTTCATTATATTTTGTTTTTGTTTTGCATTACAAAAATTACAAAAGGTTTTACGTTTTAAATTTGCAACTTAAAGGTTTAAAAGAATTGTATTATAATTTTTAAATGTTTTTTTTTTAATGTGTAAAAAATGTAAATTATACATGCACCCTCTAATGATGGCGCCATCTTAATTACTCTCCTCTGCGTCACTTGCAGGTAAAGGACATTTATGATTTCATGTCCCCTTTCTCCTTCGTCTCTCTCTCCCTTTCATTTTCTCTCCTCTTACTTAATGAAAGATGCATGTTGTGAGGGTGTGTGCTTAGCTGCAAGACAGCTGGATGTTGTTTTTAATGGTTTACTTTGGGACAAGTCACGATCTGCTGCTCATTTGATGTATTCAGTATGTACTAGCTCCTCTCACGAGCAGTGAGTGTGTTTTTTTCAGGGTTGGGGACATGAGAGGTTGAGAAGCTCTTGTCTTGAGGACATGCAGTTTTTTTTTTTCTCTGCCATTTTTGTCCTCTCAACCCAACACTGAATGTGCAATGAAACATTACACATGTTCACATGTGTACTAATTAACTAATCACATGTGTACTAACAAGCACAAATATAGACCCTTCATTAATCGGTTATAGTGTTTACATAAATGTAACCCATTATGATTCTTTTTCCATCTTAGGTCGAAGAAAGACAAAAGTAAAGGGGTAATGAAGGCTGAGACATCTGATCCCGAGCCAGAAGGTCTGACACTGCTGGTTCCTGACATCCAGAAGACTGCAGAGATCGTCTATGCTGCCACCACCAACCTACGGCAGGCCAACCACGGTGAGAAAGTCCACCTCAACAATCTTCTATTTCCAAAAATGCTTCCATTAGGTGTTGTTTGTCAAATAATCATGAAGCAGTTACATTTTTAATAACTGATTAAAATGCTTAAAAGATGGTCATTTAATGAATTTCCAGTTTGGACACATTGACTTATTTTTCACGTAATTTTCTTCATTTTAGAGTAATAACAATAAAGTCATCAATACACAAATAGAATTATGGAAATGTACTGACCAATAAAATGTTCAAAACCATAGTATATTTTAGCTTCTTCAACATAGTTACCCTTTGTCTAGATTCCATCTCCCTGTTTATTCTCAACCAACCTCATTCAGAGGTTTTGAACTCACAATTTAGTCGGACTGAATTTCAAATGAAATGCTTGTGTACAATTTATACAGTACCGTTTAAAAGTGTGAGGTCCATAAAATTTAATTTTTGAAAGAGAATAAACCTACAATATATTAATTAGTGCTGGGAATCGTTTAAAAAAATTGAACTAATTAATCACATTTTTCTGTAATTAATTGCGATTAATCGCAAGTTTTTAATATTTTGATATTGTAATAATTTCAGTTACTCTCCAAATTGTGTGTAATGTAGAAACAATTTAAAGACAGTATATTTTAAATATGTGTTGTAATGGCATGTTTTTATGAATGAAGGCCAGTATCACTGATACTAATGTCTCTATGAAACATTAATGATGTTACATTACAGTATAACTGAAAGCTCCCATATTCAACATTTATTAGGCTTTAAAAAAAACAACTTTTAATTTAAGTGAACCTAAAACAATCTTTACATAAACCCATTATAATAAATGTTATTTTTTACCTGTGGCCTTCCCTGTTAGACATATACAGAAATGTAATAGTTATCAAACACCTTTCTTAACTGCATAAATAATAAATGAAATATAGATTAATTATCATTAAAGCTACAATTTTCTCTGTTCCCGTTGTTCTTTGATGAACATTAATGACAGGCATCATCAGTGCTCCTGACACTTTAAGAATAGCCGCTGACGAACATGACGCGGATCTGATGTGCTGTCCCGTGCATCTCATTTTCTCACAACTCTTTAAGTTCATTTAAGACGTTATTTAACTAATTTAAGACTCCTAATATGAGAGTGCTCAAAATTCTCTGTGTTGTTATTATTGTTTGTTCAAGAGCAAAAGAGAACTCTATGTGAGCAGGAGACTGACGCGAGTCTGTCTGTGCGTCGTGTGTGTGTGTCAGAGTGTCCCTCGATTAGCTGACATGAGACGCAGCCACACAGACAGGACATTGACATACAGCGCATTCTCTTGTGTCTTGTCGTGCTTGGAAGCATTTACATGAATAGGAGTGTGATCATGTAACGCTAGGCAAAAATGGATATAAAAACAGACACTGCGTTATTTGCGTAAAATATTTTTAATGCTTTAAGCTGAAAAAATTAATCGCCCGCGTTAATTTGCCCAGCCCTAATATTAATCAATAGTGACAATTAAGACTTACATTGTTACCAAAAAAATTCAATTTCAAATAAATGCTGTCTATTTAAACGTTCCATTTATCAAAGAATCCTGAAATCAGCATATTTAAATGAATTCTGAAAGATCATGTGACACTGTTTGGAAAGCTGAATTTTCAGCAATCTTCACAGGAATACATTTGTTTTTTTAACTGTATTTTTGATTAAATAAATGCAGCCTTGGTGAGCATAAGAGACTTCAAAAAGAGACTCAAACCCTAAATTGGTAGTTTGTGTTTACAAAACTAAATGGCTAGTCACTAGAGAGTGATGGTGCGTATTTCACAGGCTGAAGACACACTCCTTGCTTATCTGAGGGCCCCGGGGGACATGGAGTGACTGTTTGCTCTGACAAAATAAGCCAAAGAGAAATGGCTCTTCAGCACGAGCCACACCAGAGGCTCTCAACTCTAAAGCCTGATCACGTACTCTTAAGGACTTTTAAATGGAGAGTCAGTTTTGCTGGTCAGTTTCGTTTGTCAGACTAGACTTAATCTGTTGTTCTTATTCTTTAAGATTTTAACCAACAGCCCTTATTCATTACCAGGGTGTATTTTCAGACAGGGAGATTGTATGATCAAGTTTAGTCCCTTACACTAACCTCATAAAAACTGATGTGACCTTGACAATTCTTAATCCTGGGCTTCATAGCTCTTGAGAAGACGCATCCATTTATTAAAGGTCCCGTTCTTCGTGATCCCACTGTTCAAACTTTAGTTAGTGTGTAATGTTGCTGTTAGAGCATAAATAATACCTGTAAAATTATAAAGCTCAAAGTTCAATGCCAAGCGAGATATTTTATTTAACAGAAGTTCCCTTTCAAAGCCTACAGCGAACGGCTGGCTTGGACTACATCCTGGTACTTCCTTCATAAATGACGTCAGTAGAACAGTAGAACAGACTAACCTCCGCCCCCAAGAATACGCGAAAAAAGAGAGCGTGGTCTTGTTGCTCACCCACGTGGAGAAGAGGACGTGTCGCGTGGAGAAAAGGAAGTGTTGCGTTTGAGTGTGTTTGTTGCCATGTCGTCGAGACGCTGTTATTTTCATCCCGGAGTCAAATCACCTTTGTTTGGCTTTCCCAGGGACGCTGTAGAGATCATTAAGCGCATGCATCTCCCGTTAAGAGGCGTGACCTTTCCACGTGCGTTAAGCTGCTGTCGAATCACAACACAGGAACCGTGCCACGTTCGCTAAGCTGCGGTCAAATCACAACACGGGAACCGCTGGCACAATCAGAACTCGTTACGTATTTCTGAAGGAGGGACTTCATAGAATAAAGGAACTCATCAGCCGTTTTTAGGACAGTGAAAACAGCGGTATACAGATTAGTAAATTGTGTTAAAAATTGTGTTTTTTTTTTTTTTTTACACGCGAAACATGAACACATGTTATATTGCACACTGTAAACACAATCAAAGCTTCAAAAAAACACGAAGAACGGGACCTTTAATATTTGCAAACTGTGTATTTCTCAGGTCCTCTAGGGCAAAGCTAAGGGAAATTTAAGCATTTGTTCCTAGGCAGAAACCCTTGTGGTCATCAGGTTTACAGGAATTTTCATCCGTTACTATACATCTACTAACTATGAGAGACCCTCCCTTGGGTATCTCTTACACTAATTCTCTCTGTGATGAGTGAATGAAAGGGGCGTTAAACGTGGTGAGGTGGATCAATGCCGCTGTCACCATCCATAAGGAAAATCCATATGATAAGAGTAGTGAGACATTACACTTACCACCCCATTTAACTGCTTAATTAGTACTCCATCTTTTTTTAAAAGTGCCAGAGACTGCGCAGTCAGGGTGTCTGATTGGTCGAGAGTGGTTTCTTGTAGTTCGATATCGCCATCAGTAGCGTGCGCTAATGTAAGTGAAGCTATCGATGTTGGTTGGATTTTATGTGGCTCATATCCAAAGCGCAGCCATTATCGGCCATGTTAAACGCAATGGTAATTTGATTGGCTGTCACGGTGCATATGTGTGTGGGGAGGGACATGTGTCTGTGCCCACTGCGGAATGGGCGGAAATGCCATAAAGCTCTTAAATATAGGGAGTTTAATTGTGTTGTAACGCTAACAGCCTCCATCCGCAGGTCTAATATGTCTCACTGGAGTGGTGATGGTCTGCTGGTGTCGTTGTCATTAGTCTGACACTGTCTCGATAACAATCTGAATTGGGGGAACAGAAATGCAGCGACTCATTTGTGTAACAACATGACATTTCGTGCTTATTGTCATTTATCAAAGTAGCACATTTGCAGTCAAATGCGTCTCATTGGGAGTCTTTAATTATCAAGTCAAAAATGTAGGCTTTTTTTCTTAGCAGTATGTTTTGTTCACTGATAACAGAGCTACATAGATGCTTTCAGGTTACTTTTGCATCCAGTAGGAATGTGTTAGTTGTTCAGAGATGTGAGGATGGAAGATGTGACCTACTCTAACACTCCCTCGGGTGAAATGCACATGCACACACTTTTTTTTAAGTGTCTGTCTTCTGTTTCTCAGAGAGGAAGATGGCAGAGAGCTCCAAGAAGGCTGCAGCAAGGCCCAAACCGCTGTCCATCTTGCGTTCAATGGAGGAGAAATATACAGCAGCAATGAAGAAGCTACAATTTGGTGAGTCTCTAACTACACGTCTCTGCTAGTACTCGTCACATTTGAGGTTTTACTGGCTGATAAGACATCTAGAGAGCATGTATAATAGAATTTAATCATTAAAATAATTTTACACTCAAATTCAGTGATTTTAAGCATTTTATTAAACGTTTTACATTTACAATATTTTGAAAATTTTAGGGATGCAGGAAAGGGTTATCGCTTTCATATTGGTGATCGACTAATATTTTTTAAGTCATCAGTGTCAGCGATTATTAAATATTCTATTGATTCTGCTTATTTCCTCTATTTTTACATTTAGATTATCTTTGCCATCATCTAATGCTCACTTAAATTATTCTTTAAAACACTAATAATTAGTAACCCGGTTAATAGCAAATGTCAAAATGAATATTTTACATCTTATTGTAATATTTTATATTATTTATGAACATATTACACAATTTATACTATACATTATAATGTTTTAATTCTTAAATTCATTAGTTTAAAATGTTTGTTATCCATTTATGTTTTCTGGTCATAACATGCTCAACTTAGCGATATCAGTCAGAATTTTAATATTGGTGCATTTGATATTTGCAGTTGGTTTATCTAAAGGGATTCACAAACTTTTGTGAATCCTTTTTTAGATCTTAAATGAATATTTTAACACATTAATATATTCATGGCTATTTGATGTTGCTTAATGGTGACATAAACAAAATATTCTAAAATAAAATCTTTTAGTAAGTCTTTTGATTTAATTAACTATTTGCTTTTCATTAACTCATGATCACAAATCCTTTTTTCTGCATTTGTACCATATACATAGTTAGTGAATGGATGGAAATTGCCGTTTTCCCTTCAGCTGCTTTTTTTTTTTTTTCCTGCACCAAATATTTGAAGGAGGACAGTGCATCTGAATTGAAATGCGGGAGGATTGTGTTATCTTATTGTCATTTCTCATCTGTCTTTGCTCTGATTGATGACAAGAGTTTTGTTCTGTCAAAAATGATTTAGCCCAACCTCAGACGAATGAGGTAATCTCAACTGACGTAACTGTTAACAGGTCTGCACTGGCTCACACAGAACAGACCCTTCAGAATACACAGTTTAGCTGTTTCTGGAGGAAATATGATAAAACGTGAATCTGATATCTTTCAGGCTTATTGTATTGTTTTGTATTGTCCTTGTGACTGCTGATAACTAACTCTCCGTCTATGGTCTCTTCCACAGACACATTTGAGATGGTGTGTGACGATGAGGACTCTAAGCTGGTATTTAAGGTGAACTACCATTACCTGTCTCAGGTGAAGAATGCCAGCGATGCCAACAGTGCCGCTCGTGCTCGGCGGTTAGCACAGGAGGCCGTCACGCTCTCCACCTCCCTCCCTCTCTCCTCATCCTCAAGTGTGTTTGTCCGCTGCGATGAAGAACGCCTCGACATTATGAAGGTATGAATAGACATACCCAGCCCCTCCACTTTAACTCTTTTATTTAGATTGTTGTAGATTAGTAAAAAAGTTTGATTTAGGCCAAATTAGGGTAAAAGCACCAATTTTGGTCCAGAATATATCTCATATAGACGGGTAAGATTTAATCCAGAAGCAGTCATGCAATTAACTACATTATTAGCAGCGAAGTCAGATTTGTAAATGAATCATGCTTTTAAACTGGTTAGTTTTGATGTTTGTCAAACTGATTCACAAAGCATTTGTAAATAACTGAAACACTGTGGAGGAATTATAACACAAATTTTACTTGATATATGCAAAATGCAGATGAATGAGCATGATTAATGGCATTATATTTAATAAATATATAGATGATAATGATATATTTAATAACTATATAAGTGATCATTTAAACAAGCTAAAATGTATTTCTCATGGTATAATTTTATATGTACACCGATCTTCATATGACAGGTGAAGTGAATAACACTGAGTATCTCTTGATCACGGCACCTGTTAGTGGGTGGGATATGTTAGAGACCAAGTGAACATTTTGTTCTCAAAGTTGATGTGTTAGAAGCAGGAAATATGAGCAAGCGTAAGGATCTGAGCGAGTTTGACAAGGGTCAAATTGTGGAAGACAACTGTATCAGAGCATCTCCAAAACTGCAGCTCTTGTGGGGTGTTCCCGGTCTGCAGTGGTCAGTATCTGTCAAAAGTGGTTCAAGGATTGGGCGTTGTTGTAAATAGTTAATATAAAATGTCTAATATAAAAAATAAAAAAACTGGTCCAAGGAAGGAATGGTGGTGAACTGGCGACATGGTCATGAGCAGCCAGGGCTCATTAATGCACATGGGGAGCGAAGGATAATGTGCCCTGCCACAGAGCAAATATGGTTCAGGAATGGTTTGCGGAGCACAACAGTGAGTTTGAGGTGTTGACTTGGCCTCCAAATTCCCCAGATCCCAATCCAATCGAGCATCTGTGGGATGTGCAGAACAAACAAGTCTGATCCTTAGGTCTGATAGTATGATTATGTCTGATTTATAATTCAAATGAGAAATTATTTTTAAATGTATTGATATATATTTTTATAATGTAAAACAAGTTAATTATTTAAATAATGTGAATTGATTAATTACACAAATTAAAAAAATCGTATGTCAGTGCTAATTATGAGAGCAGACCATGACAGACTTAAGCCCTGCTGTTTACTGTGACTTTTTTTGCCCCATGACAAAAGAACCGCAATGAATCCCAGCAATCACTTGCTTGTCTTGCTGTCTTTTGGTCTCTAACACACACACGCATATGAGTGCACACACTCTTCTTAAGGACATTTGAGATGTGTATTTGACCCGGGCTGCTCTCTATGTGTGTAAACGTCAATGTGTCTGGCTTGAGCTTTATGTCTCGGCCAGGCCAGACCACTCTGAGCCCCAGTCAGTCAGTCACTGCTCCGTCTGTTTACACTGACCCCTAACAGTGGGCCAGGCCTTTTTATCTTCTTCCACACTTCATACAATCTTAATGGACATTAATAGTAAACTGAGCTTGTGAGCTGTGTGAGCACAGCTTTGTGTGTGTGTTTAGTGTTGCGTTTGAATGGTCATGTCAAAACAGTCTTAACGCCTGAGTGCAGCTCCACCGCCTGCAGTGGAGAGAGATTTACTGGATGGCATTACAGTCCTCCGATCTGCCTCCCTCTCACTCTGTCTCTGGGAAGCAGAAAACGTCTCTCTGCCTGTATCGGAACAACATCCTCCCTAGCTCTCTGTATAGACATGGTTTATACATGCACAATAATTCCTGTGCTGTTCAACACAATGCTTTCATGTTAATATGTGTCACCTTTGAATGAATGGAGGCTTGCTGTGTTTAATGGCTATTTTCATGCTTTTTCTCTCAGGTGTTGATAACAGGGCCCGCAGACACACCATATGCCAATGGCTGTTTTGAATTTGATGTCTACTTCCCTCAAGATTACCCAAACTCCCCTCCTCTGGTTAATCTAGAGACCACTGGTGGCCACAGCGTCCGCTTTAATCCAAACCTCTACAACGATGGCAAGGTTAGTGTCACTTCCTGTTTTGTCTTATTTTTCAGTGGCCAATGCAGATACCGATAATTAAACAGTAGGTTGTAAATATAAAAATAATGTTATACAATATAATTTTTTTTTATTTACTGCTAATGGCCAAATCTTAAAAATATTGAAGGGTTGATCTGCCCGTTTGGTATATATATCGGTCAATCACTAATAAGCTTGCTTTAATTTTAATCATTGTTTTCGTTTAACCAATCATTTGTTTTCCCTCTTCATCCCTTCTTGCTGTCATCCCTTCGGGAACAACCAGGTGTGTTTAAGTATCCTGAACACCTGGCACGGGCGTCCCGAGGAGAAATGGAACCCTCAGACCTCTAGCTTTCTACAGGTGAGCCTAATCTCATTCGTTTGTAGTTTGTTTTATAATCCCTGGGTTTTTTTTAAGATGTCCTTGTCTCTCCTGCTCATGCTCATTAGTAAGGAAGGATTCACTTCTGATACCGATTGCACAATGCAGGATGGTTCTTTTTGGTTGATCTGAAGCAGTGTAACGCCGGAAAAGGCTGCCTCTCATTTCATCACTTTTGGAGAACATTTAGTCATAGTATCATCACCTGCACATCGACCATTAAGCATTTACAACATTCCCATCCAGGTTTCCCTATAGTAATTATCTGCCCACATCTCAACCCCTCCTCCTTCTCCCCCTCCATCATACCTCTCTAAATAATAGGCAGAGGAGCTGTTTTCCCCTGTAATATTGATCTGATCTGGCGCTGCCCCCCCTCTCCTCTCGCTTGTGCTCGTGTACTGCTGCCATTGATTAGTGCTACAGTTAGTGTCCAGCCAATCAATACATTTAAATCAGGCAGTGGGACAGTATTGCTTTGGTCAGAGAGAGCGGAGTGCTCTTTACCTCTTCCGCTTGATCCGTGTCTCTTTCCTCCCTGGATTTCTAACTTGTGTGTTTTTGTGTTTGTGTGTATATATTTTAGGTGCTGGTATCAATCCAGTCTCTGATCCTGGTGGCTGAGCCATACTTCAACGAACCCGGTTACGAGCGTTCACGGGGCACACCGAGTGGAACGCAGAGCTCCAGAGAGTATGACGGAAACATCCGGCAGGCCACCGTCAAGTGGGCCATGCTGGAACAGATCCGCAACCCTTCACCCTGCTTTAAAGAGGTTAGATGTCATCCATCACAAATACACTTGGACACTTGTCAGCTCATGAAAGGGTGCCAAAGGTTCATGCGTTGTAGGAACCTTTTCCTTTGTCGAAGCAGAGACCAGGGGACGTTGTGATATTTTTCAAGCAGAAGTTACTCTTTATTGAGACACGCACTGTGCGTTGCTGTTGTCATCCAAGTCTAACTAGAGGAGTGATACTTTGTAGTTTATATACATTCAAGGGGGAGGGATACATTCAGTAGAAGTGGAGACAATCTAAACAAAGCATGCAAATGCAGTGCAGGAATCAGCCCGTTCCTGGCATTTCCCCAGCCCTGATCGCCCATACCTTCACATTATTATAGAGACAAAGGTACAGCTGTGCCTTGAGCTTGTCATGCCAAATGGGCAGGAAGTGCATAAAGACAAAAGGTTAATGTCTCAGACACCTGGGCTGCCTGACTTGATCTCCTTAGAATGTCATCATCTTTACCTCAAAATGTAAAACAACATACATAACATTTTCAATTTATATACTATTACATTGGAACCTAGATATAACATTTTATACATTTGTAATCCCACAGCGTTCACGTATAGACATTGAATATTTGATGAAAAAAATTGATATAATACAATATTATATATATATATAGTTATGTACATGGCTTGCAAAAGTATTCAAACCCCTTCATTTTTTCATATTTTGTTATGTTGCTGCCATATGTTAAATTACTGAAAATGCATATCAGAGCAAAAACCAAGCCATGAGGTCAAAAGAACTGCCTGCAGTACTCAGATACAGGAGTGTGTCCTGTATGGGCAGGTGGGGCAGTGCCCCACCAAAATATTGATCCAAAACATAGACCTCTATATAAACTGAATCAATAATAAATTGTAAATATGTTAAGCATTCTGCAACATATACAATTATATTCTGAACTGTTTTAAGTTGTAAAGTGAGCAGGATATTAGCGTATGGATTCGTCAGGCATATATTATCATACTGAATGTGACAGCGGGTCTTGGAGCCCTCCTCAGCTTTACAGCGCCCCACTGTTTCCAATGTAAATCTTTGGTGAAAAAGGGAACTGCAGCATGTTCTAATTGAGATCCATTGGGGAAGATTTCAGACTGCCCCGCTTATTTTCACTTTACCTCACGTAAACCTCGCTCCAGACCAAGGTGATATGAATCCGCTTCAGCTATGTGTATATTAGTCTGCATCAGGTCAGTAACTAGTTGGCATGTTTGTTCTTCCTATGTGGAGTAGCGTATCGAATTAATGAAAGTATAAATCTTTTAGTTTAAGCATCCTCATGTGAATGGCCTTTATACAGGTGCTGGTCATATAATTAGAATATCATCAAAAAGTTGATTTATTTCACTAATTCCATTCAAAATGTGAAACTTGTATATTATATTCATTCATTATGAATTCATTATGATACTGAGTTTGGGATTTTCCTTAGTGGTCAGTTATAATAATCAAAATTAAAAGAAATAAACATTTGAAATATATCAGTATATGTGTAATGAAAGTATATAATATACAAGTTTCACTTTTTGAATGGAATTAGTGAAATAAATCAACTTTTTGATGATATTCTAATTATATGACCAGCACCTGTATAGTTCTGTTGTGCGTGTAATATTTTAAAACAGCATTCGGAGGCAATAAGTACTACATTTAAGCCAATACTATGCATGTGTCGTGTGTACGTGAAGGATTAGTTCACTTAAAAATGAAAATTTCCTGATAATTTACTCACCCCCCCATTAGAAGGCCCGTTGGCTTCGCTAGATAAGACCCTATTCCTCGTCTGGGAAGCCCTTTGAAACTGCATTGATTTGATGTTGGTTGCCATAGAAGTCCATTATGTGGAGAAAAATCCTGGATTTGTTTTCCTCAAAAATGTTTTTTTATTTTCAACTGAAAAAAGAAAGACACGAACATCTTGGATGAGATGGGGGTGAGTAAATTATCCGGACATTTTCATTTTGAAGTGAACTAATCCTTTAAAGCCTGTCAATCAACATTAGAGCGCCACCCTCAGGCTGAATAACACAAACTCTGGTAAAAGTGTTCTGTGTGTGTTCAGTGATTTATAATATTAAGCTTACAAAACTGTTTTTCATGAAAGCGCTAAGAACCGGAATCTGGCCTTCCTAAATGTATGGTCAGGAGCCACTGCTGGTCAAGACACAGATCTGGAAAAGACTACAAAAAAATCCTGCTGCATTGAGGTTCACAGAAGCATGTAGCCTCCATAATCATTAATGGAAGTAGTTGTTCATGAATCCCTTGTTTGTCTCGAACAGTTAAACTGCCCACTGTTCTTCAGAAAAATCCCCCAGGTCCTGCAAATTCTGGTTAACATAATGGGTGTGAAAACTTTTGAACAGGATGAAGATCCTCCACTCTTAATGCGTTGCGTTTCATTCTGGAGCATCAGTGGATGTTTTCACCTTTTTCAATAGTTGTGTTTGAGTCCCTCAATTGTCCTCAGTGTGAAAAGATGGATCTCAAAATCATACAGTCACTGCTGGAAAGGGTTCAAAATGCAAAAGATGCTGGAAAACCGCAGAATTTGCGGGACCTGGAGGATTTTATTGAAGAACATAGGGCAGATTAACTGCTCAGGACAAACATGAACAACCATCACAAAACCAAAACAAAATACAGCTGTGGATCATCCAGGTAACAACACAGTATTAAGAATCAAGGGTATGTAAACTTTTGAACTGGGTCAAAAAAATTTGACTGAATGGGGCCAAACATTTTATGTAAAATATCTTATTCAGGACAGTACTAAATTAAAAAGTAACATGCATTTTGTATGATCCCTCTTATTTTGTTGAAATTATTAACATTTTGCAGATTCTGCAAGGTGTATGTAAACTTTTGACCACACACGCATCTATATAAAAACACCTGAGGTGATTTTTGTCCTCTGTCAGCAACATATTTTGAATTTCCCTACCTTTTTTTTCTTTTCACTTTTAGATAGATCATGTTCCTCTCCACCCTCTCATCTTCTCCCCTTTGTTTTTTGATTTCCTTTTGTCCTTGATATGGCCCCAACCACCAGATAACAATCATCCATATGCTCAGTGAAAAGAAAGAGAGAGAGAGAGAGAGAGAGAGAGAGAGAGAGAGAGATAGGAGGAGGAGGAGCTGCCTGAATCAGAATATAAATGAGTGATAAATATTGAGTTATTGAACGAGGGATAGGAATCATGAATGTGCTAACCCAAAAGTGTGCACTCATCTAATTACCAAACATGAACTCCATGATCAGACTATAAGCATGCATTGAACTCTAGGAATGCGGGTCATGCGTGTGTATTTATGAGTGATTACTCAAAATCAGGAGCTTTTCATGTACAAGTAGCCAGATCAGACTATGTGGCATCACAAGTCACACTGGCATTATCCGTCCATGTCATCATTCCTAGTATGGGTATTTCAGCTGGTATTTGTGAGTTTGATGTCATGTCTAGCGGCTGTTTCGCCACCTCAGGCAGTTATGAGGCTGGTACATTACCTCTGTATCCCCCAGTGGACACTAAACAGGCTGTTTCCATGGCAACCAGAGCATTGTTCGGAGGGATAAAAGGCTGTGGTGCTGTCGTTTGGGCAGAACCGAGCCGGCTCGGCATCGACTGCTGTAACACAGAAGCTCGTACAGGACTCATACTTACTGATGAATTATGTATCGCACAGATGGAATATGCATAGTTATGTGGAGTATTTAAATGTCATATTAGTTACTGAATATATAATGAAACTTGTTCAATACATTTTTAATAAACAAACATGCAAGGAGCTGAGGATGTATAAAATGTGTAGACTCTGTGTGTGCCTGAATATAAGGTATTGAGGGCAGTTTGAATCATGGGAGCTTTAGGATGATGCGGGTGTTTTGAGAAAGGGATCTTTCTTTCCCCTTAGACGTTTGCTTTCAGCTCCTGTCAGAGAGACCTGAGACATCATCTACATGGAGATGGAAGTTAGTTTTGTCAGACATAAGTGCAGCAGAATCTTAAATAGCCTAAACACATGGACATTTAGGGTAATTTCCAAAACCTAGTCAGTAGGGATGCTCCGATCAGGATTTTTGCAGCCGATACCGAGTACTGATTTCTTGTCATGGTGATCGGCCGATACCTATTCCAATGTTTCACTGATTTAAACAGATATTTAAAAAAATACTAGCCTATAAATGTTGCCTTTTATTATATTTTTGTTACATTTTTAAAAATTTTCCGTGGCACTTGCGGAAGTCTGAATTTTAGCAGAGATTCACATGCAGAAGGCTCGTCGTCTCCTGACAGCAACATGGACATATTTGCATGACTTTCTAACATTTACAGATGGAGAATATCCCTGTGAAATGTAAGTTATACACTGAGGAAAGCACCACGTTTCAAACGCATTAAACGCCGCAGGTATTTATCTGTCTGTCAGCAAAAGTATCTCTCAGAGCGTCTGACAGGGCAAGCTACTTTAAACTATACGTGTTAACAATATCTTACCAGTTATTTTAAAGCCCTTAATATAAAGCATGTGTCATGTTTAGGACAAATTGTATCATGCACTTTCCCTGCATCAGCTCATTCTGCGTACTCCGCTTCAGATGCGTTCGTATCAAACTACTGTATATAGATACGATACTTCCGAACGGCGTTCGCCCATCCCTTAGGACCGACTGACCCTTGTTCTGCTGTTCACATGGAACCCTTCTCCACTTCTGCATTCAAAGCTCTCGTTTGAATATTTGCAACTACCTACCCCACGCGTCATGTACGTCCTCACGCATCATGTACGCCCTCACGTGCTGACATCATCAAATTGCGATCGGTTCGTGAGATCGGCCAAGTTTAGTGAGTACCGATAGAGTCATAAAATATGATTATCTGCCGATCGATCAGAGCGTCCCTACTAGTCAGTTGCCTTCTACCACCTACATAGGCAGCATTCTTACAGAAGATAGAACCTCATAAATGAAACTCCACTCATAGTTGATTCTGATGATAGTTTAGAGTTGCAGGCACAAATATGTAGCACAAGCAAATATTGGGTAATATTTTGTCATTAAAAAAAAAAAAAATTATAAATACCAACATGCCAATTCTTTGTGTGTCAGAAAGTCACATTTTGCTTAAAATGTTTTTTTTTTTTTTTATTACCAATTTTATAAATGGCAATTATACCAAAATACCAATTCTTTGTAAAATAAATTAAGTATTTAAAATCAGCATTTGCAGGAACACGTATGTAGCACAAAGATTTTGGGTAAAATAGTTTTTTAAAAAGAAAAATATTCTTGTGTTGAATTTTAAGTATTTAAAACCGGCATTTGTAGGCACACGTATGTAGCGCACAAATTTGGGGTGAAATCGTTTTTTTTTTTTTTTGTGGAATGATTTTTTTTTTTTACTTTATCCCCCCATCCCCCCCTTTTTTTTCCCCAAACCAATACAGAAAAAAAACATATACTTGCAATACAATACATGCTCATCCTTACATAAGAAACGCATTCTTGTGTACACATGTACAAGTCTATATACTTAAGCACATACATGGGTATACACTGGTCACATATAAATTATATTACATTTGTGTAAAAAATGTTAACCATTTAAAATCAACATTTTTATTGCTGCTTCTGCCATCGGATTATATGAAACCGTGTTTTGGAGTGTAGTACATCCACAAAGATTCACACAAATATGCGATTTAATAAATAGTAGGACACCTAGCTATCTCTCTCACACACACACACACGCACACAAAGAGCCAGTCACGCAGGGTAATAAATGGTGGGCTGTTGACGTCAGAAGAGGGAGAGGAAACACACACACTCGCTCCTGCACAACAACCTTATACCGTAACTACGCTCATCTTCATTTTCTTTTAAATGGCATTTCTGTTTCTAACCCTTTTTTATTTCTCTCTCTCTCTCTCTCCAATATCATTACACATGTTCTGTGAACTGAATGAAAATGAAACAAACATGGCATTATGGGAGAGGCTGTAACAGTCACATGTCTCGGTGGTTGACCTTTTTGTGTTTGAGAGAAAGATAGATTTATGAAGGATGGATGAAGCGAGACAGCAAAAGAGAGAGATGTAAGGCCGGTGAGGTTGAGCTCAGAGCCAGCGAGTGATGTGCAGTGGCCGCCGGGGTTTCCATGGCAACACTGGCAAGACCATCTATCACATGCACTCATTCCTGAATCCCTCTCGCCTGCGCTCGGTCTTTTCTCCCCAGAAGTTTGATCCGAACAGCATCTCGCTTTTACAAGCAGGTTAAAGTGCACGTCTTAATCCTGGGAGATTGTGTGTGTTAGCGTAGACACAACAGGTGCATTTTCCAGAAGCTGTTTATATGGCTGTTTTTCCCACTATAGCTTTTGATGTAGATTCAAGAGTATTCAGCATTTGTTCATTTGTTGTGCAACCTGTTTTGTTACTTACAGTAAAAAAGCAAGTGACATCTAAGGTTTCCAGAATTGAATGTTTTAATCATTGCATGATGGTACTTTTGCTAATTATATCGTTGTTAGTACTAATTAGTAATATAGTATATAGTAATAATTTAGTTGGATTTCAATTCATTTTGAAGATTTTTGAGAATAATCACACAAATCATAAATTTTTGTTTAAATTACACATTTATTTCCCAAACATTATGAGTTTGTTCAGTAAACATTACAAATTTGTTCTCATTTGGATTTTATTCTAGGAACATTACATGCATGTTATCAGCACATTACAACTTTATTCTTGTAACATTCCAACTTTATTCTTTTTTTTGTCTTCTCTCAAAACATTTAAGCCTTTTATTGCAAAACAAATCTATTCTTTAACATTACGACTTTACTCTAGAAAAATTGTGATTTTACTCTAAAAGCATTATGAATATTTCTCAAAACATTACAAATGTATTCTCAACATTGACTTTCACGTACCATTAGAATTTTAAAGTGGTCATATGATGCAATTTCTTGTTTTCCTTTCTCTTTAGTGTGTTATGTAGCTGTTTGTTACAAAGCTCAGAGATATTCTTTATAAAAGTTCAGCCCCACCTTCCTAAAATGCTTCGTTCAAACACACCAACACCAATCTACGTCAGTATGTGGGGGCAGAGTTTCATACCACTACCAAAATGTATACGGAAAGAAAAAAGGCGTAACTTTTATTCTCGCTGTAGTATTGTTGTCGCCGGCGCCGCCATTTCGTGAAGATACTGTTTTTCGTTGCTAAAGGCAAACTACTTTGTTTGGCCTTCCAAAAGAAGGGACAATTAGAAAATAGTGTTTAAGCTTTAGTTACAACACTCTTCCAGAACAGTACAACCCAAATATTCGACTGTGTGCTGCGCATTTTTCGTAGGACTGTTTCTAGCACCAGGTAGAGCAGAGACTCTTTCTACGTCTTTGTCGTTTACGTCAATATTGCTTTGCTTTGGGAGCTGATGTTCCAAATATGGTAAGAAACATGACATTTCCGTCACACACTTAAGGTATTTGTGCCAATCACAATGCACTGGATCGCTGGCCAATCAGAGCACACCACGCTTTTCAAAACGATGAGCTTTGTAAAACTGAAGCGTTTCAGAGAGGAGGGGCATAGAGGAGCAACAATAATGTACAGTATACATATTTTTAACCTAAAACCATGTAAACACGTTGCATAAAGAAAATACACAAAATATTATTTTTAGAACCATCATATGATTCCTTTAAACTTATAATGCCGCAACTTTATTCTTGCGATTTTGACTTTATTCTCAAAAAGTTGCGTTAATAATGTGATGACTTTGTTCTTGAAATGACACTATATGATAAGAGCGTACATTGTTTAGATAATAATTCTGTTTAATACTTTAAAATGTACTAAAATCCACTATCATAACACTTTGAAAAATACCTTTCCCCTGGTACAAAGGGTTTTTTTTATTTATTTTTTTATTAAGCATTTTTTAGAACCACTCCTGACGTCTGGGGAAACGATTGAGAGTTAAATCTGGGAGATGTGACTGATATTAACACTATCTACTCATCTTTAATAGACTCTGTATGACATGTTTAGAAAACAAAGTGAGATGGAGAGGAGGAATATCTAGGAGACGCAGAATGAACGAATGAGTCAGCTTTCACCTTTGGACAGATTCAGAGTACTACGAGGAAGTGTGTGTGTGTGTGTGTGTGTGTCTGTGTGAGCTCAGAGTTTCCTGACGATGGTCTTTGTTACCGAAAAGGTCATTTAGTTTGTTTGTATTAACATGCGCGGACAGGCAATGACTGCGGTGCGATCAGTCATCTGGTCTTTATGAATCGAATAGGTCACTGGAGTCTCAGTCCCAAGATCAACAGATTTGTTTTCTAGTGCTACTAAAATGTTATAAAAAAAAACTAAATACTGTTTTTTTTTTTGTCCACTAACCGTATGTTTGTGTGTGTATGTATGCGTGCAGGTGATCCATCGGCACTTCTATCTGAAGCGAGCGGAGATCATGGCCCAGTGCGAGGGCTGGATCTGTGATATTCAGCAGTACAGCAGCGATAAGAGAGTCGGCCGAACCATGTCTCATCACGCAGCTGCACTAAAGGTACACCACTGTGTTCACAGTCGTACAAATGTAAATTGTTTGTGAATTGTGCGTTTGTTGTGTTTTGGAAACTGATTCCATGTGGCTGTTTTTCGCAGAGGCACACAGCTCAGCTCAGAGAGGAGTTGTTGAAACTTCCCTGTCCTGAAGGCATGGAGCCGGACGGGGAGGAGTTTTCCGAGAAAAGCGCCTCGCTCATGGTGAAAGAGCTGCCCGGTCAGGACGCAGAGAAGCAGACGGACAGCCCAGACGCTCACTGTAGCGACGGCCAGCTATGATCCCCCTCTTCCCCCTGAAGCCCCGCCCACCGCCTTTGACTATCCATTGATATTGAAAAAAGACTGGATGGCTTTGGTGATTTAAGCCATCTTTTTGTCAATATTTGTATGTAAGAATCTAATTATGTAATAGCATAAAAAGAGAGGACAGACAAAACAAGGAAAATACGAGGAAATGATTCCGCTAACACCCACCGACACAAGACGAACCGCTGAAATCTATGCTGCGCCCTGAAGAAAACAAAGGAGACAGGAAAAGATCTTTTGATTTACTTGTAAAAGAGTATACCTTTGTTTTGTGCTTTTTTTTTCTTTTTTTTCCCAAATTGTTAAATAACCACTGATTGATATGTTATTAAACTTGTTTATGTAAACAAAATGAAAGTTGAAATCACAGTATATATAAGGGAACTGCCTTTAGTGGAGAATGTTTACCAAATGTTTTGTTTTTTTCTTTATTTTGGACTGTTAGTGCAAGGACAGTTTGTAAGTGAGAATATACTGGTCATACTTTAAGCGAACTATTTAAAAGAAAAAAATGTAACACGCTCCCATACCCACTCTTGAGTTCCCACAATCCTCTGGTGACCCTCTGACAGTGCTTTTGGTTTCTACAGACTTGTGTACACTTCAATAATAAAGCCTGAAACGGACGTTCAGAAGTCCTCTGATGACTGGATGCTCTTGTTCAGGCTGATCAATAGCACGTTTTATTTTTTGCCCTCTCTCTGCTTTTAAGTGCAAGTTTAATAAATGCAACCTGTTTTACTTTGCTTGGAAATACTAATTAATGTGGTTCTGTAGATTGTGGTGACATGCGCACCATTTTTAGTTCAGTTGTTAAATCATTGTCACTTTACAAAAGTAAAAGTTTCTAAAAAATGTACTAGACAATGAGATTAATTAAACATTTGAAGTAAGCAAACAGTGCATATGCACATTCTACTAATATGGAGGCCTTTACCGTCGTGACTGTATCCAACAGAATCATAATATTCCATAATTTTAACTTGATCGCTTTAACTGATATTTAATGCATTCTATTGAGTCATTTTAAATGCACCAAAAAACTGCCCTCATCACTGTTGCCACAATATTTTCCCTAATTACAAATCAGGTAACATTCTTTAAAAGTGTACATTACCGTTCAAAAGTTTGGGGTCAGAAAGGTTTATATATATATATACACTCACCTAAAGGATTATTAGGAACACCATACTAATACTGTGTTTGACCCCCTTTCGCCTTCAGAACTGCCTTAATTATACGTGGCATTAATTCAACAAGGTGCTGAAAGCATTCTTTAGAAATGTTGGCCCATATTGATAGGATAGCATCTTGCAGTTGATGGAGATTTGTGGGATGCACATCCAGGGCACGAAGCTCCTGTTCCACCACATCCCAAAGATGCTCTATTGGGTTGAGATCTGGTGACTGTGGGGGCCATTTTAGTACAGTGACCTCTGTCATGTTCAAGAAACCAATTTGAAATGATTCGAGCTTTGTGACATGGTGCATTATCCTGCTGGAAGTAGCCATCAGAGGATGGGTACATGGTGGTCATAAAGGGATGGACATGGTCAGAAACAATGCTCAGGTAGGCCGTGGCATTTAAACGAATGATTTCTGAAAGATCACGTGACGACTGGAACACACATGAAGTAACATCATTTGGGCCCTTTCTATTTCATTTAGTATAAATGTGCATTTACAGTGTCTATTGTTTTGATTTTATTTACTTTTTTGTACTTTATATCTACTTTCAGTACCGTCGCAAGGGCTGTGCCAAGTGTGCGACCGCACAGGGCCTCGCGCCTCTAGAGGGCCTCCCTCGCGCCTGGCCTCCATTTTATGAAGTTTGTCTATTTTTTATTACAGTTTTTCCACCCAACATTGATAATAAATACAATTCCTACTGTCTCTCAATAATGCATAATCAAGGCCACGTGGGAAAAAAATCAGCAAATTATTATTGTTATTTTTCAAATTTCGATATGACGTTCTGCGTGGTCGCGCCACTGTGAGCCGCTCACTCTGAGGGAAACATGTCGGGTGCTGCACGAGAGCGCGACCGATTTCATAAACACTAGTCGGGTGGTGAGAAAAGGAAAATAATTAAAAAGAAAGAAGAATTTCAGAAGTCGCTGAGAGGATCGCTGGATAAATTTGTCAATGCCAATATTGCGACTACAAGCAGCACAACCAACACAATCACGGAGACGAATGAGGCTGCTGGGTTGCAACAACAAGATGAAGTTCAAGGTGAGGCATAAATATAACAAGTGGTCGTGGACTAAACCTATATATATATATATATATGTTTAGTCCACGACCACTTGTTATATATATATTATATATATGTTATATACAGGTCCTTCTCAATAAATTAGCATATTGTGATAAAGTTCATTATTTTCCATAATGTAATGATAAAAATTAAACTTTCATATATTTTAGATTAATTGCACACCAACTGAAATATTTCAGGTCTTTTATTGTTTTAATACTGATGATTTTGGCACACAGCTCATGAAAACCCCAAATTCCTATCTCAATAAATTAGCATATTTCATCCGACCAATAAAAGAAAAGTGTTTTTAATACAAAAAAAGTCAACCTTCAAATAATTATGTTCAGTTATGCACTCAATACTTGGTCGGGAATCCTTTTGCAGAAATGACTGCTTCAATGCGGCGTGGCATGGAGGCGATCAGCCTGTGGCACTGCTGAGGTGTTATGGAGGCCCAGGATGCTTCGATAGCGGCCTTAAGCTCATCCAGAGTGTTGGGTCTTGCGTCTCTCAACTTTCTCTTCACAGAATATACCACAGATTCTCTATGGGGTTCAGGTCAGGAGAGTTGGCAGGCCAATTGAGCACAGTAATACCATGGTCAGTAAACCATTTACCAGTGGTTTTGGCACTGTGAGCAGGTGCCAGGTCTTGCTGAAAAATGAAATCTTCATCTCCATAAAGCTTTTCAGCAGATGGAAGCATGAAGTGCTCCAAAATCTCCTGATAGCTAGCTGCATTGACCCTACCCTTGATAAAACACAGTGGACCAACACCAGCAGCTGACATGGCACCCCAGACCATCACTGACTGTGGGTACTTGACACTGGACTTCAGGCATTTTGGCATTTCCTTCTCCCCAGTCTTCCTCCAGACTCTGACACCTTGATTTCCGAATGACATGCAAAATTTGCTTTCATCCGAAAAAAGTACTTTGGACCGCTGAGCAACAGTCCAGTGCTGCTTCTCTGTAGCCCAGGTCAGGCGCTTCTGCCGCTGTTTCTGGGTCAAAAGTGGCTTGACCTGGGGAATGCGGCACCTGTAGCCCATTTCCTTCACACGCCTGTGCACGGTGGCTCTGGATGTTTCTACTCCAGACTCAGTCCACTGCTTCCGCAGGTCCCCCAAGGTCTGGAATCGGTCCTTCTCCACAATCTTCCTCAGGGTCCGGTCACCTCTTCTCGTTGTGCAGCGTTTTTTGCCACACTTTTTCCTTCCCACAGACTTCCCACTGAGGTGCCTTGATACAGCACTCTGGGAACAGCCTATTCGTTCAGAAATTTCTTTCTGTGTCTTACCCTCTTGCTTGAGGGTGTCAATGATGGCCTTCTGGACAGCAGTCAGGTCGGCAGTCTTACCCATGATTGTGGTTTTGAGTAATGAACCATGCTGGGAGTTTTTAAAAGCCTCAGGAATCTTTTGCAGGTGTAATTTTGATTCAGATGATTAGGTTAATAGCTCATTTAGAGAACCTTTTCATGATATGCTAATTTATTGAGATAGGAATTTTGGGTTTTCATGAGCTGTATGCCAAAATCATCAGTATTAAAACAATAAAAGACCTGAAATATTTCAGTTGGTGTGCAATGAATCTAAAATATATGAAAGTTTAATTTTTATCATTACATTATGGAAAATAATGAACTTTATCACAATATGCTAATTTATTGAGAAGGACCTGTATATATATATTTTTTTTTTATTCAAGAACCGTACAAATATACAAATACCTTCAGGAGAACATTAGAGTTAAGACATAAAAGACATTTGTATGTAAAGTCAAATATCTAAAGGAAGCATTAAAGGGTTAGTTCACCCAAAATTGAAAATAAAGTCAGTAACTCACCCTCATGTTGTTCCAACCATGTAAGACCTTCGTTCATCTTCGGAACATAATTTAGTATATTTTTGATGAAATCTGAGAGCTGTCTCACTCCTCCATAGGCTTTCAGAGGGAATGAAACTTGATGGCCCAGAATAGTAGTAGAATCTACTCCTACTAATCTCAGTTCTCGCGCATGCGTCGTGGCACTCCCGCAAACTCTCGTCAGAGGCTCAAATTGAACAACAATAATAGTGGGATAAAGTCGTTATTTTTGTTGTTTTTCCGCTCAAAAAGTATTTTCGTCGCATGATAGACTTAATACAGAGCCACTGTAGTCATTTGGACTCCTTAAATGACGTTTTTACTTACTATTCTGGGCCATCAAGTTTCATTCCCTCTGAAAGCCTATGGAGGAGTGAGACAGCTCTCAGATTTCATCAAAAATATACTAAATTATGTTCCGAAGATGAACGAAGGTCTTACATGGTTGGAACAACATGAGGGTGAGTAATTACTGACTTTATTTTCAATTTTGGGTGAACTAACCCTTTAAAAAAAAAAAAATCAATAAAAAAAACCCCAAACGTTTACATACATATGAAAAGGACATATAAAGACAAGAGACAATATAAGTAAATAAAATAAAATACATTAAATAAATAAATACATAAAAAAAAAAGGGGGGGGGGGGGGTGTCAATACACGAGAAAGCTGGTTAAACTTGAACATCAGATTCATTACAAAATAATTTTTCATATTGTTTTAGGAATCGATCACATTTTTTATTGCTGGTTAACCTAAAAGATTTAAAGTCCCTGTAAAGGCAATTCTGAGATTTGTTTCTAAACACATTATAAATGTTAGAAATGTATTGCTGAAACACATTACAAAGACTGTGAACTATGAAGTACTGAATTCAGAAGTTAGACCGTTAAACAGTTTTTCACCGTTGCTGTGTTCAGGATTTTCTGGGCGGGGCTAAAACGGTGGCTCGATGACGCACTGGAGCCACCGAGCCTGACTCCTCCCCTAACACGATCATAACTAGAGCACATTCGCATCAGTTCGATCGCAAGTTACTGTTAGTACTGTTAGTTACTATAGTCAACAACTTGCATAACAGCTTACAAAACAAAAACGATGAAGAGGTGGATTAATTTTGTGAACAGCACCCTTGATGGAGAGAGCTGAGGATCATCACCGACACCTACCTCTGCAGTGACTTTACACCGGATCGTTTTACAAACTTTCACCGGAGACAACTGGGATTCACTGATAATCCGCTGCAGAACCGACTATCCCCCGCCCAGGCCGTCATCCTCCCGTCCCACCGACATCTGGTGCGTCGTGATCATAGACGCTCGTGATCAGTGAGTGTTGTCTTGTGTGCTACTGCCGCTTTCCCGCGAGTGGGCGTGGTTTCGGCACCGACAGCGGACACACCCCCAGCGTTTGAGAGCAGAGAATGCTGCTCATTTTTTCAGGTTTTAGATAAGCTATTTTATGTACTTCCCGGATTTTTTTATGATTCAAATTTGGCTGGGTGGTTAATAACACATTTATCTGTGGTGTGAGAAACTCAGAACACATGTTTAGTTTTGACTTTACAGGGACTTTAAGCAGCGAGTCTACCTCGATCAAAAAATGCGACAAAGTAGGAAGTGAGCTCATAAATTTCTGTTTATGGATGAAGAATTTGGCAAACAAAATAAAAAAATTTAAAATATATTCTTTAGATTTGTTGGAGTCAGTGTAATAACAAATAACATCTTTCAAATTAATATATATATATAATCCGGCGTATGGGGTGAGCGATATGACGGTAGACACGACGTAGGCAACGATTTTGGACTAGCGTTAATATGTCTCTATTGCAGTTACTCTCATGTGACGTGTCGGGCTGCGCGGTCACGAAAGCTTGACGTTTTCATGCGTTTTTTAGCATTGTAGTTTAAACACAGGTGATGTTAAAGCACAGTAAGCAGAGACAGCCAACTCTGCGCGCTGTCAGAGAGACTGTTTCTGAGAGCTGAGAGACGAGCTCCCGTTTTAGTGTTGAATGAGTAAAAAGTTTTAGTCTAGTCCACTTCACCGTTCTAGCAGCGCTCGTCAGTGACAGAATGAGTGAGGTGATCAGATCAGAGAAGGCGGGTCTTGCTGTCAATCATAACCACAACAGCGAGAGCTCGTGGAGAGATGCTTGTACTGTACAGCTGAGCTGACAACTGTTTTACGATAGAAATGTTCAGCGACCAACAGTAATAGACTATCTAGTGATGCAAACTACTCAACTTTCTATGAAATTTAGCCGTCTTGAAATTAAATTATGCGTTATAAGTCATGTAAATCATAAATTAATGTGACAAGAAACGTTTGCGTTTTCACTATTAGACGAATAAGAGTGAATGTTTGCACGTTTCTTCATACCGTTCATATTTAGGCTAGTTATATCTTACAATTGTTATGAGCGTGTGAGTGACCGTGCATGCTGCATGTCAGTGAGCACAATAGCCTATCACACACGTCAAGATTGTATAGAGTTTAACTCAGTCCATTTTAAATTCTAATTGCAGCATCTGAAATAGGTCAAACCACTTTTGATCAGATATGCGAAAGTTCGGTTCGTTACTATAGCAATACCCGGCCGCATACACGCGCGCAAATCAATTGTATAGAGGGCCTCGCACCCCCCTTGCGACGGCCCTGTCTACTTTTATACCTACTGTTTTATTTATTTTTTTACTATTTTTTTATTTAATGTTTAATGCTAGAAAAATACAAATTCTCTCAAATCAGGCTTTAAACTATTTAGACTCAGTTTAACTTAATTGGGTTTCAGGTAGGGCTGAATCGATTTTAATCGATTCCCATTTTTATGAACCGATATCGATTCTTAAATCCCAAGAATCAATGGCTGCGTCCAGAAAACGTCAAGTATGGGTAGGAAAGCATCAAAGGATGTCCGAATCCAATGTCAGCTTCACTTCCTGTCTCCTGAGATACCTTCATCTGATTGATTTTTGAAGGCAGCATAGATGTATCCTTCACTACCTTTGATATCCCACAATCATGCTCCATTCGGTAAAAGTTGAGCTAGAAAAAGAAAGATGGCGTCTGAAAGTTGCGGTTGCTGGTCAGTTTCTGTGTAAATGTACGTTTTTGACCAACGTTTTCCGTTTCTGATGTAATTTCTAGCGAGAAATTACTATTGTAGTAATTAAATATTTGTTTAGTTCTCACCAAAGCTTGCTTTATTTTGCAGTAGATCATTAAACTGTTGCTGCCTTAGTCTGTCCGACATCAGTTTCGTGAGGTGCCTTCGTTCACTTACTGTCTATAAGTCTATCCTGTTTTCAGGTATGAACAGAACATTAGTGCGCCTCCCATCCAATCAATCGCAATTAAACTGTGTTTTGTTACTTTTGCTGTTTAATGTGGCGTGACAGATCGCTGTAGCGTGACAGATCGCTGTCCAAAAAGCGGCAGCGCGGAGCGCACGTGAACTGATCATCTCCTCCGCTTTAATACCAGTTACATCGCGAAATAAACGAGTATGAACATCTGAAGGTATGTTAAAATATACAGTACATCTTACAGGAATCCATATCATATCTTATGTAATCGCTCATTTGGTGTTTCAACCGCGGAAAGATTGTAAACAATGTCACATTTACCTCAGAAAAGCCATATTCAGTGACCATAAACTTAGTCAGCCAGAAAAAATGAAATCTAACGAGGAGCGTTTTGCTAAATATGTGCTCCATATTCATAATAATTTTAATGTTCTACAATATTTAACGCATGTTTGAATAAATCCGTCAAGTTTTTAAGACAGTCACTATGTTTATATTTCAAAAAACGAATTGGAGTAGAAATATAATTTATGTAATTGTAAATTTAGTATTATAACTTTATTATTATAATAACTTATTTGGGTGTAATTTGTTTGTACACAAATCAGTTCATTTTAACCTTCAGTATTATAGTGATGTAGAAGTAACCAACTGACTCCCATAGTTTACAGCGTTATTTGAGAGATTTTTTTTTTTCCTTTAGAAAATTTGCCATGTACTGTACAGTTTACACCTGGGTTATATCCAAAATAATTGAATTTAATTTAATTGAGTCAGATCTAGGTTTTGAATAAAATTTGAATGGAATCGTGAAATTTGTGTAGACTGTAAAAAAAATATGCACAGCGCGACTTCATTCTCTTCCATTGAAGAAAAGTGAAGCGGCCGGAGGTCACCTAATATGCAAAGACAGTAAAAGAAATGGACACATCGACCCCACAGCGACTTCAACGGACAAAAGTGTAGTCAATTAGAAGCACTCTTTTCCTGATGGCTAGGTGTACTGCGCAGCCTTAGACTGAGATTGATGATGTAGATGTGACGTGAGCAACCTGTCTGACAGTTGTAAGTCTTCTAGTAGTTGTGCGAGATGAATTCTGAATCACCAAATCTTGCAGAGACGGAGAGCGTGAGCAACTTTTGGTAAGTATTCTGATTAATTGTTTTGTCATAAGACTTCATGCCTCCAGTCAATAGATGCTAACAGCTGGTGATGGCTTGGTTAGCAATGGCTGCCGCTATGGAAGGTACGCTTTCTGGGTGCTGGATTACAGCCTTGCTAATATGGCGCTGACATCTTGCGCATTTGGGACCGATGTCTTCGCAGTAGAGAGCAGGAAATAGAGGTGCGATATCAAAAACCTGTGCACACTTTCGCAGATGCAGAACAATTTGTTATGTCGGTGTGAAATAAACAGTTATGGAAATGTAGAAATGAAAGCTAAAGCTCCAGTCTCCTCCCAAAATTCCAGACAAACGTCAGTTGGTACCTCAGTGACAACTTCACTCAGAGAAGCTGTCAATCTCAGCCATGGGCGTTGGGAAAATGTGGGTGGGTCCTCTCTCAGAAAAAAATTACTGGAGTAGATACCATTTACATTATGTACAAATATACCCCCTTGTTTGCTAAATGTCTGGTTGGGCAAGACAAAATTACGGAAATCACTGTATCATTGAGTGGCAATAGTGTGAGGGTAAGACGCATGGCATCATGTTTTCGACCCAAGGTTCGAATCTCACTCTACTCCCTTCTCCCATCACATATCAGATCGGAAAGGCAAAGTATTAGAAATAAATATTAGAAAAGTGGAAATAAAGTGTCTAACGTGTTTAATAATAAGTGTTTATCGGTTAGGGGTAGACAAACAGACGTGCTGAATTAGAGACGATAAAAGTGAGTGGGTCCAATGTCATTGATTGTAAAAAGTGGATGGATCTTGTCCCACCCACATACAATGGTTTTGACACCCATGACCTCAGCTGTCAATCATGACATCACACCCCTCGTTTTTATAGCATCAAATAACTAACTAAAATCAAACTTATTTAAAAAACGATCACTTGAAATGAAATCAGCGTGATAAAAACAGCCTAAAATGACAGAAACCAACTTTGGGGGAAAATTATATGAAGTGTAATTTGATTGTTTCGTTTGCCTCGCGTCCATTAGAATACACAGAGGGGCGGGGGTTATGAGCTTTACTGGGACAAACCACCTGGGGAAGATCGAGACATTTTGGCTTCAGTTTTTAAAGGTCCCGTTCTTCGTGTTTTTTTTGAAGCTTTGATTGTGTTTACAGTGTGCAATATAACATGTGTTCATGTTTCGCGTGTAAAAAAAAACTGTATTTTTAACACAATTTACTTATCTGTATACCGCTGTTTTCACTGTCCTAAAAACGGCTGATGACTTCCTTTATTCTATGAAGTCCCTCCTTCAGAAATACGTAACGAGTTCTGATTGTGCCAGCGGTTCCCGTGTTGTGATTTGACAGCAGCTTAGCGAACGTAGCACGGTCCTGTGTTGTGATTCGACAGCAGCTTAACGCACGTGGAAAGGTCACGCCTCTTAACGGGAGATAATGCGTTTAATGATCTCTACAGTGTCCCTGGGAAAGCCAAACAAAGGTGATTTGACGCCGGGATGAAAATAACAGCGTCTCGACGACATGGCGACAAACACACTCAAACGCAACACTTCCTTTTCTCCACGCGACACGTCCTCTTCTCCACGTGGAACAGCAACAAGACCACGCCCCCTTTTTTCACGTATTCTTGTGGGCGGAGGTTAGTCTGTTCTACTGACTGACGTAATTAATGAAGGAAGTACCAGGATGTAGTCCAAGCCGGCCGTTCGCTGGAGGCTTTGAAAGGGAACTTCTGTTAAATAAAATATCTCACTTGGCACTGAACTTTGAGCTTTATAATTTTACAGGTATTATTTATGCTCTAACAGCAACATTACACACTAACTAAAGTTTGAACAATGGGATCACGAAGAACGGGACCTTTAACACGAGTGCGGCAGGCTTGGTACCACTAGTTTCAGGCCCTATTTTGTACCCTATTTGTGGAATGAGCCATGTGTGAATAAAGTGAAGATATTTCAGAACTATTGCAAATTTAGATCTGTTGATTTAGTTCTGAAATATATATATTCATCAATTTATTACATTCAGATTTATCGTTCAGACTGGCATCACATTTTTGCCTTGAGATAATCTGAAATGGAATCATCTTCAATTTTTCATGAAATCTATGTTTGTACCTCTCTCAAGCCTTAACAAGTAAACAGAGATGCATGCTGAGATGCCTTGGTCTGAATCTCAGCATTTTTAAAGAGACATTGATCAGTCTCTGTTTGTTTCTCATCTTAAGAGTGAATGCTATGTAGGAATCCCACTGAGAAACAAGAAGGAATGAAGGTGTATGAGCGTAGCAGCTCATCCATTATTGATCAAGTATAGTTTAACCCAGAGTGTGATTGTGATCCTGAGAGCTGAGCAGTCGTGGCTTGACATGAGCTTGTATTCACACACATGTACACGCTCGGGCCGTTAGATGGATCCTCCCCAGTTGGCTGTAATTGCAAGGTCATGATGTTTTTCTGGGAGCCGTACGTGAGTAGAGGGGCTGTATCTGTCCCCTCTCTTCTGATTTATCATGAGGACGTGGAACCCATAACCACGTTTCAGCATTTTTTTCTGCATCCTGCATTGAAGATTTGATTGTCAAATTGTAGATAAAACAGAGCTGTTGTTGTCACGGCTAGTATCAGTCTTTTAAACTAGCTCAGTGTTTAGTGTGCATGTTCATAACGGCTCTGTGACATTTACTCTAATTAGGCTTGTCCTTTAAGTGTGTGTGTGCTCTCTGCCCGTTGACTGTTAGTGTGTGTGTGTGTGTGTGTGTGTGTGTGTGTGTGTGTGTGTGTGTGTGTGTGTGTGTGTGTGTGTGTGTGTGTGTGTGTGTGTGTGTGTGTGTGTGCTCCTTTGTGTTTGGGGCTGATAGTGTGTGTTTATTCGTTTGTCATTGCCATGTGATGTATGTAAGAAAGGGTTTACAGCATGTAGTTGAGTGTAAGCTGCTTTTGAAGATGGATTCATGTAGCCGCTCAGAGGCACAGGTCAAAGAAAAGTGATTAATCTTACCATTTTATATTAATTCTTTCTCATTTTAGCTCGGCATCATCCTACCATTTCTGTCTCTTTTCTTTAATACATTCTATGTTGTTCAGAGTGGTTGCTTGGGATTTACTATAGCGTTGCTATAGGTTTTTAAGGTGTTCAGGGTTGCTGATAGGGTGTTTCAATGGGATATCTAGTATAGTCTTGTTTGTTGCTAGAGAATCGCTGTGGGTTTCTGACTGGTTTCTATGGTGTTTCTATGGGTTTTCTATGGTGTTTGGGGGTTTCTATGGTGTTTCTATGTATCTAGTACAGTCAGGTTTGTTGCTGGGGCATTGCTATGGGTTTTATAGGGTGTTCTGAGTGGTTGCTAGGGCTTTGCAATGGCATTTTTAAGACTTTGCTATGCATTTTCTAGGGGGTTGCTATAGGATATCAAGGATGGTCTGGTTCGTTGCTAAGATGAGGTTTGAGATGAGCTATGAGGTTTTCTCGGATGAGCTATGAGGTTTCTCGGATGATTTGAGTGGTTGCTTCTAGGGCTTTGCAATGGTATTTGTTAATGTGTTGCTATTGATTTTCTTGGGTGTTCTGGGTGGTTACCAGGGTGTTGCTATGGGATATCTAGAATTGTCTGTTTTTTTGATAAGGCAAACTCCACTATGGTGTTTTTGTGGTTGTTATAGGGCTTTGCTATGGCATTTATTTGGCATGGTTATGGGTTTTCCATGGTGTGTGTTTGCTAGGGTGTTGCTATGGAATATCAAGAATGGCCTTGTTTGTTGGTAGTGTGCTGCTATTGTGTTTCTAGGGTGTTCTGGTTGGTTGCAAGAGTGTTGTTATAGTTGCTTATTGACAAAATAGTATCATTCTGGTCTTTATGGCTTGGGTTCCAAAAAAGTAAAATTGGTTATAAAAGTATCTGCACAGCTAAACAAGCTGCCACACATTTTTAGGTTTGCTCTAATCCCTAACCATAAGTGTGTGCAACAGTAATAGTGATGCTTACCTGAGAAAACACCATTAAAAAGAAGAGAACGGGTCAAATAAAAGCTTCAGATCTGAGAGGATAGTGAGGAAGTGTTGCAAAAATAGCACATTTTTCATTATCTTTTATGAGGGATCAATAAACAACCGCTGATGTATTTTCTTCTTAAGACTGCACAGATGTTTTCTTTCAGCATTTTTCTACCGAGAGATCTTCTCTCTGCCTTCATCTTTCAGTCTTTTGGAAGCTATTTCCTCTGTCTTCTCCCTCCTCCCCGGGTTGGTGTGTTTGTGTTGGAGTACGGCTCTTTGTGCCCTGCAGGTGTTGCCTCTGTTGTGTCGGACTGGTGACACGCTTCCCTTTGTTCCCAAACAAGCCGCAACAGTCGAAGTCGCAGATCCAAGACCTTGAAAAATGGCCTCAATCATTTGAGAGCCGGTGTGCAGTTGACAGTTCGGTAAATTAGACTCCGGTGGCCACCGAGATAAATCACTGCGAGGGACTAAAGACGTCCTTTTGTATACTTTTTCACGACTCCAGCAGCTACCCGGAGCTCTGAGCCCATCGATCGCTAGTGTAGAAATTCACACAGTGCTTAAGATTTAAATAATGCAGATTGGGAGGGAAAAGTGAGATGTAGGCAAAAAGAAAGAGCTACATCCTCTGTTCTCAAAAAAAAAAAAAAAAAAAAGGCAGTGAGAGTTACCCATGTGTGCTGTGCTTTCATGAGGCTGTTGAATCATTTCAGTTGTTGTTTTCTCCTGTGTTTAATATGAGGCTTAGTCACTGACAGTGTCCAGGAGATGTAAACGGTACACAGAACTCTCCCCAAGTTAATATGAAGAGGCTGAAGTATATGTGCTCCTCACTGACCTTTATTATGAGTGATATGAGCTAAGTTTTCCCTCAGTGTAAACATGGTGTAGTTTAAATCATTTCCTGTTGCTTTTAACTGCAGACCAAGCAAATTTACTTCACCCTTTTTGGAGAACCAAGAAAATGTTTGAGTGCAGTAAGAACCGTGGCCTACCAGTCAGCACAATACACACTGAACTTGGTACTTGTGTGGTTGACAAAAGTGTGAGTCCAGATTTAATTTCCTGACCCCGTTAACACCCTATACTGTAAAACAATTGGCTGTAGAATGGCAATATGAGACTATAAAATCTGTATTGTACTCTTAAAATATATTGATAACCATTCATAATAAAACAGGTAGTGAAAATTCACACGCTAAATTAAAGTAAAATAAAAAATACAAAAAAGTCCCAAAAAATGTCTTTCCATGAACAGTGCCTAATATGAAAATAGACAATGCAAAGTGTTACACCTCACAGACACTTATTTTAAACTAAATAACACTATAAGTATATTAATAATATACATAATTTACAACAAAAAGAAAACAGATAGTAAAATATGCATCACATAGGGTTTTTGTTACAAACGGAGGTGACACGGAGAACAGATGCAGATGGAACAGGTTTTATTAACAGAACCAGGATGTGAGCAGATGCGGTGAGTATAGCAGTGAAAGTCCAGTGGAGTGGTGAAGACAATGGGTGATACTATACGTTGCTTGATTGTAGATCGTTGGGACACAGAGCGATGGAGACAAGGAGCCAGGAGACGAGACGAGACGAGGAGACACTCAGGAGTCTTGGGAGAACAGGTAAGGGTTTCAGGTGAGTCCGTGGAAGTCAGCGTTAGCGTGAGCATGTGCGAACGATACCGGACAGTGACTGAGTGTGAGCGTGGGGCTTAAGTGCAGGTGGTGATTGCAGTGCTGATGACGTGCAGGTGCGTGTGCTCAGTATTCAGGTGATTGTGAACGTTGTGTATGGGAGAGGGTGGAGCCTGGCGTGCTTGTAACAGTTTTTTGATCACTTTTAACAATATTTTGTATTTATGTATGTTTTAGTTGAAAGTACTTTGTTACATAATTTTCACTGTAAATTGTATTCCTGTTCTGCATGTACATACTATGTACTTATTATAGTAATTAAAATAACTTGGTAATAACCCTGAACCTACACCAAACCTTAACCCATGTAGTTTCCTTATTAAACTATACTTTCTTAGGTAAGTACACAGTAAGTACACATGCTGTAAAATTAAGTACAACCTTGTATTTTGTACAATTAGAGAATGTGTGTGTGTGTGTGTATGTGTGAGAGAGAGAGACAGATTTCAGGGTTACACTTTATTTGGTAACACTTTATTTTAGGGTTCAATTCTCGCTATAAACTTATTGCTCATTAGCATGCATATTACTAGGAAATTGGCTGTTTTTTCTGCATGACCTTATTCTACATCCCTTAATCCTACCCAATACCTAAACTTAAAGGAACATGCCAACTTTTTGGGACTTTGGCTTATTAACTGTATTCCCCAGAGTTAGATAAGTTCAAACATACCATTCTCATCTCCGTGCGTGCCATAACTCTGTTTGACGCACCCACCGCTAGCCTAGCTTAGCACAAAGACTGTAGGTATATGGCTCCAGCTAGCCTACTGCTCAATAAGTGACAAAATAACGCCAACATTTTATTATTTACATGTTGTGATGTGTACAGTAGTGACCACCCTATTCATGTAACAGTGTCACAAACGTTACATTAGATCTAGTTAATGGCACTGTTAAAGTAGGTTAGTCATCTAAAAACATAACGGAACACTTACCGCAGACGCGGATGATCCGCTTTGTCCCGTCTGTACAATTGATGGGATGGCCGTATCCTTCAGCACACATTTCATGGTCCATGTGTCAAATTAAATTTTTTCAAAATAGTCGTCCTCTGTGAAATGTTCAGAGCAAACGCGATGGTGCTTGATGATGGTTACAGGTGTATTTGGATCTATATCCAGAGCAAGTAGTCATAGATTCATCAGGTCTGCGTTTTGGATTGGAATTCTATGAAATATCTGTCACAGGAAGACTCGGAGTCAAATGCAAGTTCACAATGTTTATTAGAGGGAATAAAGAGAGGGTCAGATACAGCACAAAAGTCACAGTCCGAGGACGACCTCACACGGCGTCCAACGACGTAATCCACTCTGATCGGAGACCGGGAAGAAATCCTCACACGACAGGTGACTGACGATAGCGTCCATAAACTGAACAGGAGGAAAAACAATGCCTGATAGAAAAGGCAGCTCACCGGAACCTGGATGAGACTGGATCTCGCCTAAAAACGAAGCGCACCAGTAACACCCGAAACCAGAGCACAGTTCACAAAGTCAAGTTCACGTATCCACAGGCGAGTGAACTCTGGGCTAAGACGAGCCTCCAGATGCCTGCGACCGAACCTGAAGAACTGGGAAGGAACAGGAAGAACAACCGACTTGGACAGCGTGACTGAGACCAACCATCACAATGAGCGCACGACGAGAGACAGGACAACGTGCACTAAAAAGAAAACAGCTGATGAGACACGACAGGTGAACAATTACCAAAACGAGAGGGAGGAGCTAGTGAACCTGTGAAGAACCGCCACCAACAGGTAAGAAAATACACACACAATAATCACCCAGGAGTCCTGACAGTATTAGATATACTGTATGGCCCAATGAATCGAGGAGCCAGCTTAAGAGAAGGCTCATGGAGAGGCAGATCCTTGGTGGAAAGCCATACCCTTTGTCCACACACATAACAGGGTGGAGGTCGCCGGTGACGGTCAGCCGCAGCCTTGGTTTGTCTGACGTTCTGTAATAAAAGTGTCTTAGCTCTCCTCCAAGTGTGTTTACACCTGCGCACGAAAGCTAAAGCAGACGGAACCGCTGCGTCGGGCTCTTGTGATGGGAAAAGGGGAGGTTGATAACCGATAGACAATTCAAACGGAGACAAATAAGTAGATGCGACGGGAAGAGAATTATGAGAATACTCGACCCAAGGAAGCTGTTGGCACCAAGAGTTCGTATATTTAGACGTCAGACAGCGAAGCGTTCGACCGAGATCCTGATTAGCCCATTCACATTGCCCGTTAGGCTGTGGATGATAACCAGAAGACAGGCTGGCTGTAGCACCGATCTGTCTACAAAACTCCTGCCAAAACCGAGAGATGAACTGAGGACCCCTATCTGAAACTACATCAGGAATACCGTGTAACCGAAAGACGTGCTCAATCAAAACCTGAGCCATCTCCTTGGCAGAAGGAAGTTTGGGCAGGGGAATAAAATGAACCGCTTTAGAGAAATGATCCACCACAGTCAAAACGAGAGTGTTACCATTAGACGCCGGTAAGCCGATGACAAAATCAAAGGCTATATGAGACCAGGGGCGGGAGGGGACGGGCAAAGATTCAAGCAGTCCAGCGGGAGGTTGATTAGAAGCTTTATTACAAGCACAAACTGAACAGGCTAATACAAACTGTCTGACGTCCGAGGTCATGGAAGACCACCAAAAACGTTGACAGATGGCAGCCAACGTTCTCCGAATTCCCGGATGGCCGACAAACTTGGATTCGTGACCCCACCGGATGACATCGGAACGTAAACGCTCAGGAACCCATAGACGACCCACCGGACACCTCTCCGGAACCTCTCCCTCTCGGCCGGCCTCTCTCACCCGCTGCTCGATTCCCCACACGAGGGCACCGACCACTCTCCCCTCCGGGAGAATGGTCTCGGTCCGCTCAGTACCGGAATCCTCAAACAGACGGGAGAGAGCGTCAGGTTTGGTGTTTTTGGACCCTGGCCGGTACGAGAGAGAGAAGTTAAAATGCTTGAAGAAAAGGGCCCAGCGAGCCTGTCTAGATGTTAATCTTCTGGCTGAACGGATATATTCCAAATTCTTATGATCCGTCCAGACCAGAAAGGGTTCCGAGGTTCCCTCCAACCAGTGACGCCACTCACCCAGAGTGTAACCGCCAGCAGCTCCCGATTACCTATATCGTAATTTCGTTCCGCTGGGCTTAACCGATGAGAGAAAAAAGCACACGGATGCACTCTCTCGTCAACAGAAGATCACTGAGATAAAACGGCGCCTACCCCGACATCAGATGCATCCACTTCCACTATAAATTGTTTAGCCGCATCAGGAATAGAAAGAACAGGCGCAGAAATGAAATGGGACTTTAATTCATCAAAGGCTTCCTGAGCCTCCTTATTCCAGCAGAAACCCACTTTAGAGAAAGTGAGAGCGGTAAGAGGTTTAGCGATCTGGCCAAAATTTCTGATGAAACGCCGATAAAAGTTGGCGAAACCCAGAAATCACTGAAGCTCTTTACGAGTGTCGGGCACTGGCCAATCGGCGACCGCTTTAACTTTACCGGGATCGGGACGAATCTCTCCTTCGGCTATAACAAAACCCAGAAACGAAACCGACTCCTAGTGGAACTCGCACTTCTCCGCCTTAACAAAGAGCTGATTCTCTAACAGCCGTTGTAAAACCTGGCGAACATGCTGGGTGTGTATCTGCATAGAGGGAGAAAAGATGAGAATGTCATCGAGATACACAAAGACAAACTTGTTAATCATGTCACCCAGCACTTCATTGACCATGGTTTGGAAGACAGCCGGTGCGTTACAAAGGCCGAACGGAAGAACGCAGTATTCCCAGTGCCCTGATGGTGTATTAAAGGCTGTCTTCCACTCATCGCCCTCTTTAATACGTACTAAGTGATAAGCGTTGCGCAGATCTAACTTGGTAAACATGTGCGCTCCCTGTAATAACTCGAACGCTGAAGATATTAAAGGCAAGGGGTACTTATTCTTAACAGTAATGTCATTCAGCCCTCTATAATCGATGCACGGACGAAGAGACCCGTCTTTCTTCTTGACAAAGAAAAATCCAGCGCCAGCTGGAGACGAGGAGCGGCGAATGAGACCGGCATTAAGAGATTTGTTAATGTACTTATCCATTGCCTCTCTCTCTGGTTTAGATATGGAAAATATGCGACCCTTAGCGGAGAAGTGCCTGAGAGAAGTTTCATACGACCGGTGAGGAGGCAGGGAAGTGGCTCGAGCTCTACTGAACACCCGACACAGATCAGAGTACTCCGCCGGAACTCCCGAGAGATCAACATCCGGAACCTGAAAAGTAGAACACACAACTGGAGAAGGAGCAGGACCGAGACATGAAACATGACACGAAGACTTCCACGATAACACAACACCATTCTGCCAATCAACGTGAGGATTATGTTTGGTCAACCAATCATGCCCTAAGATGACCGGCGATTGGGAATGTTCTAATAAATAGAATTCAATCTCCTCACGATGATTGCCAGAGACAAACAAACTCACAGGGGGAGTGCGATGGGTGATAACAGCCATATGCTGTCCTTTTAAAGTCCAAGCGGAGAGAGAAGAAGACAAAGGAATGAAAGGAATATTCCACGATTCGGCCAACCCGGCATCCAGAAAACTCGCCTCCGCACCAGAATCCAGCAACGCCTGTGAATGAAAAGACTGTTTATAGTTAATAATTACTGGAAGTGTGGTACAGCTCATGGGAGACTTCAATTACGACATGCCCACCGAAACTCTCGAAGTCATCTGTAGGCGGTCTCTCTTTACCGCACACGCATCGGCAATATGCCCCGCCTTACTGCAATACAGGCACAAACCACAGGCCAGACGACGATGTCTTTAAGTGGCGGTCAGACGGAGCTTGCCCAGTTGCATGGTTTCCTCCTCTTGGAGAGAAGATGCGGTGAATTCCTCCGACTCAGAAACGGCGGGATGACGAAACGACCGGCGGATGTCACGTTGACGGTGGCGTGTCTCGATCCTCAACGCCAGGTCGATCGCCGTCTCTAGCGATGTCGGCGGATCCCGTGCAGCGATCTCATCCTCAATCTCAGGGTTGAGACCCTCGAGAAACTGAGCCCGTAATGCAGCGTCATTCCAGCCGCAGGTGATGGCTAGCGTCTTGAACGCGATGGCATAATCCGTGATGGAAGCGGTCCGTTGCAGTAGTCTCACTAGCTCGGCTGCTGCCATGTCCCCACGAAGCGACCGATCAAACAAACTCACCATCTCCGTTTCGAGAGCCTCAAACGAAGCCGTGCACGGAGCCCTTGCTCCCCATACAGCCATTCCCCACTGTCTTGCCCTTCTGGTGAGAAGTGTCAATACATACGCCACCTTAGATGATGAAGCGGCGAACCGCCATGGCTGAAGGGCAAAGACAAGGGAACACTGCTGCAAGAAGGCCCGGCAAGAGTTGGGGTCGCCGTCGAATGACGGGGGGGTCGCCGCGTGTGGCTCGTGGTCTGCAGGTGCACTTTCAACAGGTGCAGAAGGAAAACGCTCACCGACCTGGGAACCAATCTGGTCTACCCAGGTACTGAGCTCAGTAAATTGTTTGGACAGGACACGAACATCTCTGGAAGCTTCATTCAACAGAGATGAATGCTGTTCAATGACCACTCCCTGCTGATGAAGTGCGGTGTACACCGAATCCGAACCCTCCGAACTCGCTGACTCCATCTGTGGTGCGCTCATTCTGTCACAGGAAGTCTCGGAGTCAAATGCAAGTTCACAATGTTCATTAGAGGGAATAAAGAGAGGGTCAGATACAGCACAAAAGTCACAGTCCGAGGAACAACGACCTCACACGGCGTCCAACGACGTAATCCACTCTGGTCGGAGACCGGGAAGAAATCCTCACACGACAGGTGACTGACGATAGCGTCCATAAACTGAACAGGAGGAAAAACAATGCCTGATAGAAAAGGCAGCTCACCGGAACCTGGATGAGACTGGATCTCGCCTAAAAACGAAGCGCACCAGTAACACCCGAAACCAGAGCACAGTTCACAAAGTCAAGTTCACGTATCCACAGGCGAGTGAACTCTGGGCTAAGACGAGCCTCCAGATGCCTGCGACCGAACCTGAAGAACTGGGAAGGAACAGGAAGAACAACCGACTTGGACTAGGACAGCGTGACTGAGACCAACCATGACAATGAGCGCATGACGAGAGACAGGACAACGTGCACTAAAAAGAAAACAGCTGATGAGACACAACAGGTGAACAATTACCAAAACGAGAGGGAGGAGCTAGTGAACCCGTGAAGAACCGCCACCAACAGGTAAGAAAATACATAAACACACAATAATCACCCAGGAGTCCTGACAATATCATGGTATTACCTGGTCTCCCTTGTTTATTGTTGCAGTTCTTTACATTAGAACACCCATGATTGTAAACTATCTAGTAATTGCTGACTCTATTACTCCAACTCTGAGTGAACTCTCTGCTCCTCACCGCGGGGCTTCTCAGGTGCTGTGAGCAAATCACTCCGCACTCCGCAGAAGTAGCAGTGCTGTTCCTTCTGAGAATATAGTCCCCAGTATGTATACGTTTATAAGATGGCTGTGTCTCACATAACCTTGTTATTTGTACACGCTGTGACTATACACATCGCAACATGTAAATAGGAAAATGTTGGCGTTATTTTGTCACTTATTGAGCAGTAGGCTAGCTGGAGCCATATACCGCCAGTCTTTGTGCTAAGCTAGGCTAGCGGTGGGTGCGTCAGACAGAATTATGGCACACACGGAGATGAGAATGGTATGTATGAATTGATCTAACTCTGGGGAATACAGTTAATAAGCCAAAGTCTCAAAAAGTTGGTGTGTTCCTTTAAACGCTACAAAAACTACCTTCCTAACTATTAATAAGCAGTAAATTGGGAGTTTATTGAAGCAAAAGTCGTAGTTAATAGTAGTAGTCGTAGTTAATTTTAAGGTCTCAGTATTACAGTGTAATTATACATTTAATAATGAGTAATAACAATTAACTACATGATATACTTACTATAGGGTTAGGATGAGGGATTGGTTTAGGGTTAATTGCATGTAATTATGCACAATTTATAGGTATTACTACAGTAACTACATGTAACGTGTCTCTGTAAAATAAAGTGTTAACGAATTCAGTACTCAGTAATGAGTGCTTCAGCAAAAAAAAAGGAAGCTGTACACACATAAAAAAAACCCATGGTTCACATTGCATTCTTGTTCTGATCCTACAGCCAGACATTTCTCTATACTAATGAGTGTTAAAATACAGCCATATCTCGCCTCTGTAATTACCTCCCTTACTGCTCAAGAGAGAGGGGAAGAGCGATTGAAAACAACTACAGAATGTAATTAAGTGGAACTGACAAATTGAAGTGTACTATGATAGAATCAGCACAAACAGCTTACACTAAAACAAGAAGCATGCAGAAAGTTATTTAAGTAACAAAGAATTCCTGCACAGAATGTGATCACAAATGCATTTGACCTTTATTGTCACGTTTAATGTAATGGGTCACCGTTTCCATTGCGGTCATTTCACGTCTAATACGGCACATCATTATGTGTTTGAGTGTGTGAATGTATTTTCAACCTGTCCTTGGGGGGTCTATCCTTATAACTGACACACACACTCACAAACACACGTTACACACTGCCAAACCTTCCGGACTCCAGCAGTCCTCGGCCACTCTCAAGACGAATCATCTGCTTGATTTTTATAAAGAGAATGACCTTCTACTACCGCCAGAAGCATCAGAGGCATGAGAGAGACAGAACAGGAGGGTTCCAGAAGTCAACGGTCCCCTCAGGTTAACTTATGCTCCTAACAGTCTGTCATTTGGTGCAAATATAGATGTAGCTCCGCCCCTTTTCAGCACTGCACTCATTGTGTTCTGTCTTCCGGTTTGTATTTCCACAGCTTGAAGGTAAAATCTTACGGTGTCAAATCAGACAAATCAGGTCTCTGTTAAAGGGATAGTTCACCCAAAAATGAAAATTAGCCCATGATGTACTCACCCTTAAGTCATCCTAGGTGTGTATGACATTCTTCTTTCAGACGAGTTATATTACAAAAGTCCAGGATAATCCAAGCATTATAATAGCAGTAATAGTTGCTCTGTTTTTGAAGTCCATAAAAAATGCACCTGTCCGTCAAATAACATGCTCCACGCGGCTCTGGGGTGTTAATAAAGGCCTTCTGAAGCGAATCGATGCGTTTGTGTAAGAAAAATATCCATATTTAAAACTTTATCAAGTAAAGTTCCAGCTGATCGCCTTCTGTGGAAAAGTGTTGAAAGTGCCTTCTCGCAATTCAAGATGCGTACGTGACGTCTGACGAGCATAACTGGTCGCGTTAGTCTTTCGATCGACAGAGGCACTTTCAACACTTTTTCCATAAATTGAATACGGAAGGCGGTCGGCCGAAACTTTACATTATAAAGTTTTAAATATGGATATGTTTCTTACACAAATGCATCGATTCGCTTCAGAAGGCCATTATTAACCACCCGGAGCCGTGTGGAGCACGTTATTCGACGGACAGATTCAAAAACAGACCAACAATTACTGCCATTATAAAGCTTGGATTAGCCTAGACTTTGTAAATATAATTCCGATTTTATTCGTCTGAAAGAAGAATGTCATACACACCTTGGATGACTTGAGGATGAGTAAATCATGGGCTAATTTTCATTTTTGGGTGAACTATCCCTTTAACTATCAGTTAAAGATTATACTACGTAAATACAAACTATATCAATTTAAAATATGTATAGGTTACTAGATGCATAATAAAACAAATTGAACATTTCTTTCACTTGATAAAATTAATTAATAAATACTATTAAATAAATAAATGATTTTCATTACATACTTTTTATAACTGAAATATTTGGACATTTAACACTTAATATAACACATAATTACATTAAAGGTGATTGTGAATACATGTAGGGCAAGTGCAAATGTGTATATCAACTAAGTTATCAGGCTAATCGGGTAGCCTATCTGTATGCTATGCTAGTGCATAAGCTAACTAATACAGACATTAATGGTAATTTTATCATAGTTCAAACAGCATTCATCATAACGTGATTTTGTAGAAATTGTAATCAGGTGCTAGAGAAAATGAATTTGAGCCAATGGGATCACTTGTGGGCTTAACAGAGACCCGGGCTGTGTCTGAAATCACATACTGTACTTGAGTAGGTACTTTCACTGTTGTTAGTTGCACTCAAAGCATCCTTAAAAACTCATGTAACTACATGAGAGTTGTTTCTACTAAAAATGTGTATTGTCAGCTTTACTTAATAAGTGTTTGTTTAGTCAACTTAAAATTGCTGAGTGAAACGAACAAACTGGGTAGTGGATCTGTAGTTCCCAGCAAGCTTTGCAAGGCACTGCATTAGGAGAGTAAAATTATGTTTTTATGTGTTTTTCAGTAAAGGGAAATATGTTGTTTGTTTATGTTAGTGTTTAATGTTCAGTTATGTTGGACATTTAGAGGAGTTTCTGTACCATTATGCTGAAGAGTGGTGCCTGTATTTGGGCACATAAATATTTATTGGACGGAATTTCTGCCCTAAATTAAATTGAGTTTGTCCAATGAGTTATATTTTGTTTCTAAAAATAAGCTTGTTGTTATTTAATAGTTTTCCACTTACACTTGCAGAGCAAGTAGTTCATTTAATAAGGTAAATTAAATCGATAAATGTGTTCACCTAACATAATAAACTTTTATAAATTTAAGATAACATTATTAAGTAAACTGCACATATAAATATTATGTAACAGTGACAAATTCAAATAGTTTGTATTTAATAGAAATATATATAATAATTATAGAAATTTTGTCAGCTTTACTTGAATTTACTTGACAATTTGTCACTCACTTTTCTACAATGGAAGAGAGTAAAGAAAAGATGCGTGCTCATCTTTTTTTTTTACAGTCTATGGTTGTGATATTTCTAAGTAAAATGAAAGAATAGAGGGCGGGTTTTATTTTAGCGCACCTCTTCTCCATCTTTTACTCGTAGCAGACTGACAGTTGGAGGGAAGTGGTAAAGGATATTGTACCCAAGGCAAGCCGTCAAACTGATTTTATCAGAGAGGGAACGCCATTCCAGGGTGGATGCAAATTTTCAGATTTTGATTAAAGTTTACCATTATTTTAACGTGCACGGGTTAATTGTTTATAAGACTATTAATGTGGCTGACAAAGTAAATAGTGTCAATGTTGATTTGATTTCATGCCGACTTTAAACAAGTGTTCTCACTGATACGCTTGTACTTTAGAGTTTTGACGTGTTATAGACTCAATGTTGTTACTTAATAAAATTTGGTGACTCCCAACTGAAAACTAAACTCTTCCCATGCCCCTAACCACTCGTTTGAAATCTTCCCGGTCTACTGATATTTGTTATTACGTCCGCTTCAAACACTACAATGCTCATGATAACTTTTGTTAAAGGTCCCGTGGCGTGACATTTTCATTTTATGAGGTTTTTCAACATTAATATGAGTTCCCCTAGCCTGAATATTGTCCCCAAGTGGATATAAATGTTGATCGGTGTAAACCCGAGTTCTGGCTGTCTCTCTCTGCCTTTGAGAAAATGACAGGCCAGACGAGCCAATCCTGAAGTCTCCTGGTTTGACGTCCAAGCAGGAACGGTTACCTCCCTTTCCTCCGCCCAGAGAATCTGGCACGCCCATGCAAACACTCGAGAGATCATTCCTTGTGAACGAGTGAATGCTGGCAGTTTCTCAGTGTTTGGATGTACAAATGAAAACAGAAGTCTTTTTTCAGTTCCTTCTGATCTGTGATCAGTAATTTCTGATGTGTAGCTAATTATTTATTATTCGTGCACACAATGCGGCTTCTCTCTCTCCAGACAGAACGGTGTTTTCGTGTTTTCTATCTTGTGAGTCAGTGTTTTTGTACGTCCTCGTCGCGTCTATCTGTTCTAAAATGTGCATACAGTCACGAGTTTCTGCTCAACATCGGCCTCACACACGCCGAAGCTCGGGCTGCACTGGCCGTTGGCCTTCAACATCCCCGACCCCCAGTACTGCATCTGGCCCACAGCGGAGGCACCAAACGCGGCGTGAGATTAAGCAGAAGGGGGGTAAGTTAAGCGTGAGCATATTCGGGCTAGCCAGCCTAGCCCCACAATAAACCGGATTACATTCGATTACTGCTGTTGTGTCTTTGTTTGCGCTGTGTACTCAACGCGCGTCACTGACGCTTTTATTTTATTTTAAAAATAATGCTATTATCAACACTTACTTTTAACTCGTTCATCTCGACAGCTGTAATGGTACTTTGCATGTGTTACAAAGTTGGTAATAATGATGAAGACGGACTCGGTGTGACTGGGACTCGTGTTTATTCAGAACTCTCAGATACAAACACAATAAACTCACAGCGCTGACTGACAGCGCTCTCATAACTCAGTAGGTACTATAAATAACTTTGTTAGCGATCGCTGAGCTCCGTCTCTGGTACGTTAGTGATGTCCGGTTCGCGAACGATCTTTCTTTTGAACCTGTTCTTTTTAGTGAACCGAATCAGTTCACCAAATCGGACTGAATCGTTCTAAACGGTTCGCGTCTCCAGTCAGCGCTGATCCATAATTTACTAAAGTTACTAACTTTCTGACATGAGTGACAGTCCCTCCGACTAGAAATAGACTAATAACCTGAAGTATATGCTGTAACTACAACAGTTCAGACATGCTGAGAACTGATGTGAAGTGAACTCAGGTCCATCCGTCTCTCTCGTAGACCAAGTTAAACCACGCCCCCTCCGCTCATTTAAAATGCAAAGATGTCAGCCAATCACAACAGTGGGCGTTTTTACTGAAGTCTCACAGCAGACACGCCTCTTGAAGCAGGGCATTCAGCCACAGGGCAAACAGCAGTATTGAAAAAATGCCTTTTATTTCTAAATTATGACATTTTATGATGTAAAAGTCATACTAACAATATAAGTACACCTCAGGAAACATTATAAAATAATAGAAAAATGCCATGCCATGGGACCTTTAACTCTACAATAAGTAAATCCACTTCACCAGCTAATTGATCTTCGACAGCAATGCCATAGAAATATAAAGAATTTATGTTGCATAAGGTCTATAGTGTTCATGTGCACAGGAAGCTTTTTATTCACAGCTCTGTGCCTGCTTAAATTAATCAAATGCTTTATTGGTAAAAGGGACAGATATCATTAATATGAGAAGAATGATTAGTGGAAAAGGGCTTGTTGACTGAATAGAAGAAAAAGAAAAGAATCATCTCACTCTCAGCATCCAGAGCATTTTCTTTCCTTCTTTTTTTGATATGCTAATCTTTAACTCTATGAATTGCTTAAAATTTAAGTTCTATGGTTAGCACAAACACTAAGCTAAAAAGTTTTGAAATGTTTTTAACTCCATTATACAAAAGAGAGCTGTAACTGTAATAAAATAATAAAATAAAAAAGTTTACTGAGGGGAATTACTACAGAAGTTATATAATAATAATTATAATAATAATAATATGAAATATTAGTATATATCCTAATAGTATATAAAATCAGTTTGAGTTGAATTTGATAATGAATTAATTAATAAAAAATATAATATAAAAATAAATAAATAGCCTACTTCAAAGCCAGAGGTGAAAGGTCTTAACATAAGAAATTTGATAAATTTGAATTAAAAATGAATAGCCTATTTCCGTTTTTGTGTTTGTTTAGATATTCTGGACATATCCTTACCGGCAATATAGCTAATTGTAAATTGCAATTCGAATTTGCATACAAATTCAGCTATTATTTACATTATCTATTATAGATTATACTACTATCTATATATATTACAGATATTATTTCAACAATGTAATAGATTTATAGTAACCTACCTAACACAGTTTTTTAGTTGCGTTCGTTTGAGCGTCTGGTCAAATCTCGACGCTCCCTTGGCGGCGCTGCCTTATTAAGTATCCCATAATGCACCACGTTGCTGTCATGGCTGCTCACTGATGACACTTACAGCACATGGGCAGAAATCAAACACATCAGAGTGAGCAGCACACGAGCCCTTCGCAGCATCTCACGTTCACACAGAGCAGGTCTTGAGCGACGCGACGCGTGTTTTATTTCTCTATTGAGGGTTGGCGAGGATGATGATGCTGCGGCTAGAGGCGGCGGTTCTGGGCGGACTGAGTCCGGACTGGAAACAGAGCGGCTTCAGCACCGCAGGTAAGAGACAGCGGCAGAGCTCTTAGACGATGTGCTTTTGAGATGATGCTATCGGCTGATGTTGATGCAGGTTTCGTCCAGCTATGGATAAGAATACGGGGTTGGATCTGCTCGGTTATTGTTCCGTGTTTGCTGGATGCAGCAGTTATTCTCACGTGGTTTAAATGTGCCGACAGTGTTGAAAACTCGGCGACGCACGGGACTGTGTCCAGACAGACGCGAGTTTCCGCTGACTGAACATTTGACAGCGTTCTGACAGCATGACTTCTGTATTGGTGTATTGACTGATTGGAGGGTCAGTGTGGGCAGCTTTTAGCATCGGACACACGAGGATAGATGCCTGTGTATTCTACTGATGTCGAGGTGAGGATGTGCATGAGAGAAAATGCGCTGCATGTTATTTAGCTCACAGTTAGAAAAAAAAACCGGGCAGCACCTGCATGTATACGCTCCTGTGTGCCCGTGTTATTTTTTTAACGGGCGTTCACACAGGACGCGATACTCCGAGAGTAACACATTTAAGATTGTTCTTTTAATTAGCGGAACTTATTGAACTTGTGTACCAAACGATTGTCATGATAGAATGTTGATGTTAAATGATTGTTCCATTAACGGTTCCCGAACCTGCGGATGCACACTCTACTATTCGGCGACACCACTAGATACTTCAGCACGAATTCGCTAAACATACAGAAAGCATTTAGCCCGATTCTCAAACGCATGACTTTAATGAGCCAGTACTTTTATCGAATCTGTGTTCTATTGCGAACGGATCACTCCGAGTCGGTTCTGAATAGAAGCGTCTTAAGAGTCAATTGTTTTAGTGAATCAAGCCAATGCATTGTAGTTCCTGTTCCGAACAAATGACTCTTCTAGTTGCTTCTTTTTTAGTGAATCAATCAAATTGAGGGTGAATCAGTATATCGTGTATACGAATTCGTGCATTGGTAAGGACCTGGGGCCGGTTGCCAAGTGTGACCGACTGCGTCCTGGAGTATTACAAACCATGCCTCTACTAATTGCACCCCCCAATGAAATGTCCCAGTTCAGAAGCTGCATCCTTCGAAGCATGGGCGTCGGAACCACTGTATGTGGGTGGGACAAGACTCACCCACTTTTTACGATCAATGATATTGGACCCACTCACTTTTATCGTCTCTAACATTAAACACATGTCTGTTTACCTAACCCCTAATCGATAAACACTTATTATTAAACTCATGTTAGACGCTTTATTTCTACTTTTCTAATATTTTCGTCATTTTTATTGAAAATAAATGCCTTTCCGATCTGATATGTGATGGGAAAAGGGAGAAGATTGAGTTTGGCGAAAGGCGGACTCAAACCGGGGGTCGATTTGTGTCAAAACTAGATGCTGTGTGTCCTACCCCTACACTACTGCCACTCCAATGATATGGCGATTTCCATAATTTTGTCTTTCCGAACTATATGCTTAGCAAGCAAAGTAGTATATTTGTACTTATTGGCATCTACTCCAGTAAAAAAATTCTGAGGACCCACCCACATTTTTTTTGCTTCCGACGCCCATGCTTCGAAGGCCGATTGCGTCACAGCGTTACGATGAAGGCTGTCCCAATTCGAAGGCTCCTTCAAATACGGCTTTCAAAATTAGTCATAATCAAATGTAATTTCTTATGGGTTTTTTTTGTACAAGTATTTATTTATTTATCCTTATTATGGCTGCAGCAACTTGTCGATAAAATGGATAATAATCGATAATGGAAATTGACAGCGATTAGTCGGGTCTGCCACCAACTTCCCCCAAATTACAGCACCGAATAATGCATTTCTATGGACAAAATACACCTAAAAATAGTGGAGGAAACCGAGTGAGCTGCTGCTGGAAAGGTACATGATCCAAGAGCCCAAAACATGAGAATTCTTGATTTTAAAGAGTAACTTCAGTGATTTAGCATTAGGCTTTGTATCAGAAACCCGGTAGTATATTCAAATTATGATACTTTCCCCACTCATATCCCCCTGAGATGAGAGAATTATGCATTTTATTTCTGGAAAAATTCCTCCGATGACACAAATTATCGTCATTTTGTGGAGGATTTTTTGGCCAGAGGCAAAGACTACAGCCACTAGATGGAGCTGTTCCGCATTTTATCAACCCACCCATAGGGGAGAGAAGACAGACCAGGCACGGACAGAGCTCGGTGCAGAGTAAAGTGAGTGTTTCAACTTTTCAATGAATTCCTGTGATAGTTTAGCTTCCATATGCGATCTGAAAACGTGCCAGACTGGCGCTTAACGTTACCTCAGCTCTTCGTGTGAATGAAATCTGACACTGCTGCGTCTGTGCCGTGACTTTCGTTCGGCTCACTCATACTTTATTGAAAAGACACGTTCCGTTTTTAACAGGGTTTTTCCTACATTGAATTTTTTTTGGCGGGGGCCAAAACAATTTTTTGTCCTGCCAAAGCCTTATTTGATCAGTTATTGTGATTTATGATTGAGTGTCAGAGAGAACGAACAGCTCCTCCCCCGCTCGCACACTCTCTGTCTTCAAAATAAGCATTCTTAGCTTTCTAATATTTCACATATTACGTTAATCAAAATCAAAAGGTCAGAAGACCGAATCCATGTTGCACATGACGTTATCAGACAATGTTTTCCTTTAATTACCGCTGGGTGTGAATTGCGCTAAAAAAATGTAGACTCTTCTCTGACCAGCTGACATGAACCATACTTTGAATAAACGGGAAACAAATCCTATCCGGTTATGAAGTGTTTTCTGTGTGTTGACAAATCTTTCGCGATGTTCTAACAGACGGGATTCGCGCACAACTCGTCTGCTAATGTCCGATTCGTGACCTAATGGCTCCTTTGAACCAAATCATTTTAAAAGAACTGATCTGTCCAACACTGAACTCACAAATCAGTTTATTCATTTACTCAGGACGCATCTGAAATGAGAACACAAGTATACTTACCCAATTTAGCAAGAGTGGGTGTTGGTTTTAATTATCCACAGTCTTTCAGCTTATTTATGTTCACAATGTGTAGTAAAATAAATAGCCTATAAATCATTTAGTTTAGACTGGAGTAAGGTGAACCCAGAACAAAGTTATTAGCTAGCTGATCATTTTATGAAATTGTATATGGCAGAAAATTAGGCTATTTGTTCATTTTTTTAATACTACTTTTTAATATTGATATGATTATATACCAAAACAATTATCTGTAAATAGTGTAAAAATTAGGAACAAAAACAAACATCAAGGTATCAAAATAAGATAAGCAAAAATTACAAACTTTCTTTGAATTTAGAAAGAAAGTAGGCCTATTGCCCTTGCAGATCACGTGGGTAGGGTACTTTTTTACTGTGTGTATATGGATGACCATGTCTGTCAGCCACCATCGATGACCATTTTTGACCCAGGAAAAACCCTGTTTAATTGTAGTGTTTATTCTCTAACTGAACAAAATGATTGTATTACTATGAAGATCAAAACAACGGTGTACGGAGTGGCCTCGTAGGGCAGCGAAGCAAGTGCATTCTGGGAGTTGTTGTCTTTCATCCACATGAGACAAAAATACATTTATTTTCTTAGTCTAGAAGGCACCAAATTCAAAAATAATTTCACATTTCTACTGCATAAATGACCCAGTTTAAATACAAAGCTTAATGCTAAATCACTGAAGTTACCCTTTAAGCTTCAAGCGAATGCATTAGCGTTTAACATACCCTGTCATGAACTTTAACAGATGCGTGTGTGTCCTCAGTGCAAATCGTTCATTTTACAGGTTAGATCCACTAATCTATATAGAGAATACTGGTTATATACTTATCTGTAAATGTTAATAATTCACGCAAGTATTTCCATTGGGACATTCTAAAACGCTTAACGTGGCTTAATGTACTAAGACAGTGTTAATAACTGACCAAACTCAGGAAACATAATACTAATGACGTTTACTATGTACAAAAAATCAGATGAGCCCAGAATATGAACGCAACGTGTTTAATTACACGTTAAGCGTTTTCTCATAACGGTTTTCTATGGGAGGAAAACGCTTAACGTGTAATTAAACGTGTTGCGTTCATATTCTGGGCTCATCTGATTTTTTGTACATAGTATAAGTCATTAGTATTATGTTTCCTGAGTTTGGTCTGTTATTTACACTGTCTTAGTACATTAAGCCACGTTAAGCGGTTTAGAATGTCCCTTTCCATTTTGCATTAAAGCTCGTCCTTGCAGTCTGTGTTAAACTTCTAACTTCACTGAACGAGCACCGGCGCGCGCGCATGCGCATCAAACAGACAGAACGCATAGGGAGGGAGACCGTTAAAGGGGTCTTGAATTGAGAAATCAACTTTCCCTTGAGCTTATATAGAAAGGTCATGGTAATATAAGAATATCCTGTACTTTTCAGAGCTGAAAACTTCCTTGTTATTCAAATAAAACTTTTATAGACACCAGGCCCAGCAAACGATCAATTTCAGAATATCTTCACCTTGACGTCATTGTGAAACACCGATTTGCGCATGTAACATAGGCCTAGTGTTAAACCATTGAGCTACAAAGCAATAAACATGCCGTTGAGGATTACAATTATTGTGCAGTGCCTGGGTTCAACAGTAATGCAACATATAAATAACTGTTCATTCTAATGCCTGATCTGAAATGTGATGATTCATGTAGTCAGATGTTCTTTGTCTGTGTGTCAGTAAATCGGACCAGTGACTAAACATCAACTTGCTTTGTTTCTCTTAGTATGATGAAAATAATCTGTTATTTAACAGTGATTAAATTCTATAAAGAAAGCGATCAAAGAAAGCTCCCTTTGCAATCGTTTGAGCAACGTGCGCTTGAGCTGTCAATCAAACAGGAGCGTTTATCAGTGACGCGTTTATCAGTGACTCCCGTTTTATTCAACGAATCTTTTAACTATATCACGTTTGCACTGTTAATGAAGTTGAAAGCATTCATTAGTGTACAGAAACTGAGTTGCAATGACGAGATCGCTGCTTTCATGCAGTGTGATTGGCTACAATGATCATCATTGCAACCTTTCATGCTACGATCTTAATATAATGCAACTCTTTTCACGATTATTTAAGCTGTAATAGTAAAAATGTGCTAAAAGAGAGAGTAATACTATTTCAAATGGAAAGACGTTAGCCAATCATAGCAGTGGGTGTTTACGCTGAAGTCTCACAGCGGACACGCCTCTTAAAACAGCGTTCAGACCAGAAGGCTAAAATCAGGTATGAAAAATGCCTTTTATTTATAAATTTATGAACGAATAAAGGGAAATCCCGCACACTATAAGTACTTGCAAAAAATATGAACTTTTTTTATTAGCAACGTTTCGGTCTATTGACCTTCATCAGGCATATACAGGCATACCCCCATTTATAAATAATGACAATTTTTGATGTAAAAAGCATTCTGATATTATAAGTGCACCCTAGGAAACATAAAACAATTAAAAAACGCAGTTCATGACCCCTTTAATTTTCAGTGCAACACATTTATTTAGCTGAAATATCTGCTGTTGGACACTAAATTTAGGTTTAAAAGTCAACATGTAATTCACATATTTTATGAGAGTAGAAACTGTAAAGGGATAAAACGGCATGTAATTTGAATCTAAATGTAAGACATTTCTTATAGCCTATTTACAAGATAAATAAATGACAGTAAAAGGTTACTTGGCACATAGCAAATGTGTGTGTGTTCTCATAACAGTGTTTGTTTTTTTTCTTCTTTAATATCATTTTGATGTAGGGATTTAATTTAAACTGTCCTTTTGCTGCACATAACGTATAGCATAGATATACCCTTATGAAAATTATCCATGTTTTTTTTAATAGTAAAACCATGTTTTTTGGCATATTGATTACCATTTCTATAACCACACAAATGCCATAGTTAAACTATGGATTTGAAGCAAAACTATGGTTCATTTTGTGGTTACAATGGAATAACTACAATAATCCTTATTAATCCTTGATGCCCTAATCCTTATTAATTTAGTTTTAAATACAGTTTTAGAATGTTATTTATATAATAAAAACACCTATTGTGTTTAAAGGGGCCATGAACTTAAAAAAAAAAAAAAAAGTATACTGTTGTCTGAGGTCAATTTATGACGTTTGCATGGTTTTTACATTCAAAAACATCATAATGAATAAGTAATGGGCTATTTTCTACCCTGGTTTTGAACCTAGCTCTTTTTATGGGCGTGCCGCATTGAAAACTTGCAAGTAAACGCCCACTGCTATGATTGGATAACAGTTTTGCATATTATAATGAGCTTCGGATCCCTTACATGTGTGGAATTATTTAAAAAAAACGTCCAATGTGTAAAAATGGCAACCAGAATGATTTATTTCTCGTCCACCCGCAATTAATGGGAATGTTATTTTTTATCACTTGGCCCGTCCGATCGGTGGATATAACTGCAAACCGTGCATAACACACTCATACATGTGTGTATTTCACTTTTTAAGAGTGCGAGCCCTGGACCATACATGTTCGAAACTGACCATGAATCGCTGGACAATGAACCAACAACACCTCAAATACAAACCCTGTGACAGTGTGGAAGTTATGTTTATCATTCCAATATAATTTTAAGTTATGCATCATTCCTGTCAGATCCAGAAGCCACAGCATATTTTTTTAATCTCATCCTGTCTGCAAATCCAGTCTCTTGTTTACAAACTAATCCGTTGAAATGAAGCAAATAAATGCAATGTTTTCCACACATGAGCTGGATCTTTTTTTAATTTTGATGCTTTAAATTAAATTTTGAAACAAGCCATAAGCTTTATTGCTTGGAAGTTCGATCCGGTTTTCCATGTAGGCCTATGTTATTTATCTAACATGCCAGGCACAAATTGGTGGGCGGGGCTACATAATTAGGCGTTCATCGTCTTCTTCTGTTGAGGTGGCGTTTCACTGAACTCTGACGTCACAGGTAAGCACATTTGCAGATCGAGAGTTTGCTGAGCCAGCTGTCAATAAAAGCTTTTCAGAAGCTTTTTTCATGTCCTTTTATATATCAAAAGATTTGATTTCTCAATTCATGACCCCTTTAATCTTGATTAAGTAATATAATATTTAATGGAAACAATTTTTTTTTTTACCTTTAGTTACGTGAGGCAAAAAAAAAATTAGAGTGAAGGATAAAATGAAATCCATCGCATTTCAACATAACTTCTGCTCACTATTGAAATATTGAGGGTAAACGTCATATTCTGCGACTTCATATTACTTTACGGAGAGCTTACAACCTACTAGCTACGTCCTGCCTTAACATTTAATGGTACTACAGAATAAAGTACAAAGTTAGTTACAAACTAGCTAGTAGTTACTAAGCCTCTAGTGTATACTTTACATTTAAATTTAAGGAAGAACTTACGAATGGCTGGTGCGACCCTACCCTCGTTAACTACACATTGGGACATGACTACGTGCAACATTGTAGAACGTTACCGCTGGTATTAATCAACAACAGGCAGGACCTACATTTTTTTTAAATATTGTTTTCTATGCTGATTCAATGCATTGTTCTGTTATAACATTTAGTTACAACATTTTAGCCGAATATTAATTATAAATGTTAACTAAATGTGTTCACTACCTGTTTAGGGATGTCTGTTTATGCTGACATTTAATAAAAAAATTATATTTGTCTTTTGTATGTCATTGTATTTTAGTTGGCTTGTGTGCTTTGTTTCGTGCCTCATTTCCGGTAAGGGAGCATAGAGAGCATCGATACTCCCTGTTTTTTTGCGGTGCATTGCGGGACTTAAACGTGCCAGTGCACCGGGAGGATTTTTCGATTGAGACAGCCCTTATAGTGTAGTTAGGTTCCCGAACAAATGACTCTTTTAAGCTGGTTCTATTTAATGAATCAAAATACAGTGCAGACAAAATAGGGTGTTTCTGAAATGGAAGGCTGCACCCTAGTGAGGCTGCGTCCTTCCTAGTCCAGTCCTAGAATCCTCCTTAGCATTAAATGCTAGTCTGAGAAGTTTTGTCAGCGTGCATGGCTATGTCATAAATGTTTCCGCCCCCATGGTAATGGCACGGAAATATTATTACAATTATAAATTGAAAAATAATTTGTATTAAAAAAAGCTTTATATTATCTGACTTTCTATTAATGCAGTACAGGTAATTACAACCATCTGTGGAGATGGTTATCAATTGTTGTTTTTTGTTTCCTACCATTGTGTTAATTTGTTTATATATTTATTTTTTTATATATTGATCTTGCCATGAAAATAGCTACAGGTGCTGATACACTGGCAATACAAGATAGATAAACAAACAACCAATCCCAGTGGATTCAATAATGCACAGTTTAGCATTATGTGATTGCATTTACAACAAAATAAAATGTAATGCCATCTCCAAAATAATTTTTTGTCTTGCATTTCAAAGTGTAATTGGACAAGCTCAGTGCCGCTTCATTTTCCGATAATTCTTTTTGTGAATTGGAATGTATGCGGATTGTGGGTGATTGGAGGAAAAGGATTCACTTGATGCATCTTTCAAAATAAGCCAAATGAAGGATGCGAAAAAAAAGGCTGCCTTCAAAGGATCCTTCAGATTGACACGTCCTTCAACGGAGCTTGATGACGTGGTAGTTTGAGATATGCAGCCCTCGAGAAGCACCTGTAGTTTGATTGCGGAAGTAAATATGCATAAGAGCCGATTCTTTTGGTAAATTAAGCAAATACTGTGTAGTTCAGTTCCTTAACAAATGACTCTTATGAGATTGTTTTCCTTTTTAGGCAATAAAAATACAGCGAGGCCAATGTATAGTCCAATTTATATAGCCCAAATTATTGATTTATGAACCACAAGACCACAAAGATAGACATGAGAGCGACAAGTGTAGTCCGATTCCTGAACGCTTGTCATGAATCAGTCGGAATGGTTATGCTCACTGAACCGCAAGTTATTCGTAATGTCTGACTTGAAATTAACCAAGATCTGTTACTATGTCATTGACGGTCTTATGCTAATGTTGTTGGTTATTGGTATTTAAAGTAGGATACTACTTTAAATATATATGTTGTCTTTAAAACGCAACACAGATGGTTGTGGTGTGGATGTGAATAATTGGCCATAATGTACTTTAAAAATGAGAGCAGAGGGAACGCAAGAGCGCGTCCTTGTGTGAACGCCCCTATTAGTCTATATTATAGGAATTCATTACTGCTTTATTGCTTGCCTCTCATTTCATGCATTATCTATCGCCCCCATCTCTCTGTCAGTTTAATGTGCTGTAGTGGTGTGACAAATAGCTGTGTACAGTGTATTATGTATATTGTAACTGTTCATTTGTATACATCCTACATTGCATATTTCATTCCTCCCATGTTTGTCTCTCTCTCTCTCTCTCTCTCTCTCTCTCTCTCTCTCTCTCTCTCTCTCTCTCTCTCTCTCTCTCTCTCTCTCTCTCTCTCTCTCTCTCTCTCTCTCTCTCTCATGAACATTAACCTCAGGAGTGATTAATGTGTAACTCACAAGATAGTGTGTGTGAAATGTGTCAATCTGATCTTCTGTAAAGCTATTTCAGTGTGTCCTCATTCAGTCACATTTATTCATGCCAGTTTCTCCTCAGAAGAGATCAACGACGGAGAAAAGTGTCTGAAAGCTTTTAGAAATGGTGCAGCTTTCTCCTTACTCTTATCAGAGGTGGCACCATTTTGTATCTGCAAAGCGTAGCAAAGTAAGCCAAGATTCAAGGCACTTTATACTATAATCGAATAAGATTCCTTTTAATTCAGTCACAGTGTAGCTCTCCATATATATCCTCATGGGTTTATTATAGCCAAGGAGGCAAGGATAAAACTAAAATGAGTATTTGCTTTTGACTCTTTGTGGCATATTTGAAGCATCGTTCACCAGAAAAAAGAGCTACAATGTTTAACTGCAAGTTTGGTATAAATAAAGTTTTTCTGAGAGAGAGCTTTTTCAGGCCGGTTCTTTGTGTACAATTAACTATTTAATTTCACGGTTTACACATTTCATGCAGGTGGACTGCTGCTGCTCTCCTTTTTGTTTATGGGTTTCCTTTTTTCCTCTATAATGCAAGTGGGGGAGCAAATGGCTGATACTAACCAAATTTGAGTTTGGTCCTGAGAAGGTGATGGTTGGAGGTAATTTTCAGTTGTATTTGTGTAGTAGACATGGACATTTGTTTACACATTTGTGAGTAGATAGACATTTTTGGTAGCCTGATGTTGTCATACTCCGATTCTCAGAATAGGCTGTGATTATTGACCGTGTTTCGAACAAACCAGGAAAAATAATGCCTCTGCACTCAATTGGATAGACCTACAACCAATCAGAGCAACAGAGTAAGTGACGTATGTTGTTGAGTGACGCATAGTTGTCAACAGAACTCAACTGCACGCATGCTGGAAAATGTAGAAGATGATGACTGTAAACGATCTTTGTCGGTGTTGTAAAAGGATACACGAAGTATCAATATGACCATCCTTTTTGAGAGAAATAGTAAAGGTGAATGCATATACGAACAAGTTCTCCATTTAGGAAACAAATTTAACCCAATCGCTCTTTGGTGACTTGGATGATTACGTTACTGTTGATCATCGGTCCATCATCATCGTATAAAGCCCGCCCTGACAATTTGATTGTTCTGAACAGCTCTGGTTTGAGCATTGTTTCTCCACAACGGATCAAGTCCAGACCAAACTTCCCAACCTCAAAAGTTCGGCTGGAATCCAGGCTACATTTTTGGTAGTTGCGTTCACATCTTGATCTACTATGAGCCCTGCATTTTTATAATTGCACTGTGAAAAATGTGTTTTCAATGTTTCATGTGTTACGGGATGGCATATTGGTGCCTGTATATTTTACAACTTACAGGTAGAACCATATACTTCATGAAGTGATTGATCGTTCATTTACCAAAGTACTTTGAAGTACAGCTTTTACTTTAAAATGTACTGAGAGAGCCAAATGATGAAACCGATTTAATCGCAAGTGGCTTGTCTATAAAACATGGTCAATCCTGAAATATGTAGATTTGTGCAGACTGCACAGGGTCATACACACAGACAAAACACCATTAGGGAAACCACATGGCACAAATAATCCAATAAACATTATCTAAATAACAGAACATATAAGACAAATAACCTAATGTAATATACTCATAACAAAATTTAGAAGAAACAAATTTATTTATATAAAATATAATGTTCACTCTAAGAAAGGTCCGAACTATAGCTCCAACATACTGTTATGAATTTTACTTCAATATCAATATACTTTTTGTTATGAATGCATTTACACTGCAATTACATTAGCATAAATCATATTATGAGATTAATGATTTAAATATAGAATTTTGAATATAGAGTGTGGCGGAAAATCATTGTCTTAATGAGTGAGTCATGCCCTATTCGGACGGGATTCATTTTACATGGGGAGGTGGGGGTGAAGTAATTATTACCAGAGGTTCTCAGTGATTTTAGTCCCGTCCGAATGTGCCATCTCTGTAATCATTACGGACAATGTCAGTAAAGATTACGGAGACTTTTGCCTTCTGTAAAAAGGTCCGGAAAAATTACCATGGGTAAAACTAATCCCGTTCGAATAGACCCGCTGTAAAAATGTACGGTAAAATTCCATTTCCTGTTTAAAAGTAGTTTTTGACGCGTTTTGCAAGCATGGAAGCACTCGGTTTCATTGTAATGTTAGGTGGTGGGACCAGTCCGCCGCTGGCCGTTTTGATGCCCTAAGCATGATCACTTTATGATGCCCGCGGTGGCGGCGTTCGCGAATTTTGCAGAGCTGACCTGCGGGAGGGTAGAGAGAGCATTTTCTTGTGGTGCTCCCCGGAGCACTTGGTGCCCTACGCGCAGTGCGTGGTGGTAGCGGCGGCACTGGGTGGGACAACTCTGTGGCGAACCCAGTATTTCCCACGTACCATTTAAAGCAAAAAGAAGATCGAAAGCACAGAGGCACAACACTTCTTTTAGCTCTAGGTAAGTGTCTATTACCAACACAAATCCAAACAGAATCGTTATTGGACCTTATATATATATATAAGTGTATATATGTATATGTATATATATATATATACACACACACACACACACACACACATATATATACAGTGAGGAAAATAAGTATTTGAACATGCTGCTATTTTACAAGTTCTCCTACTTAGAAATCAAGGAGGGGTCTGAAATTGTCATCGTAGGTGCATGTCCACTGTGAGACATAATCTAAAAAAAAAAAAAATCCAGAAATCACAATGTATGATTTTTTTTAACTATTTATTTGTATGATACAGCTGCAAATAAGTATTTGAACACCTGAGAAAATCAATGTTAATATTTGGTACAGTAGCCTTTGTTTGCAATTACAGAGGTCAAATGTTTCCTGTAGTTTTTCACCAGGTTTGCACACACTGCAGGAGGGATTTTGGCCCACTCCTCCACACAGATCTTCTCTAGATCAGTCAGGTTTCTGGCCTGTCGCTGAGAAACACCGAATTTGAGCTCCCTCCAAAGATTCTCTATTGGGTTTAGGTCTGTAGACTGGCTAGGCCACGCCAGAACCTTGATATGCTTCTTACAGAGCCACTCCTTTGTTATCCTGGCTGTGTGCTTCGGGTCATTGTCATGTTGGAAGACCCAGCCTCGACCCATCTTCAATGCTCTAACTGAGGGAAGGAGGTTGTTCCCCAAAATCTTGCAATACATGGCCCCGGTCATCCTCTCCTTAATACAGTGCAGCCTCCCTGTCCCATGTGCAGAAAAACACCCCCAAAGCATGATGCTACCACCCCCATGCTTCACAGTAGGGATGGTGTTCTTGGGATGGTACTCATCATTCTTCTTCCTCCAAACACGTTTAGTGGAATTATGACCAAAAAGTTCTATTTTGGTCTCATCTGACCACATGACTTTCTCCCATGACTCCTCTGGATCCTCCAAATGGTCATTGGCAAACTTAAGAGGGGCCTTGACATGTGCTGGTTTAAGCAGGGGAACCTTCCGTGCCATGCATGATTTCAAACCATGACGTCTTAGTGTATTACCAACAGTAACCTTTGGAAACGGTGGTCCCAGCTCTTTTCAGGTCATTGACCAGCTCCTCCCGTGTAGTTCTGGGCTGATTTCTCACCTTTCTTAGGGTCATTGAGACCCCACGAGGTGAGATCTTGCATGGAGCCCCAGTCTGAGGAAGATTGACAGTCATGTTTAGCTTCTTCCATTTTCTAATGATTGCTCCAACAGTGGACCTTTTTTCACCAAGCTGCTTGCCAATTTCCCCGTAGCCCTTTTCCAGCCTTGTGGAGGTGTACAATTTTGTCTCTAGTGTCTTTGGACAGCTCTTTGGTCTTGGCCATGTTAGTAGTTGGATTCTTACTGATTGTATGGGGTGGACAGGTGTCTTTATGCAGCTAACGACCTCAAACAGGTGCATCTAATTTAGGATAATAAATGGAGTGGAGGTGGACATTTTAAAGGCAGACTAACAGGTCTTTGAGGGTCAGAATTCTAGCTGATAGACAGGTGTTCAAATACTTATTTGCAGCTGTATAATACAAATAAATAGTAAAAAAAATCATATTGTGATTTCTGGATATTTTTTTTTTTTAGATTATGTCTCTCACAGTGGACATGCACATACGATGACAATTTCAGACCCCTCCATGATTTCCAAATGGGAGAACTTGCAAAATAGCAGGGTGTTCAAATACTTATTTTCCTCACTATATATCTCTATATATATATATATATATATATATATATATATATATATATATATATATATATATATATATATATATATATATATATATATATATATATATATATATATATATATATATATATATATATATATATATATATAAATATAAAATAATAGGGGTGTAACGGTACACGTATTCGTATTGAACAGTTTCGGTACAGGGCTTCCGGTACGGTGCACACGTGTACCGAACGGTTATGAATGTAATCTTTAACAGTTAACAGTCGGCTTGTTTTAAGCGCGGAACACACTTCAATCTGAGTTCCCACACGAACATATTAAGTATTCAGTCCATTTTATCACGAAATTCAAACGATAAATGCCGTTTTAACGCTCTTTAATGTGACGTGACTGATAGACATGTATCAGTTCAACTTAAAGCGGCAGTGCGTGGCGCGCGAGTCAATGCGATCATCTCTTCCTAAAGAATAAACATAAATTAATACATCTTAAGGTATGTTGAGGATACATTACAACTTACTGAAATGTATCATATGCCGTGTAATCGCTCCATCTGTGTTTCAACCGTGGAAAGACAATAAAACAGCTTGTAAACAATGTCAAGCAAAATCAGGTTTACTCAGAAGTCATTCAGTGTCCACAGCTGTTAGCTCACTAGAGAAATCAACTCTTTCACTGAATGTTCTGAATTATGCTATATCTGGATCAATGTGCACTGACCGCCACAGTGTTCTTGTCAGAGAACTCAGAGTCATGGATAGATGATAGCCTTTTAATGATTGCTTTGGTATCAGCACAGATGGACATGTGTGTAGTATCCTGAATACTCATGCAAGGAAGACGGACAATGAGGTAGCGGTTAGCAAATGGCTTTACTTCCACTCAGGAGACAACACAGAGCATAACAGGCTGACAGACTCTTCTTCAGCTAGCTCTACACAAGTTTATTTGTCCGTTACTCATACAATGTCCTTAAAGTGCGAGCAATCCAGCGAGCGAACTTTCCAGTCGGAATGGCTGATGCAACTAGTGCTGCGCATATTAGTTTACTAAATTAGATTTAGAAGTTAATGCAAAAACTGCCTTATGTGAAGCTTATGAGTGTTGATTATTATATCTAAATATAAATAGCAACTGAATTTAGGCTAATAGTTTGGGCTCTGTTGTTAATCTTTAATAGCTATATGTAAGTAAGGGCTCCCTATATAGTTTACAGCATTATCTTTAAGAAACTTTAAGTTACAATTTAATTCATTTAAGAACAGGCACAATTTATTTTTCATTAAACCACTGTTGAATAAAAATTAATAAAAAGCAATTTTGTAAAACTGCTGTACCGAATCCATACCGAACCGGGACTTCAAAACCGAGGTATGTACCGAACCGTCAGTTTTGTGTACCGTTACACCCCTAAAATATAAATATATATGCACACATTGCGTTACCCCTCCCACTTCTGCTAGTTTTACTGAGATGTCTTATGGCCATTCATATTACAGACGTCCTGAGGTAAAATTACTTTACCCCCACCTCCCCATGTAAGACTAATCCTATCAGAATAGGGCAATATAGAAGCATTCATTGAACTGATTCGTTCAAAATGGCAGATTCATTCTGGAACTAAGCAAGTGACAAGGGCTGTATGCGAGATCGCCCCCTAAACCCTCAATGACTATTCCTTACTTTAGTCCATTAATACAGTTCACTTGAAGGAGTGAATGAAAACGCATGAGCAGATTCAGACAGCCATTGTACATCAGCTGTTATTGCGGTCCAAATGTGCACTTGATAATGTCCACTATGGTTTCACCATTTGGACACCAGTACAAATGGCTGTCCCCTCAAATAATGCCCTATTTGAGGGGCAATTTCGGATTCAGCCTGGGTCACTGAATCACTGAATTGATTCTTTCAAACCCCCAGATTTGATTAGTAACGAAACACCACTTTGTGTTAAATGCTGCAGAGATGCGTACCTCTTTTGCTGTGGCTTGTTTGGAACTATTGTCGTTGGAGAGGGAGCAAAAACAGAAAATATTAACAATACTAAAATGTCACATTACAATATTATCTTTTTGTTTACTGAACTATTGTATAAAATCAATAGCACATTTGCACTTGCGCTAATATGCCTATTATGGAAATATTGCTTAATATCATGTTGCAAGTATAAATAATAGGCCTAACTCATACTAGGGCTGTTTTTGCCACCATATCTTGAATTTTGGGTAGATTTCCTATTAATTCCCACTGATAGTTTCTGAGCCTGCTTCAAGAGAAACAATGATAAAACACTGTCATTCCATCATTAGAAAGAGACATATCTGGCATTAAACACTATGATTTGAAAGAAACTGTGGCAAATTTGCATCACGTTGATTACAAAACATGACATCATTAATTATCATTTTAATCTATTGACAGCCTTAAGCTACAATTAAAAACATAATTTTGTATAAAGAGGCATGCTGTTCTGACCATTATTCTCTCTAGATTTAGTCCAATTAAATATAACGAACAGGTTAGCTTACATGGCTTTCCTTTTTGAAATGGTGAATGAAGTTCAAGGATGTGATGGTCATGTGCCATATATTACCAGTTATTATGCATACAGCAAATCTGCTTTTCTAATTATGGTCAATTTCGAAGTGTTTATATCCAAAAGAAACTCTGTAGGGAGATTCTTCCCTCTGTATTTAGTGCGCTATGTTTTTTTCCTTCTTTTTTTTCTGTTCCCGTGCAGTGTCACGGAATCACGCAGACTGACCACTGGTGTCGGTCATTCATCAATTGATGTTGCGATGATTTATATAAAAATACATTTCGTTACTTTTGTTGTTATAAAGTCTTTCTTGAGTCATACAGTTCAAGTCAAATCAAGTCTCAAGTCCTTAAATTTGCGAATTGAGTCAAGTCATTTGACTCGAGTCCCCAACCTCTGAGCTCTACTGTATCATAAGGTAACTTGCAGTTAACCAATCAACAGGTTTTTACTGTAGCAATTTTTACTTCTTCTGTAAAAATTAAACATTTCACGTTTAAAACGTTGTTTAATGTAATAAAAAAAAAACTGAAGACCATACGGTACTGTCTAAATTAATACCCTAACCATTAACAAAAATGTAGACAATCTTTAAAAATGAGGAACCTTTCTGACACAAATCTCACAACTGTATTTTTATGATCGATCACTTCAACTGAGACTTTTCCTCTGCAGTCAAGAAGCCTATATCAAATATTTGCTTATGCTTATAGTTGAGATCTTATTAAAGAGCTTGAACAGAATATTCTGCTCTCGTTTCTGTTTGAAAATTTGACAATGAGGTGAGAATCGTGTTTCGCTTTCTATTAGGTACTGGCATTTTGGAAATGAGTGCTAAAAAGCAACAAACCATACACGCATTGGTGTGTCTAAACGTATATCTTTAGCTACTCTCCCCTTGTGTGTGTGTGTGTTCAGATGGAGGTTCATTGCTGCAGTTGGTGTGTGAGGGAGATTTCGAGGCCGTGCTCTTCAGCTCTGCGGTGCAGGGGCTGCTGGGAGGTGCTCCTGAAGATGGTGAAAGTATTGAGGCCTATCTGGAGAGACAGGTGCTGTCTTACCTGAGCGATGCCACTGAAGATCAGAGGAGTGACAGGTGAGGATTTAGGACATATAATGGCTTTGTTTCAGTTAACTGTTTTTGCAGAAAAAACATGGACTTTTTAAATGTATCGTTTTGTACTACTGAACTCCATGAATTTCTCCATAATGAGAGGGATTAATTTACTTACTTTTTGTATTCCTAAATGCTGCAGGGACATACATTATCTGTGACTAAAACATATTTAAGTGAGTTAAATTAATTAGAATCTAAATGCAAATGAAGGCAAAATTAATTAGTTAAACTGTTATACTATTCATTTAAATTACACTACTGCCTAAAGATGTCCTCAATTAGATACACTCATTGTGCCTGTTAAATTACAGGAGATTTAGGACTGTTAAATAACTGTATTTAAACGAGTTCTGTTGTACGGACTGAAATGTCTTATTTATTGTGATTTAATGGTTTTATTTGTACCGTCTCCTATTATTGGCTATGAATTATTTAGCACTGAGATTGTAGATACAGCACCACTTATTTAGCACCACTGTGTTAAAAAGTGTTAAATGAACGTAAAGAGAAAAGAGGACGTGTCAGATCCGTGTTTTGTACGTCAGGTCTTAAAGGGATATACGTCATGTTTTTTCCCCTTTTCTTTTTGTCCTCATCTTCTCTTTCTGTTGTGTTGTGTGCATTCTCATTTATTCGTCATGTATTATTTTAAAGGGACCAAAATACACAATGAGATTGACTCAACCGTTTTCTTTCCCTCCTGTGAGAAGAGCATGCTGTAGATCGCAGCGCAAGATGAATGTGTGTATTTGGGTTGCATGTAAATGTCCTTTCTCAATGGCATCTGGGGACTGACTCTACCATACAGCAAAATTACTCTCTCAGGTTTTTGATTTCAGCGGGTGGCACTTTTCTGCCTGGCACTTGATTCATCCATTCAGGTCTGTTCATTTGCATCAGCCGTGTGTGGAGACGTTATCAAAAATAAATTACGTTTTAAAGGGTTAGTTCACCCAAAAATTAAACCTCATAGTCATTAATTACTCGCCCTCATGTCGTTACAAACCCGTAAGACCTTCGTTCATCTTAAGAGCACAAATTAAGATATTTTTAATGAAATCCGAGAGCTCTCTGAACCACACATAGGCAGCAACGTCATTGCAACTTTCAAGCTCCAGAAAGGTAGTAAAGTCTCCTGTTATTGGCTATGAATTATTTAGCACTTATTTTAGCAGAGATTGTAAATACAGCACCACTTATTTAGCTCCACTGAGATTGTAAATACAATGTTTGTGTGGAAGACTTTTAAAACATTATATATTAGGGCTGTCAAAATAATATTTTTTTTTGTTTAATGCATAAATATAATTTTTTTTTAAAAATGCATTCCTTTTTTTCTGTCATTCTTTGGCTGCACTGCAGTATATGATCACGCTATCATTCATTCAAGTGCCTGTGAAGCGGCTCTCTGTGAACAAACACCCGAAATGCACACAACGAATGTAGCTTCAGACCGTGCGCCCCACATGAAGTTCTCCTTTACACTTGAATGGACAATAACACACAAAATTGTTTTGTCGAGTATCCTTGTAGGCAGTCTTAAAGGAGCTAAAAAGTGTTAAATGAACGTAAAGAGAAAATAGGACGTGTCAGATCCGTGTTTTGTACCTCAGGTCTTAAAGGGACAGCTGCACAATTAACCTGCTGCTGTCTGTCATTTAATGTTAATCAAAGAACACAAGACAAAGAGAAAATAACTAATTTCTCTTGACTGAACAACGTTTGTAGCTTTAATAAGACTGAATCTATATTCAATTTATAATTTATGCAGTGAAGACTATGCAGTGTTTGATTATTCAGTTTCTGTATATTTACCTGTTACACCTACCTAAAAATCTTAAATCACTGTTTACAAGGTCACATGGGTCAAAAACAATGAAAATTATTGGTGCATTTTCGCAGGGCAGGGAAAAATCTGAACCAGCCCAACTGGGCCAGTAGGAAAAAAACCTTAGCCTCGAGCCGTGATTTATTAAAGGCTCAGCTAAATGTGACATTTATTACAATGGGTTTATGTGAAGATTGTTTTAAGTTCACTTAAATAAAAAAAGTTATATTTTTAAAGCCTATTAAATGTTAAAATAGATAGCTTTCAATTATACTGTAATGTTGAATGGCTGTAATTAATGTCTAAAATTAAGGAGAAAAATATTTTAAGACACACTTGTATCAGTGATACTGACCTTCAGTCATAGTGCTTAGTAAAACAATGCCATTAAACAAATGATATACCGTCTGTTGTTTCTACATTTATTTTGGAGAATCAATGTGAAAATTGTTACAATGTGAAAATACATTAACTTTAATCTTAGATGCGATTTAATCAATTGACTATATAATTTTCCCTCCTCGCCATACAGTGAAAATCTATGAGGTCCAGTGTTGTTTGGAATCCATTGACTTTCATTGTATGGATAAAACACTGACATCTTTCAAAAAGTAAATGATCAATGTTCATTTACATACGGTGCTTCAATTTAGTGGGAGCATTCTAATTTTGTGTTTCTCGTTTTAAGGAAGCTGCCTACACAGCAAGCTAGTGTAGATGCGCCGTGTACTGCTACGTAATGAGTTTTAGCTGTTGATGGTGGCTTCAGCTGAGCGTTTTGTGTATAGAATGAATAAAACCATGCAGAAGAGTTCAAACACTGTCCCCCTCCTTTCAGCCATGAATTATTAATTTTCGATAAGCCCACTTTAACATCCTTTCTCTCCGGAGAAAGAACGAGTTGGGGAAGGGAAGGTTGCGCTGTGCTCCTCAGCCGTGATTCTCTTCTTATCTCTCCTCTGCTCGATCACGCTCTCCCTCGCTTTATTTTTCTTTCTATACAGCCTCTCTCATTGTGGTTTCTGTTAGAGAGGCAGAAAGTGGTTGTGGATGAGCAGAATGCCTTGAATAATGAGATGCTTTCTGTTGAGAGATTAGATGCAGGTAGATTGATGTTTGTGTGCTGTTGAATGCAGGAAAGATATACGTCATGTTTTTCCCCCCTTTTCTTTTTGTCCTCATCTTCTCTTTCCGTTGTGTTGTGTGCATTCTCATTTATTCATCATGTATTATTTTAAAGGGACCAAAATACACAATGAGATTGACTCAACCGTTTTCTTTCCCTCGTGTGAGAAGAGCATGCTGTAGATCGCAGCGCAACATGAATGTGTGTATTTGGGTTGCATGTAAATGTCCTTTCTCAATGGCATCTGGGGACTGACTCTACCATACAGCAAAATTACTCTCTCAGGTCTTTGATTTCAGCGGGTGGCACATTTCTGCCTGGCACTTGATTCAAGTCCAGTCCATTCAGGTCTGTTCATTTGCATCAGCCGTGTGTGGAGACGTTATCAAAAATAAATTACGTTTTAAAGGGTTAGTTCACCCAAAAATTAAAACTCATAGTCATGAATTACTCGCCCTCATGTCGTTCCAAACCCGTAAGACCTTAGTTCATCTTCAGAACAAAAATTAAGATATTTTTAATGAAATCCGAGAGCTCTCTGAACCACACATAGGCAGCAACGTCATTGCAACTTTCAAGCTCCATAAAGGTAGTAAAGAGATCGATAAAATAGTCCATGTGGCTACAGTGGTTCAACATTTGTGCGCAAAATAACAAAACAAAAATGACTTTATTCAACAATCTCTTCAACATCATTCTCCTACACTATTCACGTAGTGTAAACAGTGCTCCAGGTTCTACGTCAGAATGCCAGCTCATTATTGGCTAGCTCCTGTGTCAGCATCACACGCATGCATCGTTGTGCTCACGTGAAAGGTGTCGGCCAATAATGAGCCGGCGTTCTGATGTAGAACCTGGAAACGCTGCACTGTGTTCACTACGTAAACTGCATAGGAGAATGACATTGAAGAGAACAGACTGTTGAATAAAGTCATTATTTTCTTCATAACATTAATGTTGAACCACTGTAGTCACATGGACTTCAATGTCTTTACTACCTTTCTGGACCTCAAATGACGTTGATGCCCATGTGTGGTACAGAGAGCTCTCGGATTTCATCAAAAATATCGAACAAAGTTCTTGTGGGTTTTGAACAACATGAGGGTGAGTAATAAATGACAGAATTTTTTTATTTTTTGGTGAACTATCCCTTTAACCTGATGGATGTTGTGGTGGTAGTTTTTTTTTTTTTTTTCAGCTCAATAAATCCAGTGGCTGTAATAAGATTAACTGTTAACATGCATTTTTCTGAACCAATCTCTTGTCTGTCGTAGAGAAACTGCTCTGTTGGCATTGGCAGTTGGGTGTCTGAACCTTTTCGCCCAGAGTAATTGGACCGGGCCGCCAGTTGAGCTCCACATCTCTGACTTTCTGCCTGAGGCCTTGCTCCAGAACTTCTCACAGGTGCAGTACCATGAACACGTGCACACGTCCAGTTTCATTGACTGTAATTTATTGTCTGAACACATGGTCAAACATTATAAATATAATAAATAATAAATATATGCAATATAATTGAGATACACTCACCTAACGGATTATTAGGAACACCTGTTCAATTTCTCATTAATGCAATTATCTAATCAACCAATCACATGGCAGTTGCTCCAATGCATTTAGGGGTGTGGTCCTGGTCAAGACAATCTCCTGAACTCCAAACTGAATGTCAGAATGGGAAAGAAATGTGATTTAAGCAATTTTGAGCGTGGCATGGTTGTTGGTGCCAGACGGGCCGGTCTGAGTATTTCACAATCTGCTCAGTTACTGGGATTTTCACCCACAACCATTTCTAGGGTTTACAAAGAATGGTGTGAAAAGGGAAAAACATCCAGTGTGCGGCAGTCCTGTGGGCGAAAATGCCTTGATGCTAGAGGTCAGAGGAGAATGGGCCGACTGATTCAAGCTGATAGAACAGCAACTTTGACTGAAATAACCACTCGTTACAACCGAGGTATGCAGCAAAGCATTTGTGAAGCCACAACACGCACAACCTTGAGGCGGATGGACTACAACAGCAGAAGACCCCACCGGGTACCATTCATCTCCAGTACAAATAGGAAAAAGAGATAGAATACAATTTGCACGAGCTCATCAAAATTGGACCGTTGAAGACTGGAAAAATGTTGCCTGGTCTGAGTCTCGATTTCTGTTGAGACATTCAGATGGTAGAGTCAGAATTTGTCGTAAACAGAATGAGAACATGGATCCATCATGCCTTGTTACCACTGTACAGGCTGGTGGTGGTGGTGTAATGGTGTGGGGGATGTTTTCTTGGCACACTTTAGGCCCCTTAGTGCCAATTGGGCATCATTTAAATGCCACTGCCTACCTGAGCATTGTTTCTGACCATGTCCAGCCCTTTTTGACCACCATGTACCCATCCTCTGATGGCTACTTCCAGCAGGATAATGCACCATGTCACAAAGCTCGAATCATTTCAAATTGGTTTCTTGAACATGACAATGAGTTCACTGTACTAAAATGGCCCCCACAGTCACCAGATCTCAACCCAATAGAGCATCTTTGGGATGTGGTGGAACGGGAGCTTCGTGCCCTGGATGTGCATCCCACAAATCTCCATCAACTGCAAGATGCTATCCTATCAATATGGGCCAACATTTCTAAAGAATGCTTTCAGCACCTTGTTGAATCAATGCCACATAGAATTAAGGCAGTTCTGAAGGCGAAAGGGGGTCAAACACAGTATTAGTATGGTGTTCCTAATAATCCTTCAGCTGAGTGTATAGGTAGATCTATCAATATATTAAAAATGTTTATAAAAATACAAAATGACAAATCACAATTTTATATTTTTATATTTATTTTTGATGGTTCAAGGGATCATTTTGTGTAAGTGTGCACATTCTTTGTCTTAACCCTTGGGGTTATGCAGTGTTTTGTTAGTATCAGCACATTTTTAATGAGTAAAAAAACAACTAAATACTCATGTGAAATTATGTGGCACATGTGTGGGATGTATGTGTGTGTGATGGATGGAATGGAAGAAGATGGCGACACTGGGCAGGTCAGTGCTCTGGATAATGAGTGTGTAGGGGGCTGTAGGGTTGCTAATGAAACCTCTTAAGGCTCCTAATTATACAGAGGTGAAGAGATTCTTCTCCCTAATGCCCTACGGAGGCCTTGTAGATCCCTGGAAAGGCACTGTGTGTGTAACACTTTCTGCTGTCTCACAGCTTTCTAAAGCTGCTGATTTATCAGCCTTGTCCTCAAGAGCATAGGCCCTCTAAATTAGACTGAGAGTAGCGCACAGAGAGAGATGGGTGGACTGAAGGCACTTACCATGAGTAGGACTGTCACTTAGTGGAGACTGCCTAGTTTGAGATTGCCTTATTTTTTATTTTTTTGGTAATTCTTGACTTATTTCCTAAATAAAAACAATAATAAAAAATATATACATATATATTTTGTATTCCATTTAAATGTCTATCAAATATAAACCATTTTCTCTCCAACTTGGCTTTTTTTTTTTATATGATGAGATTAGAAGGAAATGTACTGTTAAATTTCATGTTTAATTATTGTAAATAGTAAATTAATAATTTACTATTTAACAACATACCATGGTGGTTTTCATTATTATTGTAAAACCATGATAAATTCATATTAAATGTCCTTAACAGTGTGAGAAACATTTATTTTCTGTAGTCTTGTTTAATTTCTCTCTCCATCTCTACCTTCCTCTATCACTCTCACTTTCTCTCTCACACACGCGCTCGCATAGCCTGCGGCTCTGAACATGGCTGTGTTGTCCAGTCTTCAGCTGGATGGGGAGTCTGTCTACAGTCTAGTGTCCAATCCCCTCCTGCTGCTGCTGACCAGAGTCATATTCGTCAACTGCGGCGCCAAACTGGAGACCCTTCAGGTGAGATGCACAATCACTTATACCACTGCAGTAGAATTCACCATGGTTGGGGACACGCCAATACAGTGCAACTTGCTGGTCAGTATACAGTAACTTGACAATTTATTTGCAAGAAAATAATATTAGTGACAAGGGGAGTGCTGCATTTTCAGTTATCTTTAACAGTTTCTCAATATGCGGATATGTTTGTTGGTAATGAGGAGCCATCTCTTTTTAATTTTACTCTCATATATTTGCAGTCATTACTCTATGCTCATTCATGCATTACTGAGAGAGATGAATTATGAGGCTGTCAAAATGAGACTTAAATTATGGCTGTGGTTTCCTTTTTGGCTCTCTCTGTGTGTGTCTGTCTGTCTCTGTCTGTCTGTCTGTCTGTCTGTCTGTCTGTCTGTCTGTCTGTCTGTCTGTCTGTGTGTGTCTGTGTCTCAAGGCCTCACCCATAAATTACACAGCAGTGAATCATTAGGATGGATGCGTGTCTGCTGATGTTTGTTACTTAGTCCTATACTGATCCGTATGTATGTGTTACATGATCCTCCAATAGTAGGCTATGTGTTTGTTTGTGTCATTGTTCATAAATTCCTACATTCAAATTGAAAAACATCCACTGTCTGCCTCATGAAAACACATACCGTAAAGGTGCAATGTAGAATTTCTTCATGTAGAATTGAAAAAGTTTCCCAAAAGACTTCCACAATTGCATTTACCAACGGGTAGCCCCTCCTCAAAATCACCTTATTGGTTGAATCATATGCTTTCAGTCTCTTCAGTGTCACAAACAGTTGTGCTGCTTAATATTTTTGTGAAGACCATGATGCGTCTGTCAAGCTCAAAGAATGACAATGTGTCATAAATCAGGGCTCGACATTAAGCCGTTTCACGTACAAGTAAATCTGTCACTCACTTGTCCGAGTAAAAAATTTGCTTGTCCGGAATAAAAAAAATAAAAAAAAATATTGTGTTGTAACTGTAATTTATTCTGAAGCAATATTCTCACCAGTTTTCAATCAGCTTTGACATATTTAAATATATATTTGTGATATATTTGTGATAATTTTACCTTTTATAAAGGGCAATTTTTCCATAATCTTATTAAATATAGGCTATGATTCATCTTTAATTATTTTATATATATATATATATTACATTACACACACACAAATAAGAAATGTTGGAAAGATGAAACTAAAACACCAGTAGGTGGCAGCAGGTGACCGTCTTAATGAGTGAGTCATTGAGTCATTCATTCAAACGATTCATTCAAATGTATGATTCATTCAAGAATGAGGCAGTCGTTTACGAATAGGTCATTGAATCTTTGATTCAACCGATTCATTCAAAACGCTGAATCATTCAGTAACACACTGTTGCTGTGAGATGCGTTACGGTTCTGATGGGATCTTTGTTTGGAACTATTTTCGCTGCTGAAATCGAACAAAAATCAATATTGAACAAGTCAATATTGTATCTAAAATGTAAGTGACTTAATTTTAGTTATTTGTTTATAGAACTGTCATACCAGTCGTGATTGTATACAAATATCAATTCCGATCTCGATTCAGTATCAATTCATATGTATATAGCCTACTGTACATATAAAAAAAAGTAGCACTATTTTTTTTAAACGTTTCTTGGGTTAAATTATATGTGCTCGCATTCATTAATATTCACTTGTGTGTGTTTGTATAAGTAACATTAAAAATATTAGGATGTAAGTTATTAACGTTTTAAAATTTCACATTTAAAGAAATCTAGTGTTTGATCATGTCTAAATATTTATTAAAATGCAAAACCTAAAACTAAGTAAGCAGTTATGATCTGCAAAACTTTGAGCAACTCAAAGTTTCTCAACAAGATCGAACTAGATTAGATACATGTATTTTTCCAGCCACAAAATGGACTCTAATTTGCCTCTTTGAATTGGAATTCTCTATTTTAACCTTAATTACTACACTAATTGTAATATAAATAAGAAACGTATTAGAAGAAAAATGTTTTAAGTGGTCATTAATTGACAATAATTATTGCACAAATAGTATTTAGTACCAAAAAGATCTCTTTAAAATATTCAATAAATATTATTGAACTAAAATATAGACCAGTGTTTCCCACACACAGACTAATTTGTGGCGGTGCGCCACATATTGCATGACGTTAATCTTTTCTTTTTTTTTTACGTTATTTAAAACGCACAGCGTATTCGTTCACCTGCATTTCCTTTCCCTGCTGTCTGTCACTCACGTGTCACTCACTTACGTGCATCTCTCTCACATTCACATACACACGTACACACACACACAAACATACACGCATACAGAAGGTGCGTTCCATTTGACCGTAAGCTTTAGGGTTGCCAACTCTCACGCATTTGCCGTGAGGCACACACTTTCATGTGTGGTCTCACGCTCTCACTCTGCCAAGTAAATCTCACGGCAAATTGCCAAACCTGCTTTTGATATGAAACTTTGAATACAATTTTTGTAAAGTTCTAATACGAAATTCAAACAATAAATAGCGTTTTGGTGCTAATGTGGCATAACAGTTTAAGCCAGAGGCGTTGAAAAACATAGTTGCGACATGCTCTCATCTCCCAGCAGCGCGTGCGGTCACGTGGTTCACGGAGCTCTCACTACTTATTTATGTATTTGCAACAATTTTCGGTAAACAGTAAAGCATAGTGTGCATTCATTGTTTATTATGTCAACCATATTTACAGTATAATTTTATAATGGAGAGTGAGGAAGATCAACATTGTTAACATTTAATGTTAATGTTTTTCTTTTATTTAGCCCTCAGGTATTCCTTACTAATTCGTCAAACTCATACTCATTGATGGTCGAATGTGACCATACACCTTAACTATTTTTATATTTTTAGTTTAATACTATTTGTGCAATAATGGTCCATTAATGACAATTTAATTAATTAAAATATTTTCTTATTTATATTACAATTAGTGTAGTAATTAAGGTTAAAATAGAGAATTCCATTGTAATGCCGTTACCCACTGGGTGCCTGTATGGCTCTTTAATAAATACACATGTATCTGGTCTAGTTGCTCAAAAAAAGTATTGCAGCTCATAACTGCTTACTTATTTTTAGGTTTTGCATTTGAATACATATTTAGACATGATCAAACACTAGATTTCTTTAAATGTGAAATTTTAAAACGTTAACTTACATCCTAATATTTTTAATGATACTTATATAAGCACACACAAGTGAATATTAATGAATGCGAGCAGATATAATTTAACACTAGGAAAGTTTAAAATTGTGCTAAAAAGGCACATTTATTTTCCTTATATGTACAGTAGGCTATATACATATGATTATTATTAACACATACAAATTGTGTGTGCGTGTGATTTATGTGGCTCTCATTCATTCACACATACAGGATAAAGTCATGAATCTGGCTGTTCTCTCAAAACAGTAAAGTACAATCTTAAAATCTTGAGGTTTTTGTAATTTATTCAATTGTAAATATGAAAGAAAGCTGCTTTTCCCAGCAGGGTCTAGAGTCTTTTACAGTATTATAACTGTCTGTGTTGAAGCCAGTACACATGCTGCACTATCTTTTTTTTTTTTTTTCATTTTTCTTTCTGTGAATATTTATGTGGTAAGACGGGCGTAACTAATGCATTTATATATTTATTATTTCCCCATTTTGTGGAACTACAAGCACAGGGATAAAAATGTTTCTGCTGCGATAAGTTGAGAGAAAGAGAGGCATAGTGTGTCACGCGCCCCCCATTGCCTCATGTTCCAGAACGTTGTTTCATTAGTGTGAGAACAAACGAACACACAAACTCTGATTCTGGTCATTTATAGAGCAGATACACCAGCATACAGATTTAATGTTTGTGTTGTGTGCAAATGCATAAATTGTTTTTTAATTCTGAACATTACAGCTCTGTGTGTGTTTGCACGCTGCAAAGTCAGGTTCTCCTGTTGTGTTTCTTTTTAGAGACATTGCAGATAAACACACTTAACAATGTGAATCCATTCATCCTTGACTGTGTAATTGTGAAAGTGGACCACGTTTACTCCCCTATTGTAACAATAAACGTTGCCGAACTGATAGACTAAAAATATATATTGCGTTTAACCAGTTTCACCTTAGTATCTCAAACGCTGACTAATTGTTATTTGTGGTGTTTTGCCTATTTGAGATTTCTTCTCCTCCTCCTTTTCCTTCTCCTCTTTCTCCCCCTCCTCCTTCTCAACCTTTCCTTTCTCATTTGCTTCTCCACATCCGCCTCTTTTTCTTCTTGCTCCTTCTCTTTCTCCCTTTCTCTCTGCTCATTCTTCTCCTCTGTATGCTCCTCGTCTTTCGCTCTGCTCCTCCTCCTTCTTTTCCTTCTCCTCTTTCTCCTCCTCCTTTGCCTCCACCTTCTGCTCCTCCTCATCATTCTCTTTCTCCTTCTCTATCTGCTCCTTCTTTTCCACCTTCTCCTCCTCCTTTTCTCTGCTCATTCTTCTCCTCTTTTCACCTCTGTTTGCTCCTTTTCTTCCTCCTCTTTCGCTCTGCACCTCCTACTCCTTTTCCTTCTCCTCTTTCTCCTCCTCCTTTTCCACCTTCTCCTCCTCCTCCTTTTCTTGCTCCTCCTCTTTTTCTCTTTCTCTCTGCTCATTCTTCTCCTCCTCTTTCTCCTGCAAACGCACACTTTTGGAAGCTGGTTTCAAAGTGCAAGGTTTTGATACGGCGCCGAGGATGGCCGCTACGTCGCAAGCTCCGCTGAATCATTGTAGTTTTTTGTTTGTTCTGTTTACAGTTTTTGTGTTTTTTGTCTTGGATGTTGTCTGCCTTACTACGTACGACAGACAGACACTTTTGGACATTGGTTCGGCAATCGCACACCGTAAACCGGACTTTAAATTCATCAACGACGACACGCTGTTTACAAACACGGCAGCGGAACCTTTTGTATGGGCGGCCTGACCGCGGAAACGCAGCCGGAGAAGGGGGAAGAGAGCCGGCGTGCTCATCAGAGTAAGACTCCGCGCAAACCGACCCCCGCTTCCCAGTTTTTTACTAGCAAATGTTCAGCCTCTGGACAACAAACTCTGCGAGCTGAGAGCACGGATCTCTTTCCAACGAGAGACGAGGGACTGCTGCATTATCTGCCTTACAGAAACTTGGATGTCCGCTGAGATTCCAGATTCGGCCATCGAAACCGCGGGGTTCTCCGTGCACCGAATGGACAGAGAAAAAGATCTCTCAGGGAAAAGCAAAGGCGGGGGTGTATGTTTTATGATCAACAGATCCTGGTGTGATCAGAGGAACGTACATTCTATCAAGTCTTTCTGTTCTCCTGATCTGGAACTTCTCATGCTTCTGTGCCGACCATTCTGGCTACCGAGGGAATTCACAGCGGTCATCATCACAGCTGTGTATATTCCCCCACAAGCCGACACAGACCGGGCACTAAAGGAGCTGTATAGGACCGTGAGTGAGCAGGAAACCGCGCATCCTGAGGCTGCGTTTATTGTGACCGGGGACTTTAACATAGCCAACTTCAAACGCATTGCACCTAAATACCACCAACATGTTAGCTTCAACACGCGAGGGAACCGCATCTTAGATCACTGCTACTCTCCCTTCAAGGGTGGTTACAAGTCCCTCCCGCGCCCACCGTTCGGCAAATCAGATCACGCTTCCATTCTCCTCTTGCCCGCTTATAGGCAGAGACTGAAACAGGAAGCACCCGCCCTCAGAACCATCCAGTGCTGGTCGGACCAATCGGACTCTATGCTACAGGACTGTTTTGATCACGCGGACTGGGAGATGTTCCGGTCGGCCTCTGATGACGACATCGAGGTCTACGCTGATAGCGTAACGTGTTTCATCAGGAAGTGCGTAGAAGACGTTGTTCCGACCAAAACAATTCGGCTGTACCCAAACCAGAAGCCGTGGCTAAATGGGGATGTTCGCGCGGCACTCAATGCGCAGACCGGAAAACCATCAGAGCAGCAAAACGGCAGTACAGGGACAAGATTGAAGGACAGTTCAACACCACCAACTCTAGAAGCATGTGGCGGGGAATTAACACCATCACGGACTATAAAGGGAACACAAACTCCACCGTGAATACCGCTGCCTCTCTCCCGGACGAGCTCAACACCTTCTATGCTCGCTTTGAGGGAACTAACACCGCCCTCGCGGAGAGAGAGCTCGTGGCTGAAGATGCAGAGGTTAGTTCACTCTCCGTATCTTTAGCGGATGTAACCCGATCCTTCCGGCGGGTGAACATCCGTAAAGCCACGGGTCCAGACGGCATTCCGGGCCGCGTGATCCGTGCGTGCGCGCACCAACTGGCTGGAGTTTTCACGGACATTTTTAACCTGTCCCTCTCCCTGTCCGTGGTCCCCACATGCTTCAAAACGTCCACCATTGTTCCTGTACCTAAGCAGTCAAAAACCACCTGCTTAAACGACTGGCGTCCTGTTGCTCTGACCCCCATCATCAGCAAATGCTTTGAGAGACTAATCAGAAACCACATCTGCTCTGTTCTCCCCCCCTCACTGGACCACCTGCAGTTTGCATACCGCACAAACCGCTCCACTGATGATGCCATTTCATCAACAATTCACACTGCTCTCTCCCACCTGGAAAAGAGGAACACGTATGTGAGAATGCTGTTTGTAGACTACAGCTCAGCATTCAACACCATTGTGCCCTCCATACTTGACATGAAACTCCGGGCTCTAGGCTTAAACAGCCTGTTATGCAGCTGGATCCTGGACTTCCTGTCAAACAGACGCCAGGTGGTCAGAATGGGCAGTAACATCTCCTCATCACTGACTCTCAACACTGGAGCCCCTCAGGGCTGTGTTCTCAGCCCACTCCTGTACTCCTTGTACACACATGACTGTGTGGCAACCCACAGCTCCAATACCATCATCAAGTTTGCTGACGATACGACGGTGGTAGGTCTCATCACTGACAATGATGAAACGGCCTACAGAGAGGAGGTGCACACTCTGACACGGTGGTGTCAGGAGCACAACCTCTCCCTCAACGTCAGCAAGACCAAGGAGCTGGTGGTCGACTTCAGGAGGAATGAGAGTGAACACCGCCCCATCACCATCAATGGAGCACGGTGGAGAGAGTCAGCAGCTTCAAGTTCCTCGGTGTCCACATCACAGAGGAACTCTCATGGTCCGTCCACTCTGAGGCCGTTATGAAGAAGGCTCATCAGCGCCTTTTCTTCCTGCGACGGCTGAGGAGGTTTGGAATGAACCGCCACATCCTCACACGCTTCTACACCTGCACCATAGAGAGTCTGCTGACTGGCTGCATCACCACCTGGTACGGCAACAGTACCGCCCGCAACCGCAAGGCCCTGCAAAGGGTAGTGCGCACGGCCAGCTGCATCATCGGAGGTGAGCTTCCCTCCCTCCAGGACATTTACGCCAGGCGGTGTGTGAAGAGAGCTCAGAGGATCATCAGAGACTCCCGAGCCATGGGCTGCTCTCACTGCTGCCATCAGGCAGGCGGTACCGCAGCATCAGAACACGCACCAGCCGACTCCAGAACAGCTTCTTCCCACAAGCAATCAGACTACTTAACTCTTGATCCATCAGGATCATAACACACACTGGACAGAATATCACTCAGCACAAACCACTGGAGATACACACACATTATATACACATTTATTTATCATATAGCATCTATTGTACATCGGATTTCTATTTGTGAACATATTGTATACTGTACATTGTATATTATTACTATAGCTTAATGTATACTGTTATTGTTTAATGTATGTTTAGTGTATATTGTTTAAAGTATATGTATATTGTAAGTATGTGTATATTGTTTAAAGCTGTGAGAACTACACTCACATTGTGTAAATTATTTATTGTTTATTGTAGTGTATACTGTGCTGTGAGTAATTGTGTGCGCATCAGATGTGTAATCTGTTGTTGCTTAAATGTTGTACATGTCATGTCATGACTACTATGTTTGCTCGGACTGCACCTAAGAATTTCACCTACTGTTGCACTTGTGCATATGGTAGAGTGACAATAAAGTGATTTGATTTGATTTGACCTTTACTGTATCCATTTTAAAAAAAAACTTAATCTTGACCAAGCTAGGCAAAAGCAAACTAAACATGAACAAACAAACTCAAAACAAGCAAATCAGCATGTTACAGTAGAATGATTTCTGAAGCGTCATGTGACTGAAGACTGGAGTAATGACTGCTGTAAATTCAGCTTTGCCATTACAGGTTAACAAAAAAAAACCTTTCATTTTAAACTGTATGAAAATAGAAAAATGGTTTTTAAATTGTAATGCTTCACAATGTTACTGTTTTACTGTGTTTTTGATGAAACAAGAGTATACAAGACTTATCAAAAATCAAAAACATTAAATCCCACAGACTGTAAACTTTTGAAAGGTAGTATTAATGTAACTTGTCATCTCGTCTCTCGGTTTGTGTGTGTAAATAGCTTCTGCCCTGGTGGACCCTGCGATATGTCACTCTACATCAGCAGATACTAGAGGAGAGATCCCCACTGCTCTTCAACCTTACGCTCCGCTGCATCGAGAAAGGCAAGAAAACACGCATGCACTGTTGTGTAGTCCTTTTACCTGTTATAGCAACTACATTTGGAGTGCAGCAGTAGAATTCTGCAAGTAAAAATTCACATTTTTCTAAAGAGAAGACACAAGTGTTTTTTTTGTTTTGTTTAAGAGATAATGTAACTTTTAAGACGGACATATCATGAACTCCAAAATTTATTTTGTAGAAGCTGCAAGGAACTAATTTAAATATCCAAAAAATTTTTAATTTACAAATTCACAATGAAGACCTACAGTGCTAATAATCCTGTAGTGAGATCCAGCAATGGAAGAATTCGCAATTGCTGTGTAACAAGCGAACCTAATCTTGTACCCATTTTTTTATACACACACACACACACACACACACACACACACACACACACACACACACACACACACACACACACACACACACACACACACACATACATATATATACACGTTTTCACATCAAAACTAAATGTTGTGATTAATCTCAGATTCGTTTTGATTCTAGGCTTGAGGATTTTTTTTTTAAATGCCTGAGGAATAAATGTATGTGTATTCAATTCTTCCTGTACCCAGGCTGCTGAAAAAGTACATGCTGTCTGTATATACTTTTAAAGTAATGAAGTAATTATGAAAAAAAAAAAACATTTAACAGAATAAATTAAAAGGATTTTAATACAATGCTTTTTTTTTTTTTTTTTTTTAAACCATTTAGGTTTCGTAGCTCAGCATGGCAAATCAATCAGCATCAGGTCTTTTTGGGGGCCTGATATCTCTTGGAATATAATGTTTAAACCTACTTCAGATTAGGGTGTGGGCTTTTTTTATTAGAAACAAATCTTTGGGGAAACTGGAATCCGAAGTGTCTAAAAGGATTTCAGATCCCAATGCTGCTTCAGATTTCTTCACAGCTCAGATCTTGACGTCACTTCAGCTGCTGATGGCACATGTCAGCGACGTGAGACGCTCTTTAGTGGAGAGATGACACAGCTGTCAGCTCTTATTAAGTGGGTCATCTTTAGAGAAGCTGATGTCAACTAGGGGGCGACGTGGAGATTCAGACTGTGTGTTTTTGTGTGTGTGTGTGCGTGCGTGTTCATATCTCTGTGGTGACAGTGATGCCATCAATATGAGCTGATGTCAACACTTCATGTTTGTGTGTGAAATAGAGATGCAATGACATGCCAACTGTGTTAACTTTGGCTAAAACTAAATCAAAATTAGCTGTCATAGTCTTTTGACCCAAAATGCCATTTAGTTTGCACAAGCCGTCAAACGCCATTCCAGACCGGAAGTTACTTTTTTCAGATTTTGATTAAAGATTACCACGGCAAAAAAGTTTTCCTGTGTATTAACTTGCACGGATGAATTGTTCACCCCTAAGACCTGTAATATGTGCTAACAAAGAAAATAAAATCGATTTTGATTTCATGAGGACTTTAAGTTTTAGACTTTTGGACACTTCGGTCTCAAAGATTTGATTGGCAGTAATTCATTAGCTTCACTTAATGAAAATGTCTCTCTTCAGCTGTGGAAAAATTCTGTGACAAATTATTGACTCTAATAGGCTGCTCAGTTTATATTTATGCATTTAAGAATGAAAGTTCTATGAATTACGATTGTATCAAACATGTTGATGAAATTTAAAATGTCTTGGCATCAAACATGAGGCAGTGTGAACTGAAACATTAATTGTAGACGCCCTTGAAATGGTTTCTGAGGGGGGGAAAAGGAGTCAAAAGATTACATTGCTTTAGTGGCAGGATATAGACCCGTTCATCTGAAGAGTTTTGGATGTTAATGTGGATTCACCAGGGAATCGTGGACTAAATGATGAGCTCTGCAGCAAAGCAGCATCTTAATTGGGTTCCTGTGCCTTCGGAATGAGTTTCCTGTGCTGCCTTTTAATCAGACACGCATCAGCTATGCCCCAATATAGATGATCAGAGTAGCTGTTAAGATGCAATATTTACAAGAGGGTACAGACGATAATTCTGTCTTTTGTTGGTGAGTGGATCTGCTTCAAAAGACTTCAACATCATGCCTGTCTCTAGTGGCACGCTAGACTTTATTTGCAGAATGATGTGAAACTCTCAAAGCTGAAATAACACCTCTCTGAGGTGTGTTGTCAGTTTTATTATTGGCTGCCAAAAGCGTTCACTGTCCTTCACAGAGAATTGTGGGGAATGTAGGGGATCGTCAGTGATTCGCTTCAGCCGACTTGTTGACTGCTTAGTTTAAAACGCTCTGAAAAGCCTCTGAAGCTGATATAACATGCGGTTAAATATCAGCATGGACATCCTTTATACAAGTTTAGTAATAGTGTAGGACTAACACTTTTAAAGCTAATCAATTTCCATGGCTTTGTTCATTCTTTAATTTGAAGTATAGCTTAGGCCTGGGGGTTTCAAGTTATGAGAACCCATATTTTAGAGGAAAATTTAAATCTTGCGTAAATTGATCCTGGCATATAGACAATACATGTTAGAAGAACCTATGAATTTTCTATACAGTTTGCTCTCCTTATTTGACTTTGAGTGCAGTGAGCTTTTTGCATACCAAGATACATTTTTGGTGCCTGACATTGACTATTTCAAACTGTTCCTCACACAGCTGTCATATGAATTCACGAGACAAGTTGTATGAACTGTTTAATTGTAACTTTTTGTCCTTTTTGAGAAATCACAATCGTCACAAACCAGCTCCTTTTGATCCACAGAAAACAATGGCATGAAGGCAAGTAGGTGACTAAGTAATACTGAAGGAGTCATTCACCCAAATAATTGTAATTATTAAAGCCATTTCTCTTAAATGTTATTTTTTTGCCACGTCAGTTTAAAGTTTAATTTGCTTTTCATTATGAACATTAAAAAGTTCACATGCAGTTTTTTTTTATGGAACTTTTCCCCATTTAATTAGCAGAAGTATTAACAAAGCTGAAAAAATTGGTAATAGCTCTTTTATTTAAAAAAAATTTTTTTTGCAACGATTTGATACATTATTCAAAACTATCATGTAGCAAAATTAAGCATTCATGAAAATGTGTTTTTGTTTTTCTAGCTTTGAAGGGGGGATTGAAGAAAAAAAAAATGGGAACGATTTACTTTGTGGAACCCATCAACCTAAATTTATTTTTGTGTTTTCAAAGAGCAATTCACCAAATGCTGAATGCCTCGAATGCCTGCAGAGTTGTAAAATTAGCATTGACTTACTGCTAGTTGTTCATGGATTATTAACACTGTGAAGCAGCTCGTATCGATCGGCAGGAACAAACAATATCTAAAATTCCCTTCACAAATAACCGCAATCTCACAAACAAGATTAATTCCTCTCCAACTGCTTAGAAGTGATCTGTAACTTTGTGCCTTGCTCTTGATGAGGGTTCAGAGTCTTTGTTCACACATGATGCTTTCCTACCATTGACTGTGGCAATGTTCAGACTGCAGGCAAAAAGTGGGCTAAATCCGCAGACCAGTTTTTTTTTGCACATATGTGACTTGGATTTGTTTTGTTCCCCCATTACAGTGTGAACAGCACCAGCTACATGGAATCTGATCTTTTTAAATTCTTATTTGGACCACCTCCATATATCATTTTTTATAGTCTTGATTACCTTTTTCCATCTTCTTTGTTACCTGGACTTAAAATGGAGGAACAGAAACCTTTCAGGTTTCATTAAAAAATCTTAATTTAGATTTCAAAGATAAACCAAAGTCTTATGGGTTTGGAACATCATGCAGAGTAAATGACAGAATTTTAAGTTTTTGGGTTAATGATCCCTTTAATTTTGGACAGGTTCTGCTTAGTCGACTTCAGATTCATATTTGTGGAACATTTTTGGATAAACCAGCATAGTACATGTTTATTTGTGTAGAAATTCTGCACTATAGTTACACTAGGAGTTTTGGTTGTTCTCTAACTGATCAGGAAACCCATATTTTACATGAGTGTTTTGCCCTTCATGCATCCACACACACACACATACATATATACATACCTACATGCACACATTCTTTCAGCCTCCGGGCATCAATTTGCTGCAGTAATGGCTACATCTAAACAATCAACACACCTGCCTCTCAAACCCTCTGGACTGTTAAATTCATTGTTCAAACAGCTATATGGGTTTGCTTCGTCCTTATTCTATAGCTGACTGAGCTGTGTGGAAGGGAATATCTGAAATATCTGGTTTGCAATTGCTTTCTAAGTTTGACCAGCAAGGGTGGCTTATGGACTGGGCCAATGGGACTAGAGCCCCTGGACATCTTGCTACCAAATGGCCTAAAGCTTAGAAAACCTAGATGTAAATGACCTGGGACATGTTTCACCAATCATTACATATTCAAGTTTAGCGACCCAGATCTATATCTAACATCTAGATGGATCTCTGCCTGTCGTGATAACATAAAACACTCCTGATATTGGAGTAACAATTACAGAAGAATAAAATAAAGCATATTTTGTTACGTTTTGGAGCTTGGAAGGGTTCAGTTTGAGCAGATGTTTTATACCATCATCAACGCCCCTCATCAGAGCTAATTTCCCAGTACGTTCAGCATCTGGCTCATATTCGCCATCTCCAATATATTCTCAAAAACGATCATTTTCAACATCTTCAAAATTAATATTTTGATTGCTGACAGCTTCATCAGATTCACCATCAAGTGACAATGGCACTAATATTTGATTGCGTTTAGTACTTGCTTTGCAGAAAATCGCTGAGCCATTTTAAATTTTGCTGAGGATATTTCCTATTCTTTTGTTTTCTGCCTGCGGTAACTGAGTGAAACTTCACTTCATCATTGTGTATCAGACATTGCCACCTTGTGGAAAATGTATTATCTTATTCAGTCTTTAAAGATTCAATTAGTGTTGTACACCTCGCATCGTTAGTGACTCAATTTAAAAAAAAAAAAAATGAATGGGAAAACGGGACTACTTATATAATTTATTTATTTTTCTTTCTTGTTATATTGTTAATAATACATTGATTGAGGAATACTAAGAAGGTTGATGTCTAACTTAAAAAAGGGTAGCGAATGATGTCGCGGGTCACTAAAGACCCGAGGTATGTGTTTAAGGGTTAAACAAGGTGATTGTGTTCATGACCCCTCCTCAGCATTACCACCAAATTGCAGCTAGTCGTAGTTTGTTGTTGTCTCTGTATAACATTTATGCATTTTCTAGTTTGACATATTTGCTATCTAATTTCATTAGTACATCAATCACTGAGGGTCTTGCATGAACATAATCCATCCTTGAAAAATGTAGGTTGTTAAAGCCAGTACAATGCCTGAATTCTAGCGCACTAGAATTATTATAGCAAAATTATAGCACACACGGTGCTCTGCAAGGGTCTAAAAAGGATATAAACAGTGAATTTTGAAGTGATATATTCTTGATGTGGATTCGGAGAGCAATTACATTACCACACAACCTTGGTGTTTGTCAAAAGCAGTCGGTAATTCAGCCTGGGTTTTTTCTGCGGGTGGTGGGAGACGGACGGCTTCAGCCAACTCCTTCACCACTAACGGATCGAGCTGAAAAAGACTTTTCCCTGACCACAACATCATGGCCACCAACAAAACTCGGCAGTGATTGTTCTTGCTCCGTGTAACGGAGTTCGTTTGTTCAGGGAAGAAGGAGGCGGGAACCAGCGAACGTTTAACAACATTTAATCAATTAATAAACACAAAATGAAAGTTAAAGCGGCAGCCCCTCAAACTAGCGCACGTCATCGCTCTCAGCCACTCCCTCTGTTCGCTGATTGGACCGGTAAAAAATTGTTCAGGAAAAAAACCTAAGCATATACAGCAGTACCAGACGTAGTACTGCAGGAAAATGAAAATTGAGCGGAAGTACGTAGGAGGGTGGAGCCAGGCTACCACTAATTCATTTATTCAAACTTCAAATTGTTCAAATGTATTATTTGTGGAAAAACAGACTGCATCTCAACATTGCTTAACCAGTGCAAATAAATAAAAAATTATTTTCTTCACAGTTCGATCTGAATAAAAGTATACTGTGTGATACAGTATGTTTACCCTAGCAGTAGGCATAGGACATCAAGAAAAACATTTCAAAAAGCTAAAATGATCAGAAACGGAGAAAAGGTTTCTCATAACAATAAGGTCGTATTTCACTTCAGAGCTCAGGCTTAGCTGCAAGATGAGATTTCAATATGGTTTGTGTTTCGAGCAAATTTGTCTGAGCGTTTTTTTTATTTATTTATCACTGACTTTGAAGTCAATGAAGCATTTCATGAGTTGGTAAATAATAAAGGTGAATAATTATTCAGAGCCAACACAATATTTTATTAATAATAACAACAACACGAATAATAATAATAATAATAGTTATAATTTTAATTTAAATGTGCAATTTAATCAATTTAATATAATTACTGTAATTGTACTTGACATTAAACAAACCTAAGTAAAATTAATTACATAATTGTTTTCAATCATTTATTATTGTTAATTTATTTATTGGATATATTATATATTGTCATTGATAAATAAAATGTAATCCGTTGGATTTATTTAACATTATTAAACAAATCTTAATCTAGTATTCAGTGAATCTCCAGCTAGAAATAAAATATATCATCATATCTACCCAATTAGTCATAGTTTTCGCTTTCTAGAACAAAACCTCACATAAAATTCTCTCTCCTTTAGCCCGCAGGCAGACATGCTTATTCTTTAATGACAGGCTTTCATAACATTTGACGACATTTCAAGTTGTGACATTGAAAAGTAAGCTGCATGTATGATTAATTCAAAATGAGAATTTCAGCTATTTTAGTCAGTATATTTGAGGCTCACTGTGATTTATTTTTGACTGCTTTTCCTGCTGCTTTCTTTTTTGTTAACATGAGGTAGTCGAGCGGGTAAGAAACGAGCGCTTCTCTTTGTTCTGCTCACAGATACATGTGCGTGACTTGCCCGTGAATGATTTAGAGCTGTGTTAGTATCTGAGAGGAAAGGTGCTGCTTTCCCATGCTAAATGAGCTTTAATCTGCAATTAGTGGGCTTTAAAAAAACTCAGATCTTTATGCAGATCAAGCTGAGTGTCACAGTAAGTGCTCAAGCTGAGCTTTTTGAAGGGCTTAGCATTCACGTTTACAGACATATACAGCTGTGGACTGTGCGCTCAATTATAACTACTTTATTAATTCATTTAGTTAGGTTTCCTTCCTTCATCCCTTTATTCAATTATTTTTACTTTCTTCTTCCTTTGTGAAAAAGTGTAGATAGTGCCTCCCATGAACTGGTCCTTCCTCTGTTTCTCTAGTGTGTAAATGTGAGGAGCTCTTCACCAACAACACACACAGGAGCCTGGCCATTCAGTTCCACCTGGAGTGCAGTTATATCTGCCTGACCTACTACGAGTATCGCAGGGCCAAAGAACACCTGCAGACGGCCCGAGATCTGTCAGGACTTGATGTTAACATGACAGGTAGGCAATATAACTTGAAGATAACATTTTTCTTTGCAGGTCATTGAAGGATAGATAAACTGCAATGCGTGACACAAGTAATTGGAAGATGAAATGAATGAATGAATGAATGGACAGAAGACATGGATTACCCAGCACTGCGAATAAGGAAAGAATTGATGGAATGCATGAATGATTAAATAATTTTGTCTACCTCAGGTGCCCTAGGGAAGAGAACTCGTTTTCAGGAGAACTTCCTTGCTCAACTCATCTTAGATGTCAAACGGAAGGACAACTCGCCTGTTATCAATTCTGAAAGTCTCTCCCTCACACCAACACCTAAAGAACTCTTACCAAAGGTACATGGAGTGTCTAAAATTAACTTTATGACATGACAATGGTGGTTAATTGACATAATTTACAGGCCATAAATATTTTCATTGTCACAAGATAGTCGTATGCATGATGGGTAAATGTAATATATGAGTTTTCTTTATTAGACAATTCATGTTATTTGAATCAGTTGCATCACTGCACATGAGTGAGAGTCAGAATATTATTATTAAAATTTGACTTAAAATTATGTTGCCGCTTCTTCTAATATTCCACTAAAATTTGGTGTGTAACTTCTGTTTACTTGCAAAAGTAAATTTGCACTCTTCTTTGGCATTTGTCTTGTGCTGATTTTGGCCCCTGGGTACATAAATACCGGTCACAGTCCCTGTAGGGGCAAGAATGGTGCATCACTTTTCCCATCCATCAGGGGGCGACGTTTATTTTACTTTTTGACAGCAGTCATGACATTGAGCAGCAATGAAGGTCGTGAAAAATATATTTTATGCAGATTTCCATCTGTCCAATTCTTTCCCGTCTTAGAGGCTGTCTCTCTCCTCTCACCCCGAGGCAGTGCTTTACTTTTATTGCACATTTTTGGATGGCAGTTGAGTTTTATCTAGGGTTTGGCTGATCTGTGCAGTGGCATTGCGGTGTCTGGTATTATCTGCTTTGGCTGCAAATATGACAAATTGGGGACAGACAAAGATTTTATGGAAAATTTTAAATTCTTATCTCTGTTTCCCCTTAGCTGGGCCCGTTTTATGTGTTGTAGCCATAAAAAGGTCCAGTAAATCTTTTTTTTTTTTTCCAGGATGTCTTGAGTTTTTGGATTAAATGTAATAAGATCAGTATTGCTTACAAACGCTGAGCTGATAGCAGTCCACTGGGTCTTTGTTATCATTTGTCTGTGTGACGGCTTTTCAGGTAAAGCTGTCAAGACTTAATTTCATTGGAATCAAATTGTAACATCAACAAATTAGATTTTAAATGGGCTAAAGAAGAGGAACATGTTAATTTGCCTATGCCCCGCCCCAGCTAATAAGTATTATTGCTGACTGTGTTCGATTTTTATTTTTTTAATGCATGAGCTAGCATCGTTTGCTCATTTGAGGTTATATTTCAGGAAATAACCCTTCTAAATTATAAAAAGCTAACTGCTTGTTTAATGGGACTTTTACAATGTAAAATTCGACAGGAGAATACAATACTAAATATCCTGCTATACGGCAATAAATGTCATGTTGCCTCTCCATTTTCACTCATCTAAAGTGTGATCTGTGTCTGTCATTAAATGCTGCAAAATGAGCATTTTTAAGGTCTTTTTAGGATCTGCTTTGATTCTCATGTCTGTGTATATGTGTTTATAGGATCATCAGCTGAGTGATGATACAGTCCTGAACCAGATTAATCTGGCAGAGCCGTCCGAACATGAACTCCCGGACCTCAGCGCTGAGGAACAGGCTCTTATACTGGCCACATGGTGAGTGTCTCAGTCAGTTTGAATTGTGACTGTGGTAACAGATTGGGCACCATACCCAGGTACTCTGAAGCTTAAATGCACTCTGAAAATTAAATGCACTAATGACTATACACAGATACACAAAAGTGGCCTCGTTTTATGGCTGTACTTTGCGGTCCAATTCACCAGGCAGCAATTTGTATTAATCTTGTTCATAGTGACTTTCACTCTTGTGTGTCATCAGTGTTCAATATTCAGATGTTCCTCCGTTTAAGAGCTGGTAGACTGTCCCCAACACAATGATAAAAGTTTTCAAGCACTTAAAGGGATAGTTCACCCAAACATGAAAATTAGCCCATGATTTACTCACCCTCAAGTCATCCTAGGTGTATATGACATTCTTCTTTCAGACGAATATAATCAGAGTTATATTAAAAATGTCCTGGCTCTTATAAGCTTTATAATGGCAGTGAATACTGGCCAGAGGAGAACTGGCACCCCGAATGAGCCTGGTTTCTCCCAAGGTTTATTTCTCTCCATTAGGTCACCTGATGGGGTTTTGGTTTCCTTGCCACTCTCGTCTCTGGCTTGGCTTGCTCAGTTGGGGACAATACATTTTTCAACTAAATATCCAAATAAATCTAATTATTAAACTAAATTAACCATATAAACTAAATTACTGATCTAATTACTGATCTAAAGTCCACATTGTCACTGTATGATCATTGAAATGAGCTGATGACATCACCGTTTTCTCCGGAACGGCTGTACGGCTGAATAAAATTCTGTTGCATTATTTTCCTGTTTAACAGTGTGAAGCTGCTTTGAAACAATCTGCATTGTTAAAAGCGCTATATAAATAAAGTTGACTTGACTTGACTTGAATGGTTGTTCCTGTTTTCAGTCCATAAAGTGCATATATCCTTCATAAAAAATTATTCCGGGAACATGCATGTTGCAATATTCCTCATTTAAATAATTTCCGCCCAATTGATATGCAAAAAAAGGGGTATGGCCTGCTTGAGTTGTGTTAGTAGTGTGTTGAAACTCGCTGTTATGCGGAGGGGTATGGCATTTCTGAAACTCGTTCCAAGTGGTTGACAATTCGTAACACTGATCCAGCCGACCAATCAGAGCACATTGCGCTTTTGAAAGGAGGGGCTTCATAGAGACTGAAAGTATAAAGAGCATTACTGACAGAGGTGCTGCTACAATGTTAAATGTGTGAGAAAATTTTTTTGGTTTGTTTGTTTTTTTGCATTCAAGCATGAAACCCTTATTCTAGTGGACTCCAAAATCAAAACTTTGAAAAAGGGCATAATTTAAGTTAAATCTTATATAATCACCATTCCTTCAGTGTTATAAAGATTGTATTTAATTTTTATTATTTTATTGAATTTGTGAGCAGCAAGATTGTCGCTGTGAAGATGTGTGAGATGGTGGTCCAGTGGGTTAAACCATGGAACTGATATGCAGAAGGTTGCTGGTTCGATCCCAACGGTCACTACCAGTGTGTCCTTGAGCAAGGCACTTTACTCCATGTTGCTCCAGGGGGATTGTCCCTGTAATACGGGTACTGTAAGTCGCTTTGTATAAAAGCGTCTGCCAAATGCATAAATGTAAATTTAAGATAAAACTTTCACTTTTATAGAAGTTTTAAGTCTTGCTGAAATGCATATACTGCTACTATCAACAGTTAAATGAATCGCACATACCACTTTTGCTAGAAATATGCGTATGTCTCTTGGTTTTTTACACTTTGTTATAGACCGTTTTAAGAGTCTACCTTGTGCATGTGATATTGAACATACTTCTGAAAGTCAGGTTGTCAAAGCCCAAGCCAAAATGCTTTACGAGTATTACTTCAACAGGTCCTCTGGCTGAAATGTGCTTAAATTCATAGACACAAAAATGCACAGAATAATTGTCTCCTCTGTCTCCTAATCCTTGAGATGATTTTTAGTAACTGCAGTATTTTAGTTCCTGACTTTTAAAGCTGCAGCTCGGCATTTAATCATGTTCTGGATGTGTAAATCATTGTTATATAGGCTTGTTTTATCTTGGTAACTTTGAAGTGCTGCGTCAGGCCTCTGTTTTGCAGAATGCTGTATGTTTTGTTTTTTTGTATGTATGTGTGTGTGTGTGTGTGTGCTCAAGTGCGCATTGAGAGTGGTCATCCACCCCATCATAGCTCCGGAAGGATGTGCGGGGTTCTCCTACACTGCTCTCTAATTAGTGTTGTATCAGCCTGTGCACCCTGTTCCTTGTATAAAGGTCGTCATCTTGCCCGACTGGCTGCTAGGAGACAAATTGCAGGCGTGGAATAATTAGCAGGGCGTAATTATGCAGGCCAGGGACCTTAATTGGGCTGCGTGATGGTTGAAGGTGAATTATGGGCCGTCAGTGGTGCAGTCGAGCAAATCCGCACGTTCGGTTTAACGGTGTTCTGTTAGAATGCGAACAGCCTGCTGTACATTTATTATCCTCTGCTAATGTAAAGAACTGTGACGCAAATGAGAGTTTGCAGCTTGAGGAAAGTAGCTGAAGCTATCTTGAATATCGAGCTATGGTTATAATAATGGGAGTGGGGGTTGATGTGCAACTTCATTTGTTTTTATCCTTTTGACTGTGACAACTTTGTCTTAATCCCTTTAATGCAATACATGGGGGGAAATTCACAAAATGCATCTCCTTACTGTAATATATCAATACAAAAAAATGTTTCTTGAATATACAATGCCATTGCTTTAAGTTTAGTACAGCACATACTACAGTACCATGATATACAGTCATTTTACAAATTTACTGTACTAATCTATTACATTTGGTATTTTTATTTTTCACTCCATGCTTTTATTAGACTGCTAATATTACTGGAGTCTAATATGAGGGAGTTGGTTAAACATTTTACGTGGTTTTCATTTAGTTTTGTAAAACTTTTTTTTTTTAAGTAAAGATAATGACATGATTGTGGTTTGTTGCTTTCCAGCATAGACTTCCAGAAGAATAATCCTGTTCACAAGCTGAATGATGAGGAGCTCCTGGCTTTCACGACAGTAAGACACTCATTTCTGTCTTTCTCTCACAGCCACAGACACCTATCCGTACACGCAGTTGCATTTTCAGTCTGACAAATGAAGTGTATATTAACAGGTCTCTCTCATTTGGTCACAGTTTAGCATCTACAATGTGTCTGTTTACACAAACAAATGCAGGCGGATGAAATGGTCTAATTGTCACTTCTGTCACTCTGCTCAGAACAGTAGAAAAGAGCTCTGGTCAAGTCTTCCATGTACAGTTCTGCTCATAAGTTTGCATACCACTTGCAAAATATCTCTTCAATTTAGAACTGCACTGGTGAAACTGTTTGACAGATGTTTACTTATAAATTTACATCAGAATTCTACATAAATTCACACAAATACATTTACAATGGTATATAAAAAAAGGACATATCCTTTCTAAGCTTAATCTTGCAATCATGTTTTTTATGTGGTATTTTTGATATTGCACAAAAATAGAAAATGTCCTGTCACAGTCTATGGTTTGCTGCCTGCTGTTCTTAACCAATAACCCTCCAAGTTTTGTTAATTCCTCATTTTTTTTTCCCCCCTCCACTTTTGTAAAGTTTGAACAATTTAAGGGCTCATACGCAAAGCTATGCCAGTCAATAATGCATGAGAAGACAACACACAATATTAAGAACCAAGAGTATTAAATACAGTATAGTTGGTGTTAAGTTATTTTTTTTTTTTCTAGGCAACATTTTCTTTCTTTTTTTATCTACAGGGTTATGTAAACGTCTGAGCTCCTGAGGCTTTTTCTGACATCTGTATGCTGTTGAGGATTTGACTTTCAGACGTTGTAATGTCAGAAATAGGGAGATTTATTATTTTGACATGTCTTTTTTATATTTTCAAGTGTAGCAGTTTTTGACTGTCTGGGTGAGAATGATGGACAGGTTAAAAACTGCCCATTTCCTTTCAGCTCATTCACTCAAAACTCACGTTACAGGAGAGTGGAAATCCATTGGAAACCTAAACGTCTGGTTACGGGAGCTAATGAAGACAATTCTCTGCCAGCAGGTCATATTGTCTTCCCGATAATCTTTAAGCCACTTCCTGGTCATTTAATTAGTTCAATGTTTCAGCCACGGCCACACAAAAACTCTTTGGGAAGGTGTACCCTCAGAGTCACTTCTTTTAATCTGTAGCGAGCGTCAAACCATTAAGATGTGACTCTTATTAGCAAACACCCTCAACTAAAGCATCGCATACTGCATGTTCTTCTTAATTGATATGTACCAGTAAATTAAATAAAGCCCTGTGGCGGAGACGCGTCTGTAAAAGCAGCCATGTGCTCAATGCCACACTGTCTACATCTGCTGTGAACATCATTTTTTAACCACCAGCAAATTAGCATACAAAGAGTTTTTAAATCAGCAACCTGTGCCCACCAACAGCTTCAATTATTTATAGTCTGTTATTGCTGAGGACAGTTTGTGTGATTTATATCCCTTTACAAATGTCTCTGACAGTGAAATCAACCATGTTAGAATCACAAATGTGTGTCTTGCTCTATTGTGGGGGTGCCATGGTAAAGTGGTTGGTCGCAGATGATAATAATATGATACTTTTAATATACTGTAGGTGTGATTGAGGTAAGCTATGCTACGTTTTACTTAAGTTGACCACTAGGCATGGAGTAGTAAAAGGAGGTAAAACCAAAGTCCCTATAAGACGAGTCATTTCACTCGACGGCCATCTTTGAAACGCCTCTCAGCCATGCAAGGACAGCTCTTATCTCTTTGAATGGGGAAACATCAAATTCTCCAAAACTGTAAATTTCATATTCAAAATCTGACAACAACTGTCCCATAAATGTTGTTTCAAAATACTCAAATTATGACACAAAACTGCATGTTTCAGCCTGGACGAAGCTCATGCGCGTGTCTCAGAGCTCTTGACTGTTTCTATAGCAACCGGAGCTTCTTGCGGCAGCTGCAGTGACGCGTGTCTTTACTAATCAACTATTGGCTTTTTCTTTAAGAAGGTGTGGCTTATTCGCCATATTGGGTGTTGCACTTTCTCCCATTCATAAGTAATCTGAGTGCACCGTCTTCCTATATAATATACTAATATTGTTAATTAAGCATGTCTGCAGTTAGCTATAGAGTCATAGAAACCTGTCTTGTCAGGTAAGAAAAAAGTGGGCAAGATGTGCCATGCAGGGGCGAATTGAGTCAACGCAGAAAAGGTGAACAATTACATTTAAACTAAAAGTATTAACAAAAATTAGAGATATTTTCTAATGCCTGTTCTTCCTTGCCCCATCTTATTTTGCTCAACATTTGGCTTGGAAACTGTCTACTATTTAGATTTTTGAATGCTTTGCAATAGCATTAGGAAAGCAAAGCGTACTGAATTTCAGCATTTATACAAATATTGATATAAAAATATAGAATTTTCTTATGAAATCAAGAGAACATTATTCATAATTTTCCAAATTTTCGGTCAATGTTGGATTTATTTGTTGTACAATTTTATTATAATTTATTATTATTATTATTATTATTATTATTGTTGTTTTTTTGTTGTTGTTTTTTTTTGGCTATTATATAAGGTGATGTGTGCCCTTGTATTCTACAGTACTGAATTATGAACATAATCATGTACTGAGAGCTACTTGGTTTGCTATAAGTACTGAAAAAAAAAAAAAAGCATTTATTTCATTGCCATGATACATGATCTATAAACCATTGTTTTGTACTTTTTCTTTCTTTCTGTCTTCTCCTGCTGTATTTACACTCAAACAGTCTGAATCTGCGCTTGTATAACTGTCTAATGCTGTTTAACAGTTCTTTAGCTCATTTTCAAGGGTGATGTTTCAGCTTGTCCTCCTCCTATGTTGTTTTCTTCTTTTCTAATTTATACTTGGGTTACTGCCCTACCCGTCTTCACGGACTCCGAATCTATTTGCATTCATTAGAAGTTGCCTTTCTCTGGCTCTCGGAGGACCTCGGCTGCTCCGCCTCGCCTCGCTGTTCAAAGCTTGATATCTTTATTTGTACGAGCAATGAAGTGAGTCCTCCGATCTCGCGTTCGGCTGTGTGCACTTCTCTCTTAAACACTCCCACGTCTTGGAATGAGGTCAGTTCTTTTCAAGTGTTTTTGTGTTATGTCCAATTGCAATTTCCCCCAAAGTATTAAGTGACTTTCCCAGACAACTTTAACCTTGAGAGGACATGTTCCTATGCTTTGACAAATACACGCACCTGTTCTCATGGCCGTGGCGCTAAGATGTTGGTGGTCTCTCCTTGAAGTTAAACCCTCCTAATCAACACCTTTTCAAATCATAGTGTTCAGGAACCCAATTGGGTGTGGTACTATGAAATATGGGTCTCCATCTGTGGAAGGTTTGACTGTGTCTGACAGCTTTAGCAAAAAATTCTAAGCCAATTTGAATGTGTCAACACCGTCACCGTAAATCATCAGATATGCCAATCTCAGGTTTGCTTAAGGTATGAGGCTCTGACTGACAGGGCGAAGCAGTCTGATGGATTGGAAATGAGAAGTAAAAAGGAACGAGAAGGAAAAATGTCTCCAGAGTCTGACCCAGAGGTTTGCATCATATTCGGCAAAAGCTGTTAGAGTCAGGTCTCTCTGGAAAAATAATCTACACTTCGAGCAAAGAGTTCAAACAGCAGTTTCCTGCTCCTGATGGAGCTCTGCTTTCTGCATGAACTCTAGTCCATATTTTAAGCTGCTTGGAAACCCAATTAATTGTGTAGGATAGGTCTGTGAGTCAGATTGGGGTGAGGACATCCTCTGCCTAATTCAATAAAAATCACTGTAGTTGATGAGGTTGTGCTCATAAACACTAGAATGAGTGGTTTTTCAGCATGGTTGGGAAAATTTAAATAATTTCAAAATCGTATGCAATACTTGACTCATCAGCAAGGATGGCGTTATTAAAAAAAATATGCATTATTAGTTATAAAAATCAAAATATAAATTTTTATGGATGGATGGATGGATGGATGGATAGACAGACAATGAGCGATACATTTGTTACAATATTTATTAACTCTTTCCCCACCAGGGTTGCCAGCCACCACCAGCATTTTTGACCATTTTCAGAAAATGTTCATAGCCCCCAGAATATTTTGCTGAATGTGGGTAAGATTTATTAAAAAAAGCTACATTTTGAGCAAAAAACCTGAGAAAATTGCGTTTGTGAAATACGAACTGGATGTAGTCTTTGACCAAATGATGATTGAAACCTGGGGGAGATTGAGTCCATCAACACTATCAAAGCTTGCACAGTCCTATACCTCATCCTAGGTCATTTCATTCAGTAACATTTAGGCAATTTCATATGCTGTTTAATGATGATGGTGTTATTTAACATTTGCATCTGCTTACATATGCAATCGCTTGTTTCTGCTGCATCTTCACACGTCTTTTGATCAGGAGATTCAGTACTCTTTCAGAAGATGTCATAGTTTCCCTTACTGTATAACAGTGAAAACACGGAAAGCCGGAAATGTCTGTCAATGGTGGGGGAAGAGTTAGTCTTTGTTAACATTAGTTAACATTAATTTTAACATACTATTGATGTTAAAAAAGTGAATTGAATTAACATAATTCTTATACAAATTCTAAAATACAAAAGAAAACGGAGATAAAATTATTCATGATTTGTCCAAAATTTCAGTAAGATGGGTTTTTTTCTTTTCTTTTTTTTCTTTTCTCTCCTTTCTCTCTGTAGTCGTCTAATTGCGTGATTCGTTTTGAGAAAATACAAGCAGCAGTGTTCTGATTAAGTTATGGTTCATTTCAAAGGTTAAAAAGTAGATTTTCAGAGCTATAATAACAATGTTCATCAGTAGTCTGGTATGTGCCAGGCTCTTTTCTGTACTCTGTGCTATTAAACTCCCTGAATGTCATTTCTGGGTGTTAGTTTTACTGAGCTTCGTTTTTAAATGCATGAGCTATACAGCCTTTCCTATTTAACCTGCCTTATAGTACTGAAGCTATCCAAGAATAACCAGTGAGATGGAGCGTAACGAGGGGTGGGGACTATCATTTATATGTCAGGATTATTTATTTTCTTCATCCTCAAAATGAAGTCTTTTCAGGGAAGCCAGGCAAGGGGACGTGTTCGTGGCTGAGTTAGCACTTCTGTAAGAACAGCAGGGAATACTTTCATAGCTAGCCGTTTAATGCTGCAAACACCTCTTTCCTCTCATTTAATCATTTCGTGAAGGGTGGGAGGATGATAAAAATGTGTGCTGTCAGAAAAAAAATACATTGACGAACACTCCCTCAAAGGATGAGGATGTGTTCTTTTTGTGTTTGCGGTTGTGTGTGTGTGTGAGAGAGTGTGAGACATTGTCGTAACTCATTGCAGAAATGTCCCGTTGCCCAGTGGATGACTTTTGGTGGTGAGTTCCTTTGATTTTAATGATCGAGAGTCATTGATTGACCTCAAATACTGTTGCACATACAGCCGATAATGATTGTATTGAATGAAACATTCTCATCATTAAAACGTAAAGTGATGAATCATTTAGGATTCTTATGTCATTAGACATTACTAGGATCTTTTGGGCATCAATAGGCATTTGCTGCATCATACACTATCCCATACTGACACCAATATATGCTTCCAGAAATCAATCCAATGCCATGATTGGCTGCGTTCCCAGATGCATATTAAGCCTGGTTCTGGATTACACCGTTAATTGGTAAATCACGTTTGAACAACCCTTTTTAGTTGACAGTATGTCCAGGGAACTAGCTCTTTAAATAATGAGTTTGTTGAGATCACTAAAGCTTTTTCGTTTATTTGCTCAGCTTCATTTTTAGCCATGTTCATCATTTTTAAAAGTATTTTGCCTCAGACTGCTGTCTTATTTCTCTTCTTGATCCTTCTCCTAAACCGCTGGTCTTGGCCGTGGGAAGAGTAACATCATTCGGATCAAAATCCCCCCTCGTAAGTGCCAAACCCGCTTCGGTTTCAAAGAGCTCCTCATCTGAGATGAATCATAGAGGTTTTGAGGCTGTTCTGGTCTGATCTCTTTGGTTCGTGATGTCATGGGTGGTAGCATCTCTACTAGTTGCTGTCAAAACCACCCGGGCAGTTTGTACTTCCTCTATCTGTCAGCACTTTCCTGCTGTTATGGCCACCAGACCACATGAGGTCACCTCCAGGGTGGGGCGTTTGAGCTTGTGTCAGCGGTTTAGTTTCCGATGATCATTGAACCCCCATCAGGGATCTCAATCCCTCCTCCACTAGGTCAACGTAGTGATGGCATTATGTATGTAATGTGAGCTTGTGTTTGTTTGGTTGGATTGGGTCGTTTCCTCGCTCTGTTACCCATGAGGCCGATACTTGTGTTGATCTCACTGATGATCTCTGGCCAAGGGCAGTGCACTGTTGGCTGCACTGTGTGCCTAAATCCAGTGCAGCAGAGTGTGAACGCATTGGCTCTTCCAGGGCAGTGTCTCCTGTCAGATCTAAGGTGAGCACCTGCACTCATAAATCTTTTGTTCACAGAGATGGGCGTCTCCATTGGGCAATGCCAGGTTTGCACATCTTGAGAATATTTCAGTCAACAGTGGCTAATTTGAGCCTGGACATGGGATGGTCGTGTTGCCTGCTGTTGTTCATGATGTCATTTTGTGTGGGCGTTTCTTAAACTTTGGGCACTTTTATGTCTCAGAGGTTGATTTTTTTATTTATTTATTAAAAGCAACATTTTCAACGTTTCTTTTTGTCATATTAAGACCACATTAACTTTATACCATGCCTTCATTCAGTTTTAGTCACTAATCAAATGGCTTTTATGTATAGATTTTGTTTTAGTCTTGTCCCAGACCCAGAATTTCTGTTTTAACCTATAAATAAGGTCAAAAATGTTAATTATATATATTTTTATTGTTGTTTTTATTGTAAACTATGATAATATAAATAGTAATTTCAATATTTTTGTGAAAATGATTTATATAAATGAGTTTGTATATCTATATGCCTGTCATTCCAACCACATATAATTTTAATACATTCTTTTCTAAAGTTAGTGTACTTGTTTGCCAAGGAGACAGCAGTGTCATTAAGCTTGAAATTAAATATTACACGCAATGTGAAGAAAACAGAAATCTGTTTTTGAGATCTGGTGGGAGAACTCGCCTGTGATGTACACTACCATTCAAAAGTTTTTACTTTTTTCCAGCAAGAATGCATTAAATTGATCAAAAGTAAAAACATTTATAATGTTGCAAACAATTTCTATTCCAAAAGGTGCTGTTCTGTTAACTTTAAATTTATCAATGAATCCTTTTTTTTATCATGATTTCTACAAAAAATATCAAGCAGCACAACTGTTTTCAATAGGGCTGTGTTGAAAAAAATCGATTCAACAATTCTGAATCGATTTTCATATTAATTTCTAAAGATCGATCCGTAACTCAGAGGATCGATTTAATAATAGGCCTACATTTTTCCCGTGAATTTTAATTTGCCTTGAATTCACGCATACGCGCGAGGTGGAAGGACATTAAAACAACGAACATGGCAGCTTTGAAAACTCCAGAAACGCTAAAAGCTGCGATCTGGCACCATTTCGGGTTCAGAAGCAATAAAGAAAACGAGCTTGACAAAAGCAAAGCAATTTGCAAAGCCTGCCAAATGGAGGTGAAGTATTGTGGAAATACTACTAATCTCAGGAACCACATGATGCGACATCATCAAGACATCATATCCAAGCCTGCCACCGGACCGCAACAGATGACACTGAAACAAACTCTACAACTGCCAACTAATTCTCCACGCTCTGTCAAAATAACCGAGGCGATCGCGGGCTTCATTTGCAAAGATATGCGCCCGTATTCTGTTGTTGAGAATGTGGGATTCAGGCGGCTAATGAAGGTAATGGAACCAAATTATGTCATTGTGTCTCGCAAACGTCTGTCTGAAGAAGTGATCCCCAACATGTACCAGACAGTAAAAGATGGTGTAATGTGTAAGCTTAAGACCGCAGAGAGGGTGGGCATTACGAGTGACACCTGGACATCCGTAGCTACGGAATCTTACATGAGTGTGACAGCACACTACATAGACGAGCTCTGGAACCTCGTGTCTTACGTGCTGCAGACAACCGAAGTTCAAACGGACCATCGCTCTGTCAGTCTAGCTGAAATGTTAACCAAAGCTATGGAGGAGTGGGGGCTGCTGAGTAAAGACCCAGCCATAGTCACTGACAATGCGGCGAATATGATCCGTGCAGTTGAGATTACGGGGCTAACCCACGTCGGCTGCTTCGCGCACATAATCAACCTGGCCTCGCAAGCCGGTCTCAAACTGCCGAATGTTGCACGCCTTCTTGGGAGAGTAAGTTGTATCAACACTCTGAAAGGGAGATTGTTCTTTACAACCATCAATACTCCATTAATTTGCAATTGAATGTCTATAATAATAGTATCAATATGTTGCATAACTACAGTCCTGTAATTCAGGTAACAGCTGGAAAAAATGCTTTCTTCAAAAACACTTATCTAAATCTCGAAGATCGGATCGAATCGAATAATGATAATCGATTCAAGATCTTGAGAATCGGAATCGAATCGATTCTTGAATTTTTAATCGAAACCCAGCCCTAGTTTTCAACATTAATAATTGAACATTAAAAAAAACATTGAATCACACGTCATTCTAATATGCTTATTTGGTGCTCAAGAAACATTTCTTGAGCACCAAATAAGCATATAGAATGATTTCTAAAGGATCCCATGACACTGAAATCTAGAGTAATGGCTGCTGAACTTTTGTTTTAGGAGTGTTTATTTCCTGAAAGTTTAAGTGCCAATAGTTGAAGAAACACCCTTCTACAGGTTTGAATAAATTCCTCACCTCACTCGAAGTTTCCTTCTCGGCAGTTCTGTCAGAATGATAGAGCATCTGTTTTTTTTACCTGCAGTGTTTAGACTCAGAGAGCATGTTTGTGTCAGCTTGGTGCTTTGTCAAGCATGCAAAACACAGTTGATATTATATGTGGGACAGAAGCAGATTTAAAACATTCATGTCTTGACTTTAAGTTCTAGTGGGCTGTATATTTGTATAACACTCTAAATGCAGTTAGTGTGGTTTGAATGAGAAGATGCCTTCCAGTCTGAAAGAGATGATAATATATTAAATGATAATGAAGATAATATATTAAAACAAAACATTAATCTGATCTGTTGGTGACTTTTCTCTACTGACCCTTTAGATTTAAGAGGCTGAAGATTAGACGTTAATGAGACGTTTGTTCATTCACTGTTGAAATATGCACTTGATTCAGATCCAATTTGTTTTCCCTCCCTTGTCGGAGAAAACAGTGTGAGGTTTAATTTCTCCTCAATTCTCTTTGGCATACTCATGTTACATGTAACCACAGCACTAATTTTCTGGTCATTTTCCCTTACTACTGTCCATGACGTGATCTCGGCTTGTCCTTGTGTCTTCCTGAAGGTCAAAAGACCAGCTATGACGATACAGGCAGAGAACAAACAAGCCCTTTCCTTCCACTTTAGAGATTTACTTAATCTCCATGACAGATTGATTGCACCCAAATGCTCCATTTGATTTAACACCTGTGTTCTTACAGCCATTGTTTCTCTCTTAACCTCAATAAACTGACTAACATCTTTTATGAAGTCTGTTTGCCAACAACTTTTCATCTTCTGCTGATCTGATGCTGGTCTTCACTGGCTGGTTGTGTGTGCAGGCATCTTTCCAGTCTACATGTGGATCCAGGAGTCTGCAGGCTGGTTAGATGGTTGTCACGTGCCCAGCAAACATCACAGTTTTTTACTGTCCGCTTTTTATCTTTGAGAATTTGCTTCACACGTTGAATGTATACACATATTGAATCATTTGCATGAAGTGAAGCACATTTACATTTATGCATTTTGGCAAGTGTTTTTATCCAGTGTGACTTGCATTTCTTTCAAGGTATACATTTTTATCAGTTTGTGCGTTACCTGGCAACCTTGGCATTATTGGCATGCTCTACTGCTTGAGCTACAGGAATGCAGGTATTTTTAGTTCATGCTTTGTTTTTGTAGGGGTGTATGACCAAATTATTTTTGCTGCAAATTCAACCACAAAAAAGTTTGAGGTTACGTAATCATGTCCATTTGAAAATCTGCTCCCTTTCTTTTACATAAACAGTAGATTCAAATACAAATGCACCTTGTAACATTGAAGAACTACAAGTCATATGCCAAAAAGTCATTTTATACACGCACAGACTCAGCAGTGATCTGACATTGATTTGTTTGGTAATGAATCCCAGAGAAATGAGAATCCCTTTCGCTGCTCGGATCTTTGCTTGTTGCAGGGGCGGAGCCAGCCGATTTTGCCGGGGCTTCAGCCCCGGATGTTTTGAGTGTAGCCCCGATTCCCGAACGAAAAAAAAAAAAAAAAAAAAAAATCCCCCTTTTTTTTTTTTTAAAGCCTATGTAAACCCGCGAAATCATAAGTTGTCCTATTTGCGCTTTGGCTTTGCACGTACTGCATAGTGCATACAGCCTGTAAAAATAGACCTTAAAAATAATCTAGCCTAGAGTATAGGCTACATTTCTTTGCTGTCGTTTCTTCCTGTTGAATATGCAGCAGGTAGGGGAGGAGCTAGCAGCAAAGTCAAGTGTCTGAGAGAGTGTTAATAACAGACAGCGGGCAGGAAAAATGAAGCAAACGAGACTTTGGGGATTTTTTGGAAAGAAGTCAGTGGGTAAGAATTCAGTTTTTTTTATCCTTTAAATCTAAAGATCATCATCTGGCTGTCTTCTTTCACTGTATGTCTATTTGTTTAACTGGCTATTAGGGTACTAGCATCACTTGTATGTTACTAGCATCTGATAGAAGTTAGTAATACTAGCAAGTGATAGAAGATTGCTCAATCCATGCTCAATCAAATATAAAATAATGTGATCATCATCAATTATTAAACAGTGTGTAAATCAAAAGTAAAAAATAAATAAAACGCTTAATATTACCAGATGAAATGAAGGGTAAGTTAACCCACAAATAGCCTAGAAAACTACTGTCTGTGAAGGTTTGGACTTTGGACTCGATCTACTCCATCTGTGTTTTTATTATTATTCTGAATCCGTTCTGAATCTGATCAAGGTGTAGTCTTCAACTTTTTTTTTGTTTAAAATGTTGCCTTTCTTTATGAAACTTACCAACAATCAAGTGTTGATAAAAAATGCAACATGAAGCTAATTACATGTTTTTAAAATTAAGGTACAGTTAAAGTTTTTTTTATATATATAAAAAAATATCTACATTTAAACACAATAGTATACTGTGCAAGTGCAAACATAATACAACAATAGTGAACTATAAGTAAAGGCTATGTTGACTTAAAGAAAACTTGCAAGTATACTTGCAGTATACACTACTAAACTAATAGTTTACTGAGAGTACACTTCAGTGTGTACTTTCATAAACAAAAAATACTACTTGTATTAAAATAGTAAACTACTACTTAAGAGTTAACTTGTAGTACAGATGCATTAAAAATGAGACACCTACCTAGCCTAGTTTACTACTCTTACACTTATAACTTAAACATATACTTTTATATACTAAAAGTGGGCCAATTTAGTCCCAAGCTGTATTGAAATAGTACACATTGATATTGGTATACTTAAATATACTTCAACATTACTTAAGTATACTTCTTCATAAAATTAACTTGAAGTATACTTCTTTTTCATAAGGGTAGCTTACGAAAAAAGTTTTATCCCTAGTTTTATCCCACTTTACTTTTACACTATAACCAGTGATGAAAGACTACAGCAGGTGATGAGAAAGACTAGCAAGTGGATGAGAGACTACAGCAGGTGATGAGAAAGACTAGCAAGTGGATGAGAGACTACAGCAGGTGATGAGAAAGACTAGCAAGTGGATGAGAGACTACAGAAGGTGATGAGAAAGACTAGTAAGTGGATGAGAGACTACAGAAGGTGATGAGAGACTAGCAAGTGGATGAGAGACTACAGAAGGTGATGAGAAAGACTAGCAAGTGGATGAGAGACTACAGCAGGTGATGAGAAAGACTACAGCAAGTGGATGAGAGACTACAGCAGGTGATGAGAAAGACTACAGCAAGTGGATGAGAGACTACAGCAGGTGATGAGAAAGACTAGCAAGTGGATGAGAGACTACAGCAGGTGATGAGAAAGACTACAGCAAGTGGATGAGAGACTACAGCAGGTGATGAGAAAGACTACAGCAAGTGGATGAGAGACTACAGCAGGTGATGAGAAAGACTACAGCAGGTGATGAGAGAGAAATATAACTAATATAGAAGGACATACCAGATAGACAGCAAGAGGTGAATAGTGTATGTTGTATGTTGACTCTGTGTATATGTATTGAGCATAATGTTAAAGATGTATAATGTTATCATGCTCAGTTGAGCAATGGTTATGCTCTTCATATCCAAAAAAAAGGTTGTGCTCAGTTGAGCACTGAGAGGATGTTAGCCTGCCTTGAAGATAATGTTAAAGATGTATTTTGACTGAAAGTAAAGTGTTACTGACTGTAAAAAAAAAACCTCTTCGAGTGATCCCTGTATTTGCATTAAATGTTCTGGGCTAAGCCCCGGATGTCCTTCAATGCTGGAAACGCCCCTGGCTTGTTGGGTGTGTCATCTGTAATATGTCACCTGACAAGCAATTTAAAGTACCTGTAATGCTGAAACCATCCAGAAGATCATAAATGTAAAAAAAAAAAAAAAGTGTTTTTTTTGCTGGTAAGTGTTCTGCAAAAAAATTACAGGTTGTCGTTTTGTGGGGGTCGTTTGCTTGGGTGCTAAATCATATAATGAGGATCGGCGTAAAGATTGCATTGCTGCTGACATGGTGTCAAAAATAAATGATAGTGTTTTATATTAATTTATTATATTATATTTTTATATGTTTATTATATTTATATTATTTAGTTATATTAATTATAAAAAGTATATTTTAGAAGTTTTTTTGATCTGGTTTTGCTATTGGACTGAACTAGATCTAACACAACAAAGTTACCTGCCATTTTCAGTTTCTGTTTATAGGGTGATTAAAATATTATTTGGACCAATGGTATGTCTCTCATCTGGGATCTTCATGTGGCTCTTTATTCACTGAAAGGTTTATGCGTCTGAAGCACCTGCCGTAATCAGAATGATATCATGACGGCGCAGACGTGCACTGGCTCAAGTCGTCTTATTGGCTTCATGATGGTTTCCAGGAAGGACTGGCTAGTTCAGGTTGAACTTGAGCTCTCAAATCTGTTTGGAAAGTGGAACTGCTCTGATTGAAAGCGGGTCGGCCGCTGGGGTTAATTTATAGCTGCAGCGTTTATGTGACTGTCTCACCATAAATCTTCTAGTTCCACAAGAGCCTAATGACTTTAACAGAGTACTTGCTTTTCATGTATATCTCTAAATAAATACATGTGGAATTAGGTCTTTGCAGACTTTATTACAAGATTAAGTCATCGTCTGTTAAGAAAATAATTATTTTTGTTCAGTTTGCACTCTTACTGTTGAATTTTCCATTAGGACTTGCAGGGCTTCTCTCCAAATAAGATAAAGTACAGAGGGAAGAAAAGGGGTGTATCTTTCATCCAATAGAGAAGGACGTTTACCTCCCTCCCATTTACCTGAGCTGTCCTGTCTAAGATTTTTACGTTGGTCATTGCTCACCAGTCAACATGTTATATAAGGGTTAGAACATCTTTCTTCTTAATGGGAATTCTTCTTTTATGTCTAGTCTGATCAGCGACATCCAGACCTCACAACAAAATTTCTCTCTCAAGCCGAGACGACCTCTTTTCCAACACTGTTCTGTCACTCAGGGGTACATTTTGGACTAAATCTGCATCTCACCACCCTATTGCCAACACTGGGCTTGTGTACATGTAGATCATGGTATGTCATGGGATTTCAGTCTTTCTGAATTAGCTGTTATTCTCTGTTAGGGACCCTTGCCATATCCAAACACCTCGAGGTGCTTGAGTCATAGCAAAGCTGGTGCACCTTCAAAGCTAGTTATTCATGCTTTCATTGTCACCTCAGGGAAATGGACATTGGATTGGATGATAACCTCACAGAGGACCTTTTTAGTTTTCTTCATGGGTCTTTGTTGTCAACATTGTTCACCAAAACAAATGTAAAAACTGAGGATTTCATGGTAGATTATCCAGCCACTGACAGAGGCATGCTTTGACTGTCTAGTAAACTGTATTTAGGTTTAAAAAAGGAGTGCATGTCTTACAAATGAGCTAAAGCGATTGTGACATGACTGATTCAAGACGCAAGAGGACTTTGGAATGGTTTTATCAGTCAGAAGTTCTCAGCCTTTTGAATGAATGATTCGGTGACCAGATGTGTTCGGAGGTCAACACTCAAGTGGTCTCAGTGCCAGTCGAAATTCAGAATGGAAGAATTGGCTCCTTTTCTGTTTATGAGTATTCATTTGAATCAAATTGGCTACAACACTTGGGAATTTGAAATGTAATTAATGGTATGTTATTTGCTTAGTTCCAACCCGTAGGAGTTTCTCAAAAGGAGATATTTTGAACGATGCCGGTAACCCAACAGTTGACGCTAGCCATTGACTTCCAAAATACTATGAAAGTCAATGTTACTGTCAACTGTATGGTTACCAACATTCTTCAAAATATCTTCGTTTGTGTCAAAAGATCATTGAAAAAAATGTTTTCTCAATTCGTGACCCCTTTAACGTGGGTTTGCTGAAGATCTCTAAACTGAGGAGCTATATCCCTCCTATAATATGTTACCCATGTTTTACCCTTAATTTTCCTGACCAAGGTGGGTTTGATTAGAGTGTTTGCTGAAAGTTGAATTTCTCAAATTTGCCTCAATCATGTGTGTTTAGCCAGTAGTCCTCCACAGGTATAACCGCGAGAGTAAAGAGGTATTGCACCAGAACCTAGAATGTGGCTACAGATAATACACTTTTTTTTCTTTTCTCTTTCAACAGTTTAATACACAACCTGTTCCTTGTGAAGTCATTGTGACGCATCCCAGCTGTATTATATTTGGCTGTCATCGACAGGTTTAAATGATATATGATGCAAAAATGAATCTCCTTACAGTCTGCGCATAGCATCATACTTGGGCCACCTGCTTCAGAAATGAAATGACACTTGAACTTTGAAGATAAAGTGGTGGTCTCTATGAGCTCATGTCTGACACTTTGTTGTTCAGGGAACCTTGATGATTTTGTACTGGATTTATAGCCTCCTTTTGAGGTTTCTTCAACAGATTAAATTAATATCCATGTAAATACTTTGCAGAAGCCATATTGTGTTCAGTAACTAAAAGTAACTCTCTTTTTATATAATAGACATTGTGCAGATACACATTAGTGATCTGACAGTGAAGGACTATTTACACAGGCTTACAGAGAAGCTTGGGCAATTTAGAGTTGGTTCAAGATTAAATGGTACGATATTGTTTTAACAGATGATAGTCCTCACTTGCATAATCTGTTTGGTGAGCCACCTTACGTCTAAGTACTTCCTGAACAGTGACGCTGTTTCAGTATTTTGCGGTGACTGTTTCATTCTGATGGGCTAAGAAATATTGGCCCAGTGGCAACCAGTTACTTGGATATTATTTATATGATTTGGATCAGTGTTTCCCAACCGGGGTACCATCTGACGAGAGCAGGGGTGTTATGTAAAAGTCCTTCAAATATTTTTGGGTTTTTTTGTTCAAAATTTTCAAATAATTATCTCTTTGTAAACTTTGTTCAGTGCATGCGAGTGCTGTGGTATGTTCGAATATGACCAGTAATTTTCGCCATCATCACCCGGGTGTAGTGCCAGAAGACGCGAATGAGAAGTGGCGCGCGCTGTGAGAAAATGTATGTCTGTGCACTCATCCAAAAGCATGCACGCGTCTCACAGCACGCAAATATTGAGTTCACTTTCAAGTCTTGCTCTTGAAAAGACAAACTCACACAAAAACTATGTCAACATGTCCATCTTGATGAGTATTCTAGCAGACATAGTCTGAATATGCCTTAAGTAAACTTTATACAGTCGAGAAAGACGACGCATATCCGAGCATTAGGTCTTAAAGGGGCAGTAGCCTTTACTGCTGTCTGTTTAATGTCAAACAACAAAAGACAAGGACATCACTCACTGCTCTTGATTGAATAACTTTTGTAAGTTTAATAGGATTAATCAGTCAAATATGCAATGTTATTTTACATTTGATCAATTTCTGTACCTGAAAACTAATGTTAGACGTACCTGAAGAACCTGAAAAGCATAGCTTATTTTATTAGTATCTTTGCTCAATAGTATTTATTTGTGCTGCTGCTTGTATTTAAATTATTTGTTCTTATTATTTTATTTTTATTTGACAGTAGTCCTTTTTTCCCTGAACATAGCAAATACTGAACTGCACCGAAACGATAAACCTAAAACCGTGATACAAACCGAACCGTGAGCAATCTGTACCGTTATACCCCTAGCGTAACGTATGCGAGGGGGTGCCACAAAATGGAGAACATTTTCAAAGGGTGCCATGACTGAAAAAAGGTTGGGGAACACTGATTTAGATTATATGAACGATCCTTTGTCAGTTTACTTTTTAAGAAATTAATCAACTCCCAGAGGCTCTTGATTTGTTTAAAATTAAATGTATATTTAAATGGTTTATTTATTTTTACTTAAGATAATTATGGTCTATTTAGGTGAGATTAAGAATGGCAATGGTTCTTGTGTTTTTCATAAACACTTCCATACCTAAACAAAATGATAACTTTGGCTCTGCTTCCAAGCAAACTATGTGGTCATGGTCAACTGTCAAGATTGTAATCATACATAAACATAACACATACTTATTGCAAAAGGAATTTAACACAACATTTACCAGGTTGTGTAATCCATTGTACTTTTGTGCCCCAAGAGAAACTCATTGTTGATGTAAATTGTCACAGAAAATGATCTAATGTTCCCTTTATTGCTCAATTCAACGACATCTTAGACTCAGAGTCTGCTGCTATCCGGTCTTTCCTTCCACCACTTCAGCAGTATTAATATGAAGTATACAGTCCTCAGTGAATAGGAACTTAATGGTTTATATTGCTGGTGGTTTTGTTGTAGTTAACCAGTAAAAAGTATAGACGTATGTTCAGGGAATTACACTATAGCACTTTAGAGTCAGTCATGCCTTCATCTTCTACAGAAAGAGACTAAAGTCTTTTTTTATTCCCAGAAATGAGGACATTTTACTCTTTCTTTGTGTAATTAAAGTAATAAAGGTAAAGACTCGGACCACTGAACATCTCATTTAGGCGGCTCTTAAATTTGCCTCTCCCTCCATTTCTCATGGTGTCTCTCTCTTGGAAAGACCTCTGAAGAGCTGTGCTGCTACTGCTCACATCTACTGTTCTGTCTCATCTTTGGATGGGTGTCTCTGAAGGCGGCCTGCTGCGGCTTTAGCTCATTTATTATTCCAGCTGTGCTTTTATTAGTGATGTCAACCTTCTCAGAGTCGCTCACACAGTCTTTTTATAGTCTTATACATTAGTATCCAGAAGACTGGCTATTCTATATTTTTTTTGCTTTTTAATGTGAACTTTTTTGTTATCTAACTGAATTAGTTGAGAATCTCACCTGAAATAAATCTGATAACATCAGTAATCTTCCTTCACTCAGCTGATTTCCATGTTCTGTCTTTAAAGAATCTGTGGTTCGTGGCATATAATTCAGGGTATTTCTCAGAGTTTTTCCTCGTCCTTTTCACTGTCGTTACGCTACTCTATGTTATTGAAGTCATCTGAAATGTGTTGGGAATGTAAACTTGTGTCCCTATGCTTTCGCATTGAGGTTAAATGTATGAAAAAAGAGACAACGGGGCAAAATGAAAGATTAGAATGGGCTACGTTTATTATACAGTTTTTCCTATATTTTTAGACTTTATTCAAGCTGTAAAACTAAATGTATCTTACAGCACAGTGGTGAAGTCAGTATGTACATTTAATGTTGTCTGGCTATCACCAGACCAAGCTCAATTTAAGATTGAACATTGGTCTGGGAGGTGTGCTATGTAATTTCTACTGCACAAGAGGCGTGATAAACGAGCATAAATTACACGACTCTGTACGCAATTGGATATTCCTTCAACCAATCAGACCACAAGAGGCGTGATCAATGGGCAACGACCCATCACTTCGTGTTAAACCCGCCAATCGCGCCCAGGTGGATAAGCCAGTCTGCGATTGGTTCCCACAAAAATGTAACAGAAGCAGTAGAAATTAATGTACAGTTTTCCAGATTGAGTTGCAGGGCAAAATCAAATGGCCAGCAGATCAGGCTGGGTTTACCCAGTCTACATTTAATGATGATTTGGGATCCAATATAAAATAAAGAAACCGCAAACTATGTTGGTGGTCTGTGGTGCAGCAGGATTTTGCCGAGTCAGATGCCGAGTGGCGTTGCGTGTGTGACACTCATAGAGAACAATGTGTTCGAATTTCAGATGTAGCGCAATGTGGAACTGTGCTTCTTGTCCAGGGTGCGATCCCCTGTATAGTGCAGCAAATTCTATTTTTTTTTTTTTAAAGCAAAATCACTTGCCAAAGAAGGATAATGAATTGCCCTTAAGAACGGTTATAGTGATTGGTGAAAATGGACGTTCTGAGCCAGTCATGATGAGTGTAAGGTGGTAGGTAAATTTAAGCTAGCATGAAATGAAAATTCACCCTATCTTTTTTCTAGATACATGCTATTGACCTCGACCATATCTTCTCCTTGGTGAAGAATGGCAGATCTCTCCAGTCATTTGACCTATATAAACCATGCATTCAGATCTGCCTTCATCCAAGTCCCTGCCCTACATTCTTTAGTTTTTTTCTATATAAATGGTAAATGGACTGTATTTATGTAGCGCTTTCAACAGACCCATGGCCATCCAAAGCGCTTTACATATTGCCTCACATTTACCCATTCATATACCGACGGCGGTGTCAGCCATGCAAGACACCATCCAGCTTGTCGCGAGCATCTGGGGTTAGGTGTCTTGCCCATGGACACCTCGACACTTGGTCAGGTGGAACCGGGGATTGAACCACCAACCTTCCGGTTTGTAGACAACCTACATGAACCACTGAGCCACTGCCACCCCTATAATCAGTTTCACTCTGATATACATCACAATGTGGAATAAAATGTTGCTACTCCCATTTAATTGTGACTTTAAAGCTAAGGAAACTGGAGGCCAATATATTTATTTTCTGTGAAAACTACCATACTCTGTCTCAGTCTTGGGCTGGTCTGATGATTTTAAAATGCTTTCCCTCCCATTTCCGAGCCCTGATACTGTTACCATAGCAACACAGGTTTTTCAGCGCGACAGAAGCGTGTGAAGAGGAACAGAGGTGCCATTCTGGAAGGAGTGGGAGGGGTCACCAGCTTGAAAAGTTCTCTCTTGGTGGTTTCTTCTTCCCTAGGGAAGGAAGCTGCTTTGTGATAATCATCTTGTCAACTTGGCATTGCAGTGAGCAGCGAGATCTCTTAGGGTGGGAAAATATTTTGTGCCACTCCCAAAGTGCACCATATAAATACATGCATACATATACAGTACCAGTATACTTTTTTTTTTTTTTTATCTTCTCATCAGCTGAGAACAGTGCATTTTTCGTGTTTGTGTGGGTTCTCAGTTTGTCACCCCCTGTATAGCATATCTTCCTGTGTTGAGAACAGTCTCTACTTCCTCTACTTTAGTTATGCTTTGTCCTTGTATCACACACAAAATCAGGCCTGTTGAATTTGTATCCATCTTCAAACTAAATGGAGACTGCTGACTTATCTCTGGAAGTCCACTGCCTCTTCAACATACCAACATTTGGGGGCTTTTCCTGTCTTCCTTACTCGTTCATATGTTCAAGCTGTGCGTTTTTATGCCAGTTTGGTAGGCGTTTCTGGAATTTTATTACGTTTTGTGCATCCCACTGTAGTTATGATCGGAGTGAATTTGGGTTTTGTCTTGGATTCTGTCTGACCTCAGGTGGCGCTGCTCGTTCCTCCTCCTCAGGGATCTTCTGTTATCAGGTTCAGATCTCAGATATGCTCCCTGGGTTATGCATAGATAGCACACACGTAGAGAGAACTCAGGAAGTTTTGCTGAGGAAAAGACAAAATAATCCGCACATTATCAGCTTGAGTTTCCAAAAGATGTACTGCCAAAAAGCTTATGTCACTAACAATTTCTGCCCCTCCATCTGATACTTTCAGCCCATTGGGAGAAAGCCGAAGTGTCTCTGTTATTCATTATGTTCATCAGTGCTTCAGAGACATAGCCAGGTTTATTTTATTGAGGGATAGTCCAAAAATGAGAATTGAGATCTTTCTGGCTCTGTACCAAACCTTCAAATTTAACATTCTTTCCTAACTGACTGACTTGAGATTCTCAAAATACACATTGTGCATGTAGCACAAGAAACTTAGTCTCACATTGGCAAAACTTTGACTAAACATATCGTTACTTATTTTGTTCAAGAACCATTGTTTCTTTATGATTTAGATCAATCTTTTTTCTATCAATACTTTTTAATGCTCAATGACAACAGAATTTTACTGAGTAAGATGCTGTGCCTTATCTGTTCGTCATAGATCAAGTCTCTTATGAGGCAGCATAACTTTTCTGCCTACTGTTCGTAACAACCTTCTCATTGTGAGCTTGCCAAAAATGTCTAAAAATGCTGTCTGAGTAGGCAGCTCAACTGGTGCCCACTCTGTCTACAGACACAAGGGCTCCAGGAAGACTACAGTGCCAGAGTTGGGGTGAGGCCTGTTACAGTAAGGGTGAATTTAAATATAGATATTTCCACACAGATAAATACAGACCCCCACAGTACAGTACACTAACACACAGTGAGAAAATGGCCCACAGGAGGCTGGTATGTTTCTTACGGATACGTTCTCCCCAGCAGGGCCCACAACCATTCTCCTCCTAAAAATAAATCAGCCACCAATTTGCAAGTTTTGTTAGACAAATTCAATGTTTAGTAGCACATTTAAAGGGGTCATGAACTGCATTATTTTGTCATTTTGTTTCCTGGGGTGCACTTATAATGTTAGTATGTTTTTTACATTAAAATGTATCAGTTTAGAAATAAAAGGCATTTCTCCTACACTTATTTTAACCCTCTGCTCTGAACGTTCTCAAACTTTTAGCATATTTTTACTATTACAGCTCTCTCAAGGTTAACTAATCATGAAAATGGTTGCGTTATAGCATTATATTTAGATTGTGATACAAAAGGTTGCAGTGATGAGCATCACAGACATGTTGAGCACATGAATGCAGTGATCTCAATTTCTGCACAATAGCGAATGCATTCATCATAACTAACAGTGCAAACACAATGTAAATAAGAGATTCCTTAAAGCTACACTGTGTGATATTTTCCCCCATCTAGCGGTGAAAAGGTATATGACCATCCAGTAAATATTAGGTTCTGTTCCTCCCAATTCCGATTTCGTTTTAACTCCTACGGTGGCCGTTTTAGTCCAAGATTAACATGGCTTCCAGTTCAATCCAGACACGGTGCCATCGAGTGTTAAAACGCGAAAGGCGAAGCTTGAATTTACGGGTATGTCCCTCTTTGGATAATGTACTTTCAAGATGGAGGGGCAACATGGCGACCCCCATTCGAACCCCTTACCCGTATGTATTTTCAATGACATATTATAAACTTACGAGAATACTTTATAACTTGAAATAAGTAAATATACATTAATGAGCACTTATATTTTTGAAAGAACTAAGTGTTTTTAGCTAAGAATAAACTAAAAAAGTTACACAGTATAGCTTTAATTATAACTGGAATTTTGGTACGAATCCAGAACTCAAGCCACCGATAAACTCACACTGTTTGATTAACAGCTCCAGCAAATGTGAAGGGAGCGTTCTTTGATCACTTTCTATTTATAATTTAATCAGTTGACAGATTTTCATCCTACTAAGAGAAACAATGTGAAGTTGACCGTTTAGTCACTGGTTTTATTTACTAACACATTAGCAATAACACACAGCAATAAACGATTTTGAGACTAACGTCGACTACACAAATCATTCCATATCAGAAGTCAGTGGTGATTTTGGTTAGACACATACACATATTCTGTACATATCAAAAGATCTGTAACAAAGCAAGTGACGCAGTAAAATCTTTTTTTACTCGCTGTATTGTACCGTTCTTGTCAGATCCAATATAGAAGTCACAGCATGTTTTTTTTTTTTTCATTTCAGTCTCTGCATCCAACGGTAGAAGGCAAAGCCAGTATCGCAACAGTCGCTGGTAAAACGTACGGTACAAACATGCAAGTCGTCATACACTATATTGGCCAAAGTTTTGGGATGTCTGCCTTTACATGGACGTGAACTTTAATGACATCCCATTCTTAATCTGTAGGGCTTAATATGGAGGTGGCCCACCCTTTGCAGCTACAACAGCTTCAACTCTTCTGGGAAGGCTTTCCACAAGGTTTAGGAGTGCGTTTGTGGGAATTTTTGACCATTTTTCTAGAAGCGCATTTTTGAGGTCAGGCACTGATGTTGGACTAGCAGGCCTGGAACCAAAGGTGTTTTATCTGGTTGGTCAGGTCTCTGTGCAGGCCAGTCAAGTTCCTCCACACCAAACTCGCTCATCTATGTTTTTATAGAAGGGGCCATCCCCAAACTGTTCCCACAAAGTTAGGAGCATGAAATTGTCCAAAATGTCTTGGTATGCTTAAGCATTAAGAGTTTCTTTCACTGGAACTAAGGGGCCAGGCCCAACCCTTGAAAAACAACCGCACAATATAATCCCCCCCCCCCCCCCTCCACCAAACTTTACACTTGGCACAATGCATTCAGACAAGTACCGTTGTCCTGGCAACCGCCAAACCCAGATTCGTCCATTGGATTCCCAGACAGAGAGGCATGATTTGTCACTCCAGAGAACATGTCTCCACTGCTCTAGAGTCCAGTGGTGGCGTGCTTTACACCACTGCATCAGACGCTTTGCATTGCACTTGATATAAGGCTTGGATGCAGCTGCTCGGCCATGGAAACCGATTCCATGAAGCTCTCTACGCACTGTTCTTGAGATAATCTGAAGGCCACACAAAGTTTGGAGGTCTGTAGCTATTGAATCTGTAGAAAGTTGGCGACTTCTCCACACACTGCGCCTCAGCATGTGCTGACCCCACTTTGTGCTGATTTTGCGTGGGCCTACCACTTTGTGGCTGAGTTGCTATTGTTTCCAAGTGCTTCCACTTTGTAACACTAACTAAAATTGTAGTAAAAATTAGTAATGCCTTACAAATACAGGAAAGATGATGGTGAGCAGTGTTTCACAGAATATCTGATCTTTGAAGTTAAGAAGGGAAGATGGGAGTGCTTTGAAGTGAACATCAGGTTTAAGAGCAGGAGTTTGAGTCAGGCTTGAAGCCCTCATAAATCACAGTGAACCTTCCAGTGCTTTTGTCCTTTCCTTTCTTCCCCTTTGTAGGTTAGAGGACCGAAGTGGTGTTACCCTTTCCTGTAATAAATGCTTTGAGGGGAGGAGGCCAGACATGGTGCTTGAAATCACGAGACTCGTGTGTGTATATGTACACACCGCCGCAGTCATTCTTGGGAACTGACCTTTTGTTCATTTACTACATATACTCCATTACTCATACTCTCTCTTGCTGTCAAGGAAGACCAGAATCAACCCTCCCTCTATCCTTCCATCTCTCCCCAATTGGCTACAAAAACAGAGCTAATCCTCACTCAATGAAAATGCTCACAGGTCTGACAGCAGTTGACTATCTGACAGCGGTTCAGTATCTCTTATTGAGTTACTGTACTCCGGATAGATTCACCATTGTCTTTCTCTTACCATTTGTGTGATGATCTCAAGATCTGATCTTTGCTTCTGTCCCCGCACATCTCACAGCCTCCAGTTGTCCTTGGATTCCAAATGGCAAATCCTCAAATACAAATTTTAAGCATTTGTATCTTCCAAATTGAGAATATTTCTGGCACTTCAGGCACTCCAGGTACCTGTATTAAGTGAACTGCAAGTCACATCTTCTAAATTACTGCTTATTTAACCTAGTATGTATTTTAAAGGGTTGGTTCACCAAAAAATTGTAATTGTCATTTAATTACTTACCCTCATGTCGTTCCAAACCCTTAAGACCTTCGTTAATCTTCGGAACACAAATAAAAACAAAACAAAACAAAAATCAAAGTCTCTGACGCAGTTTGCGTTGTAAATACAGTGCAAATGCTGATCACATGGGCACCACGACGCATGCGTGTGATGCTGATGCAGGAGCTAGCCAATGGTGAGCCGCCATTCTACCGTAGAACCGTGTAGAACTCAGAAGCGCTGCACTGTATTTACAACATAAACTGCGTAGGAGACTGGCACAGACGAGAAGAAACTGTTGAGTAAAGTCGTTATTTTTGTTTGATTTTTGCACATAAAGTATTCTCATCGCTTCATAAAATTAAGGTTAAATGGATGTCTCTGGAGGGGTCAGAGAGCTCTTGGATTTCATCAAAAATATCTTAATTTGTTTTAAGATATGAATATCTTAATTTAATTTGTTTCTTAGTTTGAGGTCTTGCGGGTTTGGAATGACATGTGGGTGAGTGATTTTTATCTTTGGGTGGACTAAAACTTTAATATTATAAAGAAGAAAAAGCAAAAATGGTAGCAGTTTATTTTACAGTCCTGTTCCCCATGTACATGCTATGTACTTATTATAGTTATTACAATAACTGGGTAATAACTAGGTACTGATCCTGAACCTACCCCTAAACCTAACCTTAACCCATGTAGTTACCTTATGTTACCCAGTACTTTCTTAGGTAAGTACACTGCAAGTGTACATACTGTAAAATCAAGAAGTGCAACCAAAAAATCGAATAATGCTGCTTAATGTAATCTTTAGTAAATCCCTGAATGAATATCAACTTTTCATACTGTGAAATGTTTGTATTGGACATTGGTTATTAAAACAATGAATTATTAGCTAATATAGCAGTATTAGCCAGAATTGTAATATTTATGTGTCCCATGTACTAGGTAGTCAACAAATAACATGAACTATATATATATATATATATATATATATATATATATATATATATATATATATATATATATATATATATATATATATATATATATATATATATATATATATATATATATATATGTGTGTGTCTGTGTGTGTGTATATATATATATGTATGTAAATGTTTGCTCAGTAGTATAAATAGCCTAAGCATTTACTACTAAAAGCCCTTTCCCCTTTGCAGATGTATATTTTCAGGGGTTTTTTTTGTATGCCTTGTGCTGTTTTAAATAGTGCATCTGTGCATAGTGCACCTCATATATTGTAATTCAGCATTGACGTGTCGGTCTTGCTCCAGTTAAGACAGGATGCTTTTCCAGTAACGCGTGTCGGAAAGTATTTCCATCTGAGTCCTCTGCCTCTCGCTTACCTGCCGCTCTGCTGCTTTGATACAGGCCAGTGTATGCTTGCGTCTCTATGCAGAGGGTGGTATGTGTTTGTTTCGGGTTGTATGCCATAGATTCCTTTTTTATTTGTGTGGTATGTATCCGTATGCTTTCTGTCACTGTGGTTAAAAATGTGTCAAGAATTTGGGATGTAGTTGCACGTATTTTATATTCATGAAAGTGGGACGTGAAAAATCTGTATATCACCATGAGTAATATTTTCATCTCTCTCTCTTTTTCTCAGTGTGTGCTGTCTCAGCCAAAGTTCTGGGCGGTGGAAGTGACATCACTGTGCCTGAGGGCTAAGCTGGAGAGAGGAAGCTCACGGAGAGTTGAACGCGCCATGATGCAAACACAGGTAGAACATCCATGTACACTACTTAAATATTGTGATAAATAATGATACAAATGCAATCAAGACCGACACAAACTTCTGCAGCTCTTCTACATGCCAGCTGATCTTTTAGATTCACAGTTGCATCTACCTGTTGAGCTTCAACCACTGGAATAGATTCTGATAGAATTTGAGATGGTTGAAAGGACTTCTGAACATCTATGTCAAGCCATTCTTTATTTTAACAACTACACTACTGTTTACAATTTTGAGGTCACTGAAATAAATTAATACTTTTATTATTATTCTACAGAAAGATTACATTAAATTGTTTAAAAGTGACCGTAAAGAGATGTATAATCTTACAAAAGATTACAAAAAAAATCACGATTTCCATAAAAAATATTAAGCAGCACAACGGTTTTCAACATTAATGATAAATGTTTCTTGAGCACCAAATCAGCTTATTAGAATGAAACACTTTATAATAACTACACACTATGAAGCATTAGTTAAGCATTAGTAAATAGTTAATTAATCATTTATAAAGCATTAATAGGCAGTTAATAAATACAGCTATAAATGCTTTATTCTTGATTTATAAGCATATCTATGTGTTTAATAATTGTATGTTCATACTTTATAAATTATCAATTCATAATTTATAAATTAAATATTACATTATTTACAAACCAGTTATTTAGGAGTTGTCAGTGGTTCATAAGATCAGTTAGAAAGTGTAAGTAAAGGATTCATAAACTGTTTAAATATACATTTATACATCTTATTATTTAGACTAAGGATGCACCGATACCACTTTTTTTCAGACCAAGTACAAGTACTTATATTTGGGTACTTGCCGATACCGAGTACTGATACGAGTACTTAATACCATTACAGTTCTTCTAACAATGTTTTATTTTTATCAGATGTTTTTCACTTTCTGACTGTAACAAAGTAAATACACAAATTGATGCTGTTGCTGACATTTTAACATTCAACTTGGTGTTTTCCTAAACAAACATGGCACTGCCGCCCATTTCACATAAACGTAACCTGTAACATTCAGTGGATTCCAGTACCACACAACATGGTAGCAGAACCACTGAATTCAATTATTATGTTATCATAGCCATACAGCCCTTTTTGGAGATGAAAAAAAGCTTCTCTGCATTATCAGCTATGAGCCTGTTTCTGTTTTCATCTACAATGTGTGACAATGAGCTAAGGATGTGCGAGACTAGTCGATTAAACGTTAATGCTGCTGCAAGACGACTTGGAAAATACTAGTCGTTTACTTTTCTTTGGCACATTTAAAGGTCCCGTTCTTCGTGTTTTTTTTTGAAGCTTTGATTGTGTTTACAGTGTGCAATATAACGTGTTCATGTTTCGCGTGTAAATGTTCTATGAAGTCCCTCCTTCAGAAATACGTAACGAGTTCTGATTGTGCCAGCGGTTCCCGTGTTGCGGGTCCCGATTTGACCGCAGCTTAGCGCACGTTTCCCGGTTCCTGTGTTGTGATTCGACAGCAGATTAGCGCACGTTGCACGGAAAGATCACGCCTCTTAACGGGAGATGTATGCGCTTAATGATCTCTACAGCGTCCCTGGGAAAGCCAAACAAAGGTGATTTGACTCCGGGATGAAAATAACAGCGTCTCGACGACATGGCGACAAACACACTCAAACGCAACACTTCCTTTTCTCCACGCGACACGTCCTCTTCTCCACGTGGGACAGCAACAAGACCACGCCCCCTTTTTTCGCGTATTCTTGTGGGCAGAGGTTAGTCTGTTCTACTGTTCTACTGACGTCATTTATGAAGGAAGTACCAGGATGTAGTCCAAGCCGGCCGTTCGCTGTAGGCTTTGAAAGGGAACTTCTGTTAAATAAAATATCTCGCTTGGCATTGAACTTTGAGCTTTATAATTTTACAGGTATTATTTATGCTCTAACAGCAACATTACACACTAACTAAAGTTTGAACAGTGGGATCACGAAGAACGGGACCTTTTAAGGTTTAGCTTTATACATTTTTTGTACAAAGGCTATGTTTAAATTACTGTTGTGTTAATGTTATATCTTGAAATTAATATATTATTTTGAAAAGTGTATATCTGCGGCAAAAAAAAATCATTTAATTTTACCTCAGGTTTTGCATGCGTTGGTTTTCTCTGGCTCTCGTGGATGCTTCAGATAAATCTCCACTCGGGTGAAGGAGGATTTTGAAAGCTTTCACAAAACTTTTCCATTTTCTTCCATGTCATGTCAAACTAGTATAACAATTAAGCTTGCTTAGGCTTGTTATACTACCGGGGTTAGGCTAGTCATTGCGCACATCCCTACTAAACAGCCTTTCACTTTCAGCACTCACTACCGAGCGGTATCTGTCTCACGAGCGGTTAAGCTTGGTGTATACTCGCCGCATCCGCACTAGCACTCGGTAAAAATGACGCCATACTATGGCAGTCGTGCGCTTTGAGAGCGCGAGACCTCTTTGCACTTGGCGCCGCGGTGTGCACGCCGAATTATGTAACTTTGCGCATGGCTCCGCATCCGAAGATGCGTTGCCATAAAGTGGTATCGGGTGCGGTTGTATCGGGGTAGTTTTACGAGTACTTGACAACAGTATCGGACCGACACCCGAGTACTGGTATCGGTGCATCCCTAATTTAGACATATAGTAATAGTTACTCAGTGTGTTAATAAATGCTTTATTAACATGTATTCATACTGTAATTCATGATTAATTCAGGTAGTTATGAAATATTTAGTAGTTGTCAGTTAACAATTTTTGCGAGCTCATCTAAAGTGAGACTGTTTATGCCTCGTAAAGCTTTTACAAAGGAGATTTAAAGGCTCGTTTCTCTTCTGAACAGAAAAAGAAAACAAACACAACACATAGGAATATAGCACATAGAAATATTTATTTCAAAATGCAAAAATGGAGACTGTAAAACTAGTAACTTAATATCAAATTAAAATTAAACCTCTTCAAATGTCATAGAAAATAATATTCCTGTAGACCCCCAAAAAACATAACTGCAGTCAAATGAAACTAAGCTTCTGCAATCTGATATAAAAATACATTTCTGTAAAGTGTGAACATTGCTGAATAAAAATGTACCAGTGGATTACACTGGATTACAGGAGTGCCAAAATACAACAAATAAAATTTAGATTAAACAATAATAATATAATAAAATATTTTGTAGTGTCAAAACAGTACTGACTTTAAAACATTAGAGAACAGCCGCGCAGAAGAGAACTGAGCCTTTAAATCTCCTTTGTAAAAGCTTTAAGAGGCATAAATAGTCCTCACTTTAGATGAGCTCACAGAAATGGTTAACTGACAACTACTAAATGTTTTGATAACTACCTGAATTAATCATGAAGTACCGTATGAATACATGTTAATAAAGCATTTATTAACACACTGAGTAACTATTATTATATCATAATTATATCACTATAATCATTTACTTACACTTTCTAAATTATCTGATGAACCACGGACAACTCCTAAATAACTGGTTAGCAAATAATGTAATACTTAATTTATAAATTATTAATTGATCATTTATAAAGTATGAAAATACAATTATTAAAAACATTATAGATATGCTTAAATCAAGAATAAAGCATGTATAGCTGTATTTATAAACTGCCTATTGATGTCTATTAATGCTTTATAAATGATGAATTAACTATTTACTAATGCTTAACTAATGCTTCATAGCGTGTAGTTATTATAAAGTGTTACAGAATTATTTCCTGAAGTGTCATGACACTGAAGACTGGGTGCTGAAAATTCAGCTTTGCCAACACAGTAATAAATGTTTTTTTGATCAAATGAATGCTGCCTTGGCGAACATAAAGGGCATCTTTTAAAATCATTCATCTTACCAAACGCAGACTTCTAGTGAATCTGTTTGTCATTGTTTTAGTCTGAGGCACTAAGGAGTGTACCACTTTTCTCTTTAAAATTAGCTGTAGGATAGTGATTACTTCATTCACTGGTTTCAATGTAATGCTTCAAAAATCTTATAGCACCCAGAGAGATGAGATCCCAGTTTTCCTCCTGTTGTTTTTGCTGCATTTGTGTGCGTGTAAGAGAAATGGACAGAGAAGCCTGAGGGAGGACGATGCTTTTAGCTTCCCTTTGGCTGCTTCCCGTTTCCTCTGTCATTTATCATGACAGTTTATCTCCATGTTTTACTGAGGAAAAGACAGAACAGTAAAACCAGAGAAGTTCTGGTATGTTTGGCTGGTATTCTTGTGCATTTGGGGGTTTGGATTTTAGCAAGAATTGGAGAATGGAAATTTGTCCAGAACTTCTCACAGAAACCAGTTAATGTGTCCATTATGCCAGATAATTTTTTTGTTACTGAAGTTTGCTCATTAGAGGACTATGACAAATTTGATCTTTGAAATTTGTTAATCCATCTCACTACACAGAGACATCTGCTGTATGGTAGTTTTGAATCATCTGTTCTGCTTTGAGAGGGGTTTACTGCTAAAAGTTATGGTTCAAGTTTATGGTGTCATCAGTCCTTTTGTGCTGTTGACAAATAGCAGATAAAGAGGGATTGCAGGGCTTAAAGGGATATTTACCCTCAAGTTGTTCCAAACCTGTATGAATTTCTTCTGCTACTATTTTGAAGAATATGGTTTACCAATGTATGGGGAAAAAATACAATTGAAGTCAACTGTTCTTCCAAATATCATATTTTGTGTTAGTTTTGCTGTGGCTGATGGCATCCCTCTTTTTGATCGCAAGTGAAATCCATAGATGTGACCATGAGCGCTGCAGGTGATCATCAGTTAAGAGCAGAGAACTGAAGGGTCATTCAGACGCTCTCTGTATGAACGTCTGACAGATGGAAGATCATCAGCGGGCAGGCTTTGGTGTGACACATTGCTCTCTACTTTTTTGATTACTATTTCTTCCTATAAGTTTTAAGTGTTTGCCCGGTGGAGCTGCTCTCTGACATCCAAAAACTCAATGTGACAGATCATTGGGGAGAGTTTGACTTTAGGAGGCCACCCTGAGGGGCAAGTTTGAGCCCGACAGGAGATCACAACAAGTCACACAAACACCTGTCCATCACAGAGTTCAAGAAACTTAAATCCCATTGCTGACACCAGTGAGTTCAGTCACCCTGAGAGTGATCCCAGTGGAGCAAGGCCCTGGAGCAACGGCGAGAGAGTGACAGCACACTCTCAGGGAGGACAAAACACTTTAACAAAGTTCAACAGATGAGAGAGAGCGAGAAAGAGGGGATAATGATGTAGGAAGTCAGGTAGCGCGTTATAAAGGTACAAATCCTCATGCACCGTTTACATACCCCTCTTTTCTCAATTGTTTGAATGCCATTTTTAACCAAATCTGTAAGATTTTGAGTGCTTTTTTCTTTTGAGTGATTTAAATGTTAAAAATATCATGGATCAGTACTGCCCTGACAAATCTACAGATGTTACATATATTCCACAAAACAATAAAATGACTTAATTGGTACAAATTGTCCTCCACAAAAGTTAACACATCCTTTGTGTTTCATATTGTGTGTTGCCTTAAACATCAGTGACTGTTTGCAGTCATTTTGTACGGGGTCATGGAAATTCTCAATACGAATATCTGACTTCACCACGGACCAGTTGTTAATACAATACTACAGTACCAATACAATAAAGTACCTTCGGGATAATTCCCTTCCCTGAATATAATACAGCACAATACTACAATACCAATACAGTACTACAGTACCTTCTGGGTAATTACCATCCTTAATATAATATAATATAATCTAATATACTATAGTATCTCAAGGTAATTCTTCTCGAATGCTTCTAATATAATTCAATACTACGAGGGAATTCCCCTCCCGAAGTAAGGTGACGGCGTCCCGTGGAGAAGCTACTATCACCACCTCAAACACACATGAGCACACATGTCTTTAGCATCTATACACTCTCACCGTCCTTTTTGGGTGTACGCTGGTCTGACACAGGATCATTAATACTAACTCTGAGTATTACAGCCTCACCCTGAGGGCGGCTCTATAGTCCTCCAACACTATCACTGTCTCTGCTGTGGTCTTTTGAGCATAGAATCTTTAGTACTTCTATTCCTCAGCTGCGTAGCATATATACCTGACATGACTTCAAAGTTGCTCTTTGCAGGAATTAAGTTTTATTCACGGCCGGGAGATCACTGGTCACACCAACCAGGTGAGTCTTCAGAACAGAAAGATACATGTACATTTAAGCCTTACAGTTAAGCAGAGGTGGACCGTAACGAAGTACATTTACTTGAGTACTGTACTTAAGTACACTTTTTGAGTATCTGTACTTTTACTGAAGTATTATTTTTTAGGGAAACTTTTACTTTAACTTCACTACATTTGAAAGACAAATATCGTACTTTTTACTCCACTACATTTCTATCAAGGTCCTCAAAGTCAAAAGTCGTTTCTGTAGCAGCTTTGCAAGTCAGTGGAGGATTTATTTTTTTCTTCTTTAAAAGTTTTTTATTTTAATTTTTTTTTTTTTACAAAATGTAATTGTCTGGGAGAAAGAGAAGCATATACATATGGATGAATCTGAAAAAGCATGATGAAAGAGTTCAGTTCAGTTTTTTTTTTTGTGCCTCTGAGATGCCAGAGCACGAGTACTGAATAGAGCTTTCTTTCGTGTTTTTTTTTTTTAGCACTTAAACAGACCAATACACACAATGTCAATTTTCATTTTGGAAAGTATTCACGTAAACAAAGTTGATTATTTCTTAAGTGAACGTAAACTGTTGGGGGAATATCGGATGTGTATCAGTGTGTAGGATTTGTGCATTCTGCCTTAAAGTGACAGCAGCTTTGTAAAAAGCTTTGTAACTTAAGTATTTAAATTAGTTCAAGGTGGTCGTATGCTAGCATGTCGGATGGAGCATCACTGACTGGCTTAAACCACCATGGCATAGCGTGCATTTATACAACATTGCAACAATAATAAAGTAATGCATTGACAAAAAAAAGGAAATTTACTTGAGATACTTAAGTACTTTTAAAAGCAAATACTTCTGTACTTTTACTTAAGTAAAAATAGTTTTTAACAACTTTCACTTGCAACAGAGTAATATTTGACCAGTAGTACTTTTACTTTCACTCGAGTAATGGAGTTGTGTACTTTGTCCACCTTTGCAGTTAAGTGAATATATGCATTTTTCTGTAGTTTCATGTTGAATGACCCTTTTACCACTTCTGAGGCCATTTATATAAAATATTTCACATTAGGCAATATGGCCATCCTTATAAGGATTGGTATTGTTGGAGTCAGAGAATAGAGACAAGGCTCATGACTATCTGGAAAATAATAAGAGCAACCTTTTTACCAGATCATCACAATTTACAGCTCCGTAATTGTGACGTCTGTAATATGTCTTAAATTCAAGTGTCACCAAAATAAAATTTAAGATGCAATTTGTCAATAGTAATAGTAATAGTTTTCTAATATTGAACAGTCAAGACTGTCCTTCTGGTTTAAGTTGTAATATATTTAGTAGAAAAATATTTAGTTTTTAGACCAAAGAGGTCAAGGTCCACATAAGAAACCTTAAGGCTGTCGTTAAGTATTTTCCCTTAATTACGAGAGTTTCCTTAAGTTCTGTTATGTGCTACAACAGAGTCCTTAGTAACCATTTAGCCTTAAAAGTGAGAAAACGAGTCCCTTAAGTCATCTACTGAACTCAAACATGATGGATGATTTCATGTTAATTGAGGAGGAATTGAAAGTATGACGTGACACAGTATGTATTGTCAAAAATAAAATTGAATGAATACCAACGTTTTCATATTTTTTCATCACGTGCACTGTGCCAGGCTTTCGTCTTGTGTGCAAGAGTGACTGATCTTAGTGGCAGGCTTGGGTGTTTTCCTCCGTCTTTTATAAAAGAATAGCTTTTTTGTCATTGGTCCAGTTTAGTTTATATTTCTTGTTTCCAGTAGCCTACTATAAAGCTGTTTAGCAGACAGAACTTGCTTAGACGTCAAGCCGTGTCACGTCTTGGACACAGGACACGTCATTCTGTACTTTTGTGCTTAAGTTCAAAGTAGCAAAAAAAAAGAAATCTAATCACCAAACAGGCAAATAGTCATTGGTGCGCAAGTAAAATACAAAAACAGTGAGTTGGACTAATATAATGCAATTTAATGGAAAACTACGTGAGTGGCACGTGACACATGAACATAAAAGATTAATTTTAAATAAATATTCTGTTTATGTTAACTCCCAATCTTCCACCATATCTTTATGTTGTTTTGTGTTGTAAAGTTGTTTTGTGAGATATTACGCACATTTTCATCATGCATTTCATATTTAGTTTTAAAGTTTCATAAGTAAGAAATGTGTTTAATGTTTAACTTGTAAGATCAGATCGGGAACATGCATATAAAGCATTTTTTTTTTTTTATTATTATAAATGTAAATTTTTGTATACAATATTAACGGCAACAATAAGATATTCCTGTTGTCGCTGCCTAGCTTTGTCGTGGAAACATTCCATGTGAAGCTAATGCGGAAGTTACGGTCTTTCATTACTCTCTTCGCCAAGTGCATTCCAAACAGCTTCATTATGACACAAGTGCCTGGCTCCCTCCAAAGTCCCCACTTCAAGGGCTCTGCCCTTCTGAGTGAGTAGGGCATAGGGATGTTCACTTCTGATTGGAATTTGCCCGCTGTCCATCAAACTGCCTTTAATAATCTCCATAACTCAAATATTGTAGTACAGCTGTATAGTTTAGTAAATATTAAATTTGTTTGAAACTCAGTGGTCTGTTATGTTCTGTTTATTGTGGGAGATTTCATAACTATAGCAACCGCTTCTTCATTGCTGTGTTTTGCCAGAAACTATCGTGAAATGCTTGACGGTTAAGACTAGGGCTGCCACTAACGACTATTTTTATATCGATTAATCTATCGACTAATTTATTGATTAATCGATTAATCTATCGCCTAATTTATCGCAATAATTTTCAACAATTTTACTTAAAAACATTTAATTTAACTTGCAACATTGGCCTTCAGTAGTGTACTATAAAAAATTATAAATGTAAACAAAATGTAAAACTAAGAGTAAAAATGTAAAAACGTACAAATTTGTAAACCAACATAAAACAAAAAAGAGAATATCAGCAAATACTTTTTTATATAGAATAGTGTTGTCACGATACCAAAATTATGACTTTGATACGATACCAGACTAAAATACCTCAATACCGATACTGAATCAATACCATGGCAAAAAACTGTAAAAGTAATTGAATAATATGACAGAACTTACTATTCATTGTTTTATCATTGATTTAGGGTTAAACAACCCTAAAAACTCACTTGGCCGGCATGTTCCTGCCTTGCTTCACACAGAATATTAGGTCCGGCCCTTTAAAGAGATAGTTCACCCAAAAATGGAAATTAGCCCATAATTTACTCAAAAATGGAAATTAGCCCATAATTTACCCCATAAGTCATCCTAGGTGTATACGACAATCTTCTTTCAGACAAATAAGATCAGGGTTATATTACAAAAGTCTAGGCTAATCCAAGCATTAGAATTTGATTCATAGTTGCTCTGTTTTTGAAGTCCATAAAAGTGCATCTGTCCGTCAAATAACATGCTCCACGTGGCTCCGGGGTGTTAATAAAGGCCTTCTGAAGCGAATCGATGCGTTTGTGTAAGAAAAATATTCATATTTAAAACTTTATCAAGTAAACTTTTGACTGACCGCCTTCTGTGGAAAAGTGTTGAATGTTGAAAGTGAAACTCAAGATGCGCACGTGACATCACAAAGAGTGTAACTGGTCGCGTTAGTCTTTCGATCGGCAGGGGAACTTTCAACACTTTTTCCATAAATTGAACAGAGAAGGCGGTCGGTCGAAAGTTTACTTGATAAAGTTTTAAATATGGATATTTTTCTTACACAAACGCATCGATTCGCTTCAGAAGGCCTTTATTAACACCCCAGAGCCGCGTGGAGCATGTTATTTGATGGGCAGATGCACTTTTATGGACTTCAAAAACAGAGCAACTATGAATCAAATTCTAATGCTTGGATTAGCCTGGACTTGTGTAATATAACTCAGATTTTATTCGTCTGAAAGAAGAATGTCATACACACCTAGGATGACTTGAGGGTGAGTAAATTATGGGCTAATTTTCATTTTTGGGTGAACTATCTTTAAGAGCTGCATGGACAAAATTCATTGTAACACCCGATTTCTCATTCAACTCTGTATACGTTCACTAAAGGCATATCCGACTGTGTTTACCCGAATACTCGCCAGGGCGTGTATTTTGACAATTATTTTTTTTACCATTCAAACCCGCGAGCACGTCCCAGCCGCGTCACACTTTTCTGTTGCATTCTTTTTCCTGAGCTGCGCGTATATATTTGACTGTTCTGCTTCCATTGTTTAGTGAACGGTGGAAGCAGAGCTCACACACACGTCACACATCAACGCAAATTAAGAAATACTGTTCTTATTAGAGTGCTGTAATTTTTAAAGTACCGGTACAAATACAATTTCATATAGTACCCAACTTACCCAGTCGACTAAATTTTGACGTCGACTAATTAACAGCGTTGATGCAGTCGATTATATCGACCAATCGCGACAGGCCTAGTTAAGACATTTAGAGACCCCTTAATAGATAATGTGAATCTTAAGGCCACCCCAATTTTATTCCAAGCATGGGTTTTTGGATTCATTTTAATAATGAACTGAATCATCTACCTGACTACAGACACAGACCGCCATTAATGGCAAAAGTTCTGATTGGGTAAATTCCAGGCACATACTGAACATTTTTACACGATCACTCATAAATACTCATCAACTTCACATTTGATGTTATCAATTCAGAAAGATTTTTGTTTTGTCTTCAATAATATTTATATATATATCCCCTTCTATTCTGAACAGTCATGTCATTTTCGTGAATATCGCACAGACTCTTATCCCCACCACCTTGCTGCTGTTCAAGTTTCACAGCGGTACGTGACAAACTTAATTTCCTCTGCCTCCTCTTCTGAGATCAAGAGCGTAAAGTGTGTATTCAGAAATGGCCTTCGACTATGTGCTCTGCATTTTTCTCACAGTTTAGAGCCGCCGGTATCTAGGCCACTGAGTGGGCCAGAACTTCAGAAAACTTTTTATTCCCTTTTGTGTATTCATAATGGCAGAGTCTGGTGCATTGGTCGATTTAGAGGCGCTCTTTGTGACCGCACAATTTGCCTGTGCGGGGCTTACACCACGCGCTATCGACTTCGCCCTCTTTCATTTAGGACTACGATCAGGCCCTGGCTGAAGTAGATTTCTCTGAACGTAAAATACAATTTCAGTGCTTAATCAATAATATCCCAGAAATGGAAGTTGACAGCTTGGGACTTGGTATGGATTTAGGCATCTCATGGCAACACTGGGGGAAAAAGACTATATATATGACGCAAGGTAGTTTTTTTTTTTATGTTTTTTTTTTTAAGTAATTCAGCATGTTTTAAAGTTATGTTTTTTTATTTTATTTAAAGCCATTGTTCTGCCTTAATGCTAGACTACAGTTCAATTGCTACAAATGGATTTTGACTCCATGGGGCTTATTCTTTTCCTCCTCTATTAAAGTATGCTGAGTCATGAAGCATGCTCGGTGATGTCATTTCCTCCTGTTGCTGTATTTGGCTGTTGGAGTTCCTCCATGGAAAGGTTTATGTGTGATTTCAAACTAAACTGCCAAATTGTCAACTGTAGGGGTGTTTACTTTGCCCCATTTTGTCAAAAGGCACACAGCTGAAAAAAGCTCACAGCTGTATCCCTCGACCCTCCTGATAGAAAGATTAGCATTTATATATTTCTGGCATTTTCCAACAATCAAAATGCTAAATAAGTAATTAGTTATCTGCTACCCGCAGACAAGCTTTGCCATCCTCCGTAGAAACTGATTGTATCTACTCAGTCGGAAGCTTTATTTCCAGATGAGTTTTTTTCTTAAGTGAACCCCCAACTGGAGCTGGAAAATTACATCTATATTGGATTTTGTCATCAGTTTACGAAATGCATTTTCTGGAATGTGTAACGTTTCCTTACTTCTGCTTGATTCTGGAATGTTCTGGAACTCAAATGTTTCAGGCATTAGTTCCACATTAAGTTATTTACAGCATCTTAGGTGGAGATATTCAAGTTGGTACAGTTGGTTAATAATTCCTTAACGTGTTTAGGCCTTCTCCTTCTGTTAGTGCCAGTTGCAGTCCATATGTTCATAATGATTGACAAGTGGGGGTGTCAGCTATTTGTGGGATAATGTGATAGACATCATTCTGTGCCTTTATTTTCACTCGGTTATTTAGCAGGCAAAGATGGCCGTCGGCTTCCAATTTGCATTTGTGGCCTTGTTTGCATGTTGTACACAGCTGCATTGTGTTATTGTGTTTTGTCTTATTGCTTTTTGAAATATTGACACTGATTTGTGAACAGAATGAGTGTTGATCTTGTCACTGGAGACTCAAACAGCAGGCCTGCACATGCTTTAACCGAGTTTACGCAGTCAAATCATGTAGCATTTCTCAGTGGAGAGTTTTTTTGTTTTTTTTAAAGAACGAAACAAAAATGTAATAAAATGCTATCATTTTGGCTTGTGCTGGCATATCTATGTGTTATTGCTATCACTCTTGGATTTTGTGATTTTGAGTTCTTCTAGAACTCACTTTAGAAATCACTTTTTTTTCTGTCTTGTTAATGATGGGAAAATATATTTCGGTCTGTGTGGTGAGCAGTAAATCAAAGCAGAATGTGAAGGTTTTTAGTTTGTTTGCTGCATTTTAATTGCTTGGGGGTGTTTTTAACACTTTGTCAAATATTACACTAAGCACATTAAAAATACTCATTATATAGATGTCTTTGTGTTCCGGGTGCGGGTTGGTTGGAGATTAATGGAGAAAGATGACCGTTAGCATTACCATTCATCTTAATGTGCCCCTATTATGATGATTTTTTTTTTAAGTTCTGGAGGTCTCCTTGTAACGGTGCTTGCCCGTAATGTTAATAAGTCCAGTTGGGCGCCAGACAGTTTACATAAACTGACAAAAAAGGTTTAATTTTCCCTTGACAAAAAGCAGCACAATAAATGTCATAACACGATTTTTGGATCATTTAAGACTGTTTTACTCTTTCAAAAATAAAATAGATCCATATCGTAAATAAATCCCAACAATAATAATAAGAATAATAATAATAATTCAAGCACTCAATGTCCACAAAAACTTTAACCCTCAAAAAATTGGAAAAGAAATAAACTCCTTACAAGGTGATTAATTTCTCTCGTGCGTCTTTTCGCACGGCCAGCAACTCAGTAATAGGGTGATAGGCCCTTTAAAACCAACATAAATAGTCCAAAAATAGTCCACAATATAAGTAAATAAATAATGAAAACGAAATTAAATCGAACAATATGTTTGGTGTCCACAAAAAAGAATAATAATAGTTTGAAGGGACCGTGTGGAGTAGAAAGAAAAAAGGCAGGAATTAATGTCACGTCTGTGAGGGCGCGGGGAAGATTAGTTTATCCTTTTACCTTATCCTGTTTCGTTGGTCGGATAATTTTGAAGTTTCGTAGAAAGCAGGAGTTAATACTTGCAGGTTCACCCCGTTAGTCCTCGATTCCTTTTTAGGCTGAAGCTTTGAAGTGGTGACGGCGTCCCTGTTACAGCTCGCTCAGCGCCCTTACTTTGAATCCGTTCGACCATCCGCCTCGGCTGTTCCACACCGCAGATTATCGGTCTTTAACCCCTCATAAGTAATCCCGGGAATACCTTCACGACACGCTGACAACCTGACGCCTCACTTTCCTCCTTTACTTTTCCACGCTCTGCTTCCAACAACTTCCCCACCAGGCTCTCACTTCCGACTTCCTCCTTCCTCTTTTCTGCTTTTACTTTTCCCAACGAAATCAGCAAAACCACACCTCTTTTCGTTTCCGCCTTTAAACTTTCGTTTGCACGAATTTTTATAATTTTTATGAAGTTGGAAAGATAGTTATTTGAATAGTCTGACTATTAGTTATTTTTGTTTCTTTTGAGCAGCGAACTGCTACATCCTACAACAGGTTTACATGCATCAAAGGTAAAAAAATAAAATAAAATAAAAAACCTTTAATTTTCTCATTATATACTGTACATTGCACATCACCACATTTTTCAATTCTCAAACGACCCGTCGGATGAATCAGTCTCTCTAAATCCCTCCTTTTCACGAGCCTAATCTGCTCTGATTGGCCAGACGTCCCAGTCTGTTGCGATTGGTCTAAAGCCTACAGCGCTTGTCGGAAGCTAAACGCCTATTACCGTTAGGGATGCACTGATACCATTTTTTCAGAACCGATCCGATACCAGTACAGTTTTGTTTAAAAATGAAATGTAGAATTTCTATACCTCAGTGTGTTGAACTGATAATCGTTTGTGTGTTAAACACAATCTACTAAATACAGACAACTTCATTATAAACATATAAAAAAATATAATCACAATCTATGACAAAAATACTGCTATAAACTAGATGGTTGATAAACTGGATTAGTGGATAATTCAGCAGCCAAAGTTACTCTAGGAAAAAGTGCACAATAATTCTACAAAATCTAAACATTTAGTGAAAAACAAATTTAGTGGGGAACAAATAAAAGTGAATAAGTGTAGCAGCAGTAAATCTGGTAAAATGTTGTAAAATACATTCATGAAAAACAAGTAAATATATTTATAGAAATGGGGCCTATATACTAAGAAATGAAGACATTTATTTTAAATGTATAGTGCAGCTTTTCTAATGAGGCCGCAACACATTATAGATAGGCTATTAATAATCTTTTATTGTCCAAAAATATTATTATTCGAAAGGCTCCAATACAGAGCGGCACACAAAGTGCGTATACGCATCCCGTGTGTAGGATGATGCGCTAGAAGCAACATGTAGTCGCAGCGCTCCATCCCGCCCGCTCCGCATTGAGAATCTCAAAACGCAAAGAAAAGAGATATCGATGCATAGTGTATCCATCTATGCAATATTTTACTGAGCCTTTTCTTTTAACAGTTTAAAATTTCAGTTACCGTGTGTGAAGAACAATACAATCTCTAGTCCAGTGTTGTGATCTAAGACACCCGGTAGAAAGTAACACGATTTAGCAGCAATAAACTCCAGCAAGATAAAGTAACACTGAATCATCTTGGAGAGTTTTTCATCGCGTTGACTGTCGTAACCAAACGCGACACTCAGTTTGAAAGATGAATGACTGACAGACGCAACGGAGGGAAGCATTCACGTGAACTTGAATTGAATTACTTTTTTTTATTCATCTCTACCTCATATTAAACTATGGAATGGCTTCAGAACACTTAATATAATGCAATATAAAAAGAGTTGATTATACTTTATACTGTTGTTGTGCCTTTTGTGGAGCTCTGGGGCTTAACAAAAACACAGAATATTATATATTCTGTCTCACCGATACCCAATCCGGCAATAAATGGTGTATCGGATCGGCACATCCCTAATTACCATAACTGAACATCAGCTCCAGAGGCTTCCTAAAGCTCAGTGATTTGTACACACTTTAAAGACAGTAAGGATGACATCGATTTTACATCAATCCCAGCGTGAGTCCGATGATGAAAAATTGGAAGAATTGGTTTTTCAACCCGAACCTCCATCGCAAGGACGACATGAACAGGACGTTTCTCAGTGATCCGCTACTCCTTTTGAGGTACATTATGAGATGTAATTCTGTATAAATAACAGCGCATACATTAGCCCAGCACTAACGTGAATGACTGATGTAACACAAACGTTTGTAAAAACTAATCTTGCTCCATCCTTTATCTTTACTCAAAGTGGTAAGAACGACAGACAATCTGCATTAATAGACACAGTTTTAGGTAATAGTGGCCCACAGCCGTTTAGCAGAACTACTTCAGTAAGACGGTAATAATGTGAGTTAGCCGGAAACGTACACAATATAAAACACAAAACTAAGTATTTTGAACACCCGGTAGAAAATCGAATAATTAATCATACTTGCAGGTTGTGATTCTGAGGAGCAAGCTGGTCCAAATAAACCCATTTTTCAAGAGTAAGCGTTTTGCGAATCCCGCGTTTAACTGAGATTTGAGAAGCACTTGTCAGTATAATGATGTTTGAGGGCTGGTCAAGTTGTACACAGGCAGACAACTTACAACATTATTATGCAAATGTATTTTCTTGTGATGTAGAACTGTCACACCGTGAGACTCGAATTACAAAAGCGACTCGTATAGGTGGTCGATTATTTTTTTTATTTTGGAGACAATAACTTTTTTTACCATTCACTTTCGATTTTACAACTCTGCAGAATGCTTGCATTCACAAACAGCTATATTACACACTGCATGAAAGGGTATATTTGAAAAAACATAATAGGGGCACTTTAATTGGTAGTGGCTCGGTTGTTTCGGGACCCTCCAAAAGTACATGACTTGAGATTTTGGCTCATGGGTGCTCAATTTTATGAACTACCACTTGTTTTACTTTTTACTTTGTTTAACTCTGAGGAAAATCTGCATTATTTATAGAATAATCGTTATGGCAAAGAAAAATTTAATTTGAGGAAGTAGCAAATCTTGAAGAATGAAAAAATGTATGTCGCTTTGTTCTGTTTCAGACCTTGGTGGATTTCTTTAGTGAGAAGAAGTGTCCCGTCACTGAGAGACTAAAGATGTTCTACACTTGCCGGGCGCCGCCTCTCTGGGATCTACAGGTAAACTCAATTCCTGTCAATTCAAAAATTATCATGTTTTAGGATCACTTATAATGTTATGAACCCTTTGCCCTTTTATATAGTGCACACATGTCAACCTAGAGTAAACCAATCCATTTTTTTCCCCGATAACATTAATTTGATTATTAATTGACCTGAAACGGTTGACATTTTTTAGATGATTAAACATGATTTGTTTTTAAGATAATTTATGAAACTTTGAAGAAAAAATTGAGGATGTTTTTTAAGATATTTACTCCCCAAAGTTGGTCAAAAAACATACATTAAGTACAGATAAAGAAAGAAGTTCCTGCGATGAACATACACAACATGTATAATCAATCTCTTAAAGTACTCATCCTCTCCAGTGCTGGAATAGGAAAATATCCTTCCTTAGCTCTGGAGTGCTTAGTGCTAATGAATGAACAATTGAATGAATGAACAAAACTTTGTGTAGTTGATCATGACCTGTGAATACAAAAGAGAATTGTGGGTTGAGTTTAACCAGGACCCATTTGATCCTTGATTGAGTCCACCCCCCCATCCCCCAACATTTTTCTCACCTTTATTATGTCTGAATTTATTCCCATGTAGGGAATAATTCGCATATTAAAAAGCCAGATTACCTGAGTTAATTTGAAATGGAAATGATTGACTCATTTGTTGGTGCTCAAATTGATTTGCTTGCATATTTTCTCTCATTACTAGACGCACAAGTGCATTGAGCTAATCACCTCAAATGAGCATGGGCAGGCGTTATTTATTTATCTACTTCTCAGAAACCCATTTCGGTAAACACAACAGCTGGGTTATACAGCCGGTGTCGCGTCAATAAGAGCTTTGGCAGATAGAATATGAAATTCATTTCCCGTACACAGTGAGGGCATCCAGGGATACGAGACGATGAGTTCATTTTGACAGCGTTCGTCAGGTAATAGAGCAACCTGTAACTCTCACTTCCTGTCTGATTGGGCAATAATGCAACTAATGAAAAACAAACAAATGTTTTCTGAAGTGAGAGATTGTTAAACAAGTGAATAAATCATTGGGGGGGGGGTGTATGGAGGAGAATGGTAGATTGAAACAGGCCAGCATGGATGAAGGGTTTTGAAAGAAAAGGAATGAAATGACTGAATTGAGAATGAGGGTGAGTGGGTGGGTGGAGGGATGGATGGATGGATGGATGGAAGAAAAGAAGGGAGGGCTGATGCGATCAGTCCTGTGGATGACATTGCTCGCGCTCTGTGTAATAACAGTGAACAGCAATAAAGCTGGAATTGAAGTCGCCTCTATTGCTGGCAGGGGAATAGAACCCAGCAAAACTGCAAGCGAAAGAGAGACGAGAGCAGCATGAAGCCAGAGAAGAGTGTGCGTGTGTGTGTCGGGGTAAAGAGATGACGGAGCGTTGCAGGGCATAACGTTTTTTTGTTTGTTTTTTTTAGGAACAGATTTCAGAAATTGTTGGATTTGCTTTCAGACTGTATCATTTTGGCATGTATATGAATCAGGACAGCATTCACTGTGGCAGTTTTGTGGCAAATGAAATGAGTAAGGAAATGAAAACATTGAAAAGTTGTACAAATGGTGCTCCCAAACCCTCTCCTGTACTTTTATTCACTCTCTGTATTTTAGTTTTTTAAATTTTAGTGTTCTTCATTGGCAAAACAAAAATGGAGCATTTTTAGTTCCAAAACATTTGTTGCTTGGTGTCGTAAAATGAGAAAAATCTATGTAAATAATAAACGGAACACTTCCAATAGGGTCTTTGAACAACCTGTGCTCGGGCCCTAATTAAAGTAAGTGAGCAGTGAGAATAAAATAAAACAGTAGTGCAAAATAAAAAGTCAATAAAGTGTAATAAAGTACTTCTACATATTAAATAGAGAAAATTAATTGAAGTATGAAATAAAAATAATATAAAATACATTCATTTTATTTTACATTTACATTTAGTTTATTATATATACACATACACATACATTATACATAAACCGATCATGCATAACGTTATGACTAGGGGTGCTCCGATTGATCGGCAACCGATCTCGATCGGCCGATAATCGCTTTGGGATGATTGATCGGCGGTCTCCAAAAAGGCCGATCTCATGAACCGATCGCAGCTGACGACACATAAACCCGCACCTGCCGTGAGAGCTAGGGCATGATATGCAGCGACACCGTCTCATTCTCTTTCCAGCGCGGGTAAAATAATTATAATGCTGAAGGTGAGGTACAATTCATATTTCTATATTAAATAACTTACGCAGTCATTTAAAAACTTTCTGTGGAATGTAAGTTCACAAACAGACCGTGAGCGCGCGCACACACACACAGGCCATCTCACAAAAAGCTTGCGAGTACAAATTGCGCTGAAATGGTCAGATACACACAAATGTATGTACTAAATGACCGTCTTGACAAGTATGCACGAAAACGATACTCGGTTACTTAACGTAACCTCGGTTCTCTCTAGAAGAGGGAACGAGTATTGCGTAAGTTCCTTACGCTACGGGAAAGTATTCTTTCTTCGAGATTTCTGAAAAACCCAAAATTATCCTTAATTTTGTAACATTGTCAACGCAGTGCGGCAGCCTGGCAGACCATAGCAGGCTATTCCAGCGTGCTATTGGCTGCTCTGCTGGCAACTGCAGCAGCCTATCGGTGAGCCCGCGTGACGTGGCGACCAATGAGGGCGCTTCGCGCCCACCTGGCTTCATTTGCCTACAGGTGGGGCGTGGCCACGTGTATATAAGCAGGGCTCACGGGCTGCATATTCGGTTTTCGTAGTTCTGAAGCGTAAAAGCCCGCGGGGCGCACGGCAAGGAACGCAATACTCGTTCCCTCTTCTAGAGAGAACCGAGGTTACGTTAAGTAACCGAGTATCGTTCTCTTACGAGAGGTTCTCTCGTATTGCGTAAGTTCCTTACGCTACGGGAACATATTGTCAACGCCGTGCGCGCCTCGCGTACAGCATATGTATCCCAGGGAACCGGGGACCATAACACTGCTCGGGCAGGGTGGCCGGTAAGGAGAACGGGCCACCACATATACAGACACTTCATTCGAACTGACGGGTGGTTACGACGGGTGGTTACAACACCCTGTCCCATGAATGAGGGAACGGCACCTGCCGGTCTCCTTCAAATTCACCACACCTTGTCTCATGAATGAGGGAACGGCAACGCCGGTCGCCTTCAAATTCACAATATCTTGTTATATGAGTGCGGTAACGGCACCGCCGGTCACCTTCAAACTCACAACAGCTCGTCTCGTAAATGAGGGAACGGCACCGCCGGTCTCCTTCAAATTCACATGAGCCTAGTACCGAACTTACTACCAGTATGTGAGCTATGTCTGCGCAGAATAACTGGGCAGAACCAACAGCCCTATTGAACTGATAACACTTTCGCCTGTAAGGCAGGAACTTCCAGATTGTAAAATCTCACGAACGTAGACGGGGAGGCCCAGCCTGCCGCCATACAGATATCGTGGATGGAAATCCCTCTGGCCCAAGCCCACGAAGAGGCCATGCCTCTGGTGGAGTGTGCTCTGACACCTAGCGGGCACTGCAGGTGTTTGGAAGCGTATGCAGTTGCAATCGCGTCCACTATCCACCTGGACAGGGTCTGTTTCGAGGAGGCGAGACCTTTAGTGCGCCCACCAAACGAAACAAATAGCTGCTCAGAACGCCTGAAGGCGGCGGAGCGTGTGACATAAACCCTCAATGCCCTGACAGGGCAGAGGATATTGCCACCGTCCCCCTCGTCGGATGCTGGCAGAGCCGAGAGGGAGATAATCTGCGCCCTGAAGGGAGTGCCAATCGCTTTGGGGACATAACCATGCCTCGGTCTGAGAATGACCTTAGAGTCATTAGGACCGAACTCCATACACGTCGGGCTCACTGAGAGCGCGTGTAGATCCCCCACGCGTTTCACTGAAGCCAGAGCTATCAGGAACGCGGTTTTTAGCGAAAGGAACCTTGGTTCCACAGTCTCGAGCGGTTCAAAAGGATGGGCCTTCAGGGCCTCTAGGACCAAGGCAAGATCCCATATAGGAACCGATGGGGGCCGCGGGGGATTCATCCGTCTGGCTCCTCTGAGGAAACGGATGATGAGCTCGTTCCTTCCTAGCGTGCTACCTAGCGTCGTCTGAGCGAACGCTGCTATAGCCGCCACATACACTTTGAGCGTGGAAGGGGACCTGCCCAGTTCCAAAAGCTCTTGGAGGAAGGAGAGCACCCGCTGGACCCCACATTGCTGTGGGTCCAATCCCTTGGAAACACACCACTCAGTGAACACCGACCACTTAGAACTATATAACCGCCTCGTCGAGGGGGCTCTAGAGTGTGAAATCGTGTTCATAACCCCTTCGGGCAGGTCAACGGGTATCCGTTGGTCACCCATACATGCAGAGACCAACGCTCTGGATGGGGATGCCAAACTGACCCTCCTGCTTGAGAGAGGAGGTCTGCTCTCAGCGGAACTGGCCAGGGGGGTGAGTGCGACAGCTTCACCAGCTCTGGGTACCAAATCTGGTTCTCCCAGCGCGGCGCTATAAGGAGCACCAGGCGGCGCGTCTCCCTGATTTTCGCTATGACCTGGGGCAATAGGGAAATCGGCGGGAAAGCATACAGCGGGAGGCTGGGCCAAGGTTGGGACAGCGCATCCTCGCTTTTGGACAGAAACCTCGGGCAGCGGGCGTTCTCTTTTGTTGCAAAGAGGTCGAGCTCCGCTCTGCCGAATAGGCGCCATACCAGCTGGACTGTCTGAGGGTGCAGGGACCATTCTCCTGGGAGAATGAGGCCCCTGGACAGCTTGTCCGGGCCCACATTGAGGTGGCCCGGTACGTGCGCAGCTCTCAGCGAGGGCAGCGAGCTGTGTGCGCACACGAGCAGGCGTTCTGTCAGATTGTCCAGACACCTGGACCTGACACCGCCCTGCCGGTTCACATAGGGCACCACTGTGGTATTGTCCGACCGGACCAACACGTGGTGTCCTCGTATAAGCGGGAGAAACTGCTTGAGCGCGTTCTCTACCGCTATCATCTCCAAACAGTTTATGTGTAGGAGCTTTTCCCCACTCGACCAGAGGCCCGAGGCCGATCTGCCCTCGAAAACGGCGCCCCAACCCGTGGTGGAGGCGTCCGTCGAGATTACCTTGCGGTGTGAGATGGCTCCCATCGTCACTCCCCGCTGGTACCAGTCGGCTACTAACCAGGGCTCTAGGGCTGAAACGCAGCCCTGAGTCACTCTGATCCTGAAGCCTCCGGACGCCCAGGCTCTGTGAGGCACTCGGGCGTTTAACCAGCATTGCAGCGGGCGCATGCGCATTAAGCCCAGCTGGAGCACAGCTGCAGCTGAGGCCATACGTCCCAGCATCCTCTGCAAGAGCTTGAGAGGTGCGATTTTGCCCGGCCGGAAGTACGCAGCCATGCGCCGAACTTGGCGCGCGCGTTGGGGTGACAGGCGGGCTGACATTGCCACAGTGTCCAGATTCAAACCCAGAAATGAGGTTGATTGCGTGGGCACTAATGAGCTCTTGGTCCAATTGACCGTGAGCCCCAGGCTGTCCAGATGGCTGAGCAGCATTGCCCTGTGGGCGAGGAGCTCGGCCTCTGACTGCGCCAGGATGAGCCAATCGTCCAGATAGTTCAACACTCGCATCCCTCGACTTCTCAGGGGAGCGAGGGCCGCGTCCATGCACTTCGTAAATGTACGAGGTGCTAGTGACAGGCCGAACGGAAGGACGGTGTATTGATAAGCCTGGCCGTCGAAGGCGAATCGTAAGAATGGCCTGTGACGCAGCGTTATCTTGATTTGAAAATATGCGTCTTTCAAATCTAGGGAGATTAGCCAGTCTCTCGGGCGAATATGCGCGAGGATCTGCTTGGTCGTGAGCATCTTGAACGATCTTCTCATAAGAGCTTTGTTCAGACGCCTCAGATCCAGAATCGGTCTGAGCGACCCATCCCTTTTTGGCACGAGAAAATACCGGCTGTAAAAGCCTGACTCGCTCATAGAATGGGGAACCGGTTCTATAGCCCCTTCGCACAGCAGTGTGGCTATCTCCGCTCGAAGTAGATGCGCTACTTCCTCGCTCACTCTCGTCTCCGTACGCGCACAGAAGCGCGGAGGGCGGCGAGCGAACTGCAGAGTGTAGCCGTGCTTCACTGTTTTCAGCACCCATTCTGGTACACCTGGAATGGCTTCCCACACTCTCGCGTGTGCCACACGGGATAGAACAGCCTCCGGGCTCGAAACGCCGCGCTTCGCGGGTTCGACGGCCTGTATAGGAGGGGCGGGCGCAGTGCGCGCGCTCTCTGTGCTGTGGGCCAGCCGATCGCTCGCGATGGCTGGCCGCCCTACACACTGTATCTCTGCCGCTTCGAGCGGGGAGTGGCTTGTGTGTGGCCCTACACTCGTCGTTCCGGCCACCTTGGGCGGAGAACAAATGGTGTGTGGCGCGGCGCATAGCGCCGGGGGCAGAATGTTCGCGGAAATGTGTGAGCGCGTTTGAGCGGGCACAACTCTTACGCGTGGAACATGACCGGTTAAGAGTGGCTGTGTGACAGCGCGTGTGGTGATTAGGCGTGGGCGCAAATAAGCGGACACGTGACCTAACTCTAGCACTCGAGCGGCCGGTGGCCGCTTTATGTGAGTGAGAGACACGGGATTTGTGGTGCTTGGGTGCAGGGGTGAACACAAAAGTGGGCACGTTTACTGCATTTGAAAACACATACGGCGTGAGCCGTGCAAACAGAAAAAAGGCAACTTCGTGATTTCTCTGGTTCGCCGTAAAAACGGCGGTTATAGACAGGCGAGAGGGCAGTTTTGCCGGCTCGTTTGCTGCGTGAGAGCCATCTGCAGCAGCCACAGGAGTGGGGGCTGACAGGAAGAAGAGTTTTGACGGTGGTCCGGCCACGGCGGGACTTAACCGTCGCTTCCCCCCTCTGCTAGGAGGACTTTGGAGGGGCTACAGTTGGAAACAGGCGAGAGGGCGAGTTCGCCGGCTCGTAGGCTGCGTGGAAAACATCTGCAGTAGCCACAGGAGTGGGGACTGACAGGAAAAACAGAGTTTTAACGGTGGTCCGGCCGCAGCGGGACTTAACCGTCTTTTCTCTCCTTATGTATAGACGTCCAAAAATACTCGAGCACCACGTGGTGCGAGCTAGCTTTCTGTATGTAAGAAAAGCTGGCCGCGAGCCCGGGGAAGCGGACAGTAAAACATTTTTATCTGCCGCGAGAGCTGGGCTCGAACTCGGGTCTCCGGCGTTTCAGCCGCTGATTTTGCCACTGTGCTACCGGGAGGGACACAATAGCGTTCAGTTAGTGCGAGCATACAGCAGTACGTCCTCGTGCTTGTTGGCAGTCGTGCGTGCATAAAAGACAGGCTCGTTACTGCAATAGTAATATTTCCAGCCGCCTGAACTGGAGAGGGGGCTGAGAAATGCTAGAGAATGGCGGTTCGTCCGGCCACAGTGGGACGAAAACACCCTCTTTTAATTTCCCGGTGAGTGCGGCGCGCGCACAAGCGTGCTCGTGACCGTGCGCACTCTCATTCCTTGTGAACGGCGCAATCTGCGCGGTCCAACAGGGGGGAGTGCGGGTTCGTTGGAGAGCATATGTCAGCGTCATGTCTCATGACGGCGTATGTTTGCTGGCGTGCGTGTCTTAACAGGCTCGTGTACAGCAATATGAACAATTCCAGTCGCCTGAACTCATGAGGGGACTGAGAAATGTGCGCGAGGGTGGAACAGCTCTCTTGTAACGTAAAGAGAGCTGCAGGACCGTGCGTTTCTGCCATCCCTTGTATATAAGCGGCGCATCAGCGCGGCATGAACAGAGGGGGGAGGAGGCTCGCTCCGAGACCGTTCATTTCTACCATCCCTTGCAAGCGGCGCGGTGGCGCGGCTTGAACAGAGGGGGAGGAGGCTCGCTCCGAGACCGTTCATTCCTACCATCCCTTGTAAGCGGCGCGGTGGCGCGGCTTGAATAGAGGGGGAGAAGGCTCGCTCCGAGACCGTTCATTCCTACCATCCCTTGTAAGCGGCGCGGCTTGAACAGAGGGGGAGGAGGCCCGCTCCGAGACCGTTCATTTCAACCATCTCTTGTAAGCGGCGCGGTGGCGCGGCTTGAACAGAGGGGGGGAACAGCGGAGTGATGTCGTCATAAAACTGCTCGAGTCGAGCCCGCAGGGTCGACATAGAGAGTTCCTCACACTCAGGGCATTCGCCCGCGAGGAGTGCGGCGGCGGCGTGGTCACGGCCCAGACAGAGAGCGCATGGCGGTCTCTGGTGCTGAGCTGCACGTGGCACGAGCCGCAGGTGGAACGAGGCGTTTTGATAAAAACGCTCGTGCTCTTTTATGAAACGTGTGACGCAACGGCGAGAACACGTGCAATGAAAGGATATAATGCTGCCGGATAGCAGAGCAGGCACGGATGGCTGAAGGTGGCGCGATGCTGCCGGCTTCTCCAGGCGCTGTCCTCTGCTTGCTCGTCTGCACGATCACGGCGGCGGGTTCCAGATCCAGCGATGCGAAGGGCTTCGCTGAAGAAAAGAAAATCGAATATGCAGCCCGTGAGCCCTGCTTATATACACGTGGCCACGCCCCACCTGTAGGCAAATGAAGCCAGGTGGTCGCCACGTCACGCGGGCTCACCGATAGGCTGCTGCAGTTGCCAGCAGAGCAGCCAATAGCACGCTGGAATAGCCTGCTATGGTCTGCCAGGCTGCCGCACTGCGTTGACAATGTTACAAAATTAAGGATCATTTTAGGTTTTTCAGAAATCTCGAAGAAAGAATACTTTCCCGTAGCGTAAGGAACTTACGCAATACGAGAGAACCTCTCGTAAGAGAACCCCGTCGTGACTCGCGAGTGAACGTTTGTGCAGCTGTAACCGTATCCGTGTTCACTCTTAAAGGGACAGATGTCGAATAAACTGCTGCTGTCTCTGAGTTTCTCTTTGTCTTGTGGTGTTTGATGAACCTTTATGACACTCACTGCTCTTGAATGACTAACTTTTGCAACCTTAAGTGTAAGGATTAATCTAATTTAATGTATTCAGGGAAGACTAATATTAATTTACATTTGATTTCTTATTAAATGTCTTTAGTATTTCTTATCTCAATACTAATGTTAGACCTACCTGAAAATTTGTTTTTAAAAACAAAAATGCACTGCATGATCAAATATTTAGGTGAGATAATTATATACATTTATTATATACATTTATTTGGGAAAGGTGGCCTACAGTAGCCTTAAGTTATCTCATTTTCTAAAATAAACACTTGGTGGTTCTTCAAGATCTTGAAGTTAATTTAGAGTTAGTTTCATTTCTACAAATGGTGCAAACTCTGCAAGATTATAGATAAAAGATTGCCATTCCCCTGCCATTCTGTGATCAGCAGTGATCGGCAATCGGCAGATCATGATCTTGGTGATCGGTAATCGGTGATCGGCCCCAAAAATGCTGATCGGAGCATCTCTAGTTATGACAGTTCATTATCTGATTATCTCTTGATCACGGCACCTGTTAGTGGGTGGGATATATTGGGCAGAAAGTGAGCATTTTATTCTCAAAGTCAATGTGTTAGAAGCAGGAAAAGTGGACAAGCGTGAGTGAGTGAGTTTGACAAGGGCCAAATTGTGACGGCTAGACGATTGGGTCAGAGCATCTCCAAAACTGCAGCTCTCGTGGGGTGTTTCTGGTTTGCAGTGGTCAGTATCTATCAAAAGTGGTCCATGGAAGGAACAGTGGTGAACCGGCGACAGGGTCATCATTGATGCATGTGGAGAGTGAAGGCTGGCCGATGTGGTCTGATCAAACAGACGAGCTACTGTAGATCAAATTGCTCTATTCAATTAAATTCAAATCAGTTAATGCTGGTTCTGATAGAAAGTTATCAGAATACACAGTGCATCGCAGTTTGTTGCTGAAAGCGCCAACAGTGGGCACGTGAGCAACAGAACTGGACCATGAAGCAATGGAAGAAGGTGGCCTGGTCTGATGAATCATGTTTTCTTTTACATCATGTGGTTGGCCGTGTGCGTCACTTTCCTGGGGAAACACATAGCACCAAGATGCACTATGGGAAGGCAGTGTGACGCTTTGGGCAATGTTCTGTTGGGAAACATTGGGTCCTGCCATCCATGTGGATGTTACTTTGACACTTACCTATCTAAGCATTGTTGCAGACCATGTACACCCTTTCATGGAAATTGTATTCCCTGGTGGCTGTGGCCTCTTTCAGTGGGATAATGCACCCTTCCACAAACTGAAAATGGTTCAGGAATGGTTTGAGGTGTTGACTTGGCCTCCAAATTCCCCAGAGCTCAATCCAGTCGAGCATCTGTGGGATGTGCTGAACAAACAAGTCCGATCCATGGAGGCCCCACCTCGCAATGTATAGGACTTAAAGGATCTGCTGCTAACATCTTGGTGCCAGATACCACAGCACACCTTCAGGGGTCTAGTGGAGACCATGCCTCGACTATAATATACATTTTAGTTTTAAATAATTCAAATAAACATTATATATAAATATAATATTAAACTAAATAATTAAAATGTAATGTAAAGTAAAATAAAATAAAATGTATGTATTTTATATTATTTGTACTATTCCTAGTTTAATCTGTATTTTAAGGTAAAGGTACATAATTGACATACTGTACCACTACAGATTAAACTAGCAATTAAACAAATTCAACAAGTAACATTAAGACAAACTTAAGATGAATAAAGAAATAATAATAATAAACGTGTTGATACTGAGCACAGCTCTCTCTCTTTTGTGCATTTCTCTTTCTCCATATTAGTAAGTATCATCACGTTTTGTCTCCTGGCTGATAGATCACATGATCACTGTCAGCCTTACCGGTGTATATATCTAGATTTATAGGTACCCATAATGCCTGTGGAACGTGATATGCCACTGGAGGTGGGGGGTGTTGTCACAAGACAGAAAGGTGAAGGAGAAATTGAGCAGGAATCGAACATTTCCTGCTGTGAAACTGCTTGCAGCTACGTGTTTGTGATGTCTTGCTGATATAAGAGGTCGAGAGTGAAGTCAGTTCAGCATGTTTGCTCTTCACAAATACAGCAGTTTTATACATTTTAATCCTCAGTATATGATCTCCAGTGGGATCCGTGCACATCTCAGTATGTTTATTAACAGAAATACATGGACATGCAGTGGACACAGGCTACGACTATGAAGTGCCATCCTTATGACACTTCATCCATCCGTTCTCAAATGATCTTTGAATGACAGGAGGAGTTGAAAGAGTGTAAACATGTTTGACCAGCAACATTCATCAGAGACAGACGAGGGTCATTAATAGTACAGATGTGTATATATAGCTGCTGCCTGTGAAGCATGACATTGTGGAGATGGATGGTCATCCATGGAATGCATCCATTTAGAAAGAGGGTGAAAGAGAGAAGAAAGGATGGTGAGAGACAGTATACTCTATCCTTAATTTATTTATTTATTTATTTTAATATTTTATCATACTATAATTTTATTTTGGTTTTACCTTTTTTTAGTTTTTTGTTTGTTTGTCGTTTTGATGTCAAAACTAGTATATGAAAATTGTGTTGGTCCTTTTGGTGCCAAAACAACCCTGACCCTTTGAGGCATGGACAACACTAGACCCCTGACGGTGTGCTGTGGTATCTGGCACCAAGATGTTAGCAGCAGATCTTTTAAGTCCTGTAAGTTGCGAGGTGGGGCCTCCATGGATCGGACTTGTTTGTTCAGCACTTCCCTTGTTCAGCCATCCACGTGATGTAAAAGAAAACGTGATTCATTAGACCAGGCCACCTTTTTACATCGCTTGCGTGCCTACTGTTGCCACTTTCGGCAGTGGACAGAGGTCAGCATGGGTACCTTGACTGGTCTGCGGCTGTGCAGCCCCATACACAACAAACTGTGATGCACTGTGTATTCTGACACCTTTCTATCAGAACCAGCATAAACTTTAAAAGCAATTTGAGCTACAGTAGTTTCGTCTGTTTGATCGGACCACAGCCTTCACTCCCACGTGCCTCAATGAGCCTTGGCCACCCATGACCCTGTCGCCGGTTCACCCCGCCGGTTATTTCCTTGGAGCACTTTTGATAGTTTCTGACCCAGTCGTCTACACATCACATTTTGGCCCTTGTCAAACTCGCTCAAATCCTTACGCTTGTCCACCCACTAATAGGTGCCGTGATCAAGAGATAAAATGACATAAGTCATGTTATGCCTGATCGGTGTATGCAAGTGTAAAAATAATATAATTTATAATATATAATTTGAAACTTAGCCCTCATTAAGTCTAAATAAAATGCAAAAATACACTCACCTAAAGGATTATTAGGAACACCTGTTCAATTTCCCATTAATGCAATTATCTAATCAACCAATCACATGGCAGTTGCTTCAATGCATTTAGGGGTGTGGTCCTGGTCAAGACAATCTCCTGAACTCCAAACTGAATGTCAGAATGGGAAAGAAAGGTGATTTAAGCAATTTTGAGCGTGGCATGGTTGTTGGTGCCAGACGGGCCGGTCTGAGTATTTCACAATCTGCTCAGTTACTGGGATTTTCACGCACAACCATTTCTAGGGTTTACAAAGAATGGCGTGAAAAGGGAAAAACATCCAGTATGCGGCAGTCCTGTGGGCGAAAATGCCTTGTTGATGCTAGAGGTCAGAGGAGAATGGGCCGACTGATTCAAGCTGATAGAAGAGCAACTTTGACTGAAATAACCACTCGTTACAACCGAGGTATGCAGCAGAGCATTTGTGAAGCCACAACACGCACAACCTTGAGGCGGATGGGCTACAACAGCAGAAGACCCCACCGAGTACCACTCATCTCCACTACAAATAGGAAAAAGAGGCTACAATTTGAACAAGCTCACCAAAATTGGACAGTTGAAGACTGGAAAAATGTTGCCTGGTCTGATGAGTCTTGATTTCTGTTGGCGTAAACAGAATGAGAACATGGATCCATCATGCCTTGTTACCACTGTGCAGGCTGGTGGTGTAATGGTGTGGGGGATGTTTTCTTGGCACACTTTAGGCCCCTTAGTGCCAATTGGGTATCGTTTAAATGCCACAGCCTACATGAGCATTGTTTCTGACCATGTCCATCCCTTTATGACCACCATGTACCCATCCTCTGATGGCTACTTCCAGCAGGATAATGCACCATGTCACAAAGCTCGAATCATTTCAAATTGGTTTCTTGAACATGACAATGAGTTCATTGTACTAAAATGGCCCCCACAGTCACCAGATCTCAACCCAATAGAGCATCTTTGGGATGTGGTGGAACAGGAGCTTCGTGCCCTGGATGTGCATCCCACAAATCTCCATCAACTGCAAGATGCTATTCTATCAATATGGGCCAACATTTCTAAAGAATGCTTTCAGCACCTTGTTGAATCAATGCCACGTAGAATTAAGGCAGTTCTGAAGGCGAAAGGGGGTCAAACACAGTATTAGTATGGTGTTCCTAATAATCCTTTAGGTGAGTGTATAAAAAAATTTAATAAAAATAAAGGTTTAAAGTGCTGCGTTGGTCATTTCAAATAGGTCAGGAAGTGAGGCAGGACTGCCTTTAAAAAAAGCCCCTGGTGATTATCAACTTTAGTGCAAAGATAAACCAGATCGAAATGAAAAGCACTTTATTTTTGATTTTTGGGCTGTGTCCACATGCTAAATATATATTTCTGAGTACCTCCCACATGCTGTGTGTATTTACAGGCAGATGGGCCGTATGTTTACTGATCTTGGCTAACTGTTTGTGTGTATGTGTGTATTTAGAGGCAGTTGGCGAGTCTGTTGACCGATTTGGGCCTGACGAGTTCTGCGCTGCTAATCTATGAACGACTGGAACTCTGGGAGGATGCAGTTGTCTGCCTGGAGAGGATGGGACAGCACGGCAAGGTACGCTACTCGCATACAACCAATCAGTTCAAATGAATAGGCCTGCCCCCAACTCATGCCACTGGTTGAGCCAGTGTTTCCATGTCGGTTCAAATGACCAGATCAGTGATTTGATAGTCCCAGTTGACTCTTTAGTCCCAGTGTTTACTCTTCAGGGAAATCAGTCTACAAATGAATTACTTACAGTTGTCTCTACATATTAAGATGGGATAAGAGAAAGTGACTTCTGTTAAAGGTCTTGAAGAGCAATTACATTTTTCCTTTGTCACATCCATCTCTCATCCTGCTTTCTTCTTTTCTCCTTATGAGCTCCTGTCAGCATGCTCTAACAACACATCTGTGTGTGTTTGTGTCTATTGGTGCAGTTTTCTGGAAGCTATTTCACAGCTTTATTAAGTTACCGTCCACTTTGTGTACCAATCAGATTATAGGGTACATCTGAGGTCAATAAAACCTCCCAATCACCCCCAATCTGAGTTGTAATATTATAAAAATGTACTGACATCAATCCACTCTACTCTAGTACCCGAGGTACTGATTCTCACTCTACCTTTCCCTGCGCTCACTTTAAAGTTTAAGTCATAAACTGCAGGTATGCATAGAAAATAAAATAAAAGATAGAATACAGAGACAGGCGAAAGGGAGTGACGCTTCATATAAGAAGAAAGAAATGATAACATTTGTGAAATATGAAAGAGAAAGTGAGACATCAAGGCTGGAATGGGAAGAAATGTTTTGCTGATGGATTAACCAATGAGATACTGTGTTTGTTTAATGAGTGAACATCTTCAGAGCATGAGGGACTTTGGGATGTGTACTGTTGTTTATTTAATTTGAGTTAATTGCATTGTCCCACTACAGCTGGCATGTGTAGTTACAAATTACTGTAGGAATTTACTGTTTGGAGGCTATTTTCATAAATTTCCATTTTGGTGTCCTATTACCATTTTTTTCTCAAAGCATAAGAGCCATAAATCCAATACAAAAAAAATAAATAAAATGTCATTTTAATTAACAAAACTTCTCAATTTCAAAACCATATCAGTCACAATTGTAAAATGAATAGAAAATAAATTTTATAATATTTAGCTTAACCTCTTGAGGTTGATGATGAAAGTTCTCTTACGAGAGGTTATCTCGTATTGCGTAAGTTACTTACGCTACGGGAAAGTATTCTTTCTTCGAGAACTGAAAAACCACAAAATGATCCTTAATTTTTGTAATATTGTCAACGCAGTGTGGAAGCCAGGCAGACCATAGCAGGCTATTCCAGCGTGTCTATTGGCTGCACGGCTGGCAACTGCTGCAGCCTATCGGCGAGCCCGCGTGACGTGGCATCCTTCACGCCTAATTTGCCTACAGGTAGGGAGTGGCCACGTGTATATAAGCAGGGCTCGCAGGCTGGAAATTCTATTTTTTCTTCAGCCAAGCCCTGCGCATCGCTGGATCTGGAACCGCCGCCATCGAACCCAGCAGAAACGAGCAAGCAGAGGACAGCGCCTGAAGAAGCCGGCCGTATTTGCCACCTTCAGCCATCCGTGCCTGCTCTGCTATCCGGCGACAAATATCCTTTATTGCACGTGTTGTCGCCGTTGCGTCACACCTTTTTCAAAAAAAGCACGAGCGTTTGTTGCAAAATGCCTCGTTCCACCTGCGGCTCGTGGAGACCGCCACGTGATCTGCGCTCTCTGTCTGGGCCGTGACCACGCCGCTGCCGCACTCCTCTCCGACGGATGCCCAGAGTGCGAGGAACTCTCGATGTCGACCCTGCGGGCTCGGCTCGAGCAGTTCGAGGACAACATCCCTCCACTTGTCCCTGTCGGGCCGCGCAAGAAGAAGCGCTGCTCGCAGCGAACACCGGAACCGGAGTCAGCGATGAAAAGCTCGCCGGAACCTCTCCCGCCAGCTTCTCTCTCACCTTCCCCGCCCCCACCCCTGGTCGCCATGTCTGTCGTCACCTCCGGGGATGAGGCGGATGTGGCTGCAGACCGTGCTGACAGCTGCTCCATCCTGGCCTCTGATAGCGAGGATTGGTCTTCCGCAGCCTCTTCTGTCCGGACTTCCGGGCGTACTCGAGCGGGTGAGGACGCAGAGCTCTTACGCCTTCTCACCCGGGCTGTCGAACAGCTAGGCCTCGAGGTCTCCACCAAAGGTGACGGCGCCGAACAGGCTCGACGGATGTTTCCTGAACAGTCGCCGCCGAGCGCCCACCTCCAGGACTGCACCCTTTCTGCCAGAGCTTCACGAGGAGCTCTCCAAGTCCTGGAACGCACCGTTTTCCGCGAGGGTCTCATCTCAAGCTTCTTCGACGCTCTCACAAGTTGACGGCGCTGCTGAGAAAGGCTACAACGCCATCCCTCCGGTGGATGAGGCGGTCGCAGCGCACCTTTGCCCGCCCTCTGGCTGGCGCTCAAAGGCTGCCCTTCCGTCCAAGGCCTGCAGAACTACGTCATCCCTGATCGGCCGCGCTTTCTCCGCCTCCGGTCAGGCTGCGTCTGCCCTCCACTCCATGGCTGTGCTGCAAATCCTCCAAGCTAATCTCCTCCGCGATCTGGACGAGAAAAGCGGGGATTCGGAGTTGGTTACGGATGTGTGAAGCGCGACGGACCTGTCCCTTCGCGCCACAAAATCCGCTGCACAGGCCCTCGGTCGGTGCATGGCCTCTCTCACAGTCGTAGAGAGGCACCTCTGGCTAACGCTCGCTGACATGAGAGAAGCGGAGCGCGCAGCGTTTCTCAACGCCCCACTCTCCCCATCCGGCCTCTTTGGCCTTTTCCTGTCAGTCCCCACTATTGTGGCTACTGCAGATGGTTCTCACGCAGCCAACGAGCCGGCAAAATCGCCTTCTCGCCTGTTTCCAACCGCCGTTTTTACGGCAAACCAGAGAAATCACAAAAGATGCATTATGTCTGGTTGCACGGCTCACGCCGTATGCGTTTCAAATGCAGTAAATGTGCCCACTTTTCTGTGTTCACCACTGCACCCAAGCACTGTAAATCCCGTGTCTCTCACTCACATAAAGCGGCCACCAGCCGCTCGAGTGCTAGAGTTAGGTCACGTGTCCGCCTCCCTGCGCCCACACCTACTCAACACACGCACTGTTACACAGCCCCTCTTAACCGGTCATGTTCCAAGCATAAGTGCTGTGCCCGCTCAAGCGCGCTCACACATTCTCACGAACATTCTGCCCCCGACGCCGCCACCGCGCGTCGTGCCACACACCGCGTGTTTCTCGCTCAAGGTGGCCGGGACTCCACGTGTAGGGCCACACACCAAGCGTTCCCCGCTCGAAGCGGCCGGGACACAGTGTGTAGGGCGGCCAGCCATCGCAAGCGATCGGCTGGCCCGAAGCACAAAGAGCTTGCGCGCCCGCCCCTCCCAGTCAGGCTATCGAACCCGCGAAGTGCGGCGTTCAGAGCCCGGAGGCCATTCTGCCCCTGGCAGCACACGCGAGAGCGTGGGAAGCCATCCCGGGTGCGTCAGAATGGGTGCTGAGAACAGTAAAGCTAGGCTATACTCTGCAATTCGCTCGCCGCCCTCCGCACTTTTCTGCGCATACAGAGACGAGAGTGAACGAGGAAGTAGCACATCTACTTCGAGCAGAAATAGCGACGCTGCTGTGAAAAGGGGCTATAGAACCGGTTCCCCATTCTATGAGCGAGTCTGGCTTTTTACAGCCATTATTTCCTCGTTCCAAAGAGGGATGGGTCGCTCAGACCGATTCTGGATCTGAGGCGTCTGAACAAAGCTCTTATGAAAAGACCGTTCAAGATGCTCACGACCAAGCAGATCCTCGCGCACGTTCGCCCGAGAGACTGGCTTATCTCCCTCGATTTGAAAGGGGATTTGAACGGAATAATACCCCGTCACAGGCCATTCTTGAGATTTGCCTTCGACGGTCAGGTATATCAGTACACCGTCCTTCCATTCGGCCTGTCGCTAGCACCCCGTACATTTACGAAGTGCATGGACGCGGCCCTCGCTCCCCTGAGAAGGCAGGGGATGAGGATTTTGAATTATTTGGACGATTGGCTCATTCTAGCACTGTCAGAGGCCGAGCTCCTCGCCCACAGGGCAGTGCTACTCAGCCATCTAGACAGCCTGGGGCTCACGGTCAACTGGACCAAGAGCTCATTAGTGCCCACGCAGTCAACCTCATTTCTGGGTCTGGATCTGGACACTGTGGCAATGTCAGCCCGCCTGTCACCGCGGCGCGCACGCCGAATCCAAGGCATGGCTGCGTCCTTCAAACCGGACAGCACCGCACCTCTCAAAGCTTTTCAGAGGATGCTGGGAGGTATGGCCTCAGCTGCACCAGTGCTCCAGCTGGGTCTACTGCGCATGCGCCCACTGCAACGCTGGTTAAACGCCCAAGTGCCTCACAGAGCCTGGGCGTCCGGAGGCTTTCGAATCAGAGTGACTCAGAGCTGCACTTCAGCACTGGAGCCCTGGTTAGTAGCCGACTGGTACCAGCAGGGGGTGACGATGGGGGCCATCTCACACCGCAATGTTATCTCGACAGACGCTTCCACCTCAGGCTGGGGCGCTGTTTTCGAGGGCAGACCGGCCTCTGGTCATGCCGGGAGAAATTCCTCCACATAAATTGTTTGGAGATGATGGCGGTCGAGAACGCGCTCAGGCACTTTTTCCCTCTCATACGGGGACACCACGTGCTAGTCGCATGTGAACCGACAGGGCGGTGTCAGGTCCAGGTGTCTGGGCAAACTGACGGAACGCCTTCTCGTATGGGCACACAGCTCGCTGAGGGCCGCGCACGTGCCAGGCCGCCTCAATGTCGGCCCGGACAAGCTGTCCAGGGGCCTCATTCCCCCAGGGGAATGGTCCCTGCACCACCAGACAGTCCAGCATTTATGGCGCCTATTCGGCAGAGCGGAGGTTGACCTCTTTGCGACAAGAGAGAACGCTCGCTGCCCGATGTTCCTATCGAAGAGCGAGGATGCGCTGTCCCAGCCCTGGCCCAGCCTCCCGCTGTATGCTTTCCTGCCGGTTTCCCTATTGCCTCAGGTCATAGCGAAAGTCAGGGAGACGCGCCGCCCGGTGCTCCTCATAGCGCCGCGCTGGGAGAACCAAGTATGGTACCCAGAGCTGGTGAGGTTGTCGCACTCACCCCCCTGGCCAGTCCCGCTGAGAAGAGATCTCCTCTCTCAAGCTGGAGGGTCGGTCTGGCATCCCCATCCGGAGCGCTGGTCTCTGCATGTATGGGTGACCAACGGATACCCGTTGACCTGCCCGAAGGGGTTGTGAACACGATCACACATTCTAGAGCTCCCTCGACGAGGCGGCTATATAGTTCCAAGTGGTCGGTGTTTACTAAGTGGTGTGTTGCAAAAGGTTTGGATCCACAGGAATGTGGGGTCCAGCAGGTGCTCTCCTTCCTCCAAGAGCTGTTGGAATTGGGCAGGTCCCCTTCCATGCTCAAAATCGCAGCATTCGCTCAGACGACGCTCGGCCGCGCGCTAGGAAGGAACGAGCTCATTATCCGTTTCCTCAGAGGAGCTAGACGGATGAATCCCCCGCGACCCCCCCTCGGTTCCTATCTGGGATTTGTCCTTGGTCTTGGAGGCCCTGAAGGCTCATCCCTTTGAACCGCTCGAGGCTGTGGAACCAAAGCTCCTTTCGCTCAAAACCGCGTTTCTGATAGCTCTGGCTTCAGTAAAACGCGTGGGGGATCTGCACGCGCTCTCCGTGAGCCCGGCGTGTCTTGAATTCGGTCCGAATGACTCCAAGGTCATCCTCAGGCCGAGGCATGGTTATGTCCCCAAAGCGATCGGTACTCCCTTTAGGGTGCAGGTCATCTCCCTCTCGGCTCTGCCAGCATCCGATGAGGGGGACGGTGGCAACGTCCTCTGCCCTGTCAGGGCGTTGAGAGTTTGTCACACGCTCCGCCGCCTTCAGGCGTTCTGAGCAGCTCTTTGTTTCGTTCGGTGGGCGCACTAAGGGGCGCACCTAAGGGTTTCGCCGCCTCGAAACAGAGCCTGTCCAGGTGGATAGTGGACGCGATTGCAGCAGCTTACGTCTTCAAACACCTGCAGTGCCCCTATTCGCAAGATAGGGTGTTGTGTTCACCTATCAGTACAATGAAGTGTTTTTTTACATGTGTTGGCCCGTTTTCTCTACCGGCCACCTGTCCCCAGCTTTGTTTTTCCCCAGTCTCCCTGGGATACATATGCTATAGGCTCGGCGTGGACAAAGAGTTCCTGTAGCGTAAGTAACGCAATACGAAAGAACCTCTCGTAAGAGTTAGTATTGCGTTCCTTGCCGTGCGCCCCACGGGCTTTTAAGCTTCAGACTACAAAAACCGAATTTCCAGCCTGCGAGCCCTGCTTATATACACGTGGCCATGCCCTACCTGTAGGCAAATTAGGCGTGAAGGGCGCGGAGCGCCCTCATTGGATGCCATGTCACGCGGGCTCGCCGATAGGCTGCAGCAGTTGCCAGCCGTGCAGCCAATAGACACGCTGGAATAGCCTGCTATGGTCTGCCTGGCTGCCGCACTGCGTTGACAATATTACAAAAATTAAGGATAATTTTGTGGTTTTTCAGTTCTCGAAGAAAGAATACTTTCCCGTAGCGTAAGTAACTTACGCAATACTCGTTCCCTCTTCTAGAGAGAACCGAGGTTACGTTAAGTAACCGAGTATCGTTTTCTGAAGGTTAAGCACCTGCTTTCGTTACCTTCCTATTTATAAAAAGCACCTAGAAACGTGTACCATCTAAGTTAAGAAAACAGTTGTCATTAAAAATAAAGGGTTTTCTTGTAGTTAGCCCCAAACTATTACCAGAATTTACCATGGTAAACATGGTATCTGGCACAAGAATGTTTGTTTCCCTTCTGAAACTCCCAGCCTGTTATTAGCAGTGACACTTACAACCTGGCTTGGATTAGCATCCATTTGTGTTGTTGGCAGTCATGAGATCCAGCCGTGCCTGACTGGGCTACACAAACCTTGCCGGATATAACGGCACTGTGTTGTTTGTGGGCAATGGGAAATGTGCAGTTAATAATGGCCCTAAGGAACAAAGGAGCATTCATTTGCTGTCAAAACCATGGGTCTCTCTCTCTCTCTCTTTTTCTCTCTCTTTTTCTCTCTCTCTCTCTCTCTCTCTCTCTCTCTCTCTCTCTCTCTCTCTCTCTCTCTCTCTCTCTCTCTCTCTCTCTCTCTCTCTCTCTCTCTCTCTCTCTCTCTCTCGTCTTATCATTGTTGTTCTAATAAAACAGAAATATGACACTTTTGTACCCAAGTAAATAGCTTATTCATCTTCTGTCTGGGCCTTCAGGTTTTTAGCTTTCTTTTTTTTATGTAACTATTGTGTCGAGTAGGAAGAGCTATTGTTCCCACCTCGGAAATAAATAAGCACCCAAATAGAAGTGCTGGCCAAGCAATGTGAATTGTAGTGCCGCCCACCCTCTCTCCCACTACGTCTTCAGTTTTAAGTGTTTGCAAAAAGCCCTTTATCCATCCATCCCCATGAGCACCAGCAGGGGTGGAAGGGCAGGAGCCGATGTGAGATGCACTGTAATATAGCGCAGCGTCCAGCGTATTTCAGAGTGAAGCCACATTCACAGTGACTGTACAAGGGCATGTGTTAACAGCAGCACAATTTTACCAGCTAGATCTGGAGATTTTTACTTTGAGAAGCCGTTTCATGGCTGTAGCTCAGTACTGGTCAGTCCTATCATGTCAAGTTCTCATATTCAAAAGGGTTTGTGGCCAAAGCCTAGTGGTTATCGCACTTTCTCAATATGTGAAGGTCCATTGTTTCTCATTTTGGACACAAAGTCTTAAGACTGCCTGAATCCTGTTCTCCAAAATATTTTTCTTTCTCTTCTGCCAAAAACTTTTTTTGGCCTTTTGTTTGCCGAATTATGATTTTCTTTTTTTTAGGAACTGTTTTAGTAATGTGGTTAATTATATAAAAATTATGTAGCAACATACTTGTCATCACTTGAATTCTTGCACACTATGGCCAAAAGTATGTGGACACCCAAACACCACACCCAATTACAAAAACATTGGCCTTAATAGGGACTATCAGTAACACTTTACAATAAAGTCCCATTATTCAAATTAATGCACTAACTAACATTAACAATGAGAAATCAAGCATTCTGCGTTAGTTCAGGCAGGCCATGTAGTCAAGCTCCGCTATCAGCTTCCAATTCAATCCCCGCCCATATCAGCTGATCCGATTCCTATGCACTCAATTGGCAACTCTCAAACAGAGTGAATACTTAAACGCAGATTAAGTTCAGTCTGCCTGCTTGGCTGCTTCCACTGCACGCTGCTTTGCAACCCACCTCGACCCCAGTTTAACTTAATCAATGTCTTTTCTGTTGTCATTGATGCATGCTCTGTTCTCAATGGGGGATTTATGCTGCCCTCCCAATTTAAAAAAATGGGAGCTTCTCCCCAGTTCTCCCTGTCTTGGCTTTTCATGGAGCTCATGAAAAGGATGGGAAATTTCGAACAGAGCCATATGGCCAAATGTAAATTTTGCTAAATATGCCAATAAAAAACTTGACTAAAAGTTTGTCTATGTTGTTTTTGACTTAAGTGGACCTGATTGAAATACATTTACAACAGATACAGATAGAACAGATACAACATTTGAACTAAGAATGTATGTTTCATTTTAGTTCATGTTAACTATTGGTAACAATTGGAACCTTTATTGTAAAATGTTAACAAATGATCTGAAGAATTAAATTCATCCCAAAGGTGTTCAATAGAGTTTAGGTCTAGCTTTGTGCGGAACATTCCAGTTCTTCCGCACCAGATTGAGTATATCATTCCTTGTGATGCTGGAATAGAATAGAAAAGTCCCTCCCTAAATTGATCCAGCAAAGTTTCATCACACAATTCCATGTAATGTCTCTACATGACAGGGTATCTTTACTGGAATTAAGTGACCTAGTCAAACCCTATAATTTGAAAGAGGTCTCCAAACTTTTTGTCATGTACGCTTTCCAATGTGAGGATTAAATTAGTCAAAGTTGATTTAATCTGGTGGAACTTTCTCTTTCAGGCTGAGGAGATTTTGAGACGTGAGCTGGAGAAAAAGGAGACGGCGTCACTTTACTGTCTGTTAGGGGACGTGCTGAAGGATCCGCAGTATTATGACCGTGCATGGGAGCTTTCCAAACACCGCAGTGCACGTGCCCAACGGTCCAAAGCTCTGCATCACCTGCGCCACAAAGAATTTCAGCAGTGCGTGGAATGTTTTGAACGTTCGCTGCAAATCAACACAATGCAGGTATGACGTGCACTAGTGTATAACTTTATAGTACTTAACCATGCATCCTTCTTTCCTGCAAACTTGAAGATGTTAACCACTCATACCCCTTTCCACTGAAATGATGCAGGTGTTCAGCTGGGGATTCTGCAAACTTTTGTCAGATTTAGCCAGCGTTTCTGTAGACCATTATGCTGTCATTCGGTTCTCATTTCAGTGTTTCAACATAACAAATATCGATTAACTCAAATGTGTAGTTCACGTCGATTTGTTTGAATGAAAATCGGTTTTCTCTTTAACATTCGCCGACACTCCCCTCTGGCCTCCCGTAGTTCCGAATGGGCTCAGCCCGTCCCCCGCGTGTTTGCCATAGAGATACACAAACAACAAGGACCATGTCATCTTACAACGTACAGTGTCATTCGTAATTGGTTCGGGTTTTCGGCGTCAGTCGCAGAACAAACAATACCCCGCTGCAAAGTGTGTTTCAAGTTTGAACAGTACTGCACTACTCGTTTGAGCTGCGCGGACATATCTAGCAATAATAGACAGCGCAGCGGGAGCTCACACACGGGCCGATCTCATGACACAGTTACTACACCGAGCTGGGAGATCCAGTGAGAAAGCGTTTGAATTCACCACAGAATTAATAACATCGCTACTGCAAGATCGGCGCAGAATTCTGTTATAAACCACAGATATCAGATCAAACACAGCTGATGTGGAAACCAGGAGAAATTTTTGAGACAACATGAGCAAAGATCAGGGGTTTCAGTCACAAATCACCAACATTCACCATGATTTACTGATGATTTACTAGTTAACGGCACATGGATTTAATATTGTTGTCATTATTCATCTCACGGTTCGTACAACCTTTTGAGATTGAAATTCAAGCACTTTTCAAGGGTTTTCAGGAGCTTCACGCTTTTTCCAGCACTTCAAAGATCTAAATATTATCCAATTTTAATGTTATTTTTAATGTGATGATTTGTAAAACTAAAAGTTTAAAAGGGTATTGTGGAAGAAATGGTTGAATGTTTTTTAAAAAGAATAAATTCCTTAATTTTTAAAAAATAAATAATTCCTGAATAATAATCACTGAAGCTGTTGGTCAGTTCAGTGCAAGACTATTAAAGAACAATGGTAACCTATATTTAATAAGAGCAGAATATTAACATTTTCCCTATAATTTTTAGGCACGTTACTGTTGTTAATAAAAGTTAATTTTATCTGCATATCAATTTATAAACCTTTGTTATGTAGTATATTGTATATTGCAAAAGATCTGGGGCCTCATTTATAAACGTTGCGTACGCACAAAAGAAGGCGTACGCCGCTCTCTACGCAATAATTGGTATTTATAAAAAGCAAACTTGACGGGAAAATGTGCGGTCCTTCACGCAAGCTCTGACCCAGGCGTACGCACAAAAACGGGTGAAATGAGAAATGGCGACACCGTCGGCAGATGGAAGGAACACGTGAAAGTGTGTGAAACTGTAGACCGTTGTGCAAAAGAAATGGCAATACTGCCTCTCATAAATAACATGAAGACTTCACAAAGCAAGTCTTACAATTAACAGCCTACACGAACACCCGTTTGATCGATCTGCAGTGCAAAACAAACAAAATCAAACGAAAATTACAACAGAAATGCAAATTAACACATATTTGCAAAAAGAAAAGTGAAATTTGTTCTGCAATAATATTGGCATATTATGCAATTCATCCTCATAAATAATATGGTAAACAGAACGAAATAGCTAATGTACGAAACTGATATTCTCGTCAATGTGTCCGTCTGGCGGAGCAGATATAGATGCAATTAGATAGACAGATAGATAGATAATTAGGGAGATACAGTACATATATTTAGATAGATAGATAGATAGATAGATAGATAGATAGATAGATAGATAGTTAGATAGATAGATAGATAGATAGATAGATAGATAGATAGATAGATAGATAGATAGATAGATAGATAGATAGATAGATAGATAGATAGATAGATAGATAGATAGATAGATAGATAGATAGATAGATAGATAGATAGATAGATAGATAGATGGAGATGGATGCTGATAAAATAACGTATGACGTATGTCTCAACCATTCAGAAAGCTGCAAGTTACATTACATTTGCACTGAACTATTTCCCATTTCCACGTAGATTATAACCAACATCTGTAGCTTGTCAGATGCAATTAAATGGACGAAAATAAAATGCCCTATCACAATGCGTAATGACGCACAATGGCTGATCTTGCGCTCTTAGAAGATGTGGCAAATGGAAGGATTCGGAGTGAACGCATCTTCACACAGCAAGAAGACTTGCTGGCAAACGAGGACACACTCTGGCGATGGAGCGCTAGACGCTTTTTTGCCTCAACTTTGATGTCCGACCATTTCTTTTTTATTTCGGCCATGGTCTGAGGTTGTGAGGCTACAGCATTTACGGCGTCTACAACCTTTTGCCATTCAAGTGCCATTTTGGCATTAGTAATGCCCACACTGTGCCCTCCAAAACAACATTTTTATCCTCTTTTCAACCTTACCAACGATAATTTCTACTTCACATTGAGTGAAGTTAAGTTTTTTTTTATTTCCTCTCTGTGTTTGCCATGATTTCGCAATCGATGAATATTAACTTGTGGGCGTTTCACGGACTATTTATGGGCAACTATGGGCGTGACATGAAGCCGCAAAAGCTGCGCTATATTTAGAATTGATTGTGATTTATTAAGGGAAAACTGCGTAGGATGTGCGTGCGCACGGTTTTATAAATCCGAATATATCTGTGCGTACGCACGTCCTATGTTTCATCCGTACGCCACTTCTGACGCAAATCCTACGCAAAGTTTTATAAATGAGGCCCCTGGTGCCTATTTATTGCTTACCATGGAATACCAGGATTTATTCACATGCTGAAAGTTTTGGACCCCAGGTATGTGCTATCAAGCCGCAAATATTTTTAAACAAAATAAAGTTAAAACTTGTTTTGAACAATTTCTTTATCTGCAGATTGATTTGAAGTAGGAGGGGGAAAAAAATCGATTTAAATTGTAAATCAGATTTTGGGTGAAAAAATCTGGGATTTGTTTTTAGGCCATATCGCCCAGCCCTAGGTTTAATAAAGAAAATATGGTTACACTTTATTTGGTAACACTTTATTTTACAGTGTCCTTGTTAAATATGTTATATGTGCTTACCATAGTATTAACAGTAAATTATGCATAATTACATGCAACTAACACTCAACCAAAACCTAATCCTATAGTAAGTACTTGTTGTTAATTAATATTACTCAGTACTTAAATGTATAATTACACAGTAATAATGACACCTTAAAATAAAATGTAACTCTTTATTTTAAGGTGTCCTTGTTACAGTGTAATTATACATTTAAGTACTGAGTAATATTAATTAACTATGTGTAGTTACTATAGGGTTGGGATTAGGTTTGTTTTAGGGTTAGTTGCATGTAATTATGAATAATTTATAGTTATATAAACTATACTATAGTAACTACATGTAACGGGTATAACAATGGCATTGTAAAATAGTGTTACCGAACATTCTTAGCAATAAATTCAGATGTATTATTTGTAAATAAATATAGTAACAGTAATTGTAAATAATAAATGAAAGTACTGTGGTTTGAGTCTTAAGACTTTCATGAAAATATTTAACATTCAAATGTATTTTTTATGGCACTTTCAACCTATTGGTCAGCACTAATTACTAATACAATTCATAAAATAATTAGCATATATGTGAATTGATTGCTATTTTAGACGAACGGGCACAAAGTTGCTGGAGCCACTTGTGCAGTGCAACATTCTTCATATAGAGACAAGATTGTAGTAATGGGAGCAATCTATTTTTGCTTTGCTGGTTTTTTTTTTTTTTTTGGATGTTATGTGCTAGTATAGCTTTAGGGATCATGAAAGCAGCAAGGTCTAGAGAGCTTATTTAGAATTCTGTGCCATGCGCAAGACTCTGCAAAACACATGAGCACAGCAGTCAAACACGTCCATCTAGCATGTTTACATAGAAAAACAATGGGAAAGCAGTGCAGTGGAATGCAAAAACCTGTTCTGTGTGACCGTGACCACATGTTGACCACACATGCACAAGCTCTAGAAGATCACAAGGATGGATGTATAGAGAAGATTGGCAGAGTGCTGACAGAAAACGTCAAAAACACTGGGGTAGATAAAAAGCAAGACAGCAGCATGCGGATGAGTGGGATCATTCACCACAGAGTCCAAAAAAAGTGCACAGCTCCCTCTTTTTTTTCCCCTTACTCATTCTTCATTCCTCCCTTCATCCATAATGCAGAAGCACAGGCAGCAATAAGACGGAGTAATTTTCCTGAGGGACTCATTGATGACCCCAGCGTGATCTTTTACACTGCCTCGCAGCGCTGCCGCAGGGCCTCTCAGAGCTAATACTGCCTTCAGGCCTAGAACTGGAAGTTAGGACAGAGGAGTGCCTGAGAGATGCAAAGATGAGCACTCGGGAGAACAAACCAGGGATTTAAAACATAAGAAAAGTGAGATGGTGGTCCAGTGGGTTAAACCATGGAACTGATATGCAGAAGGTTGCTGGTTCGATCCCAGCGGTCACCACCAGTGTGTCCTTGAGCAAGGCACTTTACTCCACGTTGCTCCAGGGGGATTGTCCCTGTAATAAGGGCACTGTAAGTCGCTTTGGATAAAAGCGTCTGCCAAATGCATAAATGGTAATAAATGTAAAATAAGAAAGAGACCTATTCCTAGAGGTTCATGGGTTCAAAGAACATACATTTTAAGGGCCGAATAACACTTTTAAAAGACGGGTGAAGCACTTGGAGTCTCATCAATTTTCTCTCCACACTGTCTTCTCCGTCTTTTCTCTACAGTTGGGTGTGTGGTTCTCCCTGGGCTGTGCGTATTTTGCACTGGAAGGCTACGAAGGGGCCGCCAAAGCTTTCCAGAGATGCGTCGGACTGGAACCAGATGTAAGTCACACGGTCTTTGTAAGGAGATCAGTGTCATATGACCATAAAGAAAGGGCTTGTGCTTAGTTATTCAGTACTTGTGCTGTCGTATCTGATTTATGTCTTTCGTAATCAATAGGTTGTGTCTACGAATGCCTCCCTGTTTTTGTGCTTTCAGGCTTCTACTCACTTTTATGCACCTATAAAGCTCCATAAAACCAAGAACCCTATTAGATGTAGTACATGAGCCTCTTATGCTCCTAATGGTGTACTTAAAATTCAAATTTTGTCAAGAGGCAGGCTTAATATTCCGTCCAGGATACGAGTAAACAAGCTGTTAGGAAATATTCTCTTGATGTCTGGTTTCTTTTTTATTTCTATGGTTTATTTTGACACATGATTTCACCCGTGGACCTGATTCGTGGTTTCTCTCATCCTTTCAGAATTCAGAAGCATGGAACAACCTCTCCACGGCCTACATCAAACTGAGAATGAAGTGAGTATGAGTGTAAGCGCTTAAAAGAAAGGCTACATCAAAGAAGCTTTGTTTTTCTGGTGTTTTAATCCAATAAGAGTAGAACCAGCATTTAATTTTTTTCGATGAGGGTGTTTGTAATAAATACACTAAGTTAAGTTTTCCTTCAATATTTGGATAAGCTGTGACTCCAAAGGCAGCATAATATTATATATATATATATATATATATATATATATATATATATATATATATATGTCAGAATACATGGCTACTTTATAGCAATTTTAAATTTCTCAGTTACTAGTAAATAATAGTGAGCACTGCTCCCACACACTTATCTCTCAAACTGTAGATAAGCCCTATTCAGGTTCCGATTGACCTGATTTATGCTGCATTTCTGTGTTTCCCTCATCCTGCATCCGCTGGGGACCCTCCTTGCTTTTCAATTACTGCAGGAATGACTTTGGCAGCTGTAATTGCAAAGATAAATCTCCTCCGGGCTCTTGCGGTGTCTACCTCAGGAGCCAGCGCTTCGCCATGACTACCAACCCGCCAATATTAACCAGATTTGGAAGCTAAATGCCAGTTAGGATATTTGTTGCTTGACATGATTGGAAATTTTTGGCTGATTTCCTGCGAGGAACGAAGGTGTTTCCTGGAACACCACTGTAACGGCGTGCACCTGAGGGATTCTGCGAATGATTTCTCTCCTCGCCTCTGCTCCTCGTCCAATTAGCCCTGTGCACTCATCCCTGAGATGAGCCTTTGGAATCTTCTATTAAAACCTTATTATAGGGACCATAGAACAGAGGAAGTGTGTGTATGGGGGTGAGATTGTACACACACCTGCATGTGTTCAAAGGAAGCCTGGCTTTAGAAGTTACAATGAAACCCGTGTCGACCCTTGTGTCATAGGCTTTTGTTGACAGCTCTTACAAAAATATGAGCTCTCTTCCAAAACCTGGTTGCTGCCACAGCCCATACAGGCAGTGTGTTAACTGAAACCTCATACTGTAAGTGATTTGATTTGGAATGCTCTGTTAGCAATCTGTGTGCCACACACAACTCCTCATGAAGCACAACTGGAAGCTTAACACGCAGTTGATTCCAATGGACCTTGATTTTAGCATGTTGCAAATGCAAAGCTAATGATCCAGTACTCTAAGCATACAAATTACCTGTGTATGTGAATATTGGGTAACATAATCTGTCTGTCCAATTCTGTCTGTCTGTCCATCACTTTTCTGTCTGTCTGTCTCTTTCTGTCGGTCTGTCGCCCTCTCTCTTTCTGTCTGTCACTCTTTCTGTCTGTCTTTCCCCCTCTCTCTTTCTGTCTGCCTGTCGCTCTTTCTGTCTGTCTGTTGCTCTTTCTTTCTGTCTGTCTGTCTTTCTGTCTGTTGCTTTCTTTCTGTCTCTGTCGCTCTCTCTCTGTCTGTTGCTCCCTCTTTCTGTCTGTCGCCCTCTCTCTAACTGTCTGCCTTTAGCTCTTTCTGTTTGTCTGTCGCTCTGTCTTTCTGTCGCTCTCTTTCTGTCTGTTGCTCTCTCTCTGTCTGTTGCTCTCTTTCTGTGTCTGTCGCCCTCTCTCTCTCTTTCTGTCTGTCACCCTCTCTCTTTCTGTCGCCCTCTCTCTTTCTGTCTGTCGCTTTCTGTCTTTCGCCCTCTCTCTTTCTGTCTGCCGCTCTTTCTTTCTGTCTGTCTGTCACCCTCTCTCTTTCTGTCTGCCGCTCTTTCTGCATTTTTCATTCTTTCTTTTTCACCATTTTTCTTTGTATTACTTTCTTTCTTTTTCTTGGTTACTTTTTCTGCTTGCTGTCATTTTCAGTCTATCCTTTGCACTTTTCCCTCTTTTTCTTTCTTTCGCTCTGTTTTGCTCTTTCAATATTTTACCCTTTCTTCCTTTCTTGTGCTTGTTCTTTCGCTCTTTTTCTTCTGTACTTTCTTTCTCTTTTGTTTTTTTTTCACACTTTTTTTAATTTTTAATTCAATTCAATTTTTTTGCCCAAACTATTTCTTTGACATTACTGTTTTGATTTTGAGGAGTTATTATTATTATTATTATTATTAAAGGTTTTAAAATGTTAATGATTGGCGTTTCTCTTAACGCAACCACCCATCCTGGATGACTTTTCATTTAGCTCACCCCAAAGCATTCTGAGTTTGCCATATCAGACTAGGATATGTTGAATAGCATCACATTTTATTCTAAATCAAAGGTTGATAAATGGTTCAATCCTATTAAAAAAGGAACATTTCACTTTACACTTTAGTTCATTTAGTACATTTGTGCTATCTTTTTATTCTTGGAGCATCAGACCACTAACTTGGCAAAATGACTCTCTAATGCCAAAATCTGGGATCAACTGTGAGGCAGTGTAATTATGCTAACTTTTAGAGCAGCCTTTGTATCTAAAATTGCTCTCTATGCAGGCAGCTCTCTCTAGGTTTTGGGTAGAAAACAATTAAACTTTGCCACATAGCTAGTTTGCCAAAACCCTTTTTAGAGGGGAAAACCCAAAACTTGGTTCTGGCATGCACAGTTCAATTCATCCATGAGCAACTTCTGCTAATAGTAGTTCTGCTAAACACACTGATGTTTTTGTTTTTTGTGCGTGTGTGGTAGGGAGAAGGCATTCCGCACCCTTCAGGAAGCACTCAAGTGTAATTATGAGCGATGGCAGATCTGGGAGAATTTCATTGCCGTGTGTATAGACCTGGGCGAGTTCAGTGAGGCTATCAGAGCCTACCATCGGCTCATGGACCTCAAGGACAAATACAAGGACGTGGAGGTGAGTCAACATCACAGTTTTTCTCAGGTTAACCCAAAAACTCTAGGGCTGTCCCTGACAAAAGATTATCCTGGTCAACTAGTTAATTTAAGCATATTAGTCGACTAGTCGTATGTTTATGATATTAATTTAATTACTTAAATATATACTCTGTAAATGTAAATTTCCATCAGTGGCAGGGAACGAGTTAAGTTAAATGTCATGCTGTAAGCGCTGTACTAATTTAGCTTCCACACTTGGACATGCGCCTAATAATATTGTACATTTATCTAGATTAACATTAGAGAGAACAGCCATGTAAAGTGTTTCAAAACATGTTTCAAATGATAAGGCTTTTTTTGGGGGGTTTGATTTAATGATAGGGGAAGTTTGAATTTCATGCCCAACATAATTGCCACATGGTTCAGCCGTGTTAATGACTTGTCTGTTATGGACTGTGTGACTTCACCACTTTGTGTGGAGTTTTTTTTTCTTCTCTGCAAATTAAAATTTGGTCAACCAAGCCTCCTCTTATCGACTAACGTTTGGTCGACTGTTAGGGAGCAGCCCTACAAAACTCTTTTTGCATACATTTTCAGAGATTTTCTCAGATTAAATGTCTAACAACAACATAAACGTGAACTTTTTTTGGCTTGTGTAACCATTGTAAAGCAGCTGGAGTCTGCTGTCATCATGGTTTCGACCACACTAACAGTTGCCCGACGGCATGCGCAGATGAAACAGTCATGTGAGAGGCTGTGTGTGTGTGTGCAAGTGAGAGTGACTGAGTGAGTGTTGATAAGTGAATGTTTGTGTGAGAGAAGAGAGAGATGACTTCTCCCTAATCCACCAATATAACACATGCAAAGTAATTCTTACCCCAGATGGGCTCCTGTCTGCTTACTTTCATCCAAGCACCCCTGTATGTCCTTCAGCATTTTAGGCCCCATCACACCTCTCTTCCGTCAGCTGTGAATCTAATAGCGCCGCTGTCATAACACGCGTGTTTTAAAGCTCTACGCCATTAGACACGTTTGCGCTGCGGCTGGTTGATGTACCAGCTGCTACATCCTATTAAATGCGTCGTTTGTTTTATCATTTGGTAGTCAAATTGCCTGGTAGTTGTTTACCTCCTTCACTTTACGGCTGCTCCTGGGTCACCACGTGGCAGTAAATTATCTTTTATTTTCACAGAAATTATGGCCTCACCTTAAAGAAGCTGTATCATGCATCTCAAATTTTTAAACACCCACCTCCTACTTTGTAAACTATGCAAAATATCTGAAGCTCTAGCAGTGTATGAGCAAGTAGCAAATCAGGCCCAGAATATACACAAAAGTGAATTGTGTACACATGCACTAGGAGACTGCATATTAATACAGATATTAACTTTTTTTATATTGTCTTAATTCGGAGCAATTATGTAAAAAAAAAAATGTCCAATGGAAACGGATATATCTATCTCTGGTACTAATCTATATCATTTTTTTAAATTTAATTGTTTTATTTAATTGTTTTTTATTTTTAGTATATAAATATTATTTATAATATATACAGTAAGGATTTGAGTGAGTTTGACAAGGGGCAAATTGTAATGACTAGACGACTGGGTCAGAGCATCTGTATTGTAATTTAAATCTACATACGCAAATAGATAGAGTAATAAAAGCGGCACTTAAAATATTTAAGTATTTTTAATGTGTTCTTTGCACTAGCCCAAAATCAAAAAATTGAGCGATGTATGAAAAATGTGTCTTTGCCTATAGTGTCTCGCCTTAAAAAATGTCACAATTACTTGTTTTATTTATTTCTTTATTTACTCTGAGGTAGAAGCAGACATCCATAAAAAGCTGATGCTCTAAATAGCAAACAAAAATTTAGATGTCGGAAGTGTTGGGGTCAAAGGGGCGCAGATATAATCCTGTTTCAGGATGCCAGCTTCTTTTACACGCACAACCATATACTGAAACTTCTCATTTCTTTCTGAATACGGTTTAAAATAGTAGGCTTTAGGCATACACGTTTCCCCTCCTTATGTTGTCACTTGTAATTGAATTTCCTGTTTTTCCCTCCATTTTCAAAGCTTCTGATTATTCGTTTGTGTCTGGTGAGAAGCTAGTAGCTCGTCAATTAAAAGTTGTGATGTGAAAGCACAGAAGTTGAAAAGGTCACCGCTAGCATTCGCCTCCAGCCCCAGTGAGAGTTTCAGACGGTAATTGGGATCTCTGCGCTTGGCTGGACTGAAAATCATCACTCACTTCTCTCTACTGTTCATTTTACTCCCTTCATCATCTTTCTCTTCATACAGAAATGCTTCAGATGCGTGTTAGTGGGAAATTAGTTGAGAATATCTGTTAATAAAGGGAAAATGTTGTGCGTGTGCGAACATCTCAGTCTACAGTCATAAGACTTGTCTCTCTGTCATTGAGCCCACCCATTAATTCACATTCCACAGAGACGGAGAAAAGAGCGACCCATCCTTCCTCCATCCTGAGCTAAAAAAAGAATACAGATGGATCAAGTATCCGCTCTCGCTCTCTCGCTCTCTCGCTCTCTCTCACTCTCTCACTCACTCACTCACTCACTCACTCACTCGCTCTCGCTCTCTCGCTCTCTCTCACTCACTCACTCACTCACTCGCTCTCACTCACTCACTCACTCACTCACTCACTCGCTCTCGCTCTCTCTCACTCACTCACTCATACTCTCTCTCTCTCTCACTCTCTCTCTCACTCACTCACACACTCACTCACTCACTCACTCACTCACTCGCTCTCTCGCTCTCACTCACTCACTCACTCACTCACACTCTCTCTCTCTCTCTCTCTCTCTCTCTCTCTCTCTCTCTCTCTCTCTCTCTCTCTCTCTCTCTCTCTCTCTCTCTCTCTCTCTCTCTCTCTCTCACTCACTCTCTCTCTCTGTACCGGTCTTCGTTCTTCCCAGGAGATTGTACCTCTGTCCTTAATTTAATGCTGTAAGGGGATAGTGCAGGAATTACACTTAGACTCCCATTCACTTCCCCCATCATGAGGGGGAGGAGTCTTATCCAATATTATTTCCATTTAAAATGTTAGTATATTTTAAACTGTAATGTATTACTGTGATGGCACAAGTGTGTGTGTGTGTGTGTGTACTGTGTATAATTATGTATATATAAATACACGCATGCATGTATACATTTAAGATAATTTTTATATTTATATACAAGATATTTATATATGATACATTATATAAATATACTGTATATACATACAAATATATATTCTTTAAATACATGCATGAATGAGTGTATTTATATATACATAATAATAGTACACAGACATATATTATGGAAACACAAACGCAAACAGTTTGAGGTAGAAATTTGCTCTGGAATAAAAAATTAGATTTCAGAGGAAATGTCAGAGGAGACTTTATAGATATCTCAGCACATCTGCTGAGCAACCTGAAGGGGTCCAGAGGTGAATGAAAGAATCAGGAGAGATGGTGTTGTGAAGATGAAAAAGTGATGGCTGTAAAGAGAGGTGATGAACAGAGAGGCGATGAAGGATGAACCTTTGCTTCAGGAATGTATACTGTATGTTTTCATGCTTTCGTGAACAATGTGGCCATACAGATGCACCGTCATGAGAACATGTGGTCCACATAAAACACACACTGATCTCTGTGGAGGCTGTTTGCTCGGATGAAGTTGGTCTATCAGTCTGGTTGCAGTTAAAGTGTGAACATTAGTCTTGGATGAGTGTATTTACACATACACATCACTGCATCTCTTTCACATTCTCTGTCTTTTTAAGAGTCATCCTTGTCTCTGCTACTCACAAGCACGCACACATGTGAACATGTAAAATTAATTGGGGTTAGTTTTCCTTGTTGCATCTTCATAAATAAAAAATAAAAAGCGCTACTAATCAAGTGAACTTAAGTGGAATGCTTGAAATGTGACATCATTAATCATCTTTGGTGGAGTTGTCATTTATAACACACCATCATATTTCTATTATTTTTATGGTCTTAGCAATCACTTCACGATCAAATCGCATTAATAGTAGTCACTGGTTTGTAGATTATGTGACTAGGCTAGCATGAAGAATATTGTTCACCTCCCTAATAAAAAATGTTACATAAAAAAGTTTAGATTAAAATACACTAACGTTTAAAAGTTGGCGGTCAGTAACATTAGTTTTTTTGAAATCATACTTTTATTCAGCGAGGATGATCAGAATTGACAGTAAAGACCCTTTTTACAAAATATTTCAGTTTCAAATAAATGCTGTTTTTGTTTTGTACTCCTGAAGTAAAAACAACTTTCTGAAGTGAGTAAGGATGCTGAAAATTCAGCTTTGCCATCACAGGAATAAATTTTATCATACAAGTGTGTGTATATGTATATATATGTGTGTGTGTGTGTGTGTGTGTGTGTGTGTGTGTGTGTGTATATATATATATATATATATATATATATATAAATAAATAAATATATAAATGTGTGTGCGTGCGTGCATATATATATATACACATACATACATACATATACACATACATATACATATAATTTATTTTAATTTTTTTTAATAGAACTAGGCAAAACAGTGTATAAGCAAAGACATCCCGGTCCTTCTCACACACATAAAGTTAATGACCACAAATTCTGGTTCTGCTTTAGTAATTACAGTGCAGTTAGGAGCTTGTTAGTTACAGAGCATACAGACACACAAACACATGTGGAACTTTGTGTGAAGGCCATGATTAATAGCTCTCACACACACACACAGTGAGGAATGTGGAGCCCAGCATTCAGGTCAAGTATTCTGGTAGTTTAGTGAAGTTTAAGGGTGTGGTGTGCTTAGTTTAGATTTTGGAGTTTGAGGAGAAAGCCTTCTCTGTCTCATGCATTTACTCGCTCTTAACAGCTTCCCTCGAGGGAATCAGACACTTCTGACTAGTCACACCTCACTGAAGGCTTCATAGACCCTGGTATTGACATCCGTCTCAGGTGATCCGTATTAGACGGTGCTAAATGCAAGTGTAAAGAGTCCAAACATTTTAAATTATTTAAATATTTTTAGCATTTACAAACTTGTTTAGAAAATTGTATCAACATGCATTTACATACTATCAAGTATAAACTGCAATTTCACAGCTTTTGAGATGAGCACCCGAGATTGATGTTAAATCCAGGTGAAAACCGCACCATAGTTTCTCAGACACTCTACGTTTCTGTGGAATCGTGTCTGCTGATGTTGATATACAAAAATGCTGTCTCCATTCAGTTATTTATTTTGTGAATGTGTAAGAGGGATATTCACAAATGCACCTCTTCAGACAGATGGGATGAGGTTTGATCTCTTTGGCTTTTTCTGGTTTCTCTGGCACATGTACAGACTCTGGAGCGTCTGCATTTGTTTGTGTGGGAGAATAGCGAACAGTGAGAACAGCATCTCTATCTCCCAGCTCTGTTGGTGGCGTGTGTGTGTGTGTGTGTGTGTGTGTGTGTGTGTGTGTGTGTGTGTGTGTGTGTGTGTGTGTGTGTGTGTGTGTGTGTGTGTGTGTGTGTGTGTGTGTGTGTGTGTAGAAAGAAGCGGGTCTTATTCATCAAGGTGTGTCTGCTGCAATACTTTGTTAAATCTAAACGAAAAATTAAAATAAAACATCTGGATATATCTGTCTGTCTGGCTGACAAAATGTAAGGGTAGGGTTTGCCTTAAGGTTTCATTGTGTCTGACTCATGCAATTGCAGTTTAACTATAAACTATGAAACAGCCACAGCCAATTAGCAAGGTAAGTGTTTGTATCATATTGTTTTATTAAAATTGTCAGTCAGAATAGAGGCAGGCAAACCGAACATCAACAGAGAATTGTTAATACCTGTTCACCAAAATGTAGATTCTGATTGGCTTTGATTTCTTTTTATCGTTCATCAGATGGAAAAAATTTGCTCTGAAAGTGATTCCAATTATATGGTTGCTCTGTGGCGTTATCGTTATAGTTGTGGACTGCTATTCTTTTATATTTAGAAAGATTTTTAGAACTGTATCGTTATCTTTATAGTCCTTGGTGTGTGTGAACGGGGCTTTAGTGTGCAAATGTAAGAGTTGGGGAAAAAAAAGATTGAGGAACATCTAAGAATGCAGAGGTCAAGTTTAGGGATTGCTGTTTTGACCTCATTGCAAAGGTTAAATCACAGTAGAGGGTAAATGTCAACCCTAGATTAATTTTCAGATTGGATATTCATGATTTGTTCTTGAGTTTAAACAGCAGTCTTTTTCTTTTTTTTTTTTTATCAGGTTCTGGAAATCCTGGTGCGTGCAGTAGTGGATAACCTGACAGATAACCGTGGCGAACAAGCCTCCAATCTTAAAGCAAAACTGCAGGAACTCTTTGGTCGAGTCTCCGCTCGCTGCAGCACAGACACCCAAATATGGAAACTGTACGCTCGACTCTACGGCGATGGCCATAGCAACAATGTAGAAGACAACGAAAAGGTACACTTTTATTTAATTGAATTTCAAGAAGTGCCTATTATTTTTCTGTATTCACATCGAGTTAACCGAAGCAAAGAGCACCCGAGGTCTTTCTACAATAGATCAAAGTTTTTCTAGCAAATATCTCTTCTTTCCCCTTAAAATATTCAATGTTTGATATAGTTTTGTCAGTTCCTGTAGAGGTAGAGCACTCATGGGTTCAATCCCCAGGCAATGTGCATCTGATAAAATATATACTTTAAATGATCTGTAAGTCACTTTGGAGAAAATGCATATAGTAAATATAGTTATGAAGAATGGTAAGTTACACCATTGAAATTTCACAGTGAGCAGGGTGGTCTAACATGACGCTGCACTACCTAGCATGTCAAACTCAGTTTTACATGGAAGAGAGCTTTATTGGTTGTCACCTTACATCTGGTTTGGTCATGATGTCTAACGTTTTTAATGTTTGTAGGCACTACAGTTTCTGAGTAAAGCCCATCGGTGTGAGACACAGACAGCTGGCTGGGAGAAAGACATGGGCAGCTTCAGATCTGTGGTGAAAGGTGCCAGAGATATGGCTAATGGTGAGACTACACACACACACACACACACACACACACACACACACAGCCGTGCTTTGCCTTTCTCTTTTACAAGGCAATTTGAGAGAGACATACAGAATCGTGGTCCTGCACTCATTCAGAGAGTCACTCTATCATGGCTAATGTGGCAGCGCATAACCGTCTGAAAGGGCTGATGGATTGAGAACACGGAGCAGGAGCAAAAGCGACAAACAAGCCTTTTACCCCTCTGACCTCCACAGAGACTGACTTCTGTTTGTGTGTGTGTGGGCACGTGCGCCTGTGTGTTTTCCAGATGGGTTTGCTTTTGTCTGTCCATCTGTGTGTGTGTGTGTGTCTCATTAAGAAGGATGTTGAGGGTTTGGTCAGTGAGTGTGTGTTGAATTAAACATCAGTTGAGATAGAGCACAGGTTTTGGGTTGAATAGCAATTCTTCCTCCATTTCTAACGGACTTTCTGTGTCTTAAATTCAAACGCATAATTTTATTCTCAGCTGGCATTGAACATGGACAAGCTAGTATAAGCAATTGAGATCATCTTTTAAGCGTCTCTTATTCCATCTTACACACACTCTCCATCAGCATGTTGTCCTTGAGTGTGCAGGCTATTTGTTGTTGATCTTAATGATTTATAAAGGGGGTGGCTCAGCAAATGTAGCAGAACCCTTTGTACGCCCCCATCCTTTCCCACTAACTCTAGCCTGCTTTCTATGTGTGTGTGTGTGTGTGTTTGGGTAGGATTGATCGATTATAAGGGTAAGGGAAGTGTGTAAGCATACGTAAGAGTCCATTCTTCACTGATTTGTGTTACCTTGTGCATTTGTGTAGATCTTGTTTGTATTCATGTATGTGTTGGTGCGCGTGCGCGTGTGTGTGTAGGGTGAATGAGCTCCGCGCTTATTAATCACAGCACTTCTGCTGTCGCCGCTTCAAGCAGCAACATGAAGATGAGATGGGTGAAGAGAGAGAGAATTTAGGATGAATGAATGGCTTTAAAGGTCCCGTTCTTCGTGTTTTTTTGAAGCTTTGATTGTTTACAGTGTGCAATATAACGTGTTCATGTTTCACGTGTAAAAAAAAAACAGTATTTTTTAACACAATTTACTTATCTGTATACCGCTGTTTTCACTCTCCTAAAAACGGGCTGACGAGTTCCTTGTTCTATGAAGTCCCTCCTTCAGAAATACGTAACGAGTTCTGATTGTGCCAGCGGTTCCTGTGTTGTGATTCGACAGCAGCTTAGCGCACGTGGAAAGGTCACGCCTCTTAACGGGAGATGTATGCGCTTAATGATCTCTACAGCGTCCCTGGGAAAGCCAAACAAAGATGATTTGACTCCGGGATGAAAATAACAGCGTCTCGACGACATGGCGACAAACACACTGAAACGCAACACTTCCTTTTCTCCACGCGACACGTCCTCTTCTCCACGTGGGACAGCAACAAGACCACGCCCCCTTTTTTTGCATATTCTTGTGGGCGGAGGTTAGTCTGTTCTACTGTTCTACTGACGTCATTTATGAAGGAAGTACCAGGATGTAGTCCAAGCCGGCCGTTCGCTGTAGGCTTTGAAAGGGAACTTCTGTTAAATAAAATATCTCGCTTGGCATTGAACTTTGAGCTTTATAATTTTACAGGTATTATTTATGCTCTAACAGCAACATTACACACTAACTAAAGTTTGAACAGTGGGATCACGAAGAACGGGACCTTTAAATGAAAGCAATATATATATATAATATATGCAACAGTGAATTTAGAAAGAGGAAAAAACAAGCAAGCAATATGGAACTAATTTAGAAAAATAATTTAGAATGAGAATTTAGAAAGTAAGAAAATAAAAAGGTATTAGAAAGAAAATAAATAATTTAGAAAAAATAAAATAGAATTTAGAGTGAATTTAGAAAGAAGGGGAGAGAATGTAGAAGAAAGACGTTTTTCATTTTTAACAATTTTAATCAACTAATTTTAAAACAATCTTTGCACCACAAATATACACACACACACTCACCTAAAGGATTATTAGGAACACCATACTAATACTGTGTTTGACCCCCTTTCACCTTCAGAACTTCCTTAATTCTACGTGGCATTGATTCAACAAGGTGCTGAAAGCATTCTTTAGAAATGTTGGCCCATATTGATAGGATAGCATCTTGCACTTGATGGAGATTTGTGGGATGCACATCCAGGGCACGAAGCTCCCGTTCCACCACATCCCAAAGATGCTCTATTGGGTTGAGATCTGGTGACTGTGGGGGCCATTTTAGTACAGTGAACTCATTGTCATGTTCAAGAAACCAATTTGAAATGATTCGAGCTTTGTGACATGGTGCATTATCCTGCTGGAAGTAGCCATCAGAAAGAGAATCAAGGAAAGGAGGGGAGGAACAATAGGGAAGAAGGAAGTAATTAGGGAAAGGAAAGTATGGGAAAAACAAGAAAGGGGGGAAAGCAGGTAGGGAAGAATTTAGGAAAGAAGCAATGAATGAATCTAGGAAAGAATGAATGTAGGAATGAAAGAATGATGGAATAAAAAAACAAGGAAAGATGTGTATGTAGAGGTGTGAAGAGAGGAGAGAGAGACACCTTTGACACTGAGGTAGATGCTTACCTGTGAATCTGCCATTTCCATCCATCTCTGTGGGGAAGATAAACAGAGCAGGTAAATAGCACACAAATGCATGCTGGGAATGCAAAACAGTGCCCTGTTTGATTATCATTTTCTGCTGGAGATGCTGCTAAAAATGAGTTTCATTGCGAAGGAAATGTGTAGAACAGGTGACAGGTGTTAAATGTTTTAATGGTGTTAGATGCTGCACTAATAGCTGTAGTGATTAAACATGAGCCGCTCAGAGGTTGTGATCCATCAATTAATGTGAACAAAACTGCACGCACGCGCACACACACACACACACACACACACACACACACACGATAGCAATACAGAAAATAATGGCCAGCTCTTTCTATTAGGCCACAGACCTTGATATTGCATCACCTGACCTCTGGTGACCTTTGACAGCCTGACACACTCAGTCTCTCCCCTCACTGGCTGCGCAGCATGCAGATGTTTAATGTTCCAGCGTCGTCATCTGAACCGCCCTGACTCTGCTGGAGATGAAACTCTTCAGTAATTTCTCTCTGTCTCTCTCTGTATCTCAGTCTCCATCAGCTGTAGCAGGTCTAAGCACAATCCTCAAGAGGCTCTACAGTTGCTGTCTTCAGCTCGACTCAGTTTGAAGAGCCTGGTTTCCAAAGCCAAAGTGAGTTACACACACACTCACACACTCAGTTCTTAAAGTCTGTTGCTTTAAGAGCTTTGCTGAAGTCTTTGTTTTGTGGTTGCATTTTTTGGCCATTTCTGGCTATTTAATTAAATTACACATGTTCAAATCAACGTAAACCTGTTTCATTTTCATAATGTGACAATCAAAGCTTGGGGTCAGTAAGATTTTTTTTAAATTTATTTAGGAAGGAAGTTAATACTTAGCACAGACACATTAAATGGATCGAAATAAAAGTTTCTTAAGGAGCAAATCAGCAGAATGATTTCTGAAGGATTATGTGACACAGACTGGAGTAATGATGATAAAAATTCAGCTTTGCCATCACAGGAATGCATCAAATAAATAAAAAATGTGTGTGTGTGTGTGTGTGTGTGTGTGTGTGTGTGTGTGTGTGTGTGTGTGTGTGTGTGTGTGTGTGTGTGTGTGTGTGTGTGTGTGTGTGTGTGTGTGTGTGTGTGTGTGTGTGTGTGTGTGTGTGTGTGTGTGTGTGTGTGTGTGTGTGTGTGTAAATAGAAAATCACAATATATTTTGGTCAAATAAATGTAGATTTCTTTAAAAAAAAAACATTTTTTTAAAATCTTACCAACGCCAAATTTTGACCGGTAGTGTATGCATATCAGGAATTGATTGGATTTTAAAAAGTGGACTATATATGACAGGTGGGCTTTGATATCAAAGGAAAAGTCACTTTTAATGTCACTTTTGTGACGTTTTTCTCTTCACAGCAAATGTACACTGATGTTGCCACAGGTGAGCTCCCTGATGACCTCAGAGGTGATGTCACAGAGCTCGAGCAGCTTGTCACAGAGCTACAGGACCTGAGTGCCCAGCTACGCAGCCAATGAGAAGCCATATCACTGCTGTCCCTCCTTTTCATCCTCCCTTTCATTAGTTTAAACTGTGCATTTTTAACATCATGTTTTAGACAAACAAAACTTCCCATCTGGAGATCCCGGAGTCCTCAGGATTCAATCAACAGCGAAAACCTAATTGAAAAACTTGGTGACTTGGTTAGAAATGTTTGTCATCATGACCTGATCTAGAGTCAGCTGTCTTTGCCCTAATCCGAGTTCCTGCGATTACACAATGTGTGATTTTTAAGGTCCTTGAGGCTGGCAAATGAACTTCCTTTGTACAACGTTGCCTTATTCCAATTAAATAAATAGTACACAATACTTTCTTACATATTCAATGTCTCTGTTTTTTTTTTAACACAACTGACATCTAGGTCACACAACATCAGATATGTTGTGTCAGTGTTGTAGCTCATTTAAATTTGAGTCTAGGTCAATTCCGGAGTACAGTAGATTGAGTTTAAATGCTTGATCACAAGAATCTACAAGACTATTTGCACAAAATGTAAAGTCTGATAATGTTTGCTATAAACTATTTAAGAATGCTATTCTTTTTTCCCCCAAACTAAACGTAGTTCTCATGAAATCAAAACCGATCTTATTTTCTTTGTTAGCACATATTACAGGTCTTGGGGTGAACAATAAATCTGTGCACAGAAAATAATTGTTTGTCGTGGTAATCTTTAATCAAAATCTGAAAAGTTACTTCCGGTCTGGAATGGCGTTCCTTTTCCGATGACGTCAGTTTGACGGCTTGGGTTTGAATATGCTTAACCACTCCCTTCCAACCGTTAGTCTGCTATGAGCGAGAGATGGAGAGGAGGAGCGCTGAAGTGAAATCCTGTCCTCTATTCAATATTCTGTTTCAGTTGGAAATGTGTCACAGCACTGAAGAAAACTCAGTTGCTACTTCTGGTTCACTGGGACTTTAACCCTGGGTTAATGCATTTAAGGCATATTTTTAACCCTAGGCTAACCAGAATTTTGCATTTGTTAATTTAAAATGAGTTATGACTGTTGGTTGACTGTTTCAAATAAATAAATAAAAAATCCCATATTTGATTATTTAAGAATATCTATACAGGTGCATTACCATTCAAAAGTTTAGGTTTGGTAAGATTTTATGTTTTTAAAAGAAATATCTTAAGCTCACCAAGGCTTTATTTGAAAATAACTTATAACTTATTATTACAATTAAAAATATTTATAATTTTCTTTTTCTTTTTTTTGTCCTGTGATAGCAAAGCTGAATTTTCAGCATCATTACTCTTCAGTGTCACATGACCCTTATATCACGATCATATGCTAAATTTAGTGCTCAATAAATATTCCTTATTATAATCAATGTTGAAAACAGTTGTGCTGTTTAATATATTTGTGAAAACTGCTTTCTTTTTCAATTCTGCCGTAAGATTACTCGTATTGTATGTGGATTCATTTCATTGTCAGTATTTCTATGAAATATCATTTAAATTTGAAAGATCAAATTTAGATATTTATATTTAACCATCTGATTTCTCTCAGACTCTCTTCCTGTCTGACGCACGTCTCTGCGCCTTTATGACCATGAGTAACTTTTCAGCGTGGTATTTGAGAAATGCCTATATCTGTAAGTAATTAGCTTTCATTGTGAGAACGTTTCTTTGTTTGCTAAACTGTTAAGAGAAACCAGGAGATTGGCAGTGTGTAGTTATGTAGACAAATGATGTAATATTGCCTGGTAAGTTCCCTCAGAGAACCTACAGGGAAGCTGGGGGCTAAAACATGAAGCTGACTTAAAGCAAACATCCTGTGTCTGTTCTGGGAACAACCAAGTGAGCTATTTCCAGAGATTACGTAATGTGAGCACACTGTGTTAGTTCGATCACGATGTCACATATATGTTTAGCGTATGCTTCTACATCATCCCACAAGTATTCTTCAAGAACGTTCTGAATGGAGTGCTGCAGTACTTTTGTATGTCAACCCGGAAGATGGCATTGCCGTTGTGCCCTCAACAAAAACCTAATAGGATTTTTCCATTTCCGTTTGGATTATTGCAACAACAAAAAAAGCTCTGTGATCAAACAAAAGTGTATGAATCTTATATGTTTTGATCTTCATGATAATCTTCGCAAATGAACACAACTTTATTAACTTTTAATTCTCAATAAAATCACCAGAAGTAAAATGCTAAAGGTTATAAAAAACTACACCACAGTCTCAGCTCGCATGACTTCAATGTCACCATCACTAGCTTTCTACAACTCTTTAAAAATAAAACATTTTCCCTGAAAATTGTAGTTTTGTTGCGCAAGAACATGATTATAAGGCTGAGAAACCAAAGCAGACGAGTGAGTCGGTTTACCTGTTCTGTGTGATGACGTTTGAAGGAGCTGTATGCAAGTTTTTCACTTTATTAAAGCATAACAATGCAATATGCTTGCAGATACGTAAAACATGCTAAATTCACCTACCTGTTTCTCAGAAAAACAATTCTACAGACTTTTTGTTCAAAATGTTGCTTTTTTATTTAGTCTCAGCCTCAGACGTCACGCCCACATACCATTGGCTGAATGTCTGATGCGTATGGCACACTTTTCTGGAAACACTTCAGGAGTTTCGAAGTCATAATCTGATTGTTTGCGAGACGTGTGTTGCGTTCTTTAACTGTCCGCCTGAAAACAAATGTGACGATGAGCGCTTAAGGATCAACTAAGTGCTGGATTTTCAAAAGTATGACGTTTGCGGCTCCATTGTTGCAGTAAACTTGCGACTTTACATTTTCACACCCCTAAACATGACGCGGAACAAAACCAACTGTGATTGGTTCGGTTACATGTCAGTCAAATGTCCTCTTGGGCGGTCCTTGACCAAAATACCTCATCCAGGCAGTACTCAGTGCTTTTGGAAGCTAGCAAGATGTGCCTAAAATAAATATCAAGCTCTCCTCGCTTTTCCTAAAGGATGCCGTTGTCTAAATGGCAAGTGGTGTCGCTCAGGTAGCATCTAAAACCAAAACATTGTGTTTGAATACCCCACATTACAGTAGAAAGTTGCTGACAGAAGACATCTGCTTCCCTCCCACCGGGGCTGTCCTGCTGGCTCTGACAACAATCACAAAGCACATTTTTAGCTACATAAACTGTTAATTCCCCAGCACAGCTCTCCTTCCTCCCACATGGCTGTGGTGATATCACTGATACAGTGTGAAGTTCCTGTCCTCCCTTTGTGGGCCGCATGTGTGATTGCTGTATAGTTTAATTGCCGTCTCGTGCACCAATGAACAATTGAAGAAACCAATGGCCCTGCATTATGTTCTCTGTCGGTTTATATATTCGTAAAAGTTGATCGTGATACAATTGATCTTTTGCATTCCAGGCGCTATACTGTGCAGATGAAGCAGCAGAGACTCTGATATCCCCAAGAAGTGAGTTTAGAAATCAAGAATTTGAATTTTGAGCTTGGCCTTAAAGGGGTTGTTCACCCAAAAAAGATAATTCTGTCTTTTTTTACCCATTTTTTTTTTACATGTTGTCCAAAAACAAAAGGAGATATTTGTTAGGAGATGAATGTCTCAGTGTTCTTTGTCTATACAATGTAAGTCAATGGGGTCCAGTGTTGTTTAGACCTCAGTGAATTCCTATATTTTTTTTTTGTGATCCACAGAAGAAAAATAGTTTACAACAATAGGCGAGTAAATTATGACGCAATATTCTTTTTGGGTATACTGTCTTTTATGCCAAGTATTCATCCAGTATAGCTATTTGTGATACAAAAAAACAATTTTGTGATAGAGTCGGGGATGGCTTTTGATTTTCCCAGTACCTAATGACAGCTGAAAAAGGCAAGTTGGACTTTCTATTTCTTATGCATTACTGATACTGAGTACCACAGTAACTGTTCACAGCCTGGATAATTCAAGCAGTTTTTTTTTGTTTGTTTTTTGATATTGCAAATCAGACCCATGAATATGGTATATAATTTTTGAAGAAAGAACTGTTTGAAATGTATTTAAATGAGTTTTAGTGAATCCATTTGAAGTTGTTCTTATATTTTCTTTAAATACCCAATTTGAATGTCACTGAAACAGGCTGTTATTCGGATATGAGGTAGATTAATTTGCATATGCGAGTGCATTATTACTAGTGTTACAGTTACTCCTGCTCCTATTGTACATTAATTTGTGAACCATTTCATAGAGCTTTGTCAGTTTTTATTTATTTTATATTTTATATATATATATATATATATATATATATATATATATATATGTATGTCAAATTATTCAAAACCTCAATAATGAAAATCAAAAAGTCACATGGGAAAAAAGACGTTCACAAACATTTCGGCTCTCATGCCTTCTTCAGTGTCTGTGTATTGAGTGTGATTCACCATTGACTTTTGATGCAAGTTATATGGATTCACAGACCAAAATAAGATAACTCTGGATATAAGAGGGCATGGTTTAAACTACTTTGTTGTAGCATGCCAAAGTCTTTCCATTAACATTATACACACTCTCTCTCTCGCTCTCTCTTTTTTTCTCTTTTAGTTATGATGGTCATTATTTTTAAACTATAAATAGCGGTGACCCAAGAATAGCTGTATGACAGTACTCTCTCTCTCTCTCTCTCTCTGTTCCTTAACTGAATCCCCCTTTCGACTCTAGCCATTAGACCTGGCAGGAGTCTTTTTAATCAATTAAAGATCATCAATTGATGAAAACATAACTCTAATTAATTCAGCAGTCATTTTCACAGAAGAGAGTGTGTGCGTGTGTACATCATAAAAATGGACTCCTTGACACTTATTCGGTTGTGTAGAGACAACTTCTACCAAGACATTTGTTTCTCCTCAAGGATGATCTCATGCTTTCAATAAATCAATTTGGGACCTCCTTCCAAATACTCCAAAGCTTATGAGGAATGGTATTCCTTGTCTGTCTGGCTGTCTCACCCACGCATATCCTAAAGTGGGCTGAACTCGGTCTAGGCCTAAAATGGTCTTGATCTAAGGATGTTTCTGAGTCACTTTTCAGTAATGCTGTAAAGACGTTTTGGTAATCCAGATAACAAGCGTCTGTAGGAGAACAGAGACTTTCAGCTAAGTTTAGGGAATTGTGAGTGTGTGAAAGAATGGAGGTATGTTCATCTATTTGTGTGTCGAAACAGGAGGGTGTGTAGATGCTGTATTAATAGGATCCGGTTTTTGACGTGTAGGGAGGCTATAGGGTCCCCGTTCATGGGCAGAAGGCTCTCAAAGTCAGATTTAGAGCTGGTAAGCAGTCAGGCATGCTGCAGGGAGAAAGTCATTTAGATCACATAACTGCTTAGAACAACACAAACTGCTTTGATTCAGTGTTTCTGACTGAGAATAAATCAAGCTGGGTTTTTTTGAGAATGTAAGAATGTAATTGCTTACCGTATATATTTCTGTTAAGATGGCAATATAGATGCCCTGCAGCAGTCAAATTATGTTCCAAACTGGCCAGCTTGAACATGTCCAATAACTATTAATAATACTATTTGTTTGTTGACCATGCAGAGGAGAACTGTTAAAAAGCGCTACACTCTAAAAAAAAGGTTCTATATGGCACCAAAAATGGTTCTTGGCTCGTAATCATAGGGGAACCTTTTTAAGTGCTATAGCATCAATTTTGGTGCTTCAGTGGTTCTTCAGCGGTTCTTCAGAGGTTCTTCACCGGTTCTTTGACTAAGGTGCTATATAGCACCGCTATCATATACAGAACATGTTAAGATAAGAAAACCAAACGTGGTTCCTCTATGATTACAGAGCTGCCAACTCTCACGCGTTGGCCGTGAGACACACGCATTTGATTGGTTTCACACGCTCACACGCCACACCCCCGATTTCTCACGCTGAAGTGTCAACCCGGTCAGTCAAATGCCTGAAAGATGAGTTTATCTATAGATCTACATGTTGAGCCGATCATGTTGATCGATTAGTTATGCTCTCGGTGAGGGGGTTCAAGATAAATGGGCAAATAAATACGGTGTTGTTGCGCGACCTAAAGCTACATTCCGTTTTGGGTTCTGACGAGAACGAGCCTGTAGGCCTAATGAGCGAAGTGGAGCGCTGTGACGCTCAGGGGTGCGTTTCCCGAAAGCATGGTCACAAGTTCCGTCATTATAAGCAGAGTTTAACGAGTCGTGTTTCCCGAAACCATAGTTCCAACGAACGTTCGCAAACAGCATCGCAAAGTTGATTTGCAATCATTTTGTTCTTGCACTGATGTTAAATGTGTAGCCATTTTGCACTTTGGCAGCCAGTTTGAGAAATTACATATCAATATTCCTATGAAATATTATATATTTTTATGAAAATGTTGCCAATTTTTCCTCCCATTATTACACTTCTTTTTTCATTACATGTTGCACCAAGAACACATTAATATGCAAATTAGATGCAGTGAATAGATACATTGTATTGAATGGGAAAATCCAAGTATTGTCATTTTACCCACATATTTAATAAAGTAAAATGGTATATGAATGCATTTCATTATATCTTTCATAACATAGTTCAGAATCATCTTTAAATAAAGTTTGTTTAAAAAAAACCCTGAAACTAAAAATTGATTGGAGAGTTAAAAATAAATCCCATTGTTTTTGCCTATACATGCAATTTCATGTCATTAAATTTTTTTGTCAACTACAGAGTACATATCATAACATATGAATAAAATATCATTTTTCAAAAATGTTTTTTTTCCCATTTGTTTCTTAAGCTCTAAACAATGTAATGACATAAAACATACTAAATTCAAAAAACTTTTTTTTCTGGGTCCCAGGAGGATATTTGAGTATTGTGTGTAATGATTCTGACAGTTTTTTTCCATAGAAATGACTGGGGAAAAGTGTCCCAATAACCCTGAATTCACCCTATACTCTTTGAAATCATAATTACATTGCACTATGAAGCTTAAAACCCCACATATTATAACATTCTTCATTAACAATTTTTCAGTTATTTGTAACAATCTCATTGTAAAAAAAACAAAAAACAACACTGTTTTTTTTAGATCAGCCACAGAAAAAAAAGAACCACACAACCTTTTTCTTCCCTGTAAGAGTATGCTGTAGGTTGATGTATAATCAATTTGTTCTATTTAGACAAAACCATGCCTCTAGGCCTACATAGTGCTTTAAAATTGTGTGTGTGTGTGTGTGTGTGTCTATAGGATATAGGCTACTGTATAGCCTACAACGCTTCATATAGATGCATTTTGTGTGTATATATATATATATATATATATATATATATATATATATATATATATATATATATTATTTATTTTATTTTTTGTTGTTGCAATTTTTGCTTTGTACGCGGCAAAATTTTGGTTGGCCCCACCAAATCTCACTCTAAGCTTTTTTGAAAAGTTGGCAGCTCTGTGATTATGACGAAGAACCATTTTTGGTGCCATATAGAACCTTTGTTTTGTTTTAGAGTGTACCGTATATAAATAAAGGTGACTTGACTTGTTTAATCAAATCCTATTGTATTTTATTCAAATTCTAGAAGTAAGCCAAATTAGACAGATGACAATATGGGCAGGTTATGTGGTGTGCCCTTATTCTTAAAAAACACAATAATAATACATTCATTTCAATGGCTATATTTGTAAACTGGTTAGTGCCAAGTATGGAATTATTCAGATTAAGATGCTTTCATATAGACACAAACCTGTTACCAATGCCAATGTTTTTTTTTAAACTGCCATTTTGTTGATATTCACCCACAAATTGTTCAATCCATATGCCATACTTTTTGCCATTTTGAAATATGAAATGTTGTCCATTTCTTGCATACCCAATAATTTTTTCATGATTCCATTACAGTGTTTCTGACAATCAATACCTCTTTGTCAAGTAAAGCGTAGAAGTGTCAGGGTAAGATATCCATAGCCATATGAAACATTTTACATTAGGTTTCAGTCAATATTATTTCTTTTCTTTTTTTTAAATTAAGTACTAACCCTGTTTCCAGAGCTCCCTCAAAGTGTATCTTCTCACATATGCGCATTTTGGTCAGAATGGAAGAAATAAGGTTAAAACAGATACTGCGATTATGCTTATTCTAATTATGCGCATAATTGTCTGTTTACATGAGCTTCAGCTTATCACGGCACTGCGTTAGCCAGTTATGCTAATGGCATTTTATGTATAATGTTCAGTCCACATTTGATGTCCAATGCACTAGAATAACTTATTTTTCGTAAAGAGATGTGTGAAACTGTGGAATTGGCTGCCCTCTATATGACAGACTTGACTTATTATGGATGCACTTCTACAAACGACCCCCATCTTCAAAATCTTAAGTCTGCAGAGTTCTCCAGTTTTTTCCCCCTTTGGTTTAAGGGTTCAGCCCCACATGTGTGTTCCAATAAGAGCTCCATCCCTGACGTCATGTCTGCAGGAGATTGGCTATATGGCTCGAGCACAAACTCCTGCCCTTGCACACACGCGCGCTGAAACTTTTCTAAGAGTTTTCAAACTTCTGCTCGAGCTCAAGTCGCGCGCACGCGAACTCTCTCGCCTCCTTGACTCCCGATTTCCGTTTCGTGCTTTTAAACTTTCTTTCACTTTAAGCATTGTCCCACTCTTTTAGAGTTATGTGTATGGCGAATAGATGACAGCGCGCGAGGGTTTACAACTGCTTCACACGCGACAGAGTGTAGCACTTCTATAGTTTTATTTTGTATATTTCTTTCAGTGTGTGTATATAGTACATAGTGTTTCTTTCAAACTCCCCCAACACTTTCACTTCTTATGGATATGGCTGTGCTCATGTGGGACATCATTGTTTCTCTAACGTTATTTATTTCTCCGGCTTTGATTTCGGCGGATCAGAGAGGCTTCAGGAAACTGTACGTACTGCAGCCGGGACCGAGCGGTACGGACGGGGTTCACGTGAGCTCCATTTCATCGCACTCGGGAGCGTCGGGACAGCCACACTCCTACAATGTGGAGCTCAAAGCCAGCTTCGGCGGCCAGGTCCGAACCCGCAGAATGGGTCACCAACCGAACCCGAGCATTCCGATACGCCAGGACGCCCAGCCTGGTCGACACACAACCAGCCATCATATGAAAGTGTCAGGGTAAGATCAGAGCCACATATATTCAAGTAGCTACACAACACTTTACATTGAATGTCGAGCAATATAGCCTACTTTTTTATATTTGAATGATAATTATGTTGCATAGGCATAATGAATATTGAGATATTGTATAATATTTGTATTATTAATGAGTATTGTTAGTGTTAAAGTTTTTATCCAAAGTTGTTTTGCGGTCTAAATGGTCACAAAGTTCATGATCCAAACAACTGACATTAAAAGTTACTTTACCTGGGAATGCCAATATTGAGTGCTTTTCTTTAGAGATCCACCAAATGGTGCTGATAACGATTAAGCTGAAAACTGAATATTGGTTTAAAATATATATATATACACTCATCTAAAGGATTATTAGGAACACCTGTTCAATTTCTCATTAATGAAATTATCTAATCAACCAATCACATGGCAGTTGCTTCAATGCATTTAGGGGTGTGGTCCTGGTCAAAATTATCTCCTGAACTCCAAACTGAATGTCAGAATGGGAAAGAAAGGTGATTTAAGCAATTTTGAGCATGGCATGGTTGTTGGTGCCAGACGGGCCGGTCTGAGTATTTCACAATCTACTCAGTTTCTGGGATTTTCACGCACAACCATTTCTAGGGTTTACAAAGAATGGTGTGAAAAGGGAAAAACATCTAGTATGCGGCAGTCCTGTGGGCGAAAATGCCTTGTTGATGCTAGAGGTCAGAGGAGAATGGGCCGACTGATTCAAGCTGATAGAAGAGCAACTTTGACTGAAATAACCACTCGTTACAACCGAGGTATGCAGCAAAGCATTTGTGAAGCCACAACACGCGGATGGACTACAACAGCAGAAGACCCCACCGGGTACCACTCATCTCCACTACAAATAGCAAAAAAGAGGCTACAATTTGCACGAGCTCACCAAAATTTAACAGTTGAAGACTGGAAAAATGTTGCCTGGTCTGATGAGTCTCGATTTCTGTTGAGACATTCAGATGGTAGAGTCAGAATTTGGCGTAAACAGAATGAGAACATGGATCCATCATGCCTTGTTACCACTGTGCAGGCTGGTGGTGGTGGTGTAATGGTGTGGGGGATGTTTTCTTGGCACACTTTAGGCCCCTTAATGCCAATTGGGCATTGTTTAAATGCCACGGCCTACCTGAGCATTGTTTCTGACCATGTCCATTCATTTATGACCACTATGTACCCATCCTCTGATGGCTACTTCCAGCAGGATAATGCACCATGTCACAAAGCTCGAATCATTTCAAATTGGTTTCTTGAACATGACAATGAGTTCACTGTACTAAAATGGCCCCCACAGTCACCAGATCTCAACCCAATAGAGCATCTTTGGGATGTGGTGGAATGGGAGCTTTGTGCCCTGGATGTGCATCCCACAAATCTCCATCAACTGCAAGATGCTATCCTATCAATATGGGCCAACATTTCTAAAGAATGCTTTCAGCACCTTGTTGAATCAATGCCACGTAGAATTAAGGCAGTTCTGAAGGCGAAAGGGGGTCAAACACAGTATTAGTATATGGTGGTTCTTCTATGGTGTTCTTAATAATCCTTTAGGTATATATATATATATATATATATATATATATATATATATATATATATATATATATATATATATATATATATATATATATATAATTCTAAAAGTGATGCGTCCATTGTAATGATAAACTTAAATTGTTTCTCATTACATTGTTAATAGAAATAAGAATGTGTGTTTTAGTTCCATCTTTTGATCGCCAGTGGTTTGTTGACAGCCAGATGCCATTAAGCACCGATAAATTAAAGTCTACAGTGATCATAATTTTCTAAAAAGCACAGTAACATCTGTTGTTTCAGGAAGACGCACAAGCCAGTTTAAATGTAGGCTACCGGCTCCCCTAGCAATGAACCTGATGCCCCTTAAAAATGTTCAGCAGGCCATTCACAAATATTTTTCCACATTCCCTACAATCACAAAGACTATTGAGTACATCCCAGCCTTGCATTTCTTCATATGTTCTGCACTTTGGATCAGTTCCTCTTATTTGCTGTTAAGTACAGTATGAAATTGCACAGTGGGAATAAGAGGACTGATTATATTGGAGCCTCAACCAGCTTTGGCCCCAGGCCCTCACATAACTTCAGTGAGAGCAGACTTACATCAGAAACCGCTCTGGGTGGGCGGGTGGGGGCTGAGTGGGTTGGGGGTTACAGTAAGGTTAGTATGTTCAGTGGGGTTGTGTGTGAGTGTGACTGTTGATGTCATTGCAGAGTGAACGTCTGTGGGGGGCAGTGCTGTGTTGGTTGGAGCAAGACCCCAGGATCTCAGCGCTGCACTAAACGTGAGTTATGACGATTCTTTTGTATCATGCACGTGCTTGGGTACTCTCAAGTCTTTCTTTTGCACTACACCATACTTGAACTTCCCTTTAAAAACTTGCTTGGACAAGGGAATCCCTTTAATCAGCCTGGAAGTCAAGTTCAGAATGGTGTTTTGCTACAGACTGTGGGTGTCACATGAAATTAGTTTTCACAAAATCTGGAAGAGGGGGTTGAGTTTGTCTGATAAGGAAAGGTTTAGGCTTTTAACAGAAAGTTGCAGTTTCCATTGTATTTAGGGATCATCTTGGAGTTACCAATCCTGGACATCATCATTTACTGATCACATACTGTCGCGCATGTTGGGTCGGCCAGTTGTGACCTAATGGTTAGAGTCGGACTTGGTAACCCGAAGGTTATGGGTTCGAGTCACAGTATACCGGCTGTACATGTAAGTGAATGAACAGCGCAGCAAAAATGGCTGCCCACTGCTCTGGGTGTGTGTGTTCAATACTCACTGCTGTGTGTGTGCACTTGGATGGGTGAAATGGCGAGCACAAATTCCAAGTATGGGACACCACTTGGCTACACATCACATCACTTTAAATGTGGCTCCAAACCCATGCTATGTGCTTTTGAGCAAGACATTCTTGCACCATAAACGCTACACAAATGTATACTAAATATAAGCAAGAATAGTTGAATTCACATATTAAACTAATGGTTTAGAGCTCTATATGTCATACATGTCTTTAAAATTACATCATCACAGAAGAATTATTCATACAGGGTAAGGGTGTTGTGATTATGACATTAATTCTTCTGTGGAATACACAAAACATTCTTTAAAATGTGTTTTGTCAATGAAAGTCAGTAGGGTCAAGTGTTGTTTTGGACCCCAATGACTTTTATTGAATGGACAAAAAAAAAAAAATTAATGTCATACAGGTTTGGAACAACATGACGGTAAATAAATGACCGAATTTTCATGTTTGCCTGAACTCTCTCTTTAATGCCATGAGCAGTTGCTGTGGTTAAAAAGTGGCATATGCTGACACATTTTATGGTGTCCTTCATAAACAACCAGACAGACAGCTGCAGTGCCCACCTGTGAGTGGAGTCAAACCGGTCTTCGTCAGATCTTAAGTGGAGGGATGGGGGGGGGGGGTTGAAAAGAGGGTGTTTACTGTTATCATAGGTGTACATTTTGAGTGGGTGGCGGCAGATGATATGTGATAGCGTATATCAGCAAACACTCAGTATATCACAACACTCTCAGGTTACAAGAAAATCTGAACATTAATATGCAAATTATTGCACACAAAATCAGAGCATCAACATGGGAATTAAAACTATGGGATTATGACAGAAAGCGTTTTGAATAATTCATCAGCATTTTAAAATTCTGTAAAGGACAGACATGTTTCAGTTAATGCAATAGACAGAAAGTACAATCATAGAAAACAAAGTTAGAAGTACACAGAGGTGTGGGGCAATTGTTTAGGCTACATTTTTTAGGCTATAGAGAGTATGATAACCCAGTGGAAGGGCTGGATCAGTTTATCCTTACTTAGCCTGTGTGTTTCTGCCAGCAGGTTATATAAGAACCGGCCACTGTATGTGTGGAAGTACATGGAGGCCACCAGGGAAAAGCAGGAGTTGCACCTCCACCCGCTGTCTGAGTCTTATATCCAGCACACATTCCTCTTACCCACCTTCTACACATATCCTAGACGATCAATATTGTGTCTACATCCCCTGTCTCCAGTGACATTCCTCCTTCCTTCCCCTTGTTTTTCAGGAATGATAAATTGACGTTTTTGTGTGTACAGTCTATGGCACCTCCAAGATTGTGTCTTGGATGTCTGCTGCATTTTGACAAAGTGTTTTGTCTTGGAGCTTTGCGTCAAACATCAAGTGTACATTTTACTAGTGTACAGTGATTATGCAGACAATTTCATCCAAGTGATCTTTCTCATACATTAAAGTAAGTCTTGGTTCTATATTTGATGGATATGGTTTTGTTTCTCATGGGCTCTGTGTAGTCTGCAAACACAGCCATAGAGAATATGGGTTTTTGCAGTCCGTTTGTAATTTTTCAGTGGCAGATACTTTATCCTTTCACAGTTTAATGACTTGACGACTACGTCAACCATTCAATCAGGTTGATTTCTTTAAAAAGTGCAGACAACTATTAAGATACTGCTCGATTTGTTTGAGCCAGACACAGCAACACTGCTTTAACCAATTACGTGAGTTTGGGGGTGGGGCTTTTTGTTAGACTGCTTAAACGAGCAGACTAATGTTTCGAAAGCACTACAGAACCACAGTGAATTGGTTTAAAACCTTTAGAATAACAATATTGTACCAATATTGGCAGTTACTTATTGTCATTGTAATTTTTCAAAAAAAATTCCAAACAAAGCAAAAGAAAAATGAATTGTCACGCCTCTCCAAGAAAACACAATTGTGCAGTTTTGTTCTTAAACAAATCCGTTTTTAAACTGGTTTCGAAAATATTGAAAATGTAAGTAAGTGATTCGGTAATTTGTTTCTCTGCTGAACGAATCATTGTTTTTGAAGGAATTGGTTGAGTGAATTATTCAGTGACAGTACCTCCACCTACTGGTAGAACGATCACGAAAAATCCCCTACACACTAATGCACAGTAAAGTCTGTTTGAACAGAAGGTATCATATATGTACGTTTGCAATTAATATGAGTAATATAATTATACTATTATTAATTATTGTGTGTGTGTGTGTGTGTTTAGACAGAGAGAAAGAGGGAGAAAAAGAGAAACCCCCTGTTTACAGAAAGAGGTCCTGTTTACACAGGCAAAGGAATCACTTTGCAGGCCATCTGGAGCGAACCCAGAGCACATTCCTGCTTCAGCCATCCCTTTTATTTTCAATGGAGGCGTCTATAGTTTGATGTCAGCTGCACAGTGAGTGGCCTGAGAGCCCTTAAATTTGAGCTGAAATGTAACAGAACGTTTTTAATGGAAGACTTTGCAGGAAAATTGAGTGTGGAAAAGGGAAGCCTCTTTAACACCTCAGAGAACATCTCTATGACCGTTTTTCTGCTGACTCAGGAAATCTTGGGTTTATATTGTTTTTATTTTTTTATATGCCACTATAGTGTCACACAACCATTTGTTTTTATGTTTTGCCAACCTTTTGTGAAAGGCTATTCTCATAAACGTGACTTATGATAGGGTCACCATTATGTATGCTTTGGAGTAAATTAAGAATAAAATATGACCTTTTTCGTTCATCTGACAGCAGCATTAGATGTTGGAATTCATGGTGACTGGGACATAGCAGCGAGAATAAATCATGGGTCTACCATTTTTCATCAGTTTCATTGCTCATATATTTTTCTATATAGGGGGAAAATGAAAAAGTCCAGGTTGTAGTCAGTACCTCCCCTTGTGTCTATATATCTTCCTTTCCATTTGTGTTTTAGAATTACTATGTCTCCTCTCTCCACCTCTCCTGTCTCAAAAGATAGACCTGATCGTAAATTTTCCTGCTAAATCTTTAATGGGGTTTGATTTTTCAGCTTTTAATGCTCACCTCACTCAGAATGTGGTAACAAAGAGAATTGTCTGAATAAAAGCAGCTTTTGTTTTTCCTGGCTGGTTCTTCCGAGCTGCATGGAACTTCGTAGGTGAAGTGTTTAACCCGGAGCTGTCAGTCATCCAGGTTTTGTCGCTGACATCGAGTCCTATTATTGTACAGTGCAGAGGGGCACTGGGATATTGGCCTTCTTATTTTACCACCAGGATATTGCACTCCAGTTCCTTATCTCTAACGGAACAGGAAGAGTGTTAATCCTGGTTCTTTTTTGGCCCGTCAAGTCCTATAAATAAATGTCAATGTAGACCAGGGGCCAACTCGCATGCACTGCTAAATATTTGAGCATTGCACCATTAAATTTAGTTGAAACGTATCACTACATATAAACTAAATATTTACGGAAGACTTCAACCAGGAATAATAGTTGTTATAAACTAGCAGAACGATTGGATTGCATCAATGAGCTCATGTTTTAACTGACAGATAAATGATGTTGACATTTACACCCATTTATATTTTTAGAGAGGGAGCTTTATGTGAATAAATTAGTTCTTAGCAGCTCTCCAGCATGAAACCAATCTTAATGGTGAACTTTCCAGTGTGCCTCACCCTGTCATTTGTGCATGCCAGGGTTTCAACACAAAAGATGTCAATTAAAATAAATAAATAGCAAATTTTCAAATTTTCTATATTAGTATTTATAAAAAAATTTATTGCCCTTTTAGATACAGTTCCTGAATTATTTATTTATATATTTAATTAATTTGACTATTTTATTTTGTGGGAATTTTATGGAATTATGTATTTAATTTACATTTTTTTTTATTTTTTTAACACAATTTCTTCAAATTTGAAGGCAGCTTATTGGATCAATAATAGTAAATGTCCTTTTATGCTTATTCTGTTTCTGTTCAAATGCACATTACTTGACGGAGAGCTTACAAACTACTAGTTAAGTCTTGCCTTAAATGGGTGATGAATTGGGAAATCAACTTTCCCTTGAGCCTTTGATATAAAGTATAAAAGTTCATTGTGATATAAGAATATACTGTAAGTTTTGGAGCTGAAAACATCCTTGTTAGTCAAAGAAAAGCTTTTATTTACACCAGGCCCAGAAAATGCTCGATCTCAGAATATATTGACCCTTGATGTCATCGTATGCTGAAATGCCGCCTCAACAGATAAATATGTACGCCTGATTCTGTAGCCCCACCCACCGTCTCGTGGAGCTAAATGGATCGCGCTACCAAACATGCTTGAAGATAGCAAGATATTGCGTTGTGTCTGGTTGTGGAAGAACACAGTCGCTGCATAAGCTTCCTTTGGATTCTAATATTGGAAATGTGTGGTTGAACTTTATTTTTAATGAATATCTAGCTCACGTGGGGAAGACATTGCACGTATGTTCATTTAACCATGGATTTGTTTGTTTGAATGAAGCAACACACTAGTGTGAGTAAAACATGTTTTTATATGTGATAGTATTGCATTGTTACAGATCAAATACAATGTTACATTGTGTACATGTCTAAACAAAACTTACCACTGTCACAGGGCTTGCAAAGCCCAATGTCCCGGGGCTATGTGTTTTCCAGACGGGCTGGAACAACGAAAATAACAATGCTTTCTTGATGTGTGTTGTTCACTCTCTTGACTTGATGTTTGAAGGAAAAATACAATTGCGGAAGTTTTGATCATGCTGTCTGCAATGTGCTTGGCGCGGGCGTATATCCACCGATCGGGCGGGCCATGTTATATAAACTAACAGTCATATTAATTGCGGGTGGATGAGAGATAAATCATTGTGTTTGTTTGATAAAGACATTTTGCAAGCCCTGAGGGACGAATCATTCCGGTTGCCGTTTTCCCACACGCTTTCAAAAAAATGTTCTGTAACAAAACCTCACGCGTACTCATGGGGGAGCCGAAGCTCATTAAATATGCAACGCTTATCCATTCATGGCAGTGGGCGTTTACTTCCAAGTCTTCAGTGCGGCACGCCCATAAAAACCGAGCGTGTCTTGAGAGAGCCTCAAAACCAGGGCGGAAAATATTACTTATTCATTATGATGTTTTTGAATGTAAAAACCACACGGACGTCACAAGTAGACCTCAGAAAACAGTATATACAAAACATTCGTTTTAAGAACAAATGGTGCAGCCAAGTTAGGGGTGGGACAAAATATCGATGGGGCAATATATAGTTGTCCTTCTCTGTGCTATACGAGAATCGATACACTGCCGCCAAATATCGATATTTTAATGACTAAAATAAGGTTTCTCGAAGTGACGCTTAACACATGAATGAGGGAAATGTTAACTATCCTAAGAAAAAGAGGTTTTTAATGGTATTGGTGGACGGCAGTGTGAGAAAAATAATAAAATCCCCAGCCATGTTTAAGTCCAAAGTCTGGAAAACTTGCACTTAACCTTTACACTGGCATTTTGTTTTCATTGACAGATATCATGATGTATCATAGGATTGTCTAGCAATATATATTGATTATCTCAAAATCGCTGTATTGTGATAATAGCAGTATCATGAGCCATGTGTCGTATCGTACCATGTAGTACCCTGTGATTCCCATCCTTAAACCAAGTACAGACAAATTAGTAGTGACTACGCCCTTAGTGAACTTTGTCCACTGGAGATCAGTACTGAACTAAGATCAGTAAATCACAAATCCGTTTTTTAAAGCGCCTTATTTATCTCACTCACTGGGCTAATTTTTTTTTAACACAAATTAACTGGATAAATTGACTTTTTCAGAGTGTTACACTTGTCATAATGGACATAAAGCTACAAACAATAAAAGCGTCATGTTATTTCCGGCAAAATCTAATCTAGGCAAAAAAAAAAGTGTTGTTACTGGAATCTTGTTGGTTAGGATGCAGTGTTAAAATATGGCTTAACATATTTAACAGATTTCGGAGAAACAGAATTGAGTTTGACTGTGAAAAACAAGCAGACATGCTTGAAAGCTGTTTGAACAGAGGTCATGAAGTGAGCTTAGGTTCAGTCTACAGAATGACTGCCACCTTGTTGTTCTCTCTTCCCTGAGGAGTTTTCGTGCTGGCATTTGCCATGTGATATGCATTCAGAAGCTTCTCAGACTTTCCTTGAGTTCTTTTATTGGATTGAGATCATCAGGAAACATTCAGAGCATTTTTGTTTTTCTCAGACAGACGTGGGTTTGGGGGAGTTGATGGGTGATTTAATTTGTCTGCACAATGGAGGATTGTCTAGCAATGAAGAGCTTGCGGATGGTGAAACCTGTAATGTAAATTTAGGACCAGCGTACGATTTTTGAATCGATGACAGCTTCGATTTAATGCCACTACATAATTTAACATCTAATTTATAGTTTGCTTTACAAGTTTTACAACATGTAAAATTCAATGAATGCTCATGTCTTTCCTCTGAGCCTGGATTTCTCATATAGCTCATCTGAAAGTGTTTGAGCGTTTTTCCTGAGCTCAGGCATATGTGCACAGCTCACCACTGAAAGACTGCTCAGTCTATTTCGTCCCTCAACTGAACACGGCCCAAAACATTCACGTCCCTCGCCAGATAAAACACAACATGAAAATATTTCACCTGGGTTCCACAGCACGGCAGAGAGACAGATACGTTTTTCCTGGCTGTACGTGCTGAAAAGGTGTCCTAGATCTGCAGGAACAGGTGACTAGGTTGAGGAACCTGCTGCGATGGGCCTGAACTAGAGAAGAGATCAATTCTTTTGGTTCTCCGAATTCACTAGTTGCACCCCACATGCATGTGGTAATTCAGTACACCCCGTGTCTTTTTTATTAACCACCTGTAATGCAATGTAATCAACACAAACAGTCATTTATATGTAAATTAGGCTTACTGTATTATAGTTTTTAAGAAAATGTACCAGATTAAATTGGTCCTCAAATATGTCACCAGCAGTTGTAGTCTTCAAATTGACCGGGGTGGGTTTAGCGATTATTTTTGCTTGAGGGTTATGTTTAGTGGTTTTATATTTTTCAGTGTTGGTCAATTATCAATTATGTTGGGGTTAGCATTTAGCACATGCTCAAGTGTAAGTTCATGACAATTTTTGTTTTCGTCCCTAAAGCATTTATTTCTTTATGCCACTTATGAAATCTCTTTAGCCTAAGACACCATTACAAGTTTGAAAAGTACATGACAAAGTGGATAACACTTCAGGTGCTAAGCACCCTCAAACGCAAGCAAAAGCACACTCAGTTGATAATGTAATAATATACTGGCGCAACAGATTGGGCAGATTTGCACATTTTTGTTCATGCTCTGGAGAGCACCAAATGCATCTATTTAGAACGTGTTTTTGCAGCAGTGAGTACTGTAGCCAATCACAGATATAGTTGTTGATCTCTTGAACACGTTCAAAATCTCACCGCTCAAAACGGCAGGGTTTGTATTCAGTGCTGAGTTAATGCAGGCTTGCGAAACTCGAGGCTATACAGTCTATAAAATCCATTGAATAAAACTATTGATTTTCATGCTAATAAGAGGACCGATGGCCAACTGCATGCTGCGAAGTTTCGGAAGTGACATCTAAATATAAATGCTGGAGAAATATCCTCCTGAGACCCAGAATAGAGATTTTGCCTCTGTAGAGGACATTATATTTTAACGAATTTCTCTGACAACACAATTTTATGTCTGGATATTCTTATGAAATATGAGATTCTTATGAAACTATTCCTTTTTATTACTCCCATTATTACACGTCTTTTTACATTACATATTGTCTCAAAAACACATCACTATGCAAATGAGATATAGTGTATAGATGCATTGCATAGAATGGGAATGGCATTTATGGCCATGTTTATCATTAATTATTCTGTTAGGCCTGTATCTTTCATAACACAGTTGAGAATCATCTTTATACAAAGTTTTGATAAAAAAAGCTTGAAGCATAAAAATTGATTGGTGAATGAAAAAAAAAATCCCATTGTTTTTGCCTATTGATGTCTTTTACATTTGACATTTTCTCAATAAATGGGTTCTGGTGTCCTCTACGGAGCAGAGGATATAGCATACAACATCAGATTTTTTTGTTTTTGTTTAACCCAAACATATCCATTTGGTTTTTATACTCCAAACAATGTAATGACCTAAAAAAAAAAAAATCTAAATTCACAAAACCTTTTTTTTTCTGGTTCTCAGGAAGATGACATGTTAAAATACTAGTAATGCATTAAAGCAATGTAAAGGCAGACTAATAGATTAATAGACAAACATTTGTAGCAAAATAAATTCAAAATTGAAATTCCAATTATTGGTATAACTGGAACTTGTAAATAATCCTAAATTTCTCACTGTATGGTGGAGCAGTTGCTTAGCCTAGATCTACACTTTACTAGAGCACCTTCAGTAATTTCAGAAGCACCCTTAGTGATTTGATTCTGTAACGGGCCTGTAACACTTTAGTTTAGGGTCCAATTCTCACTATTAACTAGTTGCTTATTAGCCTGTATATTACTAGGATATTGGCTGTTTATTAGTACTTATAAAGCACATTTTAACGCCTTATTCTACATCCCTTAATCCTACCCAATACCTAAATTTAACAACTACCTTACTATTAATAACCAGAAATTAGGAGTTTGAGGCAAAAGTAGTTAATAGTGAGAATTTGACCCTAATCTAAAGTGTGAACACAAAGTAATATAGAACTGTAATGTGGTCAAAAAAACAGTCCTTCATAGCTATAACTTAACGCCTTGGAATGTTGGTCAACCAATCAGAATCAAGCATGCAGCAATGCAGTAGTGTAATTAAAGGGATGGTTAATAAATAAATTCCCATCAGTTGGCGTTTCAAGTTGGTTTGGAACAACATGAGGGTGAGTAAATGATGACAGAATTAATTTTCTTTGGTGAACTTTCACTTCAAGGTTAATAAAAATGCTTGTTTTCCAGTTTAATTAAAGCATTGCGTGTTAGAGAGGAGTTTGCTGTATCAACCTCCATGAAAACTTGTGAAATGCCTCTCCTGTCTGCTCACACTGCAGGGTTCCAGTCCTCAGGTAGTAGCTTAGCATGCTAACCCACGTTACTTTCTTGTTCAAGCAAATCCAAATTGAACCTTTCAGATTCAAGGTTCATTCATTTGAAGAGGTTAGAGCTGTTGGAGAGCTCTGCAACAGATCCTCTTGAATGAGCTCTTAGATGTGTTACATGTATAAAGCTCAGTGGAGAAATGGCCTGACCACAGTCGCCTTTAATTGGCTCCGTGTCTGCTGTGAAATACTAGCAGACTGAAATGGGCTTATCGACCATTCTGTCTGGGCGCATTCAGCTGTGTGTGAGCTCCTACACTGCTGAGCACATTGAGGGTACAATGCAACACATTTAACACCGATTTCAATATTGACTTGAGGGATAAAACTAATAAGAAGCTGGACATGTTGGAATTACCCAGCACTGCTCCCCGTAGCCTTGTCATCTTAGTCAGCAACATCACCCTTTTATTTCTCTCTCATGCTCTCTTTATCAGTCTGTCTTTCTGAGGACTAACTTTATCTCTTGCGTTCTTTTCTTTGCTGTACAGTTTAGTCAGCAGGAAGGTTTGTTTGAAAAGGCATTGAGCTGAGTGTTTAACCTCCACATTGTACAGTAGCACAGCATTATTTACATCACATAATTTGTGATGTACTAACTCTATACTCTGACGTACTCTATAAGTTACATTATAAATTTATATTGAGAGACAGGATGCTTTGTGTGGTAACTATATGTGTTATCTGGGGATAGTAGGGTTAACACAATGTGTCTATATATTAGTCTAATATTTGATTTTCAATGGCTGATGCCAATAGCTAGTAACCTGGGTGTCCAAAATAATGAAGATGTACACTAGCGTTCAAACTTTCAGTTTGCGGTTTTTGAGATTATTCAAATTTTTTAAAGAAATCTCTTATGCTTACCAAAGCTGACATTTTTATAAATAAAGAAAAATAGATTAAAATAATTTAAAACATTTGTTTTCTATTTTATGGAAGCCCGTTTCCGCCACTAAATAAAAACAGTAATTGTGACTTTTTATCTCAGAATTATATAATATAAAGTCAGAATTCTGAGATATAAACTCACAATTGCGTGATATAAAGTCAGAATTCTGAGATATAAAGTCGCAATTGCGAGTTATAAAGTCTTGGGTGGACAGGTGTCTTTATGCAGCTAACGACCTCAAACAGGTGCATCTAATTTAGGATAATAAATGGATTGGAGGTGGACATTTTAAAGGCAGACTAACAGGTCTTGGAGGGTCAGCTGTTTGCACCTGTTTGAGGTCGTTAGCTGCATAAAGACACCTGTCCACCCCATACAATCAGTAAGAATCCAACTACTAACATGGCCAAGACCAAAGAGCTGTCCGAAGACACTAGAGACAAAATTGTACACTTCCACAAGGCTGGAAAGGGCTACGGGGAAATTGCCAAGCAGCTTGGTGAAAAAAGGTCCACTGTTGGAGCAATCATTAGAAAATGGAAAAAGCTAAACATGACTATCAATCTTCCTCGGACTGGGGCTCCATGCAAGATCTCACCTCGTGGGGTCTCAATGATCCTAAGAAAGGTGAGAAATCAGCCCAGAACTACACGGGAGGAGCTGGTCAATGACCTGAAAAGAGCTGGAACCACCGTTTCCAAGGTTACTGTTGATAATACACTAAGGCGTCTTGGTTTGAAATCATGCATGGCACGGAAGGTTCCCCTGCTTAAACCAGCACATGTCAAGGCCCCTCTTAAGTTTGCCAATGACCATTTGGATGATCCAGAGGAGTCATGGGAGAAAGTCATGTGGTCAGATGAGACCAAAATATAACTTTTTGGTCATAATTCCACTAAACGTGTTTGGAGGAAGAAGAATGATGAGTACCATCCCAAGAACACCATCCCTACTGTGAAGCATGGGGGTGGTAGCATCATGCTTTGGGGGTGTTTTTCTGCACATGGGACAGGGCGACTGCACTGTATTAAGGAGAGGATGACCGGGGCCATGTATTGCGAGATTTTGGGGAACAACCTCCTTCCCTCAGCTAGCGCATTGAAGATGGGTCGAGGCTGGGTCTTCCAACATGACAATGACCCGAAGCACACAGCCAGGATAACCAAGGAGTGGCTCTGTAAGAAGCATATCAAGGTTCTGGCGTGGCCTAGCCAGTCTCCAGACCTAAACCCAATAGAGAATCTTTGGAGGGAGCTCAAACTCCGTGTTTCTTAGCGACAGGCCAGAAACCTGACTGATCTAGAGAAGATCTGTGTGGATGAGTGGGCCAAAATCCCTCCTGCAGTGTGTGCAAACCTGGTGAAAAACTACAGGAAACATTTGACCTCTGTAATTGCAAACAAAGGCTACTGTACCAAATATTAACATTGATTTTCTCAGGTGTTCAAATACTTATTTGCAGCTGTATCATACAAATAAATAGTTAAAAAATCATACATTGTGATTTCTGGATTTTCTTTTTTAGATTATGTCTCTCACAGTGGACAGGCACCTACGATGACAATGTCAGACCCCTCCTTGATTTCTAAGTGGGAGAACTTGCAAAATAGCAGGGTGTTCAAATACTTATTTTCCTCACTGTATATATATATGGGCTACATGGGCATGATATGAACAAGAACAGTGTTCTTGTTTGTACTTTGTTTCCGAGGGCCGTCTTTGTAACCCAGAGCCCCAGAGGGCCAATGAGGTACAGGGGAAAAGGAGGAAAAACCTAGTGTGGGTGGAAAAGAAAACAAATCCCCTGCTGTGGGTCATGTCAACTGAAATGAAAAACTCCTCAAACCAGGGAGAGTGGTTTTCATGATGTCATATTTGATGTAGTCATATTTGATGTAATCACATTTACATTTATGCATTTGGCAGACGCTTTTATCCAAAGCGACTTACAGTGCCCTTATTACAGGAACAATCCCCCTGGAGCAACATGGAGTAAAGTGCCTTGCTCAAGGACACACTAGTTGTGACCGCTGGGATCGAACCAGCAACCTTCTGCGTATCAGTTCCATGGTTTAACCCACTGGACCACCATCTCACATGTATCACTCTCGTGCAATCACTCTCACCTCTGTCACAATGCATATGTATAATAATGAAATACTATTTTTTATCCAGCTTGTGTGTATTTCTGTACAGTATGTGGCATGTGCTAGCCTATAGTTTGTCTTCAAAACTGAGTATTTTTATGTAGATGTAATCAATTGGAGAAAAAAAGATTTATAAATTAAGTAATTTAAAACAAAATGCAGTATAATTTTGCAGCCAACCAACTTTGCAGCTACAACAGCTTCAGCTCTTCTGGGAATGCTTTCCACAAGGTTTAGGAGTGTGTTTATGTGAATTTTTTACCATTCTTCTAGAAGCGCATTTGTGAGGTCAGGCACTGATGTTGGACGAGAAGGCCTGGCTCGCAGTCTCCACTCTAATTCATCCCAAAGGTGTTCTATCGGGTTGAGATCTGGACTCAGGCCAGATGTACAGGCCAGTCAAGTTCCTCCACACCAAACTCTCTCATCCATGTCTTTATGGACCTTGCTTTGTGCACTGGTGCGCAGTCATGTTGGAACAGAAAAGGGCCATCCCCAAACTGTCCTCACAAAGTTGGGACCATGAAATTGTCCAAAATGCCTTGGTATGCTGAAACAAGAGTTTATTTCACTGGAACTAAGGAGCCAGGCCAAACCCCTGACAAACAACCCCACACCATAATCCCCCCTCCACCAAACTTTACACATGGTACAATGCAGTCAGGCAAGTGCCGTTCTCCTGGCAACCGCCAAACCCAGACTCATCCATTGGATTGCCAGACAGAGAAGCGTGATTGGACACTCCAGAGAACATGTCTCCACTGCTCTAGAGTCCAGTGGTGCATTACACCACTGCATCCGATGCTTTGAATTGCACTTGGTGATGTAAGGCTTGGATGCGGCTGCTCGGCCATGGAAACTGCTCTGTACTTGAGCTAATCTAAAGGCCACATGAAATTTGGAGGTCTGTAGCTATTGACTCAGTAGAAAGTTGGTGACTTCTGCGCACTGTGCGATCACTTAATGTGACTAACTCTAAATTTACTGATGAGCAGCAAGCTGCTCTGATTTTGTAAGTGTGTGTGTGTATGGACAAATTCTTTGCAATGGTCGCTTTGTCGCATCCAGTTAGACAGCTCCTCCGGTGTAGACACGGTGTTAAGTGTCTGTGTTCATTAGCTATAGAGGCCGCTAGGCTCTTTGTAGTTGAATGACAGCTTTGTTCCTTCTCCCCAATGATGTAATTACAGACCACAAGTCAACACCCGGTTATCCACTAATTTCAACTCTCTTGCTCTTTCTCTGCCAGTCTATCTTTTGCTCTTTCTTTCTCTTATGATATGTGCAGAAATCAATTCTGGCCTTCATTTTCTTTTATAGATTTTGTTCCTCAGAAAACTATGAACTTTTTTGAGACATTTTGTGTACAAAAACTAATAACTTATAGAGTCTCTAAAGTATTAATTTATAAATATTACAGGAATATATTTGTATAGGTAGCATGGCAAATCTAAAATAAATAGATAAACTACACTACGGAGCGCCTAAAAGGACATGGTGATGGAAAAAAAATATGCTTGAGAGAACTCAAAAGCATTGACAAATAATTGCATGTATAATGTATACTGTTATCTGCTTGCCCCAATGACCCTTCCATTTCACTCTACCAGACCTTTTCCGTTCTGCATTTTTGTTTCATGTTTTGTTCTGTTTTGCTTTGCTTTTTGTTTTGCTTTGTATAGCTTTTAATCATACAACAGATTATTATTTGTCTTACTCAGCAGCATGCAGACAGAAAATATTAATTTAAACAACTTGTATTTACCAGCCTTGGGAGACTCTTTTCTATAAACTTGTTTTTTACGAGGTTTCTTAGAAAAATTTTGGGCAAGCCCCTTTTTAAACATGCTTGTGGACATCTTGAATGCTAATTGCACTATCTATATGGAATTTATAATATTATATTTATTGTATTATGATTGTATTACATTTTAATTTAATTAATTTTCTTCTCTTTTTTTACAGCTAACTGTACTCCCCCATGCAAAAATGGAGGGATGTGCTTGCGGCCCCACATGTGTGTGTGTAAGCCAGGCTCTAAAGGCAAGTCCTGTGAACAAACCACTCTCCCCCCATCCTCTCATCCAACCAGACCACTAAACGGACACACCAATAGTGGACTTCCAAACGGAGGTCATACGAATGGATACACCAACGGTCATAATGTAATTCCCCAGCGCCCCATTCCTCAGCAGATCTTCCCACAAGGCCAAGGTCAAGTGCCGTTACCGTTGCCAGGCACCAACGGGGGACATCTGACTCTGTCCATGAAGCCGTCACCTAACGGACCCATTCCTTATCAACCACAGTGAGTATGATGGCTAGATTTAGTCATTTATAACCTCCTGCTGTTGTAAGGCTGTCATGGTTCATGATGAATTATCAGTCATGATGGTTGTCTGGCTTTGTGCTTTATGGGAATTTGGTTATTTATGTCAACAAATGCATCTCAAATAGGCCAAAACATTCCTAATTTTTTATATTTAATAATAAAAGGACAGTACAGAATTTCTTCGAATATTTTCACAGACAGATTTTTGATTTCAGCATGAAGCTTGGTCCACGTTGTAAATGATTTCGGCCTAGAAAAGCCACTTTGGTATTAAATAAAGTCCAACCACAGTTTTTGTGTGGACAACTGGACATAGTTAGAAATCAACCATTATTATTTATTTTATAAACAGTTATTATTATTTTTAGAACCAATGTTGGTACTGGTTATTAAGTGTCCAAAAACTGATATACAGTACATGGTTTTCATTTATTGTTCTGTTGACATGATCAAAAAGAAACTAATATTGCATTGAATAATCAAATAATGTTGAATGCACAGTGGCGTAATGGCATTGTTGGGTGCTATTAAAAAGACTTGCTATATATCAGCATTTATTGGTGAAACCTGAAATTTGAGAACCGATTAATGTGTGAATATCGGTATAGAATATTGATAAACCAATAATCAGACTGTGATTTAAGGGTATGCGTTTTAGTTTAGCATAGTACAGCACACAGCAAATGTGTGCGAGTAAGGTACTTTGGACTTTTTAGATTCCTCAGGCTTTTTGTCATTTTATTATTTTGGAATGAACTCCATAGCTCAATATTAATTCCAGACATCAGACCTGCAGATGTTAACAGTCTCTGCCCATTTCATGCCCCCTACTACTCAGCCTCTCAGCCTGGGTCTGTTTTACAGAAATACCTACTGTTTTTAATTCTGACTCACTGAAATCTTTTTACACGACTTACACTTGGGATCTCACCAAATCGTGACTCCCAAACTCCTGATGTCAGCCTAGTTTTTAATTTTTTGTTTGCCCTCAAAACACATTTTTTTACGAGATTCATTTACTGTGAAAAGCCCCCTGCAGACTCTTTACCTGTGTTCTTGAGTAGGATAGGGTTTTGGGGGTCTGGCTCTGGGTTTGATTTGACTGCCACGGCTTTAGACAGCTGTAAAGTTCACTATCATATTGGACATGTAGCACAGCTTTCTTTCTTCTTTTCTATCAGAGCAAATCAGACTGACTGCAGGCGCTGAGTCATAATCTCGAGATGTGGGGGAAAGCCACAGAATTTGCCCCCATGTTGGCTCCAGGAAAAGCTGTAATACTGCGACAGGGCAGGATATTGATGAATTGTACTTAAAATATTAATGAAAGCAGTTTATGTGCTGGGACTGACGTGCATTTTCAGTCAGAGTTTGGACGTTTCTACTTGGTAATTGCAACCAGACCTGTCCTCGAAAGCTTCTGTGGGTTTCCACAGGGTTTATTGTGTGCAGGGAGGAGGTAGGCCTCTCTCCAGAACTCCCCTTCCTCTCAGCTGCAGACAAACATCTTGCTCAACATTTGAGAGGAATTTCCCGCATTTTAGATTTAGATTATTTTAAATATTTTCAGTACAGGTAATCAGTATTTAATTATATTTTTAATATAGTATTTAGGTTCCATGGACTGGTGCCTTGCCGTGGTGGAACAGCTTGTGAGTCCCAATGACCCTGAGAGCTAAGCTGGCGGGGGACTTGTACCCCTGGTAGCTTTAAGCAAGCCAGACAGGTCAAAGGCGAGAGACCAGACGAAACCCAGTCCACCCTACTAGCCTGGCAGCAGGAACTGGTATGCTGAGTATCAGAGCGCGTCTGCTTTCAAAGCACCTGAGTCGGTCTGTCTCAGTCGCCCGGTGAGCAGAAGAGCACCTCGCCAATGGTCACGGGGCAATAGACCTAGTCAGTTGGTCACTGTGGGGCAACTCATAACTACACCAACCGTCACACACCTGTGTTCCGTTGGAATTTGTAGCGCTGAATCCAGAGGTGGAAGTTTGACCTGGGCATGCATGCTTTAACTAAAATTTTTGCCCAGGCGCTCTCTACTATGAGCATCTCATCTCTCCTTTATGACGTCAAACTTTCAGCCTCCACGACTGGCAACTCGGGAGCACTCTGTCCTTAAGAGTGCTGTCGTTGCTCAGCAAGGTTTGCGTGTACGGCAGGCATTCTGCAACTGTCGCACACACCTCCATCGCATGCTGGAATGTGCACTCTCTTGGTGTTAGTTCTGACATGGACTGCGTCTCACCTCGTAAATCAGCCCTGATTGATGCAGAACTACTCCGACTTAACATCTCCATCGCTGCCCTGAGTGAAACCTGGCTGACCGGTGTTGGCTCTGTCTGGGAAAAAAACTATACTTTATTCTGGAATGGATACCCAGACGGTGACAGACCAATTTACGGTGTTGGTTTTGCAATCCAAAACAAGCTACTGTCCTCAGTGGAAAAACCTGTGCCCATCTCCTCACGTCTCTCCTCACTGCGCCTGCACACAAACTGTGGCCCAGTTACAATCATAGCCACTTAAGCCCCTACACTGACTTCTGATCTAGATGTAAAGGAATCATTCTACAATCAACTTAGCGCCATTGTTCAGAAGACCCCCTCCCTCAACTGAACGTTTGATGATCCTTGGTGACTTTAATGCCCGAGTGGGTGCTAACTCTAGTGCATGGCCTGACATTCTGGGAAGCCATGGATATGGCAACATGAATGACAACGGTCAGCGCTTACTGGAATTTTGAAGCACCCACAATCTCTGTGTCCCCTCCTCATTCTTTCAGGGCTCAAGCTCCTCCAAGGTCACCTGGCATCATCCACGTTCTAAGCACTGGCACCAACTTGACCATGTACTGGTGAAGCGTGAACATTTGAAGGAAGTAACACACTGCCGATCACTACACTCAGCAGATTGTGACACTGACCACGCCCTTCTACGTTGCAAACTAAGGATGGTCCCAAACAAGTTTCATTACGCTAGGCCTAAGCCTACTCCTCGTCTGGATGTTTCTGCAACCTATGTTCCTGCATCGCAGCATGCGTTCCAGGAACTACTTGCTTCCAGCTTTGACTCCTCACCTCCTTATGCAGACATCACAGCTGCCTGGCAGCACTTCCACTCTGCTACCACAAAGGCTGCATTTTCCATCTTTGGAAAGCGATCCAGATCCCACCCTGACTAGTTCAAAACCCATGCCAGCCCGCTCCTACCTGAAATTGACTCTAAGCGCTCAGCCAGACTGTCCTACCTACAGCATAACACTCTCTCAAATAAGGCAACTTTGAAGCAGGCATGCCGCAATGTCCAGCGGGTCACTCGCACAGCCATGCAGGCCTACTGGAGAACACTGTGTGACCGTATTGAGTCAAGTGTATCTTGTCGTCTGTGGAAGAACGTTGGGAGAGAACTGCTCCTACCCCCACCTCTGATGCGTCGACCTCCACCACGAACTGACGTGATGGGTCAGGTGCAACGAGGATGGGAGCCGAAACAAAGCGGCTTTTAAGTTTAGCGAATACAGCCTCAGCTGTATCGGGCCACCTGAACGTCATTCGGGGGGAGGTCAAGGCAGTCAGAGGCGCGGCTAGTTGGCTGTAGTTGCGAATGAAATGCCGATAGAAATTGGCAAATCCCAGAAACCTCTGTAGGGCCTTACGGGAATCTGGATTTGGCCAATCTATCACAGCCTTAACCTTGTCAGGATCCATACGCACTCCCTCAGACGAGACGATGTACCCTAGAAAAGGAACAGACTGTGCATGAAAAACGCATTTCTCTGCCTTGACAAAAAGCCCATTCGCTAACAACCTCTGAAGCACTCGTCTGACATGCTGAACGTGATCCTGGAGATCCTGTCATCCAGGTAGACATATATGAACTGGTCGACCATATCTCTCAGCACGTCATTGACGATTGCCTGGAAGACAGCTGGGGACTTGGACAGCCCGAACGGCATGACCAAGTATTCAAAGTGCCCCCTAGGGGTGTTAAACGCGGTCTTCAATTCATCACCCTTCCTTATGCGAACCAAATAATAAGCGTTACGTAAATCCAATTTTGTGAAGACGGATGCTCCCTGTAATTGCTCGAAAGCTGAAGACATCAGCGGCAAAGGATAAGTGTTCTTTACCATGATGTTGTTCAGCCCCCGGTAATCAATACACGGTCGCAGAGAGCCATCCTTCTTCCCCACAAAAAAGAACCCCGCCCCCGCTGGAGATGAGGAAGGGCGATTGAACTTGGATGCTAGCGAATCAGAAATATATTTCTCCATAGCCTCCCTCTCTGGAACAGAAAGTGAATATAATTTCTCACCAGGTACTAAGTCTATAGCACAGTCATAGGGACGATGCAGAGGAAGAGAAGCAGCACGAGTCTTACTGAACACTCTCCTCAGGTCCTGGTACTCCACGGGCACGTTAGACAAATCCATCCTCCTGGAACACAGAGACAGGAACAGACGAACAAGCAGACACTAAACAAGACTCATGACACAAATTACTCCACTCAGACACAGTGTTGTGGCCCCAATTGACTCTGGGATTATGCTGGGTGAGCCACGGATGTCCAAGTACAACGGGTGCTAGTGGTGAGTCCATCACCATCTATAAGAACAAGGGGGACCATGCAGACTGTAACAACTTCAGAGGAATATCTCTGCTCAGTCTTGCTGGCAAGATATTTGCTCGCACTATTCTACCACGTCTACAAATCCTGACCGTATCCTCCCTGAAAGCCAGTGTGGGTTTCGTGCTGGCCGCTCCAGACATGGTGTTCTGTGTTCGTCAACTACAGGAAAAGTGTATTGAACAGCATAAACCTCTGTTCTTGGTGTTTGTAGACTTGACCAAGGCTTTTGACTACGTTAGTCGACTTTTCCTCATCCTACAAAGACTTGGCTGCCCTCCAAAGTTACTGAAGGTGATCACTGAGTTTCATGAGGGCATGAAGGCAACTGTACAGTCTGAAGGCACTTGCTCTGAAGAGTTCCAGATAAGGTGGGGAGTAAAGCAGGGATGTGTCCTACCCTTTTCGAAATTTTCTTCTCTGCCCTACTACGCCGTGCCTTCCCTGATGACTCGGGTATCCTTCTACACACCCGCAGCTCAGGAAAACTGTTCAATCTGGCCAGACTGCGGGCGAAGACTAAAGTACGCCATGTTCTGGTACATGAGCTGCTTTATGCTGATGATGCTGCCTTTGTTGCCCACTCAGAGGCAGATCTACAACTACTCTGCTCATCTTTTGCCGCTGCATGTTAGACAGTTATCCTTGTCCAACCTGCAACCCTGAACCCTACAGTATACATTAACAACACACCTCTATCTGTGGTAGACAAATTCACCTACCTGGGTTCCACAGTATCAAACAACAATAACCTTGACACAGAGCTTGACATGCGCATTGGGAGGGCATCATCTGTGTTTGGAAAATTGAGCAAGCGTGTCTGGCACAACAAGCACCTCTCATTGCTCCTCAAAGTCCATGTATACCATGCATGTGTACTTAGCACCTTGCTATATGCAAGCGAGACATGGACAACTTACAGGAAGCACGAACATCGTCTCAACGCCTTCCATTTTCGTTGCCTCCGCTCCATACTGGGTGTATGTTGGAAGGACCAAGTGCCAAACTCTGTCATACTTGAGACAACTGGTTCCAGTGACCTGTACACCATCCTTCGTGAACGCCACCTCCGTTGGACTGGACACATTTATTGAATGAAGGACACCCGCCTCCCAAAAATCGAGCTGGCAAATGCCCCCCGCAAACATGGTCGCCCCCATCTACGTTTTAAAAACGTCATTAAGAGGGATCTTCAGGCCTTCTCCATCAACCTGGACAACTGGGAGGCACTTGAAAATGACAGACCCAATTGGCGTGCAGCAATTAACAATGGCTGCAGGGACTCTCAGGAGTCCTATAAGTCATTTCTGGAAGAGAGAAGCTCAAAACGGGAAGCAGTTTGTCGCACTCGACATGAACGGCCATAGTAGTAGTAGTAGTATTTAGGTTACGAAAGCCAAAAAGACAAGTGTTGGTAGGGTTGTCAGGATACCAGAATTTACATAACATTTTGTGTTTATGTTAATATTTTGTCAAGACAGTCACCAGTCAGTCAGACAGCCCTTGGGTGGATTTTTTTTTTTCTTCGGTTGAACACACAATGGTGTACAGTAATGGCATTGTTGGGTGACATTTTTACAGAATTATACCAGATATTTAATAGTTAACCTGATAATTGAGAACCGATTATGTTCTAAAAAAGTGTGAAAATCGGTAAAGAGTATTGATAAGCCAGTAATAATTGTATTAATGTTTTTTTATTTATTTAAAAAAATATATATTTGTATGATACCAAAGTATCAAAATCCTGCTGTCCCATCTCGTCACAGTTTTGAAAACTGGCGATCTACTGTTGCCATGTTGGTTCTATCGATCGGATCACACGTGGACAACGCTAAATGCATGTGTAAATGGGGTCTAACGTTTTGAGCTTTTCCACTTTCTACCACTTCCAGGTAGTAGAAAACACATTAGACTGGATTGCTTTCGTAGTGTAAACGCTCGTGGTCGAATGCATTCAAACAGCAGCAAAAGACTGCCTACTCTCCTCCGTCTACTGACTTAATGCGTAAACATTATGGGAAGCGCACTAGCTAGACAAGATTTAAACTTTGTCAACAAAAGACCCAAGTTTTGTTTGAAGAGGAAAAACATACCAAGGACAATGTTCCCTCACCCATCTTGATTTCTAACTTGCACTCACATTGTTCGGCAGGGTCTTGCGGCTATCAGAGCAGAAATGAAAGCTGATGCTATCTGTATGTTTTTCTGTTGTCTTCAGTGCGTTCATATGTAAATTATGCAAGCTTATTTTGTCCATTAGATTGAAAGATCTGAAATAACCCATTCATTTACTTTCCCATTGACCCTCAAAGAAATCAGGACAGAAGTGGTTGAAAGTTGACAATAAAGAAAACACCAGGTGTAAATATCGACCAAAACACATCTTAATACCAGGTGTAAACAGGGCCTTAGATGGCGTCTCGGGGTTGCCTGCTCATGGCAGCAAAGATTTGTATATGCATATATTTTCAACACAGAAACATTTAACATCACTTTTATTTTGTCTTCAAATATGATATTTGTAACGGTCAACGTTATTAGCCCTCATTTCCATCCAAAACCGACAGTTCGAGTGAAAGGTTTATTGAAGCGCCGATTGAATGATTTGTTGGTGTGAGTGTGACAGGCAGCTGTGACTCATCAGTGTGGGTTCAGTGTAGTAAAGCTGTGGTTGGGTGTCATCACCGCAGAAACAGGTCAGTGAAATGGTTATTCAAACATTTGGGGAATCTACTTGTTTTGCCTAATTATGGACAAGCATCTAGGAATGTATAAATGTAAAAACATTTGACCAAAGATTCATAAATCTTTGACGATTGAATGACCTCTGTAACCCTCAAACATATTGTAAGGTATTATTTACAAACCGGTTTCATGTGGCATTGTTTTACAGGTGTGAAGTGGGTTCAGTGTGCACAAGTTTTACTGAAAAACATCTCTCTGCTACCATAATTTTGAATTTATAGACTTTATAGTGTTGAATTTGCAGAGATTGTGTATTTATCTTATATATTGTGAGAAAGAGCTTTAAATGTATAGTTGAGTGAGTTTATCTATTTGTGTCTAGAAAACCTGATCCATCCGCAGGAAAGTTGCTGGTCATGGAAAAGAGCGAGACTGGCCCCTAGGCACTTTAGGCGAGATATAATACAGTGTTTTCGGTTGACGCTTTATTTTCCGAGCCTGGATCAATGCCGAGCATTGTACTCAAGCTGTGTGGCACATTGTGTTTACTCTGATCCTATTGTTTAACTAAAGTGATTTGAGGTGTTTAATGTTGGAGGTTATGAGGAAGTCGTGTAGTGTTTGTGCTCTGAGGATTTTTCTGTGTTGACTTTTCAAGATCTCAAGTAAACTCATGAATAAAGTATGAAACATTTGTCCTTATACTGTAAATACTCAGATAAAACCATAAGTTTGAATTGACAGTAAGTTTAGTGTATTGTTCATAACTAATCAAATACATTTTTAGTCTAAAATAAAATTAAAAGTTAATAATAGTCCTATATCTATATATATATATATATATATATATATATATATATATATATATATATATATATATATATATATATATATATATATATATATATATATATATATATATATATATATATATATATATATATATATATATATATATATATATATATATATATATATATATATATATATATATATATATATATATAGAGATGTATGTGTGTTTGTGTGTGTATATGTATGGGTGTACGTGTATATAGATATATACTGTATGTTCTTCCTTCACTCTTTTACCTGTTCCCAGCAAGCACAGGCTTGTCCCCGTTTCCAGTCAAGCTTGCAGCTTATTTACACATACATACAGTCCCAATTCGCAAACTATCTATCCTAAATAGTATTCGAAAATATGATACCCAGATGGTCTACTATTTCCGGTTAGAATCCAGTGCAGATCCGTGCACACTCTGATGGCTAATATAAAATGCAACCCATTGCGAGTTGGACGAGTATTCGATTAGAACTACAAACTTTTTTTTTTTAAACTACAAACATGACGGATGTACGAGACCTACGGTCAAGTAGAGAGGTTTAGATAAAGGGATTTGAGTGATTTAATAATTATCAGTATCTAACTAGACAAAAATATATTTATTTAATATTAACCACATTATATTTTATCTACATCCGCATTGTGAACCTTTGTAATGATACATTTGGACATTAACTTTTAAATGCATTATTATATTCAAATTGCAAACACATGAGGAGAGTCTCCACATGAAAGACCCCCGAATGGCAGATCAACGTGCTATTACATTTCTCTCTGATATGGTAGGAAATTAAATTAAATTGAATTTGGAAGATTTCAACTGTGACGAGATGATTGACAGGGCAGTTAAAGCTGTGACAGGATGCATAGGACTGCTACAAGCTAAAGATAGAGGGACACTTTTCCAACTCTGACCCTCGACGCATGTGGCAGGGCATTCAGGCCATCAGTGATTACAAACCCACCCAGTCCACCCCCGCAGCCACTGATGTCAACTTCCTGAACGAGCTAAATTACTTTTATGCTTGTTTTGAAAGAGACAACAGAGAAACTGCCACCAAGCTCAAACCCTCAGATGACCACCCACCAATCACACTCTCCTCCACAGATGTCTGCAAGGCACTGAGCCGGATCAGCGCGCACAAAGCTGCTGGACCAGACAACATCCCTGGTCGTGTTCTCAGGGCATGTGCGGAGCAGCTCACTGGGGTTTTTACAGACATTTTCAACCTGTCTCTTGCCCAAGCAGCTGTACCAACATGCTTTAAACGCACTTCCATTGTGCCAGTGCCGAAAAGCTCTAGCCCGAGGTGCCCTAATGACTACCGCCCTGTAGCACTCACACCCATCGTCATGAAGTGCTTTGAGCGGCTGGTCCTGCAACACCTAAAAGACTCTCTACCATCCACATTGGACTCACACCAGTTTGCCTACCGCAGCAATAGGAGCACAGAGGATGCAGTTTCCATGGCACTGCACTCTGTGCTCACCCATCTGGACAATAAAAACACTTATGCACGCATGCTGTTTGTTGACTTCAGCTCAGCATTCAACACTGTCATCCCATCCAAGTTAATAGCCAAACTTGGAGACCTGGGCATCAACACTTCAATGTGTAACTGGATTTTGGACTTCCTAACTGACAGACCACAGAATGTTCGATCAGGATCCACCTGCTCCACGTCCATCACACTCAACACTGGTGTACCACAGGGCTGTGTGCTAAGTCCGTTTCTCTACTCCCTCTTCACCTCCGACTGCAAGCCTGTGTATGGATCTAATTCCATCGTCAAGTTTGCGGACGACACTACGGTGATTGGTCTCATCAGCAACAACGATGAGACTGCCTATAGAGAGGAGCTGGCCACATGGTGCGCTGATAATAACCTGCTCCTCAACACCACCAAAACGAAGGAGCTCATCGTGGACTTCAGGAAAGAGTCAAGAGGCACACACGACACCATCCACATCAATGGAATGGCCGTTGAGCGTGTCTCCAGTTTCAAGTTCATGGGGATCCACATCTCGGCGGACATGTCGTGGACGACCAACACCTCCAGCCTGGTCAAGAAGGCTCACCAGCGCCTTCTTCCTGAGGACACTGAGGAAGAATCAGCTCTCCTCGGCTATCCTGGTGAACTTCTACCGCTGCGCAATAGAAAGCATCCTGACCAACTGCGTGGCAGTATGGTATGGGAGCTGCTCTGTTGCGGAGCGCAAGGCACTGCAGCGGGTGGTGAAAACTGCCCAGCGCATCACAGGAACTCCACTGCCTGCCATCGAGCACATCCAGAGGAAACGCTGTCTGCATCGAGCTCGCAGCATCCTCAAGGACTCCTCTCACCCAGCCCACAGACTGTTTTCTCTCCTGCCCTACGGCAGGCGTTTCAGGATCCTCCGGACCAGGACCAGCAGACTTAAGAACAGTTTTTTCCCCAGAGCTGTCTCTTTACTGAACTCAAACCCCCGTTGATCCACTCCCTCATAAACTGCTAACTCTCCTACCTCACATCTGCCTTCACTTTATTTGCACTACCGACCGTTTATTCAGTAACAGCTGTTTACTTATGCATTTTGCACCACCATATCTTAACTGGATTATGCTCATTTGCACTGCCGACTGTATTTATAGTACCAATGTTTACATTTGCATTTTGCACCGTACTTCTAACTGTAATATGCAACCACTTTCCACTGCACTTTTACACTTTTTTTCGGATAGCTCTGTCCATAATTTATTGCACTACCCTAATCCACTGCTATATTCCTCATATTAGCCTAACATATTATTGTATACCTCTATCTGTAAATTTAGTTTAAAGTAATAGCCATCTCTATATTATATTCATAGTACATATTCACCTGTAAATTCTGTTTATAGTAATAGCCATCTGTATATTTATTCACTGTACATATTCACCTGTAAATTCAGTTCTGTTTATAGTAATAACCGTCTCTCTATTTATACATATTTATATATATTCAGTACATTTCCATGTCCTGCACTTACGCAACCACTGTATATCCTGCACTTGCTGCTATTGCACTTCTGGTTAGACCTAAACTGCATTTCGTTGCCTTGTACCTGTACTTGTGTAATGACAATAAAGTTGAATCTAATCTAATCTAATATAACTAAGCGACATAGCTGTCCGTTAAAGATGAAGAAGTAGTACGTACCGAAGCTTGCCTACTCTTCTGCTACACACTCAAAAGTATGTACTATTTCTTCACAAAAAGAATGCATACTTTTAGGTCGTAGTATAAGTATGCACTGTAAGAAAAAAAATCTGTAGAAGACCAGTATGTTTTCTGTTAATTTTACAGAAATTCCATCAACCCTAAAGCAATGCGTAATTCAAAATACAGGTAAAAAAAATAAACACAAAAAATTCCTTCATATTACAGTACATTGGGCTGTATTTTTAGGGACTTTTCTTAGAGTATACGTAATCGGCTCTGTGAGGAGCACATGCTGACTCCACCATAGCATGACGTTACAATTAGCCTCCAGATATAAAAATCCACCCATAATAGAGCAGTGCTGTTAACACACACCTGGCTCTGTAACTCCCTATCACTGAGGTCGGGAGTTGCTGCTTCTCTCATGTCTGGTAGGACTTTGAAGTGTCAGTCACATCTAGGTTACACCCATGCATTGAGGTGTCACCCTCCTCTGTGCTCTGTGGATAAGTGTGAACTGTCCTGCTGAACAAGAAAAATGTAGACCGGGACTTAATTTTTTCCATCGGGAATTGTTTGGATTGTTGAATCATTGTGGTTTTCTGTTGCTGTGATCTCATGTGAATGACAGGTTGTCCCGCCCTCATGCCGATAAACATGTCATCAGAGAAGAGATACATAATTTATAATAATTACTGCAATATTCCATAAAAAAAAGGAATGCTCAATTTTGATGTTATTTTTACTTTTATAATGAGCAATAATGTCATTTAGCTCGTACTATAAATGTTTCATTGTTGTAGCTAGTGGCTCTCGTATAATTTTATTAATCTGGAACCCAGCAGATTCATAATTATATTTATATGTTTTATTGACATTATCACATAAAGACATGCAATAGATGTTTTTTAAAATGCAAACCATTATATTTCAGCATAAACATGCATCGCTAGACAGGTAATGAACATAATCTAGCTAACATTCATAATTTATTCACGGCTGAAATGTTGCATGTATATGTAACAACCAAAGTATTTATCATAATGTACTTTAACATTAAAAAAAATTATGTCAGAAAATCAGTTCTGCTTTTATTCATAAATACCAGTAGTGATGTTGTCATCAGTCTCCTGTAGTGAGTCAGGGTCCTTACTGTCATTACCAGTGCCCGAATTCTTGTACACGATATGCTGATTCACAACCTCGGAAGCAAGGGAGCTGATTGAGACGCACAGCAGGTGTTGTGCATGAGTGATACATTTGACTCTGCTGGTGTTTAGGAAACAAAAATGTATGTATCATTCTGCAGATGATATAGAAGAGAGCATCCTGATGAGGGTCACTGGGTTCATTAAAAGAGAGCTGAGCAGCGTCTCGCCGAGCACGAGGGAGGAACCGCAGCGGATTCAGCCAGATTCTAGGAATAACAAGAGGATAAGAGCGGAAAGGAAAAGAATAGACAAAGTGGTCAAAAAAGTGGGAGAAGGAAATGGAAAACCGAGATGGTCAGAGTATTGATATTATGAAAGAAGGAGGATGGGCAGAATGGTAGAGAGAGAGAGAGAGAGAGAGAGAGAGAGAGAGAGAGAGAGAGAGAGAGAGAGAGAGAGAGAGAGAGAGAGAGAGAGAGAGAGAGAGAGAGAGAGAGAGAGAGAGAGAGAGAGAGAGAGAGAGAGAGAGAGAGAGAGAGAGAGAGAGAGAGAGAGAGAGAGAGAGAGAGAGAGAGAGAGAGAGAGAGAGAGAGAGAGAGAGAGAGAGAGAGAGAGAGAGAGAGAGAGAGAGAGAGAGAGAGAGAGAGAGAAATGACCATGTAAAGAAGGAAGATCACGGGAGATCATGGGAGTTCAAACCTATGTAGCTCAGTTTTGATTGTGAGGAGAGAGAGAGAGTAAGAGAGAGTACTTTTTTTTTTTTCTTCCGATTTTAATTACAGCACGTCTGCCAGTGTGCGAGGTCGTGCCAGCTATTTTGTTGAGACTGGAATCGGAGCTTATGTTTATAACTTTCTGTCTCTCTCCCTCTTTGACATTCACCTTGCACTCTCATCTTTTCTCTGATGCAGCTGTGGACTTCACTAGTAGCTGGATGATTCGTACGTATAGAATTCACGTTAAATGTTCATCCAAAGTGAAATTTGAAAACAAAACAAATGATTTTATCTTCATATTAATTTATTAATTTAGCTCAGTTATACAATATATTGTAGTGCTTTCTCCATTTACAAATTGCATTCTTGGCTATTCCAATTTAGTGGACTGTGAATGCAGTACAAGTTGCTAACTAAGAGCAAATATAAAATTATTTATTATTATGGTCAATATGTATACATTACAGTTCAAAAGTTAAGGCCAATTTATACTTCTGCATCAAGTGTACGCCATAGTGTACACCATAGGCCACGCGCGTAGCCGACGCCGTCGTGAACATTTATACTTCTGCGTTGATCTGCAATTACACCACAAAATGCTAGTGGGCGGTGGGGTTTCTATGCTCAAATGGCGAATGAAACCGAGCGGATTGTGTTGGAGTTAGAGCTGATCGATATTGAAAAAAAGTTACTTTTATTGAAATTACTCAAATTAAAAAGCAGAAATGAGATAAGGCGTTGCACGCCGGAAATGCGACAGTACCAAGCCGACCAATCACAGATCTTGCGCTCTGCGTCAACGCGACGCGTTGTTACATTTTTGGGGAGGTGCGTCGTGGTACGGCGTACCTTCTGCATGCACTCGATGCAGAAGTATAAATTGGCCTTTAGAGTCAATAAGATACATACATTTAAAAACACATTTATTCAGCAAGGAGACAATTTTTACAAAAACTTTTATATTGTTACAAAAAATAAATGCTGTTCCTTTGAACTTTCTATTCATCAAAGAGTCCTTAAAAAAATGTATCATGGTTTCCACAAAAATATTAAGCAGCACAACTGTTTTCAGCAATAATTTATTGCTGAGAATTGTTGTGCTGCTTATTATTTCAGTTAAATATAATGTAAAACTTTTTATTGCCAATTAGAAATGTTGGTAACAATTTATTTTAAGGTGATGTAGTTACACGTTACTACATGTATTTACTAACAGTAAATTATGCATAATTACAAGTTACTAAACCTAACTGTAACTCTAAAGTAAGTACATGTAGTTAATTAAAGGGGACCTATTATGCAAAATTCACTTTTACATGATGTTTGACCATAAATGTGTGTTGGCAGTGCGTGTACATAACCACCATGTGAACTTTGTGTGTGTTTTTGACATAACCTTTTGTGTATTTGACAGTTTAAGTGCAATAAGATGTGAAATAGTTTTTGTTTTTTTTAAGTTGCCAGGCAGCGCCAGCATTTTTTATAATTTTCACAAAAATGTAATGATTTTGTCATATGAATATCTGAGAATGCAATATATCAAAAGAAAGAGCAGACCCTCTGCTTTTTAAACCCAAAAAAGTTTTCATGCATTCCTTTTTTATCAACACTTGCATATGGGTAAGTTTAATAAAAAAGCAACATTTTGAACAAAAAGCTGAGAAAATCAGGTTTTTGTCGAAGACTACATCCAAATCAGATTCAGAGTGATGATCAAACACAGATCGACTAGATCGAGTCCATCAACACCCCTAATGCTTGCACAGTCCTATAGCTCGAACATTAGGCAGTTTTGATGGTTTTAAGGTTTTATATGCTGTTTAATGTTGATGATCAGTTTTGACTAATATTACGCCGCAGTTTTGATTTATATGCTGTTTAACATTGATGATCGCTTTATTTTACATGTGCATCTACTTACATACAATTGCTTGTATTTTTTTGCGTCTTCTTCGCCTGTGTTTTGATCAGGAGATTCTGTACTCATTCAGAAGATGCGTAATAGCGTCCCCTAGCGCAGTGGTTCCCAACCACGTTCCTGGAGGCCCACCAACAGTGCAAAATGCATGCCAAAAAACAAACAAAAAAGTTCTGTCCTGTGTGTTCTGTGCTAGATTAACTGAGACTTGTTACAGCACTTGCATACTGTTGCCCTTGACTGTTCTAGTTGCTTCTATTGCTCTCATTTGTAAGTCGCTTTGGATAAAAGCGTCTTCTAAATGTAAATGTAATGTCTCCTCAATCAAACACACCTGATTCAGGTCATCCACTAGTAGTGACTTCAAAACCTTATGTGGGTGTGTCAGACAAAGGAGACATGCAAAATGTGCACTGTTGGTGGGCCTCCAGGAACGTGGTTAGGAACCACTGCCCTAGCGTATAGCAGTGAAAACCCGGAAACCCAGAAAATTCTGTGTTTGGCGGGGAAGCGTTTTCTTACAATTTAATAAAAAATTCTGTGTTTGGCGGGGAAAGAGATGTGTGGATGTGTGCGCTCAGAAAAGCATGTATCATCAAGTTTAGACTGATATGGCTTTAAAAAACATATGCAGATTTCATGATGATGAAGAATTAATGTCGCGTGATCGAGATCCGAGGCACGAGCTGTACAGGCTCCGCCCTCTTCTGGAAAGCAGGATGGGGAGCAGTATCTCATTTGCATTTAAATATGCATGCATGAAAACAGTATGTTTTTCCTCTCATTTAAAAATGGGCATTTACAACATAGTATAATAAATGATCTGCAGGGTATTTTACATACATTCTGGGGACACCTGAGACTTATATTACATCTTGTAAAAAGGGTTATAATAGGTCCACTTTAATATTATGCCGTACTTATTTGAGTAAGTACAATGTAACTACATCACCATAAAATAAAGTGCCACCAAAATGTTTCTTGAGCAGCAAATGAGCATATTAGAATAATTTCTGAAGGATCATGTCCATAGACTGTATAAAACAAAGGACGTAGTGTCCGTGACGTCACCCGTAAGTTTCTGAAGAGCATTTTTGAAGCCCAAAGTGGGCAGAGCCTGCCGTTGCCATCTTGGCAGCGCGTCACTCCCGGATAACACAAAATGGGCAAAGAGGCGGGACATGGGTGGACTAACAGACAGCAGACAAACGGCTAGTTGTGACAGCAGCGGCAATCCACCCAATGCCACCCAAGTGACCATTCCCTTAATTATGCAGAACTTTAAGGCTTAATATAATTTAAACGGATGAGTTATAAAACAATTCACCCCCCTCACAGTTGTCATGAAGGGCAAAATTAGCTATATAGACCAAAACCTTTTTTCTGCTATAAAGTTGGACTTGAGTGGTCTATGGGATTAACTCCCTTTTGGAGCCTGTCTCTAGCGGCTAGTCGATTAATTGCAGTTTAAGTCACTTCCGTGTTGGATTCAAGAGAGAGACCGGAAGGTTGCTGCTTGATCATGTCACACTGAAGACTGGAGTAATGGCTGATGAAAATGTAACTTTTCATCACAGGAATACATTACATTTTAAATTGTGTTCAAATAGAAAACCGTTATTGACAATATTATTGTTTTTTACTATATATATATATATATATATATTTTAATGCCGTCTTGGTGAGCATAAGAGACCCCAAACTTTTAAACGGTAGTGTATATGTTTTAAAAATAAATTGTGTGTGTAATATATATATAATATACTGTGTGTGTGTGTATATATATATATATATATATATATATATATATATATATATATATATATATATATATATATATATATAATATTTCTTCATGAGGGCTATTTGATTTTAAAAATATGTATTTTAAAAATATTGACATTCCAAGTTATTATATTGCTGGGCTTCAATACACACGTTGGAAGAAGTGAGCAGAGCCGCATCACGTGTCCAACCACTATGCTCCAAAAACCATAATTACAATTCATATTACCAGGATTTACTCTGAATCTCTGCCCAGTGTTGTAAAAATTCTATATAAACAGCTCATTATACTCCTGCTCCCTGTGCACAGAATAATCTTAGGGCAAATAAACATTAGTGATTTTTTTAAAGCAAAATATCTGGCTTTATTGCCACAGGAGCAGCAAGGAGTGCTGACTCGCTCTTTTGAGCGCATTCTGAATCCAGAAGTGAAGGGGTTCAGTTCCAGTCTCAGACAGGTTCCTCTTCATCAGAGACGGCACATGTAAAAAGATGCCCTGCTGCTCTAACCTGTCTACCAGAAGAGACACTGTGGGCGGAAATCAGCTGGGATCACTATACCTAAATGGTCTGGCTTTGTTCTAAGTAAACTTTTTCTCTTACTGGCCTGCAGTAGTGATGTGTGAAGGCTATAAAAGATGCAGCTGATCTTTTGTTGTGTTTTTTTATTGAGATATTTGATTGCAGACCACACAGTCTGTTCAGTTAACTGCTCGCCTGCAAACCTCATTTCATATACTAAATACTAAAGTAGTTTCATACTAACATATTAAACTCAATTCTCACAGGGCCTTGTAGAGTTTTTTTGTTTTTGTTAATATTGCTGCATCACTTTAAACTTTGCTGTTTTAGGCAAAGAACAATGGTTTGATTAGACATTTGAGAGCTCTAGACACATCCTGAATGAAAATACATAGATTATACATACATAAATAATTTTTTTTTAAATTATATTAGACATTTTCCCACTGACCATTTTTAAAGTACCATTAAAAGCCTAAAATGGATCTACAATACCTTTCAGAATTTTGGGGTGAGTAATATTTTGAATTAATACTTTTATTCAGCAAGGACACATTCAGTTGATCAAAGGTGACACTAAAGACATTTGTAATATTACAAAAGATTTCTATTTAGAATAAATGCTGTTCTTTTGAACTTCCTATTCATCAAAAATTGGGGCCAACGTCCAGGGTTTTTTGGCCTACCAAAAGAACCACCTGAGGAGTGCTTACGAACAAAGGCGATGTTTATCCGAGACAGTAGTGTCGCGGATGATTTCATATAGCTACCAGCTAACAGCGTTAAATACTTTTAAAATCATTTTAGCTCAAAACAGCAAGTGTTTGAAATAACTTCTGTTTGTGAGCTGATGTGGATTCTGATCACTGTATAAGGCAGAAATAGTAATGCAAAAGACTATTTGCGCTAACCATTACCATAGTAAACATGGAAAATACGACTGCTTGAAGAAATCAGACAAATAGGCTATTTTATCTGTCAGTAGGTCTCGTCTCTTGACTGTATGATATCCTTATTTAGCACTGCATAGCCTACTATGTCACAAAATAAAGCAACTCCGTTGTGATGTAATAGGCTACTGTCCTGTGACTAAAACCAAAAAGAAACAGTACGCGTGTCCTCTTTCTTTTGTGAAATAATGGTAAATAACACTATTTCATTCTGTGTGACTAATCTCGACACAAATGAATTCATTTTGATAAATGTATCACTTAATTATTGTAAAACTGTGGTAAAACATTGATACTTGGGTTTTAAATCTTTAAGGAAACAACACAAATGCCAACAAACGGCCACTTTTATCATGTTGGTTTTGCAATCTCGCTAGTTTCTAGTGATTCGTTTTATGATAAAACTTCCATTAGTTGATGAAATGATGGGTTTGTGTGAAGTTGTTCCAGAGAGGCATGTTACGGGCAGGTTTTAGTGTGAAGCGCTGCAGAGCCTCTGAAGCGCAGTGTAGTTTTGTGCTCTGTGCTACAGGTCTGAGTCTATTAGCCCAGTCCGGCCTGTTGAAAGCCCTGGCTTGCACTGGCCCAACAGTGGAAACGTGGCTATTGACTTCCATTGACTTCCAAAAAAAAAACTTTACTTCTTTTGTGTGCCATAATATAAAGAAAGTCATACATATTTGGAATGACATGAGGGTGAGTAAACAATTACAGATCTTTCATTTTTAGGTGAGCTATCCCTTTAAGACTGAATAGTCAACTATTAATTTCGGTCAACACACTAGTAGATTCTTTTTTTAATATGTTGTACACTGAAGTGTGCTTTGCACTCTATCATCCATCTCCATCCCTTTTGGTGGTCCACATTTGAGCAGGAAGACAATTATAACCTGAACAGTGCTCAGCTCTCTCAGCTAAACAAAATGAGAAGAAAGAAAAAAATAGTCTGGGCCACTGAGCACATCTGGGCACAAACCCAATGCTTTCCTTAAGATGATTTACATTACGCCGCACATGTATTCACAGATTTATGTCACCGTCTGCTGAACATTCAATAACAAGTGTAAGAGAGTGCTGTATTTTACATGCATACATCAAATGTGCTGTGTACATTTACACATGTGCGTTATGTGGTGCTGAAAGTGGCCAGTCAGTCCTTCAGGGAGGGTTCTCGTCAGGGATAGTCTTACACTGTCTGTCTCAGCTGCGGTTCTGGGCTCTTGGGCTTTACGTCAGAGTTCTAAGTGTCTTACGGATTTATATTTTTATAAATGTTGTCCTCATTCATGTGTACGTGTGTATAAGCATTTTAAGTAGGTCTGGTGTTTTAGGGAGGAACCATGTGTTCCTAGTTGGTGTTTGTGTGTAGGTTTAAATGTATTACAGATTGTGTGTCTCTGGGTGTGTGGTTAGGCATTTAGAAAGAGAGCGTGTGTGTGTGTGTGTGTGTGTGTGTGTGTGTGTGTGTGTGTGTGTGTGTGTGTGTGTGTGTGGTTTGGCTCGAGTATGTGTGTGTATGTATTTAGAGAGGGTTGGTGTGGTGTGATGTGTTTGTGTGTATGTGTTTGAATTGTTGCAGTGTTCCACAGGTGCTGGGCTGGTTAGGTTTCTTGTGCTGTTTGGTTTCAAACTGAAATGCAGCCTGGCAGTAAACCAGAGTCTGGATTCATGGAGCACCTCGGGTTTAGTGCGGTAGACCTGTCCAGACACCTGTCAGACGAGACACCCGGGAGCAATGGGAGAGACAATAAAAGATACCCATGTCCTCCCTGTCACTGTGGCCGCCAGATCATGCACCTGTTGATGAAGAGCTATGAGATGCCCGCTGGCATAAGAACATGAGAGACAGTCATGGTGTTGTACAGTCCTCTTGGAGGAGATTAGAATAAGCCAGCTGGCCTCCCTCACACACACGCACACACAATTCAGTTTTCCTGTCTACATGTGCAGGAAACCCACAGCTCTTTCCACACCAGGTCTGGTAATGCAGCTTATTAGGAAGTCCATGAGTGCTAGCTTTAAAATGATAAATGCTCTTGGCTTTATTAGAAATAGTGCTTGCTTAGTCAACGCCCAAACAATCAGCCAAACACCCAGCATCACCGCATTCGTTAGTAATTGTGTAATTGTAGTAAGTAAGTGTTCTTACTTAGGTGGGCAGAAAAGGTTCTCATTTAAAATTCTCATACATTAAATTAGATTATTCCCTCATTCTAATGTTTATAAATTTGGATTATTCTGAATTAAAAGCAGGTACCTGCAGTTAAAGGTCCCATTCTTCGTGTGTTTTTGAAGCTTTGATTGTGTTAACAGTGTGCAATATAACATGTGTTCATGTTTCGCGTGTAAAAAAAACACAGTATTTTTCACACAATTTACTTATCTGTACACCGCTGTTTTCACTCTCCTAAAAACGGGCTGACGAGTCCCTTGTTCTATGAAGTCCCTCCTTCAGAAATACGTAACGAGTTCTGATTGTGCCAGCGGTTCCTGTGTTGTGATTCGACAGCAGCTTAGCGCACATGGCCAGGTTCCTGTGTTGTGATTCGACAGCAGCTTAGCGCAAGTTGTACGGAAAGGTCACGCCTCTTAACGGGGTGATGTATGCGGCTATGCGCTCAATGATCTCTACAGCGTCCCTGGGAAAGCCAAACAAAGGTGATTTGACTCCGGGATGAAAATAACAGCGTCTCGACGACATGGCGACAAACACACTGAAACGCAACACTTCCTTTTCTCCACGCGACACGTCCTCTTCTCCACGTGGGACAGCAACAAGACCACGCCCCCTTTTTTCGCGTATTCTTGTGGGCGGAGGTTAGTCTGTTCTACTGACGTCATTTATGAAGGAAGTACCAGGATGTAGTCCAAGCCAGCCGTTCGCTGTAGGCTTTGAAAGGGAACTTCTGTTAAATAAAATATCTCGCTTGGCATTGAACTTTGAGCTTTATAATTTTACAGGTATTATTTATGCTCTAACAGCAACATTACACACTAACTAAAGTTTGAACAATGGGATCACGAAGAACGGGACCTTTAAGAATTAGCATTATACACTCTAAAAAAAAAGGTTCTATATGGCACCAAAAATGGTTCTTGGCTCGTAATCATAGGGGAACCTTTTTAAGTGCTAAATAGCACCTATTTTGGTGCTTCAGTGGTTCTTCAGAAGTTCTTCACCGGTTCTTTGACTAAGGTGCTATATAGCACCGCTAACTAAGGTGCTATATAGCACTGCTACCATATACAGAACATGTTAAGAAATGGTGCTATATAGCACCAAAAGTGGTTCCTCTATGATTACGACGAAGAACCATTTTTGGTGCCATATAGAACCTTTTTTTTTTTAGGGTGTACTACATGCCCAATCTATATTATCCATATACTGTAAGGGATTTTTGTACAACCTCTCCTGTACAACAATTCATCACTCTCTGCAAATGCATCCTTAAACTTTCTAAAGGTGCACTCTTGCCTGAGAGCATACACATAAATGTTTTAAAATTATTCAAGTTTGGAGTAATGTTTTTGAAAATCTCTCATTTTCACCAAGGCCGCATTTATTTGATCAAAAATTCAGCCAAAACCGTAATATTGCAATATAATATAATATAATTGTATACGTTTATACAATATATTAATATATTTAAAAGTGTAATTTTATGTATATGTGTTTGTTTGTTTGTGTATATAGTGGTAGCATTTAAGAGACATTTAAAGTCACTTTTGGTTGAGGTGTTAATTGTCTGTATACTGTTGATGTATATGTACAGAGCAGAGATGTTCACAAGTCTTTCGTCTGAAAGTCATATTTTGTAGTTTGCACGCAATACACAGACATACGGAAATCGAATTCAATGACAAGGGTCTGATCTACCACAGAAATATGTGAGTCAGATATTATAAAACCATACAAATAAAACACTAATTATTTCTTTATGATACCAGTAGTTAAGGATAAAAGACTTGTTGTGTTTGAAATATTCACGAGTCCTTTTTGTCAAGTCAAGTCTAAAGTCATTCCAGGTCAAGACTGAAGTCCAATAAAATGCGTCACTAATTTGAGTGCCCATCTCTAGTACAGAGGATGGAGAGAAGAAGAAAGACATGTGGAAAAGCTTAAACACATCTTCCTCCAGTTGATGTTCTCACCACAAATCTGCTTCCGCTGTTTAGGATATGTGATGGTGTGTGTTTATAAGCACTTACACAGATCATTGCTTTTCACCTGTTCAAGAGCAGACTCAAACATTTTACGCCTTTTCATTTTATGTGTGTGGTCTGCTCTTTGTAGGGTGTTATGTTCTGTGTTTGTGGGGTGTAACTAGTTTTACTCCCTGAAAAGACCAGCTTGAATATTCTTGCTGCAAGTTGCTGGTTCAGGTCAGGATGGTTTATGCTGGTTACTAGTCCAGGTGCCTATACCATGAAACCGGTTTAGCTGGCTAGCTGTTTAAGCTTAGTTTGTGCCAATCCTGGATTTTAGGTACTATGAAAGTGGTTTGGCTTTTAGCCGTGTTCATCTCCATAGTAACTTATGCTCCACGGCTAACCTAACCTGCTCCAGGGCAGGCTATGTTCAGGATAAGTGATCTCAAACTGAAATTAGACCAATCAGATGTGAGCAAAGTGACACGCCTCTGATGCAATAAAGTCACTCCCCAATTTCTACTCCAAATTAAAGGTCACTACATAGCAAATGGTTTTTAAAGACTAAAGCGTCTGGCTTTTAACAATGCTTATTTATAATAATAATACTTTTGAATGATTTAGATATTATTTATGTAATTATTATACCCTTAATCAATTACACAAGTATCATTTTAGTTAATCAATCATTAATAGGCACTTAGTTAAAATTCATATAAATAGCCTATAAAAAGGTCATACAAATAAGCTTTAAAACCAATAAATAAAGCTATACAAATGACTACATGTGCTCTTAAATGTTAAATTCTCTCTATATATCAATCAACTAAACTAACTTCATAACTTTTACTTGCATTGACGTATAAGATATTTCTTTAAGTTGTCCTAGACAGCTCTTTTCTTCCTGTCTATTTGTTTAAATTCTTAATATTTTTCAATCATGTAATATTCTGCAGAAGAGAGAAATCTGTTTCACTGATCCACAGCTTGTGATTGGCTGTTCCCTATGATGTCACAGCTAAACTCCTAGAGAAAGCTGATGATCAGCATCATGGGACCAACAAAGCCTGAATAGATTGGTTTGGTTTTGTCAACTCGAAACTAATCCTGTAACCCTGAGTTTGTTAAACTACCATCATGGTACAGGCCCCTGGTCTGCTTGGAACCATATATTTGTCTCGTTGGTTTGTGTTGTGCTGGTCTGGTCTGAATGGAGGGCTCAAACTCAACTAGAAGCTATTAAATGCCTTTCCCAGACAAATTCAATTAGGCCTTGCTCAAGGCTTGACTTGTGTGTCTAAATGTGTTGCCATTCACGTTCCCATAGTTATATCTAGAATACAAAATAGTTGCCTTTTTGTGTGTGCGTGTATGGGTCTATTTGTGCATGTCTGTGTTATTCAACCCCAGAGTTGTAAACACTGAGACAATTGACTGGTCTTTAAGTTGTTTGTGTCTGTTGGTACACATGCACGGCATGGAAATAAACTGTTAAATGTATGAGACTGTGAGAGAGGATGACAGACTATGCACTACAGCACATTGCATGACATTAAGAGCAGTACAAACATACATTCATTTCAAAACTAGACCTTTCTGGGAACATCAAATGAGAGATGAAAGACAGAGGCAGAGAGGCAGGCTTGAATAGTGTGAAAGACAAGATGAGAACATTGGGAAAAACAACCTCTGTTTACATTTTCCCTCTAAATATTCTCATTGTGTTTGCTTGTTTTTGTGTATCTGCTTCTTACATTTGATCAGAGTTCAGACGCTGTTTATACACTTTGTCCACATGTCGCTTTGTTGTGGGACTGTTGTGGATAAAAAAGCATGTTGTTATGTCTAAAGCCTGGCTCACACTGAAAGGCGGTGGCCACCGCCTGCACTCCCATTGGTAGTTGACACATCATGTCACTGCTCATTTGCATAAAGCTGAGCTCTGCAGTATCTCTGTCATCGATTTTTAACCTGCAAGTCGATTTGCCCTTAAAGGGATTGTCAAAAAGGAAAATTCTTTCATATTCCCATGTGTGGTTTCAAACCTGTATGATGTTCTGTGGAACAAGAATGAATATATTTTGAAGAATATTGTTAACCAAACAGATTCAGCTCCCATTGACTTCCATTATATGGACAACAAAATACAGCAAGTCAATGGGGCCAAAAAATTTTTTTGGGTGGACAATCCCTAAAAGTACAGACACCATTCAGACAGATTTGAGGTCTGCGCTGTTATTCTGAGATGCCGACCCTGATTTAGTCCAGTGCGTCATCGTCTTATGAGGCTTCCCAGCTGTGATTCTGAGTGACCGCATCCCTGTTTTCTTCATCTTAATAGATGTATGAAATTATACAGATTACTTTTCACATCCGTTTCCTCACAGCTGTGTCTCTTTATTAGCAAGACGTTCAATACTTTCACACAGATGTAGCTGATAATTATCAGTATCCGTAATCCCTTTACAGAGTTCTTTCAGGGAATTTGGCTGTACATTGTGCTGTGCCCTTGCACTGGCTCCCTGTCAGGTTTTGCATAGATTTGAAAGTTCTCATGCCTACCTACAAGGCCTTGCATGGTTTAGCGCCACAATATCTGTCTGAACTTTTAACTGTCTACACCCAAGATAAAAATCTCTGCTCTTCCAATTCTGGCTTTTTAATTGTTCTTTCAACTCGTTTAAGCTCTATGGGTGACCAGGTTTTTTATTATTTATTCTAAGTTTAAGTGTTTCATGTAATATTTATATTTTGTTTTATTTCCGCATTATTTTAGTGAACAATAACAACATTGGCGGGAAAAGGCAATTCCTGAATGAATTGCAACAAACGGAATAAAATTCATTTTAGATGGGAATTGACTAAAAATGTATACTTTTTCAGTCAGTACTGGAATGTGTAAAAGTATAATCAAATTAAAATTAAGAACTACTTTAGCCCTATTCTTAGAGAATCATGTCACATAGCATACTAATATCAAACTGTATTGAACTCTGAGTTGTGTATTGCACACATTTAATTCTTCGTAAGTGGGTTTCATAAGTGAGGCCAGTGAACTTTATTCTGATTCAAAGAATGGAAAGAAAACAGAGTTTACAGAGAAATTATGGTTGTATCAGAAAATAAGAAATAAGAGAGAGAGAGATGATTATTTTGTCCATGTGTTTGCAGTATGTGTTTGTACAAAGGCATTTAACTGTATGTGTGATTAAACATAATGATTCATGTGACTGCTGATGTGTTTTGTATATGTTGCAAGTGATTGGTTTCATTTACATGTAACCAGAAGCATGTCTGTGTGGTTTTCCATATGGCCTTGGGCAGGTAATTAATCAAAGTGAAAACCACATTAATTAAAATATGAATACATGAATAAATAAAATATAAGAATATTTCAATATGGATGTAAATCATTGTAACAGAAAGACAGAGAGACGGAAAGAAAAAGTTACGCAAAAAAAAAAAAAAAAAGTAAAATGTTGACATTTTTGTTTTTCTTGAAATGTCTTTCTTGCAGAGTGCAAAACCCAGTTTCAATGACGATGCACCAGAGCAAAACTCAGAAGTTTTTGGTCCAACAGAAAAACTACCACACTCACACACAGGTGCATGGTGTCGGACCTAACCTGAACCGGGCCATCCCACTTTCAGTGGGACACAACCCAATTCATGGTAAGTACAATCCATCTAATGCTGTTGATGTTTTTTGTGATCTTTTGCAGTACACTAAAAAGCACAATGAAGTATTTCATAAGTACTTGCACTTATGAAGACTTAAATTTCAGTCTGTTCCTCAGTTCCTCATTATGTCTGAGGAACAAACTGATATTTAAGTCAATATCTATGGAAAATCTAATCAAATATGACACCTGTGACTTTTGGACACGAGGAATGTGAAAACCAATGATTGTTGCCGTCTAACCTGCACCATACACTGCAGAAAATACACTGTACTATGTGTTTGTCTTGTTTTTCCAGTACAATTATCTAAACACTCTTGAAAGATTACATTACTTAAGAAGCAAAATGATTTTTATGAAGATTTTTTGTCTTGCTTTCAGAGAAATCTAAAAGTGTGTGATGTTTTTGCTTAAAATAACAAAAAGTTGTTTTTCAATGGAGTAAGAATAATCTATTTCAAAAGGATGTTCTTGTTTTAAGCAAAAATCTCACAACATTCTGTTAGTTTTCTTTGAATGAAACATGTTAATGCCTGTGTCATTTTGCTTCTCAAGTGAAAGAATATGATTTTTTTGCATTCTAAATACAGCTTTAACCTCCAAAGCAACATTTAGAGTTGTTGTTACAATGTATGTTAACCTACAAAATGTATGTTACAAAAGATTTCATCAAAATGAACTTTCTATTTATCAAAAAATCCTGAAAAAAATATACAGTATCACAGTTTCCTCAAAAATATTAAGCAGCACAACAGTTTTCAACATTGAGCACCAAATCAGCATATTAGAATGATTCCTAAAGGATCATGTGACACTGAAGACTAATATAGTAATGATGCTGAAAATTCAGCTTTGCCAGCACAGGAACAAATTACATTTTAAAATATATTAAAATGCAAAACAGTTATTTTAAATAAATTCATTCTTGGTGGGCAAATGTGTCTTGCCAACCCCAAAGTTTTGAACGTTAGTGCATGTCTTGGCTGCCACTCTCTATAATTCTGACATGTTGATGCAATCCCAAAGCATCTCCTTCTGTTGGGGAAATTTAAGATCTAGTGACATCAGCATCTCAAAATGTTATTTAATGTATCAGTTTTTATTTTTCAACAAGTCTCGCTGACTCTGCATGAAGCCCCGGGTGTTTGACGGAATGACGGATCACACACACACCGTGGAACATTCCATGAGGAGAGTGACAGCATGTCTGACTCGCTTAGAAACATTTAGCTCTGTGTCGGCAATGCTGTGAGATGACAGTACGATTTTGTTATACAGCTGTAGTAGAGTTGAAAACCATGATAGAACAGGGCTCCCACAGTCATCAATATTAAAGATGAATATTAAAACTGATTTCCAAGAATGGATGAGTCATGAAAATGTATGCAATATTGAAATTTATTCAAGCTAATCTCAAACTACAATCTCAATGCTCTATGCGTTTACTATGATTGTTAAACATCTTTATCCATCACAAACAACAGGAAAGTAGACATGTCATGGAAAAGCAAAGGAAATTCATTGATCAAAAGGTGTGGGAAATTGAAATTCACAGTGCAAATTAGTGGTGAGATGGTTCACAACCACAGGCATGTGCATTTTAGACCCCACTTTCTCACTTCCTTTCTCTCGCGCACTTCTGCTGTAGTCTCATTTATTGTAATTTTGTATTGCTGCAGGTCGGCCCTTAAGTTATGGCCCCATTGTTTTTTTTTCAAGTGGATCCTCTGGTTGAAATCATATAAAGACTTAAGCATTGCCTTGTGCGCTGCACTGTCTAAAGTGAGTTATTAGCCTCATTTTCTCTGGGTAATTTTAGATAAAAGCCCAGCCATGAGGGAAGGCAAGAACCAGAGAAAAGAGAGGGGGGAAATTAAATGACAGAGCGTTACGATAAACGGTCATTGAGAGAAGTGCTCTTAGGAGGCAGGTGAGACGATTAGATACAGTAGTCCTGCATGTGAATGAGGGGACGGTGGAGCGCCAGAACTAATGTGTAGCATGACATCTATTATCCCTCTTCCTGTCCTGCAGACTGGCAGCATTACACAACTCAGTCAAATACAGCCGGAGCTCTGCTGTAATACTAATGCAAGGAGGAGCCCGTGGGGTATTGGGTAACTGTTATGCACGGTGTTATGGTCTGACATGCCATTTCTCGCTGCTTTGAAACTCAGCCAAACCGCACTCTGACTGGATGTCGGATCATACAGAAATGACCGGGTTCACTCAGAGGAGACAGACAGACCTTTACATATTACATTACATTAGTCTGAAGGTCATAAGAGACAAGCATCTGACTGATTTCCTGTTGACCTCAGGTTACATTTGTAGTTTGGATTGGATTTATAGATTTGATTGATTGAAGGAGAGAGGGGGGAGATCTACGATCTGAACAGAAATCTCAATATTTGCAATACATGTCATTTGTATATGTATATCATTGCATTCAATTCAAGCTAAATCTGACAAAAACGTACATTCGGTACGTTTTTCAAGTTAAAACAATTCATAGATAAGTTAGTGCAAACTAGCACAATCTGTTAGAAGTAGACATAGTCAAGTCAAGTCAAGTCAACTTTATTTATATAGCGCTTTTAACAATGTAGATTGTTTCAAAGCAGCTTTACAGTGTTAAACAGGAAAATAATGCAGCCTAATTTTATTCAGCTGTATAGCCATTTGATGTCATCAGTTTAAATTTCCATACGGTGACAGTGTGGGCTTTAGATCAATAATTAGATCAGTAATTTAGTTTACATGGTTAAATTAGTTTATTAATTAGATTTATTTCGATGTTTAGTTGAAAAATATAGTGTCCCCAACTGAGCACGCCAAGCCAGAGGCAACAGTGGCAAGGTAGGTTGCCATAGGTTGTGACATAGGTAGGATATACACAAAAATTTGTATATTAATCAAGTTTGCAGACCAATCAAAAAAACAAGCAATCAGAGTAGTGATACATTAGCAAATTCCTTTTAATGAATCATTCAAAAAAAGACTAAAGAGGTAATATTAGAATTAGTGTGCCAGATGCACACTAGACGATGAAACAGTTTATACATGAATTTATAAAAAAAATCTACAATCTTCTGCATGAAAGGCAAGAAATATTCCTTTAAACCATGAAATCCTAGCACCAAACCTGGGGTTTTAAAATGACTTTTATATAAAAACAAAACAAGTCTATGGTATTTCCTATGGTAATTTAGAATTGCCAAGTAAACATGCGTGTGTGGCTAAAGGTAGATGTAGCAGACTGACTAGTTTCTCAATGTCTTAGGCGTCTGGCACCCGGTGAGGTCTGTCCCACACGAGAGACAGCCTGTCAGCAGCCCTGTGTGTGTGTGTGTGTGTGTGTGTGTGTGTGTGTGTGTGTGTGTGTGTGTGTGTGTGTGTGTGTGCGCGTGTGTGTGTGCGTGTACTCTGGTAAAGCCATTCACCTCCTGTCGTCTACTTCTCACTGTTGCTGAATAATCTTAGTATGCTTTCCTCAATTTACCTTAATCTCTCATTTCATTACAGCTCTAGGTGTGTGTTAGTGTCATCAGTTGCTGACTGATGTCTGTGGAGACAGTGTTTGATCTTTGAGGAAAGGTTATATGTTAGCTTCTGGTGGATTTGCTTTACATAACAGAGGGAGGGGGGAGGTAGACGTAGTGTTATGATAGAGATTTTGGTGGACTTTCATACTTAAAGGGATAGTGCACCCAAAAATGAAAATGCAGTCATTAATTACTCACCCTCATGTTGTTCCAAAACATAAGACCTTCGTTCATCATCAGAGCACAAATTAATATTTTTTTGATGAAATCTCTGAAGGCCCCTCCATAGACAGCTATTTAATTACAACTTTCAAGGCCCAGAAAGGTATAAAAACATCATTAAAATAGTCCATATGACTCCAGTGGTGGTGGTTCTTCTTGATTTATGGCGGTTGGCATACAACTTCGAGGTGCATTACCGCCACCTGCTGGTTAGGAGTGTGGCTCAAGATCTCAACATACCTTTTCCAACTACCTCCTATACCTATATTCTTTTATCTAAATCAGTCCTTTTCAGATATAGCTTTCCATAATCAATACATTCATCATATTATTCTTTTGCAAGACTCCAGTGGTTTATGAAGCGACTAGAATACTTGTGCACAAAAACAAACAAAAATAACGACTTAATTCAACAATTTCATTCTAGCCTGTGCCAGTCTCCTATGCAGTTTACTCTGTACAGTGCAGAATTTGAGTTTTACAGCATCCGATGCATGCGTGTGAGGACACAGGAGCTGCACTGTTTTTACAACGTAAACAGCGTAGGAGACTGGCACAGGCTAGAATAAAATTGTTGCATAAAGGCGTTATTTTTGTTTGTTTTTGCGCACAAAAAGCATTCTCGTCGCTTCATTATATTAAGGTTTAACCACTGTAGTTATATGGACTATTTTAACAATAAATAAATAAATACATTTTTACTACCTTTCTGGACCTTGATAGTGTTAATAAAATTTCTGTCTATGAAGGGGTCAGAGAGCTCTCAGATTTCATCAAAAATATCTTTATTTGTGTTCCAAAGATGAATGAAGGTCATTTATAGGGTTGGAACGACATGAGGGTGAGGAATTGACAGAATTTTTATTTTTGGGTGAACTAACCCTTTAAATCTGGAGTGACTCTCAAAAGCACAGCCAAATTAAATTCAAATTTCACTCAAAGCTGTCATATGGACTACTTTTGTAAAACGTTTCTGATATGAAACTTTTATGTTTACTATGTTTTCATGTTTTTTATTATCATGGATTTGGAACGACATGACGGCTAATCATATATGTTTTTGTAGTTCATTCTACTGTAATGCACTTTTTACTGGTTTCCCAAAAAAAAAATATTAATAGACTTAAAGGAATAGTTCACCCAAAAATGAAAATTAGCCCATGAAGGCATCCGAGGTGACGAATAAAATCTGAGTTATATTAAAAAAAATGTTATGGCTAATCCAAGCATTATAATGGCAGTAATAGTTGCTCTGTTTTTGAAGTCCTTAAAATACTGGCGCCATCATAGATCCCTCATTAGTGCCTGCGTGGATCGGTCGAATGAGGCATCTACGTATATATATATCTTTGATCGCGCTAGTATTTTGACCTTATTAGCCGGAAGTTAAGGCGCTGGGAATACTAGATGACATTCGTATGAGAAGAGGTAAAAAAAAATAACATAAGACACGAAACGTTCTGTTTCTTCGAGAAACCGAACAGTATTTAAGCCATCAATGTGTCGCCACGAGCCGCATGGTTCATTAAGGATTGGTATGTCCAGGGCCGTTTTTAGGCATAGGCAAACTAGGCGGTCGCCTAGGGCGCCATCAGTAGGGGGGCGCCAATAAGCGCATATCTGGCACTAGATGTTTGTGTGTAAAGGATGTCACGGCCACCCTAAAATGTTATTGCCGCCCCCACTAGTTCCCCCACACTATTGGATCAGAGAACTGTCAATCTGACGATTCCTATATGCCATCAGATCAGAGTAAGCTACTGTCAAAAAAGTTCGCGTTTGGAGCGCTCAACAACACCATTAGATCAATGAACTCGGTCAATGCTTTGGCAAGGTAACACTTTTTTAAACCATAAAATAAAGCTAAATTCAAACTAAAGGCCAATTAAAATAACAGGTACAAATCTGTATTTTGTTAGGGCAGTATTTGTGGCAGTCTAGAAATCCCGCTGTGAATGGGCAGATAGCATTGCTCGGTGTGTAGGCTATGTTAGAGGCAAAATATAACTGCACACTTACTTCAGCATTTCATGATTATCAGTTATATTTTGACTCTATAAAGCTTTCTTCTCTTAATTGCACCTCCAAAAGGTTTTTGCGCCAATGCATTGTTAAAAGAATCAGTGTGTTTTGTAATTGTCCCATATAAAACTTTAGCGGCCAATTTAAAAATGGTATAATAAAATGTGCAAATTCACAACATGAATACATCCTTTATTAAATCACGTTGACGAATTTAACTTTTTTTTACGGATGGTGTTGAATGCTGAATCGATTCATTCAGTTCTAATAGTGCTTAATGCAAGCAGTGTCGTACACACAGAGGGCAAAGTGTTGCGTTATTTAAAGGGGAAGTTCACGCATCAATGAGTAACAAAAACCACACTGAATCAGTATTTATTCTTATTACTTTCATGTGAAATGTACTAATAACACATAATAATTATGTAGTTATGTCTGAGAACAGTTTCTTAGCAACTAGGGACTGCACAAATATAGGCTATATATTATAGGCCTAGGGCTATACAGGCATCTGGCTATTAATTTGAATCCTTATTAACAAATATATACAAATATAATTTGGTATGTATGTATTTGTTAATTAATACCAGTAATACCAATGTTGCAATGTTGCACCAATAAGGATTTCGCCTAGGGCGTCAGAATGGCTAGAAACGGCCCTGCGTATGTCTATGTGTTTTTACTCTCATTGCTCTCATACTCTAAAATATCCCCATTGACATGCATTATACAACTATCACACTGCAACGGTTGGAGTTAAAAATCTTAATTTGTGTTATATTGAAGAAACAAAGACAACTACATCTTAGATGCCCTGGGGGTAAGCAGATAAACATAAAAAAAAGGTTTTTGGGTGAACTATCCCTTTAATAGACTCCAAAATTCAGCAGCTCTGTTACTAACCAGAACTAAAAAAAGAGAACATATAACACCAATAACACCATAATTATATTTGATCAAGAACCTAATGCAGGTTTATTGGAGGTTCCCAGCTAGACGAAAGAAAATCTGTGATGCGGCCTTTGCAAATTATGCACCAAAACAGTGGAGCACATTACCATCAGATATTAGGGAAGCTAGTACAGTTAGTATTTTTAAAAGATCTTTTTACTCTGGCATTTAAAGGTGCTCTAAGAAGCGATGTCACACGTTTTTTAGGCCAAACATTTTTTTGTCACATACAGCAAACATCTCCTCGCTATCTGCTAGCTGCCTGTCCACTGAAGCATAACAAACAGTGCTCCAGCCAATAGCCGACAAGAATGATTTCCACCCCCAAATCATTCTTGTCGGCTATTGGCTGGAGCACTGTTTGTTATGCTTTGTTGTCCAGACTGCCCACGTTTGTTTTGGGTGCAGTTTGTGAAGCTTATGCGGACTACAGAGACCGTGTTTTTTTTTTACAGTGTGTTTAGGGGACAGGCATCTAGCGGATAGCGAGGAGATGTTTGCTGTATGTGACAAAAAAATGTTTGGCCTAAAAAACGTGTGACATCGATTAGAGCACCTTTAATTAGTTACTAATTAATAAATGTTTTAGCATTTCTTATTAGATTGTTGTAGCTGATTACTTTTACTTTTATATATTTTCTTCATATTTTTTAATATTTATCCTGTATGGGTTGCATTTCATTTCTTGTATCTCTTATGTTTGGTGCACATTTTTGGGCCTGAGCACCGATGGTATGAGGACCCTATTTGGATTGTTCAGCCTATTATTCTTCTTCTTCTTCGAAATTAATGGTATTTTTGAGGACCTAAACATGCTTGAAAACTCATGAAACTTTGCACACACACCAGAAGTGGTGAAAATTTAAATCTTATATGTGTTTCAGAATTAGGCGGGGCAAAATGGCTTGATAGTGCCACCTACACAATTTCAATTAAGCGCTATACGCGATATGTTTCACATACGAGTATGAAATTTGGGACACACATGTAACAGCCCAATACCTACAAAAAAGTCCCTAGGTGCAAAATCTGAAAACCAAGAGGAAGTCAGATATTTAGAATTTTCTCTGCAAAATGTTTGCAGTTTTTGCGGTACTTTAACAAACTCCTCCTAGAGATTTAATCAGATCAACATCATATCTGCACAGTCTAATCTTAAGGCCTTTGCGATGTGTGAGAATGAGCGTCACCTGCGAGGCACACCGGTCTCGAGTCCTCCTCCCATGTCTCTCGCTCGGCCACCTCGCCACATGATGTTAAATTGTGAAGATTTTAGTTTTCGCTGAAGGGCGTGTCAGTGGCGGCCTGATAAAGTCTAATGTTTCGCCATGAAACAGGAAGTCAGGCATACAATGTCCGATCTGCCCCAAACTTCACATGTTTGATAAGAGTTCTGGCCTGAAGACATCTACATGGCAATATTCTGTAAGTCACAGCGCCACCTGCTGGCAACAGGAAATGGCATGCTTTACACTGTAATTCACTCCCAGAGTTGTATTCAAATATGCCATGAAGTACCAAACATGCTAGAAACACTAAATCATGCAACAAGTGGCTAAGTGCTAATGTATGCGATTAATGCCACAAAACAGGAAGTTGTTGTAACTCAGGCATACAATGCCCGATCTGCCCCAAACTTCACGTTTGATAATAGTCCTGACCTGAAGACATCTACATGGCAATATTCAGTTATAGTCAAAGCGCACCTGATGGCAAAAGGAAATGTGGCACATCAAAATGACTTTGCTATTTTTCTCCTATATTTACCCGCTTAAATACATGTCGTCCATTATTCGCTGTTTTCCTGAGGCCACCGGGTGCAAGGGCCCTTTCATCACTGCTTGCAGCTGTAATTGACTATATAATTTTAGGTAAAGCACATTGAACTGCATTTTATGCCTGACGTTTATTATTATTCATTTAGTATTTTTCTATGAAATAATTATTTAACAAGATGCCATTTTGGATAGAAGGAGTATGAATCATAGTGGAAGGGATAGAGATGAAGAAACAATAATAAAACCGGAAGCAGACAGGCAATCTGGTAATCAAGAAGAAAACCGGCCATAAATGTCTGCAGAGACCTGACTGGAAAATATTCAGTGAGACAGTGATGCCAGGAAGATTATCAGACTGTAATTTAAACCATATACAGTACTTGATAATACAATTAGTTAATTAACTAAAGGAGATTGTGGGTATATTTTTTTTCCACATTGTTTTGCAGGTTGAAGTGACATAATTTAAATTAAACGGATTTTGGAAAATGTGTCATTTTTTCAGACAGACTCGAAAGTCTACTTATGCTGGTGAGAGATGAAGCTTGTATATATAAATATTATATATCATAATATTAATGTTTTCATGGTAACCTTAGTTAGAAAGGAAATGATCAGAAGTTAGTTGGGAAAAGCCGACATTCCTCTTTTCGTCTCTGTATAAGGCTTGGAGTTGTGGCCACTTTGTCCAAATCCTTCATGAAGAACTGGGTTTGATCCCAGAGTTGTTTGCTGGCGTTTCTCTCTCTATTTCTCTCTCGCTCTTTTGCTCCTATTTTTTTTCCCCCAGTCACCTCCTCATGTTCCAGAGACTGAGATATTGGACCAAGGAAGGAGGGAAGGAGGGAATGGACGAAAAAGGAATCAGACAGTCACAGGGGAATACGTACAGGAGACTAAGAAAAGACAAGACAACAGAAATACTTTTTTTCCTTTCTCCAGCCTCTCTGCCTCTCGCTCCCTCTCTCGTTTCACTTTCTTAAAGCTGAACTCCTGAGCCGATCTGCCAGACACTGCCTACAAAAGTGAAAGAGTGTTTTTATGAAAGCCATGCCATCCAGACTGATGGAGTTTTCTCTCTTCTCTCTGTTGATGCCTCTGCTCTCCTGGACTGCAGTAGGGAACCATACCGGCCGGATCAAGGTGGTCTTCACCCCGACTATCTGCAAGATGACCTGCACCAACAGCCGCTGTCAGAACAGCTGTCAGAAGGGCAACACCACCACTATTATCAGTGAGAACGGGCACGCTACAGACACACTCACCGCCCCCAACTTCAGAGTCGGTGAGTGGCATCAGCTCTTCTTCTCAGTCTATTGTGGGGAAAGTGTGAAGTTTTCATTCATCCAGGTCTTTGTTGAACATCTAATTCCTCGACTGTGTTGAATGTATGCGTGTACGCTTGCGTTTGCTGTATACTGAACAGAGAACAGCTGGCCGTGGGCCTGTTACATCATGTCCAGCCTCAGACAGGTCTATAATTATGGCTGATGTTTGGATGTGTTTCTAGTCGCATTTCGGCTGGGATTTTTTTTACTTGCCTGGCAGATATTGTGGAAAAGTTGCTTTAGATTGTGTCTGAAAAGCCTACATTATTTGACTTCAGTTCCGTTGGCAGCAGTGATATTTCACAACAAGGGATGGCTCAGAATGGCTCAACAGCATGTGGTTATGACACAGCAGAACGTCTTCTGCCCTCTGGTTCAGTCTGTCCACATTCATTTACCGAATGGAAATAGAGCAGTCTGGGTTCTTTGCACATTTCTTAGTTGTGTAGTCCAGTCATTCCCAATCAGGGTTACTTGAAAAGAATTTGATTTTGTCTTAGTAGAGTCTTTTTTTCCGTTTGCACAGACTATGGTGTGTTTGCTCAACATGAGTGAAGTTTCATACTACCATATTTAAATTCCACTATACAAAGAGTGCAAATTACTTTTGTTAAACATTCCATCTAGATGTCATTTATAAGAATACTTGGCATTAGGTTTAGCTCTGTGAACGTGTCTCTGTGATTATCCCAGAACTGTCCAAATCTTTGAAAGACAAACAAACTCAGGTGTCTTATTATAGACAGCTCAGAAGCTACTTTGTGATTTTTTGACATGGCATTTGACATTGGCGTTTTAAAATGAATCATTCAAATAATGGACAGTTAACTCATCATAATACTATTTAGCATTTATCATAAAACTATTTAGCATTTATAAACATCTATTTTTTTCATATATTTATTAATAAGTTTGAATGAAGGGGGTACTGAAATATGAATACAATTTAAATTGTAAATAAAATAACATAGTAGTCCTTTCTAAGTAAAGTCAAAAAGTTTGCTAAGAGCTAACATTGCTTGGTACTTTCACTTCTTAGCCTTCTGCTCTTTATGGTCCCTTATCGGTGGATGGTAGAAAGTAACTTTGTGACTTGCAAGTCTTGCATTAAGGTCAAGAATGAAGCAATAGACACAATTTATACCCGTGGTGGTTACATAAGTTTTACTTTTGAATCCAATTACTCTGTGAACAGAAGGGTAGTATTCAGCTAAGGTTTGTTTTCACCAGTGGGTTTTGTAATCTGTGCCCAACAGGGTGAGCAGCTGAAATTGTATTCCATATAAGAGGGTCAGGTAAACTCAGAGGCGTAGTGTTCGAATGGCTAATCTCAGTGAAAGCAGAGGCTGTGCGTGGTGCTAAGATGTCATTCTCTCTGTCTGTCTCTCTCCTGTTTGTCTGAATGAGGTGAACGTCTGGAGTGGGTGAGTGTGTGCGGCCTTATAAGGAACACAGAACGTTCTGTCACCTCTGATCCAGACGCAGCTGGGAGGAGAGATCGCAGGCCAAGCTCCAGCACTGTGGATAATGGAGAAACACACGCACATACACTCATTAGAGTTGGATCAATACCAAGATTTGGGCTTCGGTTCTCTGAACCAGCGTCTCGTACCTCAGTGTTGATGCTAAATCGATTCTTTAAGCAACAAATAAACAACCTCAGGCGAGTGATAAAATGAAACAAGCTATCAATACATTCAGTAATTTGATGATCTCAGTGCAAGTATGCAATAATTAAATATAACTTAACCATACTGTACTATTTAAAAGTTTGGGGTTGGTAAGATTAAAAAAAAACAAAAAAAAAAAACAAATATATATATATATATATTATTGAATTTATTTGTGTGATGGCAAAGCTGAATTTTAATCCAGTAAAAGCTGAATTCATCTTTTCTTCAGTGTCACATGATCCTTCAGAAATCATTCTAATAAGCTGTTTTGATTCTCAAATAACATTTCTTATAATTATTAATGAATTCTTTAACTTTATCATACATTTTTGATTATTTGAAATATATTATACAATGACTTTTGATCAATATAATGCATGCTTGATGAATAAAACTATTAATTTAATTAAAATACAAAAATCTTACTGACCCCAATCTTTTGAATGGTTGTGTCTGACACAATAAAAACATTATACAATTCAGAAATGTAGACAAATTCATTAAAAAACATTGAGTCTCATACATGAAAACTTTAAAATTTCACATCAAACTGCATGAACCGCCAAAATGTGCATATAGCAACATAGTCGTATTTGTCAAGTATAAAAATTGGCAAAATGACATTGTATCATGGTATTTTATTTACTCCATGCACACAGTGAGAATGTGCCATACAAACCTGTGAATCATTGATCCACTCTTGGTTCTGACAGCCATAGATCAATAAACTGTCTCATGGAAATACTAAGTATTATCATAGCAGGTCGATATGTGGCTGCATGTTCCTTATACATGTTTGCACTGATGGGAATGCATCACTGCGCTTCTGAACATCCTCAGTGTAGTCCAGACTGCTGAATTGTTTTCTTTATATATGCCTCACCTGTACACGTTGTTGGACGCATTTGTGTTGGGTGTTTTGACAGTCATCCGCATGGAGATGCCAGTGAACCTGTCTGTACTAGCAGAGATGTTGGGGTTTACAGGAAAATGTTACTCCATCTGTTTAAGGGCTGTGGGTGGATGCTCTCTTTTTTTCGGATGAAAGGGTATTCCAGGTGGGCTAATGACATCTCGATTAGATAAAGCTCTAATGCTTGCTTTTGTGTTCTCATTTGGGTGAAAAATATTTGCCGGTTTTGGAATGCTTTTGGGTGTGTGTGTGTGTTGTGATAATTTGTAGTTCAGAGTGGTGTACATTGAAGGAAGTCTGAGTCTCAAGAACTGGACATCATACACTACCATTCAAATGCATGGGGTCAGTACATTTTTAAGAATGAATACTTTCATTTAACAAGGGTGAATTAAAGTGATCAAAAGTGACAGTAAAGACATTTATTTTGTTACCCAAAAATTCTATGTCAAATAAATAGTGTTTTTATTCATCAAAGGGCAGTTGTGGCCCAATGGTCAGAGAGTCAGACTGGTAAACCTGAAGGTTGCAGGTTCGTTTTTCAATACCACCAAAAAAAATGGCTGCCCACTTCTTCTGGTGTGTATGTCTACGTTTTGCTGTGTGTGTGCGCGTGTTCACGGTTTGTAGTGTGTGTGTGCGTGTGTGTGTGTGTGTGTGTGTTCACTACTCACTGCTAAAAATTAAGCATTACAACTGTTTTCATAATTGACAATTATAAAACAGATTTTTAGACAGAGGTATGTTTGTCAAAAACGATAATACATTACATTTTAAAATATATTAAAATAGAAACCAGACTTGGTTTCTTTTTATTTCTTTTTCAAATTTTCATTTTCACCTAGTTGGATTTTCATGTTTATTCCACCAGAGATGTTCAGCAAGAATGAAAACAAATATACTGGAGACTATCCTGGCTGTCAGCTTATCTGAGAGTCACTGTGTTTGCTTGTGTATGTGTAAGAACTTCTGTAGTTGCCAGTTCTGACAATAAAAATAATCTCACCACCATATTAGTAGAGTGTACATTAGTACATTCCTCTTTTATCAAATGAACCATGTAAGAGCAGTCATTTATGTGTGTCAGAGAGTGAAAGTTAATGTGGCCTGTCATCCTGCTCCTGCTGGTTATCTTACCATTTCGTCCACATTTCATTTGTTTACTGTCATGCTGCTCTATTTCCTCCTATCCGGGAGAGAGTAGTGCAGTGCTGTTCACTAGCTAGGATGGGAAGCGTGTGTCTATGTGTATGAGTGTGCGTGATTCAATGTTGATACATGAGTGTGTCAAGATATTGCCTGAGGTTCAGTGTAGGCGCTGTGGAATAGCCCTAGATTCCCCACTAGAGCAGAAATAATGAATGTGTGTGTGTTTTACATATTGTGTATAAATCATAGTTTGTCAGAGTTTATGTAAATATTTATATAAATGCAGCAATGTATCGGAGAAAATATGTGTATCTATTTGTTTGTGTGTGAGTGTGGGTTTGTTTTGCTATATTTTAAAGGCAAAAAAAAATGTCCCTAGAAGAGAGTTAAATATGACACAACCTCCCCTTAGGGACATTTGGGGATGCCTTCATTTGGAAAAATTCATTAAATTATTCTTCATGAATAAAATACTGCTTTTAAAATCTCTGATAAATGCAAAAAAAAGTGTGTATAAAATATAATAGAAGACTATGCTAAGTTGTCATTTAGTCTTTCCTTCCTCCGATCTCTGAAGTCGCAATGGACTGTGCGTCTGGCCACAGGAGGTATATGCGGTGTGAGAGGAAATTACAGCACATTGTGCCATGTGGAAATGGTGGTTAGGACAGCCATGCTTTTTTAATGAGCATTTAGCGTGATTAGTTCATGATGGTTAATTATATTATGTGGCTTTTGGTTTGGGAACGTTTTTAAAAAATATCATGACAGGAGAATGAGGTATGAGGTATGTCTGAAATAATGTGCTATCCCACAACACAAACTTATTGCTGTAAAATATCAAGACCCAAAACGTTTATTTACCTCAGCTGTGGGATAATTAAATTCATTCATCATTTTTCTGGTATTAATACTGAGCCCAAGCTCAAGTGAGATTTAAGTACTGTGAAAAATGGCTAAAAGCGAGCAAGGGAGAGAGAAAGTTAAAGATGTTTCAGGGCAGAATGGTCCGTCACCATAATGGCATGTTTTAGTGAAAATGTGTCACGTAGAACTCTCATTACATGCCACCACAAAAGTTCTTAAATAGATTTTCTGTGAAGCATTTAAGCCCATACACACGCACACAACGGCCCGCAAGCAAACACTTACTCAAACACAGGACAAAACTAAAGTTTCATGATAATTTTGTTGGTTCATCTGTGTATAATTAAATGTGATGGGTCTATGAACAGGAAGTCGCTAAACTAAACATGAAAAATGTTGCCCGACATAGCAGTGATTAACCTCGCTTTGCTCTGTTTGTGTGTGTGTTTTAGTTGTTTGCCATTTGCCCTGCATGAATGGAGGAAAATGCAGCGCTCGGGACAAGTGCCAGTGCCCGCCAAACTTTACTGGAAAATTCTGCCAAATGGCAAATCCAAACAGTCACCAGGGGCAACATACACTTGTAAACGGACAGAAGACGCACGTCCACTCAACACACACATTACCTCTCACCTACGGCACTGGACAAAACCAGGGTAACGCTTTTATTTATCTGTTCTTACCAACCACTTACTAATCTTTAAATCTGGCTTCTGCTATTATTCTGAAGTACATGGCTCTGTTGTTATTAAAGGAATATGCAAGGTTCAGAATCACCACAAAAATGAATTTACACTTGCCCTTTGTTTTCAAAAAACAAACAAATGAACAATCTGGGTTAGAGAAGAGAATAAACATTTAAATACTTATAGTTTCAGTATTATAGCCACAAGACACCAGCAAAATGCTTACTAACACCGTCATTTCCATGACAACACAACACCATATACCATAAAACTCTTAATTGACTGTAAAAACTTTACAACAGCTTTACATCTCAAATAAAAAATTTTGGACAGAATTAATGCAAGTGCTTTTATCAAATTATAAGTTTCACATTTCAGCTATTCAGCTACAGAAATTTTACCCATTGACTTTCACTTTTACGTGGCTCACGTAAATTCTTTTTAAAGAAAACAAGCACCGAGCTAAAATAATTTTTTTGTGGTAATCAACATTACGCCATATACTGTCTTTTGAGCTTTACTTGTATTAAACCTGTACTGAACCCATATGAATTTATATTGAATACAGAAAGCGTTACTTTTCTGTAGGTTTGGTGAATGTCCATGTGAAACATCCCCCCGAAGCCTCAGTCCAGATCCATCAGGTGTCTCCAGTGGACAGTAACGGGCAGGTGAAGAACACGCAGTCAAGCCACTCCTTCACCTACCACAGCAGCAGCCAGAGCATCCAGCATGGACACACTCACAGTGGTGCCATTTACCCCAACCAACAAACATACCTCCAATACCAGCCGGTGACATCCAAGAGCCAGCTTGGACGCTGCTTCCAGGAGACTGCCGGGATGCAGGTAAGAGAGACCATAAGTGTTTGAAGATATAAACTCATACTGTATATGAAGCTTTTATGTGAGGAAGCTGATGTTGGTATTGCATATTGAAGGGTTTGCATTTGAAATGCACCCCTGCTTCCATAGAGCTTTGTAGATTTTTCACCTAAAAATAAAAATTCTGTCATCATTTACTCATTTAACCTCACATCGTTTCAAAACTGTATGACTATTTTTTTATTCTTTTAGAGTTCAGAGTTTTGATTCATACAATGAAAGTCAATGGGCTCCAGTGTTATTTTGAATTGCATTGACTGGACAAAAGCACTCTTTAAAATATCTTTGTCTAACTTTACCTTTCTCTTCATCTCTATCCATCTCGCCGCTGCTGTGAGCTGTGAATCATCCACTATTACTCTGTCTCTCACTTTTAATGTCTTTTAAACTAACTCAATTTCAGCTATCATTGGATAATCAAAAGAGCAAAAGACAAAATGAATAGTGAGATGAGACTCTCTCCAGAACATTGTGGTGCTCAAGGGAACATCTGTCTCTTCAGAAGAGAACTGCAAATGAAACACAAAAGAATGATTCTCAAGAGTTATGACTCATTACCTGCCTCCAGCTTAATAGAACATCTAGTTGTCTTCCTCTCCCACAGTTGTTAGTCTATCAAGTTATTATCATCAAGTTCACCTCAGTCTTGTTTGTTTACTCTCTCTGAACGTAAAGTGCAGTGGATGTTTTTGCAACCATTCAGACTTAATTTGCAACTTTGTCTTTTCATGTCACCAGAGAGTGGGGTGTTATCAAGTTGTTTGAGTTGTATATCATTGCTGTCTCTCAGATTGTTGTTCAATTCGTGCCTGGTTCAGCAGATTAGATTCAGTCAGGAGGGAGATATCAGAGTGTTGATCAGAAAGAACCGGGATCAAGAGCTGTGTGTGAGCAGAATTATTTATTTTGTGTGGTGAATGGTTTGGATGAGTATCTCTCTCTTTTTCTTTCTTTCGTTAACTTATTTGGTTTGATCGTGTTCTATTTTGTTGTAGTGTGGGAAAGCTCTGCCTGGCCTGTCTAAACAAGATGCCTGTTGTGGGACGGTGGGAACATCATGGGGATTCCACAAATGCCAAAAATGCCCCAAGAAAACATGTAAGCTACTGTCTCACTCTCACAAACAAAAACTCCCATTAGACTCTCACACAGGCAACTATGTGCCTTGTTTGTTTTACAAGCAAAAGCACCCGTCTCCCCCTCACGTGCAAAAACATTGGTCTGAGTCTCAGAGACAATCATCTCCCTCGCTTTCACAAAAAAGAACACCCCTCTCACCCTCACATGCAAAAACATCAGTCTCAGTCTCAGAGACAATCATTTCCCTCGCTTTCACAAACAAGAACACCTGTCTCACCCTCACATGCAAAAACACCTGTCTCACTTTCACACAGACAAACATCTGTCTCACTTTCATACACAAAAACACCCGTCTCACCCTCACATGCACAAACATCAATTCTCAGTCTCAGAGACAATCATCTCCCTCGCTTTCACAAAAAGGAACACCCATCTCACCCTCACATGCAAACATACCTGTCTCACTTTCACACAGACAAACATCTCCCTCACTTTCATACACTTAAACACCAGTCTCACATGCAAAAACATAAATTCTCAGTCTCAGTCGAAATCATCTCTCTCCTTTTCACACACAAAAACTGTCTCAAGGCTCAGGTATACTTAATTTTCCTTGATCGTCTAGCACACAATTTAATCGAAAAGTAATCGAAACCGAAATTCAGAACCTCTAACCGACGTAATTGTCCTGTGTCAGTTATTATGGTTTTTAATCCTGTTAATACTTTCCCCTTAAAAACATACTACTGTGTGTGTAGTCACGTCACGTGACTCCGCCCTGTCCAGTCAGCGAGATTTTGTTTGCGTCCTCACGGAAGTGTCAATTGTATGTGTTTAAAGGCTTGCCAGTTTGAGCATACAAGCGATTTTACACCATTCAAAAACAACATGGAAAACATTGAACTTCAGTTCTCATGTGCTGTTTTCTGTGACAGAGAGCCGAGCCGCGTCATGTGACAACGCGCAAGCCCTAAAGTCAGATCACTTTCATTTGCGTCATCACTAAACTTTGTCAATTGTATGTGTTTTAAGGCTTGCCAGTTTTAACATTCAATCGATTTTAGACCATCGGATGTATCACTATTTTGAACTTACAAGAAGTTCACACATCACGTGAAGATCGCGCGCAGAGAAACATTCAGGAGCGCAGAAACTCGATGTCAATGTCCTGTGATTTATCACTAAAGTAGCTTAGAAAAACAGTTATAGTATAGATTTTTCTACTTTTGAAGTAACTACAACACACAGCTTCACAATTAATTGAGAGATGGTATGACTAATTCACATACGCAATCGCTCTCTCATTAATGCATTCAAATAAAAGACCCTTTTCACAGACTGTGATGACGTGTTTTAACAGTCAAATCCTGCAATGTTTTTTGTACTTTCTTTTTTTTTATATCATATCTTCCAGCCCTACTTTAAAGCTACACTGTGTGATATTTTCCCCCATCTAGGGGTGAACTTTTATATGACCATTCAGTGAATTTTAGTTTCTGTTCCTCTCAATTCCGATTTCGTTTCAACTCCTACGGTGGCCGATTTAGTCCAAGATTAACATGTTTCCTGTTCGACCTCGTCCACATTCGACACGGTGCCTGTGGGATATTCTGTGCGCAGTGGGATGGTTGGAACTCAACTGGCCTAATTATTCGGCTAGAAAGAACTGCAGCTAATCCAGAGTGAACTTTGAGAATAGTAATGTTTATTCAGTCATCCAATTGCAAGGCATAAAGGTTTGCGTGGATATGTACATAAATGTGGTTTCTGTGAGAGAACAAATAAGGATGGTAAATATACATACACAGTTAAGAACTGTATAACTATACTTATAAGTTACATTTGTATAATGTAACCGTAAACCAGAGCTTATTGTACCATATAGGCGCTAAATGCAGCTGCATTAAAAGGAGCGGAGCTGCCGCTGCTAACAAGCGGTGTCCGGTTACAAAAGTGTGTGCGCCGCTTTAACGTTCGCACTGTGCGCTCTGTATAACAATTGTTAATATGCCGATCAGACCTGGGCTGCATTTCCCGATAACGTTGTCTCTTAGCGCGCTACGAAGACTCTAAAGGTATAACTTAACTAAAGGTATACCATTTCTAGTTGTGTTCCTCGAACTATACCTTAGGAGGTTACTTAAGGTAAACCTTCTTAAGTGCGACGTTAGCAGGTGCTGTCCGTGGCGGCGGTGCTGAAGTGGCTTATATCGATGGCTCAAGAATCGATTATTTACTCTATGCAGGGGCTGTTTCACTGCTTTATGCGATTTTTTTTATTTTTTATTTTATTTTTATAAAAGAAGCACTTCAGAAATAGTTGAACTTGCAAACTAAATTTTATATAATTCTGACATGAGTACGCGAACCAGAAATGTCATGCTCAACCGCATCATGCGTCAACCCGCTACACTAACTGGCAGTATGCCTTCACTGGCATTTGAAAGAGTCATTTATATTATTACAATATATTTTCCATAGTGTGTTAATTTACTCCACAATCAGGGATGATTGCCCAGCAGCTGCATTACATTATTGTGTAAATAACTAATTTCTGTTACTGAATGAACGCACCGCCACCCCGAGGTGTTACTCAGCCCATATCCATCCCCAACCACCTCCAGAAAACTCCCCACGGCATAAAAACGGAGAGCCGCCAGCAGATGGATTTCAGGGCTGAGAGGGTAGCTCCGTCCAGTTTGTCTCGACAAAGTTGGACCAACAAGATCTAAAAGCTGCTCAATTTGCTGTCGTGGCTGGCAAAATTTATTTTGAATAGAGGCTTCTGACATGGTAGCCAGGGGACTAAAGTTTTCACGGATGAAATAGTGCACATACACTAAATGGCTCCGCGGACGGCGCCGTCTTTGATTTAGCACAACTATTCGCTGTCTGGCTGCCATAGTTTGACCAAACTCCCCTCCACAATCATTCCCTTTAAATAGGCTCCTAAGCTTTTCCTGTCTAATGGTTTGCCAGCTGATGTACCTTTGGATAATATAATTAAAAATCTAACAACCATTAGTGTAATGACAATTGTAATCCTTTCATTAAAAAAAATAGCCTGATTGAACATTGGGTGTATATTACAACTTCAGAATTATATTCGTATAGACTGACATGTAAAGACGCTTTTTGCACAGTGGTGGCCACTAGTGGAATTAACTGTCAATAGTGATAAGGTATAGCTAAGAGTGGTCCAGACCAACCTTACGAAAGTAATACTTACAGAAGGTATTCTTAACTAAGATAGTTTCGGGAAACACGTATTAACGTTAAGGTACACCTTAAGGTATAACTTAAGAACGACGTAGTGTTAAGAAGGTTTCGGGAAATGCAGCCCTGATACATATTTCCATCAACATACATTACAAGCAAATAGTTTCTATAAACGAATAAACATTGTTGATAACAAAATAACTGAATGATTATTCAAATAGGTGAGCATTACGCTATTGTATGTTGACACAAAAATACTTCTGAGGTGACATCAACTGAATTACGCGATGACACACTCTGAAACACATCTACAATGACAATAACTATTATTACTTACGGAGTTATTAACGCACAAAAATACCACACAAGGAAAAACAGACTTTTAGGAATAAACAAGCCAGGAAAACTCCGTATAACTCCGTTACTGGACGCTGCTGAGATGAAAACTTTTTGCGCATGGACCAGACAAGTCTGAACAAGTTGACGCGCACATGCGCGAGGCAAGGAATTTTGTGCAGTGCAATCAAGTATTAAAACCAGTTAAAACGCGAAAGGCAAAGCTTGAATTTACGGGTATGTCCCTCTTTGGCTAATGTACTTTCAAGATGGAGGGGCAACATGGCGACCACCGTTAGATCCCATTACCTTATGTATTTTCAATGGCATATTATAAACTTACGAGAATACTTTATTACTTGAAAGAAGTAAATATACATTAATGAGCACATATATTTTTTGAAAGAACTAAGTGTTTTTAGCTAAGAATAGACTAAAAAAGTTACACAGTGTAGCTTTAAAGTATACACTATTGACCCTGAGCCTATGGACACGTTCTGGGTCTGCACACTAATTATGGAAATTTTGCTCAAATAAATATGCTCAAATAACAAAATTTGAGCTGCACATAGACATCAGCGGAGTGTACTGATGATGAAAATTGTCACACAGACTGTCCTCGAACCAGAGCAGAATGGGGACAATAGAAGTACATTTTCCACTCACACACAAAAATACCTGTCTCACTATCACATACAAAAACATCTATCTCTCCTTCATGTAGACAACCTGCTTCACTTTCACAGACAAAAATGCCTGTCTCACTCTCACACAACCGTTAGTCTCTCTCTTGTTAAAACATCTGTTTTACATTCACACACACAAATATCTGTCTCACACTCAAGCATATGTCTTACATTTTCACTTTTAATCTGTTTATTGAATGACCAAAATGACTGAAACAAACTATTGTATGTTCAGAGTGAGACTCAGTGTTAAGCATAACTATGTCTGGGCCTCATTTGAGGTGAATCACACTTACAGTATGATTGTGCCGAGTATTCCAAAGTAGTGCGGTCCCAAAAGAGCAAGAAAGCAATGATTCATCAACAGTCCCAGCCTTGATTTCTCACTAACTAAAAGAGACTATGATGGGTACTTCTAAAAACTATTTAATGTCAAACCTCCAAGTGGCTGTGACTCAACAGACACATGTTCCTAATATCAAGAATAAGAGGAAAGGGATGCATTCCACAGAGAAAAGGCAAGTACGTCATGAGTGGGCAAAGGAAAGAGAAAGCTGTAAGGTATCTGGTTACACACACTGTGTTGAACTTACTGACATGCTGACTCACCTGGCACACACTCCAGCTTTAGTAATGCTTCCTCACATACACACACATTTACTCATACAGTCATGATTCCTTATTGCTTAGTCACTTCAGTGAAGTTAGTCCCTACAGAAAACTGTTAGCGTACCACCCCTATCGCTCTCTCTCTCTCTTCCGCGCTTTCTCTTCACAGTATGTCCGTAGATGTTTGTGAAATTCTCTGCCCATATATGGGTGTCCCTGCATTCTGTGCATTCCCAGACATATCGCTGATTTAAACCTTATGGACCTCACCAAAACAAACTTTCATGATTATATGAAATATTATTTAAAATATTCTAAGGCCAATTAAAATGTGTTTTCTTTACTTGAAAAGTGTGGTTTGTTCATTTCAGTTACATGAAATGTTTACTGCATTTTGGAGAACCAGCGATTCGATATAGCAATGAGTGGTGTGAAGTTGATGTGACATTACCGCTGTCTCTGAGGTCTGTTTGCAGCAGCTGTAGGCGAGCACTTACTAGGACATCAGCAGCTGGCACTGAACGGAAATAGAAGTGCACGACAGTAACGTTACACAAGTGTTGGGGGTAATGAAGATGTAAACAAGTCTGGAGTTCAGCCCCCTTTTATTTTTGAAGCAGGCCCAAAATAAGACCCATGGAAATGTCTTTGACAATGTGTTCTGTTTCAACCATTCTGTCATTCAACCATAGAGTCATTCTGTCTCACTTTTCTCTCTTTGTTCTATTTATGTTATTTATTACCCATGATTCCCAGTCTATTTAGTTCTATTTTTGTTATTTATTACTGTTCCCAGTCACAAGGCCTCTCCTGAGACAAACGCTTAAAACAGTCACTACAGAACTATGTACAGTGTTTTTGCTTTCTTTATTAATCTGAAGGTGATGAGCTCAGAGACAATGGTGTGTTTAACATCACACTGTAGAGTGATTAATGATCTATGCGTGAATGTGTTTGTGTATAGTGTGCTAGTGTAGAACATGTAAAAACACGTAAGAACAAAATTTAATTTTGGTCTCCATTATATGCTGTTAGTTTCTTGTGTGAATTGATTAAGCAGCTGAACTTTTGTGGATGTCCTGTACAAAAATTAACCATGGTAATCATCTGGCCAAATACCATAGATATTTGAATCCAGACAAAAATAAGCTTATTTGAACGATTTCTTTGGTAACTATGGTATTTGGGTGCATACACTGGTTATCATGATGGATCATTGTAACAGTGGACAATCACTTATTGCTTGTCATTTCATTTTTTTTGTTACAAATTTGAGTAAGACTAGATTTTATATGTATTCTCACTACACCAAAGTTTCCTTACATTTGCTGGAATGTTTGTCTATAGAGCTGTAACTAAATGTGCTGTTATTTCTCTCTCTTTTTCCTCCAAAGCGATTCCTTTGATTGATTGTCCTCAAGGCTATAAGAGGCTGAATGCCACTCGCTGTATCGGTAAGAGCCACGGCTTGTTTCTACTTGCACATTCATGCATATGCTTTAATTGTGTATTTTTAGCCCTACAGTGAGTGTGTGTACTGTATGTTTGTGGAACATTTTTGTGTTTATGTAGTTGTGCATCGATTGTGATGATTTTGATAAGAGTGTATGTGTCAGTGTCACATACTGTATATATAATTAATTTCGCCCCCCACTGGCCTCTGCATGTTACAACTGTCCACGTAAGCCATGTACTGTTCCTTTTATTAAATTGCCACACAAATCTATTACCAAGAAGACTCTCTTTCACAGTTACGAGGACAGACAGGAGGAGAGACAGGTGGCATCTTTGGTAGATCTTTCTAATCTATGTTGAAGTTGAATGTAATTGCCAGAAATCCAACACATCAGGGCCGGCAGCTAGAAAGATTTCATGGCTTTTGCTCAGCCTTAGAATCAAAGTGAAGTAATGCTCATACTGCCATATATTGTTAATGTATGCTTTAGCAAAGTAAACTTTTGTTTAGCATGTTGATAATACTTTTTTTTTATAAAGACTGAGATTAGAATAGCTTAATTGTAAATAAAAACATTAATTTATTTACAATTATTTGTTAAATTATTTGTTAATTAAAGGCACAATATGTAAGATTTTTGGATTAAAATATCAGTGTTATATATTTTGTTGACTTGTGTACTTACATTATCCCAGATGTTTCCAATTATGTTTAAATCCAGAGCAATTTTAACCAGGATATGGACCTTGTACGTACGTCGCCTATCAGTGATGTCATGCCTGCCTTACCTTCGGTTTTATCTTGAAGAAGCCATGGAAACACCAAAGACGCTTTAATATATTATATGTTTTATTAGTCAAGGGACCAGCTGTTTGGATACACTCATAGACAGAAAACAAATTATTGTTATACACTCACATAAAGGATTATTAGGAACACCTGTTAAATTTCTCATTAATGCAATTATCTGATCAACATCACATGGCAGTTGCTTCAATGCATTTAGGGGTGTGGTCCTGGTCAAGACAATCTCCTGAACTCCAAACTGAATGTCAGAATGGGAAAGAAAGGTGATTTAAGCAATTTTGAGCGTGGCATGGTTGTTGGTGCCAGACGGGCCGGTCTGAGTATTTCACAATCTGCTCAGTTACTGGGATTTTCGTGCACAACCATTTCTAGGGTTTACAAAGAATGGTGTGAAAAGGGAAAAACATCCAGTATGCGGCAGTCCTGTGGGCGAAAATGCCTTGTTGATGCTAGAGGTCAGAGGAGAATGGGCCGACTGATTCAAGCTGATAGAAGAGCAACTTTGACTGAAATAACCACTCGTTACAACCGAGGTATGCAGCAAAGCATTTGTGAAGCCACAACACGCATAACCTTGAGGGATGTTTTCTTGGCACACTTTAGGCCCCTTAGTGCCAATTGGGCATCGTTTAAATGCCACGGCCTACCTGAGCATTGTTTCTGATCATGTCCATCCCTTTATGACCACCATGTACCCATCCTCTGATGGCTACTTCCAGCAGGATAATGCACCATGTCACAAAGCTCGAATCATTTCAAATTGGTTTCTTGAACATGACAATGAGTTCACTGTACTAAAATGGCCCCCACAGTCACCAGATCTCAACCCAATAGAGCATCTTTGGGATGTGGTGGAACGGGAGCTTCGTGCCCTGGATGTGCATCCCACAAATCTCCATCAACTGCAAGATGCTATCCTATCAATATGGGCCAACATTTCTAAAGAATGCTTTCAGCAATGCCACGTAGAATTAAGGCAGTTCTGAAGGCAAAAGGGGGTCAAACACAGTATTAGTATGGTGTTCCTAATAATCCTTTAGGTGAGTGTATAGCTCAACACATTTAGGCCCTGTCCAGACGAACACAGGTATTTTCAAAACCACAGCTTTTTCTATGTGGTTTTGCCGTTCGTCCACATGCAAACACAGTATCCGCATGCAAACTTTTTTGAAAACTCCTGCCAGGGTGAACATTTTTAAAAACTCCAGTTGCAGTGTTGTCGTGTGGAGAGTGAAACCAGAGATTTTGGCTTGTTACGTCAGAACCGGAACTGGCAATAACCTTTTTTCCAGGCTTCTAATTGGCCAACATGGCTTTATGGTTTATGGTTACGCTTCATAGGAAAAACTCAGTTTATAAAAATACCTGCGTATTTGTGGACTAGGACTTATTATTTGAATCTTGTTTTCTTGATTTCCGTGACATAGCATAATCAGATGCAACTTTATTTTTAGTAAGAGTAGTACAGCATTTTCTCCATCATACAATATGATTTTTTTTTTATTAATTGCATACCATCCAGTATTTATTAATATGATATTCTAATATTGATCTAGCTTACTGCAATGTGCAACAAGTGTCTCATAGCAGCCGCGGTGCGAATGCACAGAGTAATGTTATAGCATAAATTTTAACACACTCGAATGTATCTAATATGAACAGCGCTACGTTACCCCACATACACTTGACCGGAAGAAGTGGAAGCGGTGACTGTGGCATAATAAAAGTTCAGCTGCTGTCAAGCCTTGTCACGCTTGTCTCTTATTAGCAATCGCTAACCTCGTTCAGCTCCCACAGCACTCGGCCCTGCTCTGCTCAGTAAAGTTAAAGGTCCCGTTCTTCGTGATCCCATTGTTCAAACTTTAGTTAGTGTGTAATGTTGCTGTTAGAGCATAAATAATACCTGTAAAATTATAAAGCTCAAAGTTCAATGCCAAGCGAGATATTTTATTTAACAAAGTTCCCTTTCAAAGCCTACAGCGAACGGCTGGCTTGGACTACATCCTGGTACTTCCTTCATAAATGACGTCAGTAGAACAGTAGAACAGACTCCGCCCACAAGAATACGTGAAAAAAGGGGGCGTGGTCTTGTTGCTGTCCCACATGGAGAAGAGGACGGTCGCGTGGAGAAAAGGAAGTGTTGCGTTTGAGTGTGTTTGTCGCCATGTCGTCGAGACGCTGTTATTTTCATCCCGGAGTCAAATCACCTTTGTTTGGCTTTCCCAGGGACGCTGTAGAGATCATTAAGCGCATAAATCTCCCGTTAAGAGGCGTGACCTTTCCACGTGCGCTAAGCTGCTGTCGAATCACAACACAGGAACCGTGCCACGTTTGCTAAGCTGCTGTCAAATCACAACACGGGAACCGCTGGCACAATCAGAACTCGTTACGTATTTCTGAAGGAGGGACTTCATAGAATAAAGGAAGTCATCAGCCGTTTTTAGGAGAGTGAAAACAGCGGTATACAGATAAGTACATTGTGTTAAAAATACTGTTTTTTTTTACACGCGAAACATGAACACATGTTATATTGCACACTGTAAACACAATCAAAGATTCAAAAGAACACGAAGAACGGGACCTTTAATAAGCTCATCCTTGATCTTGATTTCTGCCCGAGTCCCGTCCTGATTCTTTTCCATCGGCTGTAGAGGTGAAGACAACAATTCCTAAAATTCCACACTTAAACTTGGCATCATCAAGCTGCACCTTTGTTTTGAATAGGTGACCTCTAGTGGCAAAAAACTACATATTGTGCCTTTAATTAATGTTAATCAGTTATAAAATTGCACTCTTAATTATGTTTTGAAAACTCTTAATTACATAACTGTTCAAAAGTTTGGGGCCAGTCTATTTTTTTTAATCTCCACACACCTACAGCCAAACAAATCTGCTGTTAGCAGCCACCACCAGCTGCCTCAGTCTGCCAAACCCAGAGCTGAACCGCAGCTAAAAGTGAAGCAGGCTGTGTTAGGGGAAGTGCCCAGCGTGTGGCCTGGCCACAGGCACTTTGGGTCATGAGAGATAAAACCTTGATTAAGAAAAAAAAAGAAATACATAAAACTAATAACAATAAGTCTCCAGTGAACTATCAAATAAGCCAAATATAATTTTTATATGAGGTATTGTGCTCATTAAAACTGCAAAGCCATTTTTGTTTATGTTCTGCAAAAGCATAGTGGTTGCTCATGTGATCTTATGTTAAGATAACTATATTTCTCAAGAGTACTATTTAATTTCGTAGGTGTAGTGCTTCTTTAATTTCTTCACATCATTAGCATCAATGAATAGGTATGTAAGATGTACCCTAGATAGTTTTAATAAACAGACCTGAAAGCACTATGGACTCCATATTTTAATAAATATTTCAGTATGTGCTGTTCTCTGAGGCGACGTCTTTAGCCCTCAGAGTTCGGTTAAGTTTGAACTTAATCACTGTCCTGATAACACAGCCTGAGGGCCCACTAAACCTTTGGCACTTTCTTGCGTCAGGCCAAAGCTTTTACTGCGTAAATGGACGAGTCTCCTGTGGCTTGGGTTTTTTGCCAGGCTCTGATGCTGTCGAATCTCTTTTCCTGTCATTAGTCATAATCTTGTCCACATTGGCAGGTTTACGTTTACATAAACATTTCTGACAGAGAATAATCTGCCTTGTCTCCATACTTTTTTTTGTCTCTGAACCACTGAACCAGGCTGCTGAAATATGGACAAAAATGACGCAGTTCTTTAGTGAGATTTTCAGGTCATTCGGTGTACTTTGTATAGAGATGTAGGGTATCATTGTATAATGGGGACATTATGATGTCATAGCTGTGATTGACAGCTCCTCTGGGCCAATCTGTGTTCTGGTGCAGATGTTTGGATGCTTGAGGGATTGAGTGTATGCCCTCTCTGCATGAGCATCACTGTCATCATGAACACATTAGCATTGCATTAGGACATGTGTTGGATCTGTGTCTCCCTCTAAGTGACTGGGAATGATGACTGCCCACACCCTTAACATGCACTCAATGGCCTGTTGGAGACATATTTGTGTGGTAAGTGTGTGTGTAAAAATGCAGAATGCTTTCTGTAAGGGTTCGGTTTATGTGTAGGGTTAATGCTAAGAGAATGTAAAATTTGTGGAGAGTTCTCATAAAGCACAAAAACCCAACGTGTGCGTGGTTCAGGTAAACCCTACATCATGAGGAGAAAATGTCCCCACAAAGATGGCAATATCTGAAATCCTTGTCCGTGTGGGCACATTTTTTGGACCCCATGAGGAATTATAAATCAGGCTTATAAATCAGATTAGATGATGTCTTTTGAAAATGAAAGTTTTCAGTTTAGGGTGTAAGGGGATAGAATATACAGTTTGTATAGTATCACATGCATGGCTATGTGTGTGTCTGTACTGCAAAAAGTCTTTATATTTATATTTATTTGTATTGTCATGTTTAAAAAAAATTTAAACATCCTTAAAGATACATACTTGTGAGGCAAAATTGCAATATATATCATGAATTGTTGTCAGGAAATCTTGAATTGTTTTATTTTTATGACCCTTATTGTGAAATATTTGTTGTTGTTTTAAGCATAAATCTAACACAATTTAGTTTAGAGATCTACGGCCCGTTCATACCAAGTATGATGACTAAATATAATTAAAACGATAACTTAATTATTCTAATTAAATGAGAAGTAAATGAGTACACACCGTAACTATACTAATAACAACACAGAAGAACAATATCACTGGAATCACTCTCAGAGCCAATCAGAACTAATATATATAGTGGATATATGTATGTATGCATGCATGTGTATATACACTCACCTAAAGGATTATTAGGAACACTATACTAATACTGTGTTTGACCCCCTTTCGCCTTCAGAACTGCCTTAATTCTACGTGGCATTGCTGAAAACATTCTTTAGAAATGTTGGCCCATATTGATAGGATAGCATCTTGCAGTTGATGGAGATTTGTGGGATGCACATCCAGGGCACGAAGCTCCCGCTCCACCACATCCCAAAGATGCTCTATTGGGTTGAGATCTGGTGACTGTGGGGGCCATTTTAGTACAGTGAACTCATTGTCATTTCATTCAAGAAACCAATTTGAAATGATTCGAGCTTTGTGACATGGTGCATTATCCTGCTGGAAGTAGCCATCAGAGGATGGGTACATGGTGGTCATAAAGGGATGGACATGGTCAGAAACAATGCTCAGGTAGGCCGTGGCATTTAAACGATGCCCATTTGGCACTAAGGAGCCTAAAGTGTGCCAAGAAAACATCCCCCACACCATTACACCACCACCACCAGCCTGCACAGTGGTAACAAGGCATGATGGATCCATGTTCTCATTCTGTTTACGCCAAATTCTGACTCTACCATCTGAATGTCTCAAAAGAAATCGAGACTCATCAGACCAGGCAACATTTTTCCAGTCTTCAACTGTCCAATTTTGGTGAGCTTGTGCAAATTGTAGCCTCTTTTTCCTATTTGTAGTGGAGATGAGTGGTACTCGGTGGGGTCTTCTGCTGTTGTAGCCCATCCGCCTCAAGGTTGTGCGTGTTGTGGCTTCACAAATGCTTTGCTGCATACCTCGGTTGTAACGAGTGGTTATTTCAGTCAAAGTTGCTCTTCTATCAGCTTGAATCAGTCGGCCCATTCTCCTCTGACCTCTAGCATCAACAAGGCATTTTCGCCCACAGGACTGCCGCATACTGGATGTTTTTCCCTTTTCACACCATTCTTTGTAAACCCTAGAAATGGTTGTGCGCGAAAATCCCAGTAACTGAGCAGATTGTGAAATACTCAGACCGGGCCCGTCTGGTACCAACAACCATGCCATGCTCAAAATTGCTTAAATCACCTTTCTTTCCCATTCTGACATTTAGTTTGGAGTTCAGGAGATTGTCTTGACCAGGACCACACCCCTAAATGCATTGAAGCAACTGCCATGTGATTAGTTGATTAGATAATTGCATTAATGAGAAATTGAACAGGTGTTCCTAATAATCCTTTAGGTGAGTGTATATATTGCAGTGTCTCAAGCCTCTTTTCTTCTACTGCCAAAGTAATGACCGCTGGTACAGTATTATTTTATTATATGTTTAAATATTAAATGGATAGAACATCCAGAATTACTTTATTTACTTGCTTAGAGGCTTGCGCAAGTTTTACAACATTTTTGTGTGTTTACTCATGGGTTTACATAATTTGGTTTATGGACTATTGTATACAATTTAATGTTAGCAGTAGCAAGAGGAATGGCTTTGCACGTCAGACTAGTGTGTGTTTACATAGAAAAACAATGGAATAGTAGCGCATTTGAATGAACAAGTCGATAGCTAACAACACAAAGACATTTGAAGCAGTTTTACTCACCGACTGCTTCCAACGCACGACCGTGAACCTTAATCGCTGGGACTGCTCCATCTTTCAGCATTAGACGAGCTACAAATCCAGAGTTGAACTGTGGCTTGTTTATAAACCATTGTCGCCGAAATTCAGGGAACAAACAAAAACACTTGCACAACTCCGTTGCTGCTCCAGAAAAACAAACTCCATCCCTGTCCCATAAACCAAAAACACACATCTTTGGTGACATTGTTGATTTTGTGAAGTCCTGTGACTGCAGCCGAGCATAGCGCGTTAATGGGCATGTGTTTACTCTCTCGCTCTAGTAGCGCTCGCGCCAGGAGAAGAGCCCGTACAAGGACATTCCGCCCTTGTTGACGTCACTTTTGCCCATACTCGGGAAAAAAACTATTTTTGTATTTTTGCCACAGAAATACTCCATCAAACGTCCAATTTTTTTGTTTGGTGAAACGTTGTCCATGTTTAGCATTGGTCTTTAACAATGTAAAAAGCTCACTATGCATGAAACAGCACCCCCCCCCCCCCCCTTTAAAACTTGAAGGTCAATGTGGTTATGGCATGAAACATTCTTCAAAATATATAATTTTGTGTTCCCCCAAAGAAAGATTCAAATGAGTTCCTAATGTTTATCACCCTCAGATATTGATGAATGCCAGATTCAAGGTTTTTGTCCCAATGGAAACTGCATCAACACCATGGGCAGCTTCAGGTGTATCTGCAACCCAGGCTTTGTGCCTGACCCCACCCTGACCACCTGTTTCCGTAAGTCTCCTCTCCGGCTAACTTGGATGGCTGATGTCTTTGGCATTTTCCTTCTGTTTCCATGTTTACCTGCTCAAAGACAAATGTACCTACTCTACAAATGTAAATGGATTCAGTGCAGCTAACCACTTAAGCTTGTACCAGTAAGATGTGCTGATTAGGCTAGCTAGCAGCATGATTTAACATGGCTTCTAACACTAACTGTGGCTGTCACAAGAGCGTACAGTTGTCTGCTGTTCAGGCGAGGTTGTAACGTTCTAGAATCATTCGTGCAGTCGGTCAGTGGGGCACAAACACACTCAAGCTTTCTCTGTGATCTAATGAGGTAACCTGAGTGTGCTGTCTGTGTTATTGTGATAAATATAGAGGCTGATCCTTCTCCTGGAAGCATTCCAGCATTTGCCAAATTATACCTCTGGAACACGCCATCATGTCCTTTTTTTCAGAGAAGATCAGAGAATTATTTTAATCCTCCTTTTAGCCCTGAGTCAATAATTTTTTTGCTCATGTATACAGTGTGTTTTGGCTGACAGTATAAGGTCTGTCAACACAAATCTTTTATCTTCTATATGAAAATATAGTGTTCCCAACATTGTGTTAGGAAACCACAGAATTGGCCCTTTATTAAAGTGGTAAATGAAATGAATGGGAAAATATTTTAAGCTCACCAAGGCCGCAGTTATTTAATTATAAAATACATTAAAAAAATATAATATTGTGAGAATTGTTGCTTAAAAACGATAATCTAATACAAAAGAGCATTTCTTTGAAATAGTATTTTATTTTTGACTATGTGAAAGTCTTTACTGTCACCTTAGATCATGCCTTGTATATAACCTTACTTAAATGCTTCCTGCTTAACTGACCTCTTTGGACTGCTAGCTATATTCTTATCCTGTGTTCTTGTCTATCTTGTGTCTAAAAAGTATCACTTTTCATTCACAATATCTGTCCCCTACACTCTTAATGTGGTTATATAGGGGGAGTTGTTCTTTTGTAATGGCATTGTAGTTGTGCATAGATGGAACACAAGGTGAAGGGAATCTCTTTTCTCTTCTGTTGTTCTCTATTTCTCTCTCTCTCTCTTCCATGTTTGTGTCATACACCGTGCACACTCCTCCCTTCACTCCCTCCTTCCATCTCCACGGTAACCAGCCGAAACAACTGCTCTTCGTGAGGAGAAGGGTGATTGCTTCCGATTTGTCAGTCCGGGGAGGCAGTGCTTGCACCCTGTGTCCACTCAGCTGAGTAAACAGTTATGCTGTTGTAGTGTGGGCAAGGCCTGGGGTCCTCATTGTGACCGCTGCCCTCTACCTGGGACAGGTAAGCTGCCTGAGACACGCCCCCTATCAACCCCACCTATTCTACTGGTATCATTCCATCTCTGTCCTCCAGTTCATTGTGGTGTGCATGTGTGTTCCACAGCTCTGCTACGTAGATGCTTTTACACGCCTTCACTCTTTTTGTTAGTTCTCCTGTAGATTTGTTTTGTTTTCATACTGCGTCACGTTTGTATTTGCCTTCACTAAATTAAGTGTCAACATTTTGCTTTACAGTATTGGTAGGTAAGGAAAGTTATATTGGGCAACAATAATGATACAGTCTCCATATAGTTAATGGATTGTATAATATTTTTATGATATTTTTATTTTTTGTTGATTTTTGTTAAATGTTGCTTTATTTGAAGAAGAATTAATCCATTTGAATGGCTTGATAGATGGATGGATGGATGGATGGATGGATGGATGGATGCACAGACGGATAGATAGATTTGTGCTATGAATATGTTGGTGAGTGTTTTTTCTTTCTCTCAGCTGCGTTTAAAGACATTTGTCCAGGAGGTATGGGATACCATGTCACCACACCTTACATTTACAAGCCCAAACCGCCCAATGTACACAGCCATTCAGACGGTCCGGGCCAGAGCAAGCCCACCATCAGACACCAAGCGCCCGTGGACCCTCCCGTGCCCTTCCCCACCTTACAGCAGCCTGTGGAAGCTCTCGGCATCACAGAGAGGCAGCTACCTGGTGAGTAGCACAAGTTATTAGCCACACAGGACAAAAACTATGAATGACTTTAAGCTGCTCTATCCAACAGTCTGAATTATGTCTGTGAATATACAGACATTGGGTTTTGTATATTTTGCCTCATGCAGAGTATCACAAACATGTGTTAAGGAAAACTGCCAGAATTGGGTTTGTGATGCAAAGTTTATTTACATGATGTCCTGCCTGGATGCGTTTTATGAAGGAGAGACACATTCACGCAAATGCTGCACCAGCAAGAACTCTTTCACCCTCTTCCCTGTCCTTTTCTTCTCTTTTAAATGTCATCACATGTACACTTGGCACCAGGCAATGGAATGAGACTTGGCATTGGTCTGGAGAAGACTGAGATCCAAAATGTAGCCAAGCCTCTGTTGTTCCTATAGAAAGTGAACACAGAACTGTTCTCTCTTTGGCATGTGGGAGAGAGTCATTAGTATTGCTTTTGCAAAACCACCTTTTGCAAAAACCAATGTCAAAGCTGATGAAGGATTCCAGAAGATCAGTGCATCACATCATATTTTCTCCTTTCACTTCTCTCGCACAAAATGAACTGCACAGATTTTTATAGCCTCTCTGCAAAAGCAGCCCATAAAAGCATTGCACTGCTGAAATGTGCGGTGGAGGTGGGCCAGGTTCAGAGAGAAAGAATTTGTCCTTGGGCTTTATTAAGTTTTGTTGCTGGGAGACCGTGTTTCAAAGTCGCTCTGGAACTAAAGTTTATCCCCTTACATACTACATGACCAAAAGTATGTGGATATTTTATTTTATTATTTTATTTTCATTTATTTTATTTTTCTGTGAATTCAGAAGCATAGTTGACAGCACTATTGTATGGAATTCACATATGTTATGACTATTTGTTTCACATCTGTGTGTGACGGTTTATTTTTGTGTTTTTATATGACGTAATGGTCTGCTGTACAGGTCCCACAGTTCCCCGTCAGGTAGGTTGGGTTTGATTCAGCAGTAAAGATCTGCTAAATGCGCTGCACAGCTGATGCTGATGCTTTCACGCACACGTCAAAGCAGCACTGCAAAATGGCAGCTAAAATCTTTTTAAAAAGTAATTCAAAGCATGACATCATGTCATCACTTCTGCATGACTGCTCTGTGCGCTCAGCATTCTGCGTGTGTGTCATTGTGTGTCCGTCGCTTTGTGTATGATGGATGTGACCTGTGTTTTTAATGTTTATATTTGTCCAGCCAATGTTAACGTTTAGAAAATAGTCGTTTTAAGTTGTAGTTTTTAAGATTTAAAAGTTTAAGATTTATGATTTGGTTATCTAAAACGGTTGGAGAACATTTACAAACTTTTACTTCACTAAGAATTGGATTAGACCTATACAGTGTTTAGTTGGTTTTCCCCTAAATGTCTCTTCAGTCTATGAAAGATAGAGATTATAAAATGGTAAACTATTTCAAAAGGGCATACAAATTAAAGAGCACTCTTGAATGAAGTAATTAGGGAAGATCTTGCTATGTGGTCAGGTCTTTGAGACTCTTTAATAGCCCAGTTTAGGAAAGCATGGTTTTCAGGTGAAATAAAGAGGCTTATTTGAATGTGTCTGGTCTGTGTGTGGAACAGAACGCATTTCATTTTACCGCCCCACAGCATATGAGTTTAAAAATGAAAGATACTTCCCCAGACTGCCCCACTGGAGGAACCTCTAGGCACCCTATCAAAAAGGCAGTTCTCTGAGAAATGTACAAAATGTAACCCGTAAGCTTCTTCAAGAACTTCAAAGTCTGTCAATGGTTCCTCCATTAACCCTGTCAGGTTTTGTTTCACTTGAAATGCATACTAATATTTGATGGACTTTCAAAGAGGTTTTTTGAAGGGTTCTGTCAGTGTGACAATCTGAAGAACCCCCGATTTGTTCCACAAGTATCTCAATTTTTACAGTTTAACGGTCTCTTCTTAGAAGTTTTGTGTGTGTGTGTGTGTGTGTGTGTGTGTGTGTGTGTGTGTGTGTGGGCATGTTTTTGTGAAATATCAGGACACAAATGTGTATAATGACATAGGTATTACAAAAAGAGGGTGAAATATGAGGACGTTCCCCATGTCCTCACTTTTCAAAATGCTTATATTTCACACAGAATGAGGTTTTTTTCACAGAAAGTAAACTGCACAGTCTCCTGTGAGGGTTAAGTTTAGGGATAGGGGCAGTGTAAGGGGATAGAAAATACGGTTTGTACGGTATAAAAACCATTACGCCTATGGAATGTCCCCACATTTCACAAAAACACCCCTGTGTGTGTGTGTGTGTGTGTGTGTGTGTGTGTGTGTGTGTGTGTGTGTGTGTGTGTGTGTGTGTGTGTGTGTGTGAGAGCGAGAGAGAGAGAAAGAGAAAGAGAGAAAGAGAGAGCGAGGGCAGGGTTGCAGATTTGTGAGATTGCACATGGCTTTCTTCCACTTAACTGACTCTGTCCCAAATGCCACCCTAAGCACTTGCAGTCCATTTCCACGATTTGTTGATGTAATTCTGCATAGACTATGAGATAGTAGTCCACATCAGTGCCGCTTTGTCTCAGGGGTGCACTCTTGAGAACCTTTCTGATGCCTAAAATTACAAAGAGTGCATCAGGTGTGCATTAAGTATGTCATTTGGGACAGGGCCTATTATATTTACAGCTCTGCCCACTTTAACGCCCCATGCAGTCAGAGCAGAAGCAGCTTACCCCTTTGCTTTAGTTGCCAATAAATTTGCAACAGTATATCTCTTTGTGGATCAGTCAATTATTGTGTGTGTCATTTCTTTCTTATCTGTTTGAAGGAGCTTTTTACCCACATGAGTGTTGATAGGTCAGTAGTACAGCCTGGACAGGCCCAGCTGTCACCTGGGGTATCTACAATCAGGATGGATCCTGCCCTCCCAGGTCTCAGTCCCACTTGTATTGTACATGCATATCCCCATAAACACCTCTTCACCTCTTTTAATGTTATAGTCGACTCACTGGTTTATTACGTTTTCTGAAGTGCTGTTTAAATTGAGATAACGCAATTCATTTCAAATGTGTAGAAGTGGCCCCAAATAACACATCCAGATGACGACAACGAAGGGTTGATCTGGTATCAGCTGCTGTGGTGCCAGATGATGGACATGTTCAGTTTTTGTTGATCATATTGAGAGAGATCATATTTAGAGAGTTTGTTTTGTAACAAATCTTGTTCTTGGCATGTACTGTAGCTGGACTTCTGAGCAGATTGTGGACTGTCTTACATCTCTTTTCTTTCTCTTCTTATGTTGCCCCATTCCTTGACACTCTCCAGAGGTGGTGGAGAAAGTGTCACCACCTGCTCCAGTAGCAATTCTGCCTTCCAGAGAAAGTCAGGGCATCTCCCCAACACAGCTGGCAGGTGAGTCTCATCCATCTATATGTACTATATATTTGGGATGCACAATTTTACTGAAAAGTGCATAATTATATTAATTATTATTAATGATTATATTAATGATACATTAATGAATGGCCAATAACTGATAAATAGTCAATATATACTATTTTGTATAAATAAATACTCTATGATACACTAAAACACAAAAAAATAATAATTTAAGTGCTAGCACCCTCTCTCTCTCGTTTTCCTGATGTGGGCATATTTCAAGATCTTTTTCTTTTTTCCCTCTCTTCATAGAGATCGATGAGTGTCAAGTGAGACCTGATATTTGTGGTGCAGGAATCTGTTATAACACCCCTGACAGCTACACATGCATCTGTGACGACGGCTATAGAACAGACAGTGAGGGCACCACATGTGTAGGTGAGAGGTCAAAGGTTAAACTATATAAACAGTATTGATACTGTTTATCTTTTATCACTACCAAGAACTGGATCTCGCATCCAACTGATGTAATGCATCCATAAATCCATCATACATCTATGTGATGTAGCCCGTCACTGATAAAACTCTAAAGGTATTTAGAAAATATTTTAACTGTTTTTGTACACACAATGAAAGTCAATGTCAAAACTAGATTCCATTGAATTTCATCGTATGGACAAAAAAGACAACATTTTTCACAAAACTTTCTTTTGGGCTCCACCGAAGGTCATACGGATTTGAAATGACATGAGAGTGAGGAAATTATAAGGTAACACTTTATTTTGCATAATAGTCTACTAATACTCAACTAGAATTCTAAATGAGAGTTAGTTGACATGTCTAAAGGGTGCCATCAAAATAAAGTGTAAACAATGAGAACAGAAGTATTATTTTTGATATATATTATCTTATATTATATTTAAGTATAACTATCCATTCAAGGAAACAGGCCTCTTAGTCACCATAATGTAACATCTAATAATCTAAAACAAAGGAAATTATCTTCAGACATAATCAGGCAACAATTTTTTTCTATGTATAAATGGTTAGCCTGACAAGCCAGACCCACATCAAGATGTTGTGTCTGGGAACACACCATTGGCAGGGCTCAATCCGAGGGGTGGGATAAACGGTTGTCTTTAAAATTCCTTCTGCACGCAATAGGATAGCGCTACAACCAACCAGAGCAACGAAGAAGGTGAAGCGGAGCTAGTTGATAGATTAAACTTTCGCCGTATCCGGTCGGCATAACTCTGAACACATCTTCCTTTCTTAAGAATGACTTCAGTTCTTTGTTCTTTTCTCAAAGAAAAGCTTAACTCCAAGTCTTCCAGAGTCGCGGCCAAAGCCTCGAAAGATTCGAAAGACCGCTGTTCGCCAGCTTCTTTGTTTACAAGTAGCCGCCGCAACTCTGCCGTCATTGTGTTAAGCCCACCGATACACGATGTGATTGGCCTGACCAGAGTTTGGCTTTTTCCAGCTCGCAAGCCAAGGGGAGAGTTGCTAGACTACCCTGGCTGCAAATTAGATTTGCTGCCGCTAGGGTGCGTCTAGATTTCTAGGCTAATAAATGATCATAATGTGGAAGAATTTTACTCTTTTTCACTTCATCAGTCACCATTTTTAGTCTATTCCTTAGTCTATAAGACTTCCTGACGACATCTCAGTAGACAATTTGTTATGAAAACTCCAATGATTACCTGATGATTATTTTTGACAGATGTCGACGAGTGTGCGGAGAGCCCGGGTTTGTGTGCTAATGGTCACTGTCAGAACACTCCGGGCGGATTCCTGTGTGCGTGTGAGCCTGGCTTCATGCCTAACGAGCAGGGCACAAGCTGCTCCGGTAATTACAAGTCTCTGTCCCATATAAACTCACCCATGTACACAAACTGAGCGAGTCAAAGTAGGGTTCACAATATTTGTCTGTTACATATATATTTACTATTTCACTTCTTCAGCTGTTCAGAATGGAAGAATCTTTGATCTGTTATTTATTTTGTGGACATATTCGAAGTGAAAAAATGGCTCATTGGAGCTCTGTATCCTTCCTCGTGAGCCATTACAAGTTCGTTCCTCCACTTTCTTGGCTCTTATTTTGATTCAGACAGATCAGCACTCATATGAAGTCTGCTTTTGGTCTTGAACCGCAATGTGGTTGTCTAAATACAGGCACAGCTCTTTCTCAACTCCAAACACATCCTGTGTGTGTGTGTGTGTCATTAGCTGGTTTTCAGGGTTTGCAGACGAGGTAGAAACCACCTCCCTGTGACACACTTTGAGGTTTGTGGAGGAAGAAGAGAGGTATTATCGTACCCTCAACCGAGTCACCCAAATACCTCAGCGCTGCTTCTGCAGATGAGGAAATGTTCACGGTACTTGGAAAACACATCTTCTCCTCATATTAGGAAATCCAAAGTACAAGACATCCGGAAGCTTTTGCCCAGAGTTACTCATTAAATCAATTTAAACTGATATGGCCAGCACATTGGTTTATCTGGTTAACAGGTTTAACTGTCCCAGTAATCTGTTCCAGTAAAGTGGTTTAACTTTTCCATTTAGCAATCTGTCCCACCTTTATTCCACAGTCTAGAATTTGTAAAACTGCCCAGAATGGGGGCGTTGTTTGTTTGCTCTAAGCCAGCCTATGAGACAGAAATTTCTTTTACAGATTTTACTCTTTGATTATGCAAGATACTGACAATTTCTTTATTTTTCAGTCTCTCCATATGTTAAATGACAGACTACTAATAGAATCACAAGCCAGTTTTGAGCACCTCAACATGCTCAGAGCTCTTTTTTTTCATGTAATTTTAGGGTTACTGAAAATGTGTTGTCGTAAATGCAGCTGTCTGATCTAATGTAAAGCTCTTTAAAAATCTGTTGCCGTTGTGATTAGATGATGTGTTTTCACACTCTAACTCTTTTAATGTAACACATCCATTCAGTGTAGAGATGAAGAGACTTTGGCAGCCGTTGGAAGCGGTAATAAAGGTGAATGAATGGTTGAATGTGTAGAATGAAGCAGGCATGGTGAATGAAACCATCGTACATCATGGTATCGCTACCAGAGCGGTTTCGCAGTTAAGATGTTTTTCTTCAAGTAACATTAATAATGGTGTAATGGAATGAGCTTTCTTGCACAATCGTATCCTGTTCTCCTCAACAGTAGGATGGCAATAACACCCATCCATAAGAACATACTCTCCTCCTATCAAACCTTCACAGCTGGCACGTGCAGATCTCTGCTGCCATACAACTGGCTGGATGAATATCATGAACTCAAATATTTTGATTCAGTCTGATTATTTCTTCTTGTGTCTATGTAGATATTGATGAATGTCAGGACTGGAGAGTGTGTCCATCCGGTCTCTGCTATAACACTCTGGGCTCTTTCATGTGTTCTCCATGTCCGGATGGGTTTGAAGGGAGAAATGGCCAATGTGTTGGTAAGAAGCAAATTTTGTTTGCTTTTATACAATATGTGTTTAGCACAGCTACTTTTTGACAAATGTTAGGGCATTTATAAATGTGACCCACAGAGGTGTCTTTCTTCAGATGTATTGTGTGCGTGACCTTCTCTGTGCAGATATAAATGAGTGTCTGGATGAAAGAGTGTGCGCTCATGGTCAGTGCTCGAATCTGGAGGGCTATTTCATCTGTACGTGTGATGAAGGGTTCTCGCCCACTCCTGATGGCAAGGCCTGCACAGGTACTATCCGTTCACAGTTTAGCAGCTTTTAGTATTTTTCAAAGATTTTGTTTGTCTCTGTCTTGTCTAACAAATGACAGATAAGCTCTTCAACTTTTATGATATTTTCAAGTTATTTTGGTTTTGTCTAGTCTTGTTATTCTTTTGTTTTTGTACTTTGATTTGTGGTGTTTCAAATCGTTTGGTGTTTTTTTGGTTTATTTTTGCTTTAGTTGTGTTTTGTTTCCTTTGGAGAATGATTAATTATTAATAAAAATACTTTTGAAGGGCTACCACCATTTTCTACCACCAAGAAAATGAAACAAAAAAAGATCAAATGCAAATGAGCAACTTTGTATGTCACAGACATTGATGAATGCCAGGATGACAACGTGTGTACCCAAGGTCACTGTCAGAACACAGAGGGGTCATTTATCTGCAACTGTGAGCCCGGCTTTATATTGTCGTCCACAGGAGACCAATGTGACGGTACGAAAGTGTGTGATATGTATTCATGTATTTGTGTTATGGGTGTCTGGGATTGATTGTATGTTTGTGTGATGTTGAGATATTCTGATGTTTACAGATGTGGACGAGTGTTTGGAGTTACCTCAGACCTGTGATGGTGTGGGGCAGTGTGTCAATATCCTGGGTTCTTACCAGTGCAATTGTCCACAGGGATATAGACAAGTCAATGGCACCAGCTGCCACGGTGAGACAATCCATCAAACAAACAAACTCACAAATACAGTACAGAGGCTGTGTTTGGAATAGGATATTGTTATACTACTCTTATTGTTAGTGCAGAATGTAGTACACTATTATTCAAAGGTTTGGGGTCAGTAAGATTTTTAAATGTATTTAAAAGAATTCTCACATTCACCTATGAATTACTACAACTTTAAAAATTACTGTTTTCTATTTTAACATATTTAAAATGTATTCCTGTAAAGTCTTCAGTGTTCTTCTAAAATCATTCTAATATGCTGATTTGGTGTTTAAGCATTTTTTTATTTGATCATTATTGAAAACAGCTTTGCTGCTTAATATTTTTGTGGAAATGGTTATGCATTTCTTAGGGATTCTTTGATAAATAGAACGGTTAGATTATTCAATTATTAAATTCACATTTGATCACTTTAATGCATCCAAACTTTTGAGTGCTGGTGTGCATTTGCAAATTTAATTGGGCTTTTTGTAAATTGTCTGTGCTTAAAGCACCTGGATGAGCTCTACAACATTTGCCAAAATGTGAAGTATGCAGCTGTGTCCTGCTGGGAAAAAACTTGTCGTTTTTAGAGAGGTTTTGGGCATTTGTCTACTGATCAGTCTGGGAGAACATCTGGCTTCCTAGCTAAACACCACCTTGGCCAGGCTGGGGAGATTAACTTTAAACCAGCAATGGCTAGAAAACCAACTTAGGCTTTAAGTGTGTTTGTGTTTTTTTTTTTTTTTAGCAGGCAGCTCACTGCTTGGAATAATGTTACCCATGATGCAATGCACATGACCTGACCTCCTATTTCCAGTGCAATGGAAAGCAATATTAAGCCTGGTTTTGATCTCATTTTTAAGATTGGACTGTCAAAAGTTTGTAATTTTCACACTACATTACCTTAAAAGCTGTAATCAACAGTTTAATTTCGAGAAAGATAACTGGATGCCACTTCCTAATTAAACATGGAAAATTCAGTAGAAAATTCTGTATGTATTGTTCTATAATTAATACTATCTAAAAAAATATATATTTATAAAGCAGTATGCAGTACACCAGAATGAAAGTCTTAAACTGTCACTGATTTCATCTCTCCATCCCAATAGATGTTGATGAGTGTGAGGATGATACACAACTGTGCGTCCTGAACGGAGAGTGTTTGAACACAGATGGTTCATTCCTGTGTGTGTGTGATGACGGATTTGTGTCCACCAGGGATCCGCCAGGCTGTGAGGGTACGTACACACACACACACACACACACACACAGACACAAACATATTCTCTCATCGATGCATCCTGCTGTGGTTTGTCCTGATTCTCAGCGGTGCTGTGTTGATATTTATCTGATGTTTAGGCAAAATTAATCTGTTGTTTTGTTGAAAAGCCCTAGTCTTTGGCAGCACAAGAGAGAGTGAGAGAAAGAAACGTATTGTGTGTCTAATGGGTTTCACATATGAGCCAATGTTATTTTCTTTCCTGGTGGGACGTATGTATGTGCTCCTGGGGCCCAGTGAGGTGCCAGAGTTGGTTTAAATGCCCCGTCCAGCAATAAAACGGAAAGAAGGAAGCGTTTGAGCTGGACGTCTAGACAACAAGAACTATATTCTTTTAAAATGGCCCACTCGAAACCAATGTGTGTCTGCTGGCTTTTTCAGATGTAGATGAATGTGTGGATGACACCAGATGTGTAAATGGTACCTGTTCAAACACAGAGGGCTCGTATCTCTGCCACTGTGAAGGAGGCTACCGCCTGGAGCCGACCAATCAGACATGCCAGGGTAAAAACCTAGAATCCAAAACAATTTGCTTTCCCCCCTCCCCAAGAAACGTTTTGCTGATTGGTTGATTAGTAAATTGATTGGTTGGTTGTACTGTCTGTCAGATATTGATGAGTGTGCTGACTTGGGGACGTCTATTTGTGGGGTTTGGGCCTGTCAGAACACACCGGGCTCTTACCGATGTGAGGTGCCCTGCCCACCTGGCCTTTCCCGAGGCGAACACGGCATCTGCGTTGGTGAGTGCCCAAAGGCACTAGCTTCAGCCATGATGTCATCGCCTTAAAGCCACCCAGCTCGCATTGTTGCACTGCACTCCATCTCCATTTTCTGGTTATGACCAGAGCTGTTTCTTTTTCTCATGTGGCTTTAACATTTGCTAATTAACACTGCAGATTGCAATTATGTTCTCATTCAGACCCATCATTCCATGTTTACCCATCATTCCATGTTTACCCATCATTCCATGTTCAATTTAGTAACTGTTATTGGTCGCACTTTATACAAGATGTCTTTAACTACTATGTACTAACATTTAAATTAATAATTTGATACAATGCACTTATTGTGTACATACATGTTTTTACATTGTACTTATATTTGAAAAATACCTGCATGTAATTACAGCTGTAATTAACTTAACTTTAATTACATCTATAATTACACTGCTAGTCCTTCCCTTACCCCTTAAAGCCGGGAACACACTACATGACTGGCAGATTATGATGTGTAATTTGGTCGTGACGACTGATCATGCTCAATGTTTGTTCCAGTTGTACTCAGTCTGTGTGTTTACAGTCGGTGCACTGCAAATAAGTAGCAGCAGCTGTCTTTTGACATTGTTGTTTGTTTCGGTGCAAGATCTCGCACTGTTTGGCAGAATATCCCGCCGTGACTCACCGATCGTTAAGTGTGTTGTGTAGTTTGTTCTCCTCTCTGACTGTCAAAGACTTAAATCTGCTCCAGTCGATGGAAACAGTCTTTAAGTGTGTTGAGTTCAGTCCTAGGGCCCTTTTTTAACGACCTGAGTGCATGGTCTGAAGCTTATGGCGCAGGTGCACTTAGGGCGTGTCCGAATCCACTTTTGCTAGTTTAATGACGGGAAAAAGTGGTCTGCACCAATGGTCCAAAAGGGTTGTACCTAGTCTCATAATGAGTCGTTGGTGTGTTTTGGGCGTAATATGCAATAAACCAATTAGTCTGATCTCCCATTCCTTTTAAAAACCAGTGGCACTTGCACCATGGCAGATTCGTTATTTACATGGTGGAATTTGCGAGCTTCTCCAGAGAGTAATCTTTTATTTCTAATACTTAAAAATGTTTGTGTGCTGCTGTGTGTGTAACAAGCAGAGTGTATGCACGTTGTGCACCCGCCTATAGGCGCATATTACTAACGCGCCCTATAAATAACACAAAAAATACTACACCATTGACTTTGACCAGGTTTCAGTTTGTCAATGGCGCAGTTGCTTTCAGTTGCCTCAAAATAGCAACGTGCCAACAATGCACCTGGACATACCTCGTTTTCAGACCAATGTCGAACAGATGGGCGCGAGTGCATTTGCTATTTAAACAATGTGGCTCAGGACATGAAAATGATAACACCGTCATAAAACACTTGCGTCGCACCTGGCTAGTCATTAAGTGTGTTCACAGCTTAACTCACCCAAAGCCTACCTATACCACCAAACCTGTCCATAAAAATACTATTATTCAGAAAGACTGCATAAATTGATCAAAAGTGACAGTAATGACATTTTGAATGTTAAAAAAAGTTTCTATTTCAAATAAATGGTATTCTTATTAACTTTTTAATCATGAAAATGTGGATCACAGTTTCCACAATTGTTTTTAATATTGATAATAATAATCAATATTAAGCACCAAATCAGCATATTAGAATGATTTCTGAAGGATTTCTGAAGACTGGAGTAGCGATGCTGAAAATTCAGCTTTGCCATCACAGGAATAAATTATATTTGAAATATATTCAAATAGAAAACAGTTATTTTAAATTGTAATAATATTTGAATATGGCTGTTTTTACTGTATTTTTGATCAAATAAATGCAGCCTTGGTGTGTTTTTTTTTTCTTTCAAAAACCCAAACTTATGTTTAGTAGTGTATGTGATTTTAGAGCTTCTCTCATCCATTCATCTCTGCCAATTTCAGCACACAAAGAGCTCTAAAATCTCCTGCTTTCTGTCTTATTGTCCCTCCCTCTCTCGTTCTAGACGTGGATGAGTGTTCTTTGAATGAGAATACCTGTGGAAGTCATGGTGCTTGTCAGAATACAATAGGCTCCTTCAGCTGCCAATGCGACCAGGGATTCAAGGACTCTCAGGATGGACAGGGCTGTGTGGGTACGTTTTTTCCCTTTCTAGTTTCTGTTATTTTCATTCTACAATTTAAAAGTAGACATACAATTAACAGTATTTTCAATGAATGATCACTGTTAGAAACCCAACTTAAACTTAACAGCTAAGGTGTGGTCATTGCTTCTTGTTTGAGGGATAGTTCAACCAAAAAAATGACAATTCTGTCATCATTTACTCACCCTCATGTTGTTTCAAACTTGGATGACTTTATTTTTCCGCATGAAACACAAATAGAAATATTTTACACTTTCACATTATCAAACTTTTGGCAATTAACATAAAATCTGGTGCAACACGTCTTCAAGCACCAAGTTTGAGAGTGACATGTAAGAGTCAAAAGTTGCTGTGTAAGAACCTCACGAAAACGAACAGTACTATGAAATGGCTGTATTACTAACACACAGAAGAGCTGGAGATACACTGGAGAAAATGGAACACAACAAATTAGAGAAAACTTTGACAAGATCGGACAAAGATTAGAATGTTTAAATACACAGGAGCAGACAAAAGGAACTAATGAAAACCAGATGAACAAAACGACTAAGTAGTGAGTTAGCTAGGAAACAAAGAGAAAATCATATTAGTAATGACAGGAAGACGGTCAAAACAAACCCATTACTCTGACAAAGAGCTGCAGAGGAAGGAATAATCTTTAGCAAATAATGAGTAATGGACTTAAATTTTGGTCTACTCCTCAAACAAAGCAAATGTGTGACTTCAGAAGACTTTTATACATCGTGGTGCTTTGTGAGTTCACGTCAGAGGCCCAGACGGAAGACAAGAACTTGTTGAATAAAGTCGTTATTTCAATTTTTTTGCTCACAAAAACTATTAGCGTCACTTCATACAATTATTGTAGAACCACAGTAGTGAGATGGACTTTTTAACGACGTCTTCAGTACCTTTTATGGGTCTTGAGAGAGGAAATGTCATTGCTGCCAATGGAGGCCTTTCTGAGCCATCAGATTTCAACAAAAATATCTTAATATGTGTTTCGAAGATGAACAAAAGTCTTACGGGTGTGGAACAACATGAGGGTAAGTAATTAATGACAGAATTTTCATTTTTGGGTGAACTAACCCTTTAATATTTTTTAAGTGGAAAAAATATTTAGTGCACCTGTAATATGTCTCAAACTGTATCTTGTCAAACTAATGGATATGTGGTCTGGTCTGTTTGTAAAGCTCGTAAAGACCTCGTAAACCAGAGTTGGATTTGAACCGAGGCCACTTTCTGAGATTTTTTGCCACTTCCTTTCAGACAACATAAAAAATGTGGCAGACGTTTTGCTAGAACCATGATTGATGTTTCTGATAGTTTCTTCCAGTCTGAGGGTGGACGACACAGACCCTGGTTATATTTAAAACACAGCGACCAGGGTTAAACACATCAGTGGCCCCCACATACAAGCAGACACGTTAATACACTGACAAAGAGTCAAGTCCTATTAATGTGATGAAGCCACATGTATTTTTGTGTCCTGATGTTTAGAGGTCTGTAGTTGGTAAAGACTTTTATGCGTCGTGGTGCTTCGTGAGTTCACGTCAGAGGCCCAGACGGAAGACAAGAACTTGTTGAATAAAGTCGTTATTTCGATTTTTTGCACACAAAAACTATTCTCGTCGCTTCATACAATTATTGTAGAACCACTGTAGTGATATGGACTTTTTAACGACGTCTTCAGTACCTTTTATGCCTTTTATGGAGGTGGGGCCTCCATGGATTGGTCTTGTTTATTTAGCACATCCCACAGATGCTCCATTGGATTGAGATCTGTGGATTTTGGAGGCCAAGTCAACACAGCAAACCCTTAGTGCCAATTGGGCATCGTTTAAATGCCACAGCCTACCTGAGCATTGTTTCTGACCATGTCCATCCCTTTATGACCACCATTTACCCATCCTCTGATGGCTACTTCCAGCAGGATAATGCACCATGTCACAAAGCTCGAATCATTTCAAATTGGTTTCTTGAACATGACAATGAGTTCACTGTACTAAAATGGCCCCCACAGTCACCAGATCTCAACCCAATAGAGCATCTTTGGGATGTGGTGGAACGGGAGCTTCGTGCCCTGGATGTGCATCCCACAAATCTCCATCAACTGCAAGATGCTATCCTATCAATATGGGCCAACATTTCTAAAGAATGCTTTCAGCACCTTGTTGAATCAATGCCACGTAGAATTAAGGCAGTTCTGAAGGCGAAAGGGGGTCAAACACAGTATTAGTATGGTGTTCCTAATAATCCTTTAGATGAGTGTATATATATATATATATATATATATATATATATATATATATATATATATATATATATATATATATATATTAGACATGTACTGGTAAATGGTAATACAATATACCGCAATAATGAACATGCACAATATTGTTATCGTGGGCACTTCAAAATACCGTGAATAATTATTTATTACGAATTATTCCGATTTTTTGAATGCATTTTAAGAATACTTTACCCATCAACCGTTTAAAATGAACAACACGTCAAAGAGGAACGCGCACTGATGTAAACAGACCGTGCATGAGCCGAGCACATGGCGGAACTAGTGAAGGACACGCTGAAGTGCACATTCACTCAATGACAGCAGAGGGCGCTGACGGAGCAGCAGAAACAGCCGTTTCCCCGGTAACCCTTGTAAACAAAATATGGTGAAAAGACTTGAGGCTATTCATTTTCAAACTCAAACATTTTATATTATAATCTGGACTAAATGACATGCCCTTGATATTGTTTGAATATGTTCTGACTGTTGTTCAGTCACACACTTTACAATAAAGGCTCTATTATTTAACATTAGTTCATTCATTAACAAACTGACAATGAAAAATACTTCTAAAGCATGTATTAATCTTAGTTAAATGTACATTTCAGCATTTAATAACACATTAATAAAATCAAAAGTTGTAACTATTATTTAATGGACCTGAGCTTACACTAACAGTTGCTTTTTTAAACTAACATTATCAAAGAAGAATAACTTCTGTAAAAATGTAGCTATTCATTCTTTGTTAATGTTAATGCATTAACTGGTGAGACATTATTGTAAAGTGTTACCTATTGTTCTTTATAATTCTTTTGCACTTAATCGGTTTTAAATATTTGTTTACTTTATACATTTGTGTGTATTGCTTTATTGTATTTAAATGTTTGGTTCTTTTGTTATAAGAAAGTTATTAAACCTGTTATAGTATGACAACACTTTTTTTGCAACTTATTTCACTATCGTGATAATACCGTATATACCGTGATAAAAGCTTCAGCAATTAACCGCAACATGAAAATTTGATACCGGCAAATACTATTATTATTATTTGTATTTTATTTTTCTCACCCCTAATACCATGATATTGAATTACTTGTATCATAATATGAGATTTATACCATCCACCCCTATATACAGTATATTGTTATCTGTCTTGTTCTCACTCTGTGTTTAATTTGAGGAGAGAATTTCCATACACACTTTAGCAAACAAACAGTGACCCATGCACCCATTCTCTCTCAGTCTCTAAACAGAGGTTTGTCTTGTTGGCTTATGTAACTGGCCACAAACAACCTCCATAGTTTCTGGTTTCCCACAGTAGTAACACACACTAATACACAAATGCTAATACACACAAGACCTGAATTCCTCTTTTCCTCCCACTTACCTCTCTTTCTCTTCCTCCCCTTATCCATTCTTCCATCTCCCTCCTCAGTTTCTCTTGTTACCACATCCATTATTCTTTCTCTTCCCCTCTCATCCCTTTGTCCACCATTTATCTAGACAGAGAAAGATCTCAGGCCTAATATTGTGACCTAATGCTACGCAACAATATTCCTGCATCACTGAGCACCCCATTTCAATGTGTCTGTAGCTTGTACATTAGCCAGGCCAGCTTGTCTTGCCCTATGCAGTCAACGAGAACAAAAACAAATGCCAGATCAGACATGTATGATCTTTAGACGTTTCTAAAGATCAGTTTTAGCCTTTCTGTGCCAGCCAGCTTCTCTGTATCTTGAACTATGTATTAATGAAGCAAAAGGATAACATCTAATCCCTTTCCAGAGACTGAACATCTTAACTCCTTCTGTACTTGGGGGGTGGGGGGAAGGGGATCATTAAAGCAATATGGAAAAGCCATTCTGAATCAATTTCTTATTCTGTTTGTTGCCGCCAAAAAATAAATTGCTTCTCACTGTGTTGCCAGAATTCCTAATAAACTGAACAGAAACTATGTTTTCCTCTCCCATCCACACAAACACCTATAAATAATATACATTTAATGTTTGAAATTTTTATTTCACAGTTTGAAATTATTTGTTCATTCATTTGATTCTATTTTAAATTAATTACAAAAATAGATTACAAAAAAAAACCTGTTCTGTATTTTAATTATATGAACAACCAATCAGGGTTGTTTTACATTTAAGCATTTTGGCAGATGAAAACATATAATGTGTTCTCTGGGGATTGAAGCTTAGCATTGTTACAGCAGCTCAGGATACTGATTCAAGTTTCATGAACCTTAAGTAAGTACATAAAGGAGATTCATTTTGATTGGGACACTAGAGTAAATGTTTGCAGTTCAGTAAGTGAGTCACATGTTTATTCGGGAGCCGCTCTGACAGATTCAGAGAAGGATTCGTCAGACTGATTTAAACTGAGTTTGTGAATCATTTAAAGAACCAGCTCATAAGAGTCATTCGAATGTGAATCAGAATACACTGGATGTTTGCTTTTGAGTTCAGCCATCAGTGAGCCATCAATGTAACAGAAATATAAATCTTTTTAACTTATTAAAATTAATTCAGACTGCAAACTCACAGTTATAATAATTTTAGATTAAGATTAGTTGTAGATTAAGAAGCGGTGCAGAAAGCACTGCATACATGAAAAAAAATAATTTACCCTTCAAACCCTACTTTATTCTGGAGTGCAAGAAAAGCCATTGGTATATATCAGCTCTTATGAGGTTGTATCTGTCTTTTACATTGTTCTTCTGGCACTGAAATCCTTTTCCAACTTTTTAGCATTTCCTAGTGGTGCAGCACCCACGCTGCTACCGACTCCAGACAACCGTTTAACACTTACAGGCTCATTGACGAGCTGGCCCACCATCACTGAGAGGGTCTGGAGTGTGTACGTGTGTGCGTCTGGCAGGCAGGATGGCTCCATTAGAACATTCAGAGTCTATTGCACATAAAGGCTCTCCACATAAGTTGATTTATTGCATCCTTTTGTACGTGGTGCTCTGAGATGATTGATAAAAGCGAGAGAATGAGAGTCACAGATGCGTGAAGCATTGAGAAAGAAAGAGAGAAAGGAAAAGAGAGCCATGTTGCAGGAAGCAGACACTTGCATTATGGTGCTACTTTGGTCGTCATAAATTCAAGCTGTCAGAGACAGTCGGCAGAAAAATTGGGCTGTTTTATTTACTGAAGTCGTCCATGCACACAGTTTGTCATTGCTCTATGAGGTTCCCAAAAGCCACCGTTTTGATAAGGAAAATGTATGAAAACTCTGCAGAAGGCTCTGAGCCAATTAGGACAAAGCTATAGAAATGATCAACTATAACTAGATAACTAGATAGATGACCAATGTTTCATGTGCTTTGGAGTTCATGAGTTCAAATAAGTTTGTGGTTGTGAAAAGTCCCAGAGGTCTGATGAAACCGTTGTTTCTATAGTCTTATTTATTTTTTGTGACAACAAACAATTCTTATTTTAACAAAAAATAAAAGACAGTCTTATTTTTTTCAGCATTTTTTTATTGGAATTTATTTGTATTTTAGTTCATTTCTTTATACTATCATTTATTATAGTTATTTATATTTGTAATATTTATTGCTGGATATATTATAATACTATTTATTATTATGACCCTAATTTCATTCCAAACCGGTATGGTGTTAATTATTATTAACGACTTTTAAGCAGCTTTATACAAAAGCATGTCTGTAAAGCTTTAAAAATTACAAAATTATCATACATGCAGTCCATACAACTAATTATATATTTCCAAACCTTTAGAAGCCACAAGATAGCTAGATATTCATAGATATTCACTTTTTTTATTCAAAGGTTATTCACTGATCTTCCACTCTAGTCAAGAACCACTTCCACCGAATCATTGAGTTGAACTTGAGAAAAGTGAATGAATTATTCTTTTAAACTCTTTTACTGAACCCGTTAAGTGAGCATTTTTTGTGAAGCTTGTTAGTGGTAGAACAACAATCGATCACTTCTGCACTTGACAACGCAAAATACTTTCACTCCTGGAGTTCAGATTGTTCAGTTCAATAATGAAACATATTTTCTTACCTGCAGATGTGAATGAGTGTGAGCTGCTCGGTAATGTGTGTGGTGAGGCCATCTGTGAGAATCACGAAGGCTCCTACCTGTGTTTGTGTCCTGATGAGACGCAAGAATTTGACCGGAATTTGGGCAAATGCTTCTCTACATCACCAGGTAATGTAGTCTAATGGAAACCACTGCAACGTGATCGACCAATTCATTATACTACAGAAATCCAAATGTTTTCCACGAACAGTGCCCCAACCCAAACCTGCAAGGCTACCATTATTCCACAGGTTAGGTTTTATCTGGACAGATGACCCCTGTCCTCATCCTATGAAACTTCTTGGCTTCACAGTGTACCTGAAATGATTCTGAAGCTCTTCACGTTTTAATCTCAGCCATAGAGATCCTCTAGTGCAACAGGACATTAACTTCCTATCATCAGGGTCCAGCTCCGAGTAGAACAGAGGGAGGCGAGGCGTGATAAATGGGGGTTGTAAACGATCTGGCAGGAGAGAAATGAGATTCAGTCTGAGGATTAGAGAGGGACCCAAGCACCATGGGCCCCGAAGCACGTAAGAGCCAAAAAGGAGCTCCCACGCTCAGATAAAAAAGACCAGTACGGAGAGTAATACAGGAAGGCCCATCAGAATGAGAATCTGCTTTTAAAACTCTTAGATTTCCTGATTGGCATATATTTCGTTTTATTAGTATTATTGTTCTTCTTTAAACAATGCCTGCTGCTAGTTTATTTGCATATTGTCTAAGTTGTTTTTGGCATGACATTTACGAAATATAACCAAAAATTAGCAACCTAATGTAACCTTCACGCAATTTGCATACGCAGGTCCCCAACTTGCAGGCCGCAAAATTGATTTCTTCAAAAGTAAATCAATTTGTTCCTCTAGTGCTCCAGTTGAAGAACATGGTGAAACTGGGAATGATGTTGATTGGATATATGTGTGTGAGTTGCTGCACACCAGCTGTGCCTAGAAGATCAAATAACAGGAAGCATTTCCTTAGATCTTAGCCAACTGTTTTAGTTAAGGACTTTTGTTCAAATCCACCCACCTAATCCTCCTCCCACCCCCATAAAACTGCACTGTCTCCTGAGTATAAACATTATTTTTTATTTTTACAAGAATTACCCTAGTATCTCTTACCAGGGCTGTAAATCATGCTTTTTTGCATTTAAGGATGGCGGCAGAACACCATAAAACTAGAATCACAATAGAATTTAAAACAGTTTTGCACAGTTCCTGTTGTGTTCTTGACATTGATTCTTAAAGGGGTCACTTCAGCACTGGGAAGATGAATGTGTATTTAAACTGGGTCATTTATGTAGTAGAAATGTGAAATTATTTTTGAATTCTAGACTGAGAAAAGACAAAAAATTTATTTTTGTCTCATGTGGATGAAAGACAACAACTCCCAGAATGCACTTGCTTTGCTGCCCAACGAGGCCACTCCCAAAGCCACGGCCACTGGTTATCATTGCCCACCATGACACCGCCCCCACTGTTGTTTTGATATTCAAAGTAATAAAATAATTTTGTTCAGTTAGAGAACAGACACTACAATTAAAAACCGAACGTGTTTTTTCAATAAAGTGTGAGTGAGCCGAACAAACGTCACGGCACAAACGCAGCAGGAGTCAGATTTCATTCATCACGAGAGCAAAGATCTGAGCAGAGCTGAAGTAAGCACGGCTGTCATTCTCGGCGCGTGTCCAGTCTGGCGCGTTATCAGATCGCATGTGGAAGCTTAACTTTCATAGGAATTCATTGAAAAGTTGAAACACTCGTTTTGCGCTGCGCTGCTCCGTTATGAATGCCCGAGCCGAGCGAAAGCGGCAGTGCGCATTTACATTCTGTATGGACGGGCTGATAACATGCGGAACTAGCTCCTTCTACTGGCTGTAGTCTCTAGCCTCTGGCCAAGAAATCCTCCGATGATGCAAAATGACGATTTTCCAGAAATAAAATGCATAATTCTCTCGTCTCAGTGGGACATGAGGGGGGAAAGTACGATAATTTGAATATACTACCAGATTTCTACTGATACAAAGCTTAATGCTAAATCACTGAAGTCACCCTTTAAGCTATTCTTCATTTGTGGATAACCATATTGCAGTGAAATGTTACGTTTATTTATTGATTCTTTCCTCCAAATTTTTTTTGTATGCTTTGTGATAAAACTGGCTGAATATTTTAAAAGAAAAGGACAACTGTCTGAGTTATCTGTCTTGCTTTGTTTGTTGTCTTGTACCCCATAGTCACATCGGTGGAGAGGAAAGAGTGCTACTTCAACTTGAATGATGAGAACCTGTGTGATAAGGTGCTGGCCAGCAGCATGACTAAAGAGGAGTGCTGCTGTACGCTGGGAGCCGGCTGGGGGGACAACTGCGAGGTCCATCCCTGCCCCATACCGGGAACAGGTACTGATTTACATAATGCACAACACACTCTAAGAAGTACAGTATAGAGAACTGTAAGAACACTTTTATATAGATGGATCATTGAGTCAGTGAGTTGAACTTGAGGATAGTGAATACATTCAATTAATTGCAGTAAATCAGTTGACCTGGTCCATTTTAGATTAATTATTGCTTTTAAACTGGAAGTAGAATTTAATTTTCCTTATTTTAACACTTTTTGAAAAAATATCATGATGGGGAACTTAGAAAGATAAGCCGAAATTAGAGAAATTCAACTCAAAATAGAAACTGTAAGGACACCTTTGTAAAGTTACATTTGAGAAAAGTGAACAAATCATTGTTTTGAGATAATTCTTTGCAGTGAATTAGTTGACCTGTTTTTTTTTTTTAGATAAATTATTCTGTCGCAAGCTGGGTGCGGCCGAAAGCCTTGTGAACAGAGCGAGTCCGGTGGTACGATTTGCTAATGAGCGTCACCTGCACGCCACAACAGCCTCGAGTCTCATGGAGCCGCTCCGGAGGCGAAAAGGAGACTCGGCTGGTGTGGCGCGCAAGTATTGGCAATTGTGCCAACGGCCTCGCTCCGTTCCCATGGCTCTTGGCCCACGTCCTGCTTGCGACTTATTCCTTTCAAACTGGAAGTAGAATTAAATTTTCCTTATTTTAACACTCTTTTAAAAATATATTATGGTGGGAAATCTGAGGAACATAAAAAAATAGGCCCAAACTAGAGAAATTCAACTCCAAGTAGGAAATTCAAAGTAGGAAACATGAATTAAAGAGAGACAGAACATGTTTAAACCTATTGTAATTTAAAACTGTAATGATTCTTATTTTAAACCTGCACTTTTTCCATCAAAGTGCACGTGTCGTGTTGCACATTAGTGCTTATGAATCCGTCTAGTTATTTTTCTTCATTTCAGACAGGCATATCAAATAGGATTGTTATCAGATAGATAAGGTTCAATGCAGAAGAATATGCACCTTTCTGCAACTGATGATTTACCTGAATGACTGAGAATCTGGATATCTTATAAATGATAAACAGTCACACTCATATTTTCTTTGCTTTGCTTTACCAAAGCCATAATTACAAGTCTATATTGCACTTTTCAAATAATAATTGCTATTATTGAATAAATATAGCAGATAGTTTCCTGTATTAACTACTGACACTCTCTTATGCAGATCAGTTCTCACAGATGTGTCCGGCTGGCCAGGGTTACATTCCTCCTGGTGATCCCATAATTCCTACAACCAGCTTACCAGAAAGCTTCAACGGTCTGTGTGTCTATGTATCTTTAAAGGGATCGTTATCCTACAATTTTAAAATGTTTTGTTCCGAACCTGTATGAATTACTTTCTACTGTGTAACACAAAAGAAGATATTTTGAAGATTTTTTGTCTATACAGTGAAAGTCAAAGGGGTCCAAACAACTGTGTCTTGCACTTTTAACCCCCATTTTATGCACATATTTTTGACTTTGTAATGTGTGGAAGCAGCCGCAGACATGGCTTAGCATCTGACCTACATATGCTGAAACACACACACTCAGCAGCCTGCTTCCCAGTGTGGGGAAACCTCAGTCCCAGGGCCAGTCTAATGCACTGATTTAATTTATGAATGCAGCGAGAGTGTGGTTTCTCTTTGGCTGGTGGCAGTGCGAGTAAATGCAATGTGGTCGGGATATATGTGTGTGTGTGTCGGTGTACTTTTGAATGGAATGCTTATGGATGGAAAGGACATTTCCTCCCCATCGGTCTCCAGTCAAATGACATTTCTGCATGTAGCAGATCCCCAAATAAGAACAGTAACCAGAGTAATTGCGTCTTCAGTGGAGAGTCTGTATGCTGCCAGATGCATGCTGATCTGTAGGTGTGGTCCAGGGTTTCAGGCTCATCCTGACTTGTCTTTATGTTTCAGAATGAAATAATGAAACCGTGTTGATTTGTGTCTTTTGCAGATGCAGATGAATGCAAGCTTTTTGAAAACGAGATCTGCAAAGACGGCTTTTGTCTCAATACCCCTGGTGGGTACGAGTGTTACTGCAAGGCTGGACTCTACTACGATGAGAGCAAACTACAGTGTGTTGGTAAGGTCCAAAATCACAATCGGCATGTAATCTCTGAACATCTGTTATTTGCAGTCTCATCTACAGGGATAGTTGATTATGCTTCCCTCATGTTGTTCCAAAGTCTTTTGCAGAGCACAAAAGAAGAAAAAAAAAAGTCAAACAGGTTAAAGTGAATGGAAATGTTTTTTAGATTGATTACAGGTTAGATGTATCCAGATCAGGTTTTTTTCTGTTCAGACAGGCTTTTGCTAGCACGTCCACATTTGTTGTCATAGCAACAAGGTAAACTTGGTTCGGCATGCATGAAATTTTAGTAATAGATGTTTCACCATTGATGGTTTTTCATGAGGGCAGTATCCAAGTCTGAACACAGAAAAGTGTCAAAAATGTGAAATGGTGTTACATGCAGTATTTGTTGCTGCTATCACTACCACAGTTTAGTGAGGGGTAAGGACCTACAAAAAGTGCGTTCATACTCTACATTTTTGAAGAAGGCCGTTAACTTCAGGATTAGCAAGCTACGGTAAGAAAAGCATTCAGCATGTTCTGTTGTCTTTTACACCCTAATTTTGTCCATTAAGAATCACATTCATGACATTTAATAGCTGCTGAAAGCGCACGTTATTCTTGTCAACAAGTGACATCAGAAAATGACTGATCTATTTATATAGTCTAAGAAATCAAATTAATGCGATTTCAAACCATATAAAAAGCTGTTTGTGATTTTATTTATGGACACAATTGATTTGAGTTGAATAGGCCAAAAAAACTTGATTTTTGCTGTCTGTCTGAAGTCTGAACAACACACATTCACATGTTGAATAACACAAATGTAATGAATGTAATGAAATTATGAAATATTATATTCTAGTGCTGTGCATGTGCATATCACTGCACTGTTCGCACAGACACAAAGCAGCCTTATGAATAAATATTAGACAGTATTCAGAAACATAAAAAGTTACATGAAAGCGCTTTATTTTAGTCCAAGTATTCTTAGAAAGGTTAGCCAGTAATCTTAGAAGGGTTTGTTATTTATAGCATCTAGCTTTAGTCGTTTATTGCTTGTGATGTTTGGCCTTGGATTGTCACTGTGTACTTTTGTCGGTTTGGAATGACAGGCTTGTGTGTGTGTTTCTGTGTGGGTGCATATAAGCTTACATGCTGAATAGATAGTGTGTGTGTGTGTGTGTGTGTGTGTGTGTGTGTGTGTGTGTGTGTGTGTGTGTGTGTGTGTGTGTGTGTGTGTGTGTGTGTGTGTGTGTGTGTGTGTTGGCCTACTTTGGCTCACCATAACGCCAACACATTTAAATTGGATTTAAATTTAAGTTTTAAACCTGCCGCGACTTGTGGCTTGCGGCCACATTATGCGTGCATCGTGATGGCAGGTAATATCTGTGTGTGAGCATGGGTCAAAGGCTACATTTCGCGACGGGTCAGGGCGGTTATGATCCAGGCCACAGCTCTATGGTGCACCGCAGGCTGTCTGCCTGCCTAAACACACACTCACTCACACAAACCACAGACCCACGGCCAAGGAGTCTTACCCGGCCGCACTGCCTTAAAGCTGCCACACCCCTGCCTGCCTCACACACACATATTCAGTGTAGCCACAACCATTTGATTTCCTACACCCTCTGACACACACACACACACATATATATGAACACCCACTTACTCTCCAAACTTTTCACACACATACAAATATGTCTCTGATTTCATGTGTCAGTCTTTTTTAACTCAGTGGGTGGAGGTTCTGGAGAAGGCCAAAACATTTTACATACACATTGTGGGCAGATCTGGTTGTATGTACACAAACACACACTAAGTGCATTTACATGCACTTTAAATGTTTGATTTTAGTTGGACTAAAGCAATGTATATACAGCTATATATATATATATATATATATATATATATATATATATATATATATATATATATATATATATATATATATATATATATATATATATATATATATATATATATAAATTTAACGAATAAAAATGGCAAAAGCACATAACAAAATGACTAAACATGAAAATGAAATTAAAACTGCAAACATAAAAACCAAAGCTAATTTAAATTATTAATAAATACTATAATAGTAAAATTAATAATAAATAAGAGTTTTCTATTCAATGTCAATCTATTATTACTGTTACGATTTACCACACTTCACAATATTGTTCAGATGTTTTATTTCAAGGCATTTGTCTTTGTCTATTTTCTTGCGCATCTCAATCTAAGCCGCTATTGCTAATTCCAAAACATAATTTTAGAGCTAGTAACGGATGCTTGAGCCATTCATATATAGTTATGAGAGAGCAAGAGAAAAAATGATTGATTAAAAGTGTGTCTGTGCGGCTCTCATCAGTGTTCGGAAACAGTGTCTCTACTAATAGTGAAGCTAAAAGTTGAACTGCTTCAAGAACAGTGACGTTACTACCTTGCTACTAAAAAATAACGAATTCGTTTCTGTTGCATGTTCTGTAACATGTTTTCGTGTGTGTGTCTGTACTGTATGTGTGGGAGTTGTATGGGAGAGAGAGCACGCTTTCCGTAGATAATAAAACAAAAGTTTGAACTATATTTCCCATAACCCAGTGCCTGGACTCATTATTGTTTGATCACTTCCACCTGTGTGTCAATACCCTTGTTAACTCTGCTTACATAAGCCCTGGCTGAATCTGAAATCACCTCAATAGGGCATTATTTGAGAGGACAGCCATTTAACTGGTGTCCGAAACCATAGTGGACATTATCGTGTGCACTCACTATATCTCACATTGCACCGCAACAATGAATGTACAGCCGACTGTCCGAGGTTCACTCACTCGTTTTCATTCACTCCTTCAAGTGAACTGTATAGTGGACTAATGTAGGGAATAGTGATTGAGGGTTTAGGAGGCGAATTCAGATTCAGCCCATGTTTATTCAGTCACTCGTTGTGAAGTCTTGTACGTGTCACACTCTCTTGTCTTGTGTTTTGGTTCTGACCTTCTGTCCGATTTCCTGGATTCCCCCGTTTGACCGTGCTTTCTACCCTGTTGTTTGTTTTGCATTGTCTTCCCTATGGGTTTGCCTTACCCTTGCCTGTCATATGGATTACAATTGTGGATTACCCCTAATAAAAGCTGCGTTTGGATCCTCAACCCATTTGAGAGCAGTTTGTCACAGCCAGTATCTTTGTGGTTTTTGTTTTTCCTGCTGTAGGCTATAAGAACTTTTGAAAAGTAAAGTGATATGGAACTGTAATTTGGTTACAACCTGCCTGGAACTACTTTAGCTGTGCATTTACTTGTGTTTATCAACCAATCAGAATAAAGCATTCTGCAGCCCCATAGTATAATCCATTTTTATTTGTGTCTTATGAAGGATTTTTGGATACTGCAGAAGTGGTGAATTCTGGTGAAATTGTTTTTGCATCTATATTGTGTATATTGAGAGCAACTTGAACCTGTTCACAGAGTCTGTTTATCTTTGTTTTTCTCTCCGCCTCTGGGCTCTGCAGATGCTGATGAATGTGCAGATGAGTCGAACTGTATAGATGGTAAATGTATGAACACACCTGGGTCATATCAGTGTTTCTGCACTCCTCCCCTGGTTCTTGCACATGACATTTCACGCTGCATTCCACCCGCATTGGCAGGTAAAGTCAATTATTATGTACCTGAAAACCCTACACCCCACTACCAAATCCCTATTCTCTAAAGCCCTGCACAGCGAAAATCCAAAGACCACACCTTAAAACTCACACCATAAACTCTTAAATCCCACAATCCATCCATGAGGCCATCATCATCATCACACATGTCTTCCTTATCTAGCACACTTATTTATCTCATTATCTTATTAGCAGAGTTCTCCATGACCTGAATTGAGTGTGTCAGATTAGTGAGCCACCTAAAATATGCATTGTTTGGGGTTCCTCGAGGAGCTGGATTGAGAAGCAATGCTCTAAATCCTTTAATCCAAGCCCTAGATTCTCTAAAACCTGTATTCTGTCCTCTGAAACCCCACAATTTACCTTTTTAACACACCAAACTAAACCTTTTGTTTCTGAGATCATTATTTGATCATCTCTAACCTCTATTGATTGTCTCGATCACAAAACAATTCTATACAGTGTCATACTGCCATCTAGAGGGTCAAAAGCAGTTCCATTTCTTTTAGGTTTTAGAAATGATGTGAGGATTGAAAGAAGCTTTCTAGAAACTACAGTTTCTGCCATTGCCTGGCACCAAACTTATTTCTACACTCTAAGAAAAGTCTGTAAAAATACGGCCCATATCGAAATTGATTTCCCTATTGATTTGTCACATTTTGAATTACGCATTGCATTGTGTTTTAAGAGCTGATGGAAATATCCATAAAACGAACTGGCAATTTGCCAGGACATTATCAATTTTTCTATGGATTTTTTTTCTTACAGTTTACTTTACATAAACATTCAGTTTCAGTTTTCTGTAATTGTCACACTTATTCATCACCACTTAAAATGCTCATTTACTAGAAAAGATCAGATGAAGGGTGTTTGTGTTTTTACAGGGCAAAGAGAAGATGACGTGTACGAAGGTATTTGCTGGGAGACCGTGTCAGAAAGGCTGACCTGCACAAAGCCCTTCACCATCAGACAAACCACATTCACAGAGTGCTGCTGTTTATACGGAGAGGCCTGGGGCATGGATTGTGCTCTCTGCCCACAGAAAAATACAGGTACAAGTACACAACTACACATTGAAACACAGAAAAACCATACAGTATCAGCTTTGAAAGCCTTTCCATTTGGAAAGTTAGTTAGTTTGGTATTGAAAATAGCTATTAGGGATGCAGCTTTATTTCCAAAGTTATTTGTTTATATTATTATACCTCAAGACATGCACCTTCTTTCTGAAAATGATTGTAGACTTACCACACAGATCTGACTGGCCTGTAATTATATTCTTGCACAATTGCTGGGACACAAAGAACCTGCAAACACCAAGAAAAATAGATCAAAACAACACTTTTTCTTTTTCACTCTCATCCAGCTGCCTATGCCACTATGTGTAATATCCGTCAGTTTGGTGATTCCCGTCGGCCATATGGTCAGGATGCTCTGGTTGCTGGCCCAGTTCATGAATACGAGATCAGCCCTGAATATGACTTTAGGCCCCCGAATCCTGACAGCACGCTGCCCTTCTATGATGATTACGAAGCACCAAGAAGTGAGTAAAATGTTACACTTTAAGTTCAACCTAAAATGTAAATTGTCATTATGTCATTAATTTACTCTGTCAAAACTTCTCTCTCCCTCACAGATCCATATGATGCATTTGAAGGACTGCGAGCAGAGGAATGCGGTGTGCTGAACGGATGTGAGAACGGCCGGTGTGTGCGGGTGCAGGAGGGATACACCTGTGACTGCTTCGATGGATACACACTCGACATGTCCCGTATGGCCTGCGTGGGTGAGCAAGAGTCTCACATGAGGGGGGATCAGGCGTCTTTTTTACGATGGGGGTGGGATTAGCTCAGGGTTTATATTTCAGATCGTTTCAACCGTAAAGAATTTATTTTAAAATCTATGCATTGACTGTATTAATTATTAGGTGCTGTGGGGTGCAAATGTTCCTGCAGTGTCTGAGCTTCAGGATAAATCAAAATGAGATAATACAATTAATCAGTAGTATGTAGAGTAATTCTATACGTGACTGTGTTTAATTTGTGGATGTTAAGGCATAAAAGCTCAAATGGTTGGAGGCGATTCTAAATCTCATCTGTCAGGTAACTTCAAAATTGTCATTACCAGCGAATGCTTTTCCCATCTTGTCAGAGAAAAGTGATGTGATTATAATGGCTAATCTCTTGAAATGAGGCATGACTGAGCAGATGATATACGCCCCGGCACAGAGTTGCGAACCAAGAACTGGTTCCTATTCAGAACCAGTTCAAAATAATTACAATACTTATTCAGTGACATTGCAACACTACTATAGAATCTACAGCAAGAAACGGACAGTGAGACCAAAGAAGTCTGATTTCCTAAAGAATGATTCTAATCATGGGCGTCGGAAGCAAAAAAATGTGGGTGGGTCCTCATAAAGTACAAATATACTGCTTTGCTTGCTAAATGTATAGTTTGGAAAAACAAAATGACGGAAATCGCCATGTAATTGAGAGTGGCAGTAGTGTAGGGGTAAGACGCACGGCATATAGTTTTGACACAAATCGACCTCGGTTCGAATCCGGCTTTCGCCGAACTCAATCTTCTCCCTTTTCCCATCACATATCAGATCGGAAAGGCATTTATTTTCAATAAAAATGAAGAAAATATTAGAAAAGTGGAAATAAAGCGTCTAACGTGTTTAATAATAAGTGTTTATCGATTAGGGGTTAGGTAAACAGACATGTGTTTAATGTTAGAGACGATAAAAGTGAGTGGGTCCAATATCATTGATCGTAAAAAGTGGGTGGGTCTTGTCCCACCCACATACAGTGGTTCCAATGCCCATGCTTCTAATAAATTGGTATCTTTTAGTCTATAAAAATATACTGCACAACCAAAGAAGTATGATTGATACTACTTTTAAACCAATTAGTTTATCAATTACCAACCATTGTAGTCCATTTCCCGAATAAATTATTCTTATGAATCGGTTCTTTTTAGTGAATCAAAATGTGCCATGCAGCCAGTGTAGTCCATTTCCCGAATAAATTATTCTTATGAATCGGTTCTTTTTAGTAAATCAAAAATAAAATGTTTATATAGTTTATATGTGCAGTTCATTATTAGTTCATGTTAACTAATGTAGTTAACTAATGTTAACAATGAACCTTATTGTAAAGTGTTACCGAAACTGACCAGCAACCGCAACTTTCAGACGGCATCTTTCATTTTCTAGCTCAACTGTCACCGAATGGAATGCATAGGATTGTGGGATATAAGAGGCAGCGAAGGATACATCTATGCTGCCTTCAAAAATTGATCAGATGAAGGGATCTCAGGAGACAGGAAGTGAAGCTAACATTAGATTCGGACGTGTCTTGATGCCTTCCTACCTTGAATGTGTCCTTCAAAGGCAGCATTTTTCGGATGCAGCCGATGATTCTTATGAATTGGTTCTTTTTTAAATGTGAATCAAAAATGCACCACGCAACCGGTGTGGTCCAGTTCCCAAATAAATGATTATTATGAATCTGTTATTTTTAGTTAATCAAAAATGCACCACGCAACCAATGTAGTCCAGTTCCCAGATGAATGATTCTTATGAATTGGTTCTTTTTAGTGAATCAAAAACATTCAACATAACTAGTGTATGCAAATTGTAAATTAATGACTCTTGTAAGTTATTTTAGTGACCAAAAAAAAAAAAAAAAAAGCACAGCTTACAGCAATCTGTGAGACTAGATCAGCGTACTGTAGTGTCTGACTGGTTGATATGACAACATGTAGCCTAGTTAAAGATACACATACAGTATGTTTTGTCAGTAGTATTGTATGAAAAATGAATGAAATCATACCACATTTCGTCATTTTTAAAAAAAGCACATTTTGAAATTCCATTTCCTTTATGAAAACCAAGATAATTATTATTTGAATTGTTTAGTCCCAACCGCTGACACGGTTTGTGGTTTGTGTTCTAGATATCAACGAATGTTCAGAGCTGAATACAAAGATGTCTCTTTGCAAGAATGGCAAGTGCATCAACACGCAAGGCTCATACAAGTGTGTGTGTCTGCCAGGATTTGTCCACTCCGCCCAGCACAACTACTGCGTGCCTCACAGACAGAATGCAACCAGCACAAGCACGGAGTGACCAGCAGAGGGCGCAAGATATACTAAAAACACTCTTATTTAATCAAGGCCCATATACTCTGCACTGTATAAAACAAACACCCAAAAACAAACCTAGAAAAAAATCCTACTTGAGATGAAGAGTTTAATGTGCTATCTAATGGTGTCTATGAGAGAACTGTACAAAATATTTGTTTTATTGGTCTATGTAAGTGTATTATTTTTACTGTATTAGGAAGTAGAAAGGCTGTTTGAACACAGCAGAGGTGATATTTCAGCAAACTGACAAACCCTATGACCTTAAGCTGGGGGACTGCTTTATTTTACCCAGTCAAAGACACCGAGCGTGTGGATATTTTACTAGTGCAAAAGCCAGACTCGTTCCACTTTTCTTTTCGTTTGATTTCTTCTTTTATTCTGTTTCTAAATCGTTTATCGGCTGATTTTTCTTAATACTGCTCTCTTTTCTTTTCGATTTACTTTCACGTGATTTTAGTGAGGCAGACCACACCAAACATAAGAAACATTATGTATGTTTTCAGTGTCAAGTCTTTAAAATAAGCTTTTTATACAAGCTGCTTTGTATTAATGACAGACGCCAGCTACTTCTCTGTGTCTGGGACATTAGTCCACTGCAGATGTCTGCCCTGTGGAGCAGGCATGACCTTTAACCTCACCTTTCTTCTAGAATTTTGTATTATTATTATGTTTCTTTAAAAAGAAAATAATAAAATGAAGTGCCTTTATGTATTTTTTTTTTTACAGAAATCTTTTACTACATTTGATTGAGTGGGCGAAATGTCTTGCCAGGTTGCAAAGCTGCTATTAAACAGCCGTTGGTTTTTTTCACTCTTTTTCTGTTTTGTTTTTTTGTACATTTAAACTGAAGAGTTTATTAAAAACTATGTATTTGTAATTTGTACATGAATAAATACCGTCTGAATATCCATATAACTCTTGAAATAAATTGGAGATGGTGATGTTTACACACATTTAGCTATGCTGTGTTCTCTACATTTGTATATCGGTGCTTCTCAACTGGGTCATGGCCAAATATGGGTTGTTGGGTCGCAGACAGAAAAGAAAAAACAATGTTTCAAACAATCGCTGGGGTCTGACACAGCGCAGAATATCATTAAATCATCACCTTAAATAATGGTGTAGTCCAAAGTAAATTTATACCAAATTGTTCTGTTCTCACAAATGGTTCAATGGAAAGGATGTCCTTGGTCTTACCTGTTTATTTTGAGCAGTAATCTTGTGTGAGAAGTCAGGTCACTTATGAGTCACATCAGTAAATACAATGGCTAAAACTTAACTAATGGCTTTGATATCAAATGGATGTTATGACTCATTATTGTATGGCTCTCTTGAATACTGGATCCCGATTGGTCATTGGTGCCATCCAGAGGTCTGCTGATGTTTCCTAATATTCCCTGCCATCAGTGGTAATGCTGTAGAATACATCTGGGCAAGTGAAACCAACGCTACTATCAGTGTTGGGGAAAGTTACTTTGAAAATTTATGCATTACAATATTGCGTTACTCCCTTTAAAAGTAACTACTTGAGCTACTTAGTTACTTTTTAAGAAAAGTAATGCGTTACGTTACTTTTGCGTTACTTTTTCTCACCTGGGCTGGGCTTGTTTTTGTTTTATAACAAAAAAGTTATATTTTTGTAAAGAGCTCTTCATACCAAAATTGTAATGCTGTAATCTCTTAGTCGATTATTAGTCGATACTTTCTGGCTCGACCAAAATTCTGATTGGTCGATTTTTTGCCGCGTTCATTTCATTAGTTTTGCCGCGTTCATTTCATCAGTTTTGCCGCGCCGCGTTCATTTCATCAGGTGGAAAGCACTAACTGCTAATGGGGGTGTTTTCAGAGCACCCCTGTTTCACAGGTAACAGTCTGTCTTCAGAACACCCCTCTTGTTTTCACTTCTTTTGGATTAGCCCAACCCATTGGAGAAGGGAGACAGATTGAAGAAGGCTAGTTTGCTGTATGTTATTTATTTAATTGTGAGAGCGTTTTTTTCTGCTCTTGATCTGGCTTGTTTAATACATTTTTTTTTAATTAAAGTGGACGTGCCTTTTGTGTTTAAGAGTAAAAGCTTTAAGTTAATAGTCTATTCGTGTCTCAACCGCGAAGCTGAGCTTCTGTGTTCAAGCTGCACAGAGCGGCTGTTGAATTTTCATCATCAAAGGTCAGCAGCAAGACATTGGTAAATTAAATATAAAGGTAGATTAAATGCATAAAAATAGTTTTTATTTAACGTTAGTTAATAGATTAAACTTTTACCGTATCCAGTCGGCAAAACTCCGAACACATCTTTTCTTAAAAATGACTTCAGTGCTGTTCTTTGTTCTTTCTTCAAAGAAAAGCTTAAAGGGTTAGTTCACCCAAAAATGAAAATTCTGTCAGTAATTACTCACCCTCATGTTGTTCCAACCATGTAAGACCTTCGTTCATCTTCGGAACATAATTTAGTATATTTTTGATGAAATCTGAGAGCTGTCTCACTCCTCCATAGGCTTTCAGAGGGAATGAAACTTGATGGCCCAGAATAGTAAGTAAAAACGTCATTTAAGGAGTCCAAATGACTACAGTGGCTCTGTATTAAGTCTATCATGCGACGAAAATACTTTTTGAGCGGAAAAACAACAAAAATAACGACTTTATCACACTATTATTGTTGTTCAATTTGAGCCTCTGACGAGAGTTCGCGGGAGTGCCACGATGCATGCGCGAGAACTGAGATTACGGCGTTCTTCTTCTACTACTACTTGACTGGCTGCTCACTCTTTCGGAGTAGGGTTAATCTCAGTTCTCGCGCATGCGTCGTTGCACTCCCGCGAACTCTCGTCAGAGGCTCAAATTGAACAACAATAATAGTGTGATAAAGTCGTTATTTTTGTTGTTTTTCCCGTTTACTGACAATTACTGACAGAATTTTCATTTTTGGGTAAACTAACCCTTTACCTCCAAGTCTTCCAGAGTCATGGCCAAAGCCAATTCGAAAGACTGCGAGTAGCACGTAGAACCTCCGCAACTCTGCTGTCATTATGTTAAGCCCGCCCACCGACTCTATACACGATGTGATTGGCCTGACCAGAGTTTAGTTTTTCCAGGTCGCAGGTCTACCGAGAGTTGCTAGACTACACTCGCGGCAGATTACATTTGCTGCCGCTAGGCTGCATCTAGATTTCTAGGCTACATTTTGATAGCTTCCGTGGACATCAGTATTTATATATGAACTATAAACTTTGATTCCAGTAATTCTGTGATCATTTGAATATTTGCAACAAAGAAATAATGATAATTTGTGGTTGAAATGACTGAAACATGTGAAACTTGTTTTTAACATTAATAGTTCAGCTCTACTATCATGTAGGCCCATGTGTATTCCAAGTATGTGATTTCTGGAAATATAAACATTGGCTGCATCCGAAAATGCATCCTTTCCTTCTACACAGTATTAGGCAAAAAACAGTATGTGACAAAAGAAGTAAGTCTGAATTTGGTTCTCATAAAGGAGTAGGCATAACTGACTCCGGTAGGTAACATGGCAGTGTGGCGAATACAGTATGTCCAGATTACTTTCATACTACGCACATTCATACTATATAGGATGTACTTTTTAGCGGTCGTGACGTAATTACTTATTCAAAATAAGTACCTAATCAATAGAATATGCGATTTACGATGCAGCCATTATTTCCTTGAATACGCCCCCCATCTGCCATTGGTCGGACAAACACAGCCACGCCCCCAGCTCACACCATTGGTCGAGTCACTATTGGTGTATGTGTTAGGGCAGGTTGCTCAAAACAGGTACAATTTTGCACAAAAAAAACATTTTTCGAGAAAGTTAACTTATGTATGTCACTGTATATTAAAAGTGCAGTATGTAAGAATGTCAGCTAGCGTGCTTACATTCATAGAGATTTTTAGACCTTTTAAGGTCAGGTAGAATCTGAGATCTCTGACCCATGGCGGCAATACGATGTGTTTTCTGTCAACTGGCAACCTGTGGTGTCGAAATACTATCGGTAAATTGGCAACGTGTGTTATCGCACAGACCAAAATAAAAACAGACATTCAAGTAGAATTGTGGCTGTAGCATTGTTTTTTGAAGAAACAAGTAGCTATCTGAACTCTGCGTGTTTCCTAAATATTTCCTAAATATACCTTCTGATACTAAGCTTACCGTGAGAGACGAGCCGTCAGCGGAATCGAGCCAGCCAGCCCGGACCCCTGCGTGAGTCGGTCTGTTATCAGCGCTCTCATCCAGCAATCCGCGAGCTGTCGATCCTTCTCCCCTGCGCTCGCCGGTGATAAACACTTTCAGTGTATCCTTGAGTACAAAAAGAGAACGTACACATGTCACAATTGTGTGTTAGGTGCAGCACAACTCTGCATCAGGAGGATGCCCATGACCAGTCTGGGCAAGGCCCACGCTGACACTGCTCTCTCTTACCCCTTTTCCACCAAAGCAGTGCTAGAGCTAGATCGGAGCTAGAGCTAGTCCCAGTTCATAGTTGGTTCAACTGAGGAGCCTGCTAAGAACCGTTTGCGTTTCCACAGGCTAGAGAGCCACAACAGAGCCAGGTCTTACGTCAATACGTCTCATCTTTCTCAGCAACGCTAGCGGGAAACACACACACACACACACCAGGCTTGTTTGAGATGCATCGGCGCTGCGCAGACCGATCCACGTATAATATTTAAAAAAACGTATGAGTGAATCAAAGGCATAAGGAGTTGTGTGCTCTCGCTGGACTCGTTATCATACGCCGATCGGTCTCTGCACAGCACCGCTGCCAACAAGCCTTCCATCAACACTGCAAATGTTGCGTTACTATTGATTCACATGGCTTTACGATCCTACATCGACATCAAAACACAACGAAAACACAGCGAATCCAACGCATTCGTGCAGTTCGCCGTAATTTGCATAGACGGAGATTACAAACGAGCAGCAGCTGTTAGCTCCATTAGCTGCTATTTCAACAATGGCGGATCTCAAGTTTGTGTTCGTCTTGTTGACCCCGCCCCCAGTGCCTGACGTAATCGGTTCTTACTTCTAGCCCTGTTTTAGCCCAGCAATGTTTTGGTGCTACTTAAGAACCACTTTTCCTGGCTCGGAGCTGGAGCTTTGGGTGTGGAAACACAAAGAACCGATTTGGAACTAGGCTCTGGCTCCAATCTAGCTCTGGCTCTGCTTTGGTGGAAAAGGGGTATCTGGGTCCGGCTGCTCTCACTGCGAGAGCATGCCCATCTCCTCCCTCCGTTCGCGGATCACGTTCTTCTCAGAGCGCAACCCCACCCCTCGCACTCTCCCGCTCCCTTTCCCGTCCGAACCCCAGCGGAAAAAGCGGCGGAGTCAGAGGGCTTATTATACTGAGGCGGGTGAGCTCACGTCGGCCCAGTGCCCGCGTGCCTCGTCTTCGCCTCAGAGAGACATTTCTCCAGTAATGTTCTCTCGATCAGACCTGCTTCCTCCGCTCGACGCCGAGGACCTGGTCTCATTCGGCGGCAATGATGAGGATGATCCACACGATGATTCCGTGTCCCTCATCGCCTCCGATGCCGAGGAATGGTCGGGCTCCGTTGGCGACCCCACCCCCTCGACATCTCAGCAGTGCAACGACGCGGCTAAGGCTGGTGCGGACACCCAGCTAATCCGTGTCCTCAATAAGGCCGTTGGCGAGCTGGGCCTGGACTGGGCAGCCCCTGAAGAGCCCACACCCAGCCGCCTCAATGAATGGTACCTCCCGGGGCGCCAGCAGGCCCCTCGGCAGAGAGAGGCACCTTTTTTCCCTGAGGTGCACCAGGAGCTGGCGAAGTCATGGCGCGCTCCCTACTCCGCTCGCCTCCGCCCATCCACCTCGCACGCACTCTCCACCATTGACGCCGCTGTCAAGAAGGTATATGAGAAGCTCCCGCCGCTCGAAGAATCGGTGGCTGCACACCTCTGCCCGCCCTCCGCGATAGGCTGGAAGCCCAAAATAGCACACCCTTCTAAACCCTGCCATACCACGGCGGCCTTGGCAAACAGGGCCTACGCTTCCGCCGGCCAAGCAGGCTCTGTTCTCCACTCGATGGCAGTCCTGCAGGTGTTCCAGGCGAAGCTCCTTCAGGCTATGGACGAGTCCGGTCCAGACCAGGAGGTCTTTCGTGACCTCCGAAGCACCACAGATCTGGCCCTTCGAGCTACGAAGGCCACCGCCCAGGCCATAGGCAGGTCGATGGCCAGTCTCGTGGTGTTAGAGCGCCACTTGTGGCTAAACCTCATGGAGATCAAGGAGGCCGATAAAACCACCTTCCTTGACGCTCCCATTTCTCCGAATGGTCTGTTCGCGGAACGCTTCCCCGCGGCGCAGAAAGCGCCCCAGGCGATGAGCCATTTTCTGCCCAAAAGACCCAGCGCCCTGACCGTCTTCAGCTCGGCCGAGAGCTCCATACCAGCTGCAGCAACAGCAGCTAAGGTCTGTGACCGCGTCCGCGCTCGCTCCCGTGCAGCCCCACCCACCTTATGACCAACGTCAGCGTCATCACCAGGCGAAGCGCTTTCCACCCAAGTGTCATGGTCCCCGGCCTAAGATCACGCTGGACCCTGATCACAGGAAACAATCCTGACCGGCTGATCAGGAAGAGAGGAGGGGTGAGCTCCGCCCAAGCAGGTCCACCCCCCAAAAGACTCAGAATTCTCTCCCCGCGGCCCGTTTTTGTTCTGGCCAGGGGGAAACATGTTGTAAATGTAAAGAATGTGAGCAGCGAGCCCGCGCTTGCGCGCGCTCCACTGCACTTTACCGCTGTTATTGCGGGTTCAATACAAAAACTTGAATGTTCAACAAATGAGTCTTCTTCCTCTTCCACACCACACGAATGCCGTTCGACACTATAAAACCCCTATGCAACTGGGCAAAGGCTTGGAAAGCAATCCCTGGTGTGTCACAGTGGGTTATAAAAACAATTCAACTAGGCTATTCGCTCCAATTTGCTCACAAACCACCGTGATTCGCGGGCATAACTTACACTTCAGTGTAGAGCAACGTAACTCACGTCCTCAAAACCGAAGTGGAAAGTCTATTGATGAAAGGAGCTATAGAGGCTCTGCCTGCAGAGCGAGTCAGGGTTTTACAGCCGCTACTTCCTGGTTCCCAAGAAAGATGGTGGCCTCAGGCCCATCTTAGACCTCAGACATCTGAACAAGGCTCTTATCAAACGGGCGTTCAGAATGCTGACATTAAAACAAATCATTGCGCAAATCCGCCTGATGGATTGGGTTTTTCTCAGTAGATTTGAAAGATGCCTACATTTGGGTTGGGGTGCTCTGTGCGAGGGCGAACCGGCCTTCGGCTCATGGTCGAGCACGGAGTCACGGTTGCACATAAACTGCCTAGAAATGCTGGCAGTAGTGCTAGCCCTCGAGACTTTTTCACCACGTCTTTTGGGTCATCACGTCCTAGTCCGTACGGACAACTCGACAGTGGTCTCCTACATAAATCGGCAAGGCGGGCTCAGGTCGAGATGGCTCAACCAACAGGTCAGACATCTCCTCCTATGGGCGAAAGACAGAATGCATTCGCTAAGAGCAGTGCACATGCCGGGCAGACTGAACCAGGGAGCAGACATGCTCTCCAGGGGCCTCGTGTCCCCGGGGGAATGGTCCCTCCATCCCCAAACGGTTCAAATTATATGGAATGTTTTCGAGAAGGCAGAGGTCGACCTCTTCGCCTCCGAAGACAACTGTCATTGCCCAATTTATTTTTCAAAGAGCAAGGATGCGCTGGCCCACTGGTTTCCAGAGTTGATTCAGCTGCTATCAGCGTCCCCTTGGCCAGAGAAATCAGCCCAGAACTACACGGGAGGAGCTGGTCAATGACCTGAAAAGAGCTGGGACCACCATTTCCAAGGTTACTGTTGGTAATACACTAAGACGTCATGGTTTGAAATCATGCATGGCACGGAAGGTTCCCCTGCTTAAACCAGCACATGTCAAGGCCCGTCTTAAGTTTGCCAATGACCATTTGGATGATCCAGACGAGTCATAGGAGAAAGTCATGTGGTCAGATGAGACCAAAATATAACTTTTTGGTCATAATTCCACTAAACGTGTTTGGAGGAAGAAGAATGATGAGTACCATCCCAAGAACCAACCTCCTTCCCTCAGTTAGAGCATTGAAGATGGGTCGAGGCTGGGTCTTCCAACATGACAATGACCCAAAGCACACAGCAAGGATAACCAAGGAGTGGCTCTGTAAGAAGCATATCAAGGTTCTGGCGTGGCCTAGCCAGTCTCCAGACCTAAACCCAATAGAGAATCTTTAGAGGGAGCTCAAACTCCGTGTTTCTCAGCGACAGGCCAGAAACCTGACTGATCTAGAGAAGATCTGTGTGGAGGAGTGGGCCAAAATCCCTCCTGCAGTGTGTGCAAACCTGGTGAAAAACTACAGGAAACATTTGACCTCTGTAATTGCAAACAAAGGCTACTGTACCAAATAATAACATTGATTTTCTCAGATGTTCAAATACTTATTTGCAGCTGTATCATACAAATAAATAGTTAAAAAATCATACATTGTGATTTCTGGATTTTTTTTTTTAGATTATGTCTCTCACAGTGGACAGGCACCTACGATGACAATTTCAGACCCCTCCTTGATTTCCAAGTGGGAGAACTTGCAAAATAGCAGGGTGTTCAAATACTTATTTTCCTCACTGTATATATATACTGTATGTATATGTATGTATATATGTATAGGCCTAAGTTAGCATACAGGCGGATTTCACTCTCGAAATTGTGATGACTGACAGAGATAAATATCTATGTATCAAAATCAGTCTCATATAAATGTCAGGAAAACATGATTCCTGGCTGCATGTCAATATCCATGGATCACTGGATCTTTGGTAGCCTAGTTGTAAGGAACATATCGATGAACATAACCGTCCAGGCATGCAGCAGCTCTTCTGCCACTCAGGTCTCTCTCAGTCAGTCCCAGCTGAGGGGGCGTGTTCATGTGCATATCTATATACTACGTATAGTAGTATCTATGAGCCTCTATATACTTGGTGCTGACGGAGAACTATTTCACCATCACTAGAGGTAGTAGCTAAGGGTTTTTTTTCTTTCTATTTTTACGTCACACTTTGGAATTTGGAAAAATATTTGTGTGCTTTATTTGCACTTTTTTTCTCAATTTGTCTGTAAATCTTTTTCTCAAAGTACACATCATAAGGCAATGAAGTTCACTGACCTGAGTAGCTCACAAGAAAACAGGTAACGTAGATAAAACAACATACATACCACGGTACAAATACCAATACACCTGCATGTGCTAGTATGTAGGTTATAATATTTCTCAAACTTCCATGCCATTTTATTCCAATGCTGTCACTGTATAGTAGTTTTTTTTAACTGATTATTATTATTTGCCAAGTTAAGCTGAAAGACAATCCAGCAAGGATGCCTTTGCTTTCTGCTTGTTATTGTTAATACACTGGAACTGTAGGTGTGTGTGTGTGTGTGTGTGAGAGAGAGAGAGAGAGAGAGAGAGAGAGAGAGAGAGAGAGAGAGAGAGAGAGAGAGATGTGGAGCAGGAAGAAAGGTATAATGATTGTTTGATGGAGCGAAAAGAGACAGAGCAAAGGGAAGTGAGGGGTGGGACTGAGTGAAAGAGGAGTGGAAGTGAAGGGGAGGGCCAGAGAAAGCGAAGGGAGGAGAGAGGCAGCATGCATCTGTGTGGGGTCAGTATCACATGCTTGGCTCTTGCACACCACACTGTTGTTGATTGTGTGCGCTTTGATCTCACTGAACAGTGCATCTGACATGCAGTGTGTTCTTTCTGTCTTTCTTTCTTCTTAAGGGAGGCATGTGCTTGTAGAGAACTATGCTGCATGATCCATACCTATGCTGAGTCAAAAGAGCTCCAGTGATCTCCACCGGCAGGTAAGATCTCTTTCTTTTGATCTCATAACAGACTGTCATTCCTTTTTAAAGCCAGTGGTTCAGTGGTTATACACAAACTGATGATAAACTTCGATGTGTTGGTTTGATTGTGCAGTTTACATGCTGAAATGTGTGTGGTATGTAGTCAGATGGTGTTATTGTGACCATCTGAAGAGTACAGAAGGACACTTTACACTCTCAGCGCAAACATGTTGCAGTCGGAGAGATTTGAGGAATTCCAAGGTCACAAACTTTTATTGTGGTGTATTATGTTTTGTTGTCCCTTGTGCAGTGTCTTGCAACTTGCAGCGTGTTTGTCTGATAATAGGATGCAAGCCAGGGAACCACTGATATTCATTGGTCAGTCCTGATGCTCAGTGTTGGCTAGTAGACCGTAGGTCAGTCTGCATCATGTTGTGCAAAGAGTACACAGGTGTGATTTTGTGCATGCATTTATTTAAAATAGTTCGTTTTTTTGTGTATGTACTTTTAGTTTTGGGGATGAGGTTATATTTATTTATATTTCTCTCTTCCTCCCTCTCTCTCTCTCTCTCTCTCTCTCTCTCTCTCTCTCTCTCTCTCTCTCTCTCTCTCTCTCTCTCTCTCTCTCTCTCTCTCTATATATATATATATATATATATATATATATATAATATTTATTATTCATTAATATTGTCTGTTCATTTTGTACTTTTATTACAGTTTGTGTTAGTCTGTACTAATAATAATTGGTTTATAATATAAACATGTCTGTGTGAGTGTAGCTCCTTATTTGAATTTATTGATATGTATTAACATATACACACAATTTTCTTCATAACCTGAACATGAGTTATCGTAGTAAGTTATGTCATCATACAGTATGTATGCGTGTCTGCGTCTGTGAGAAAGAGAGAATTAACATAATGCTGATTTTTGTTCACATTGCAATCTGCTTAGATGTTGTATTGCAAATTTTGTTGTCGTTTCAACTTTTGTTTATAAGTCACAGGGACGATCGTGGCCCAAGGGCATCTACGTTCTCTCCGAATCTCACTCGCACACATAGACACACACTGACTCTTTCTTTCAAACACGTGCACATCGTTTCTCTCTTTTGGTTTATCTCAGTAGTTCATTCTCACTGGTTTTATTAACCATGTCCGTGTTTCACGCTAATGCATTTATGGAAAAATTACAGTCATCGGTTCATCAAGTTTTCCATTAAACAAATAGCTAAGAATTGGTCATGGATATCCCAGCATTAACCTGTTGCTTGTAAGGACTCAATTCAGAGTTGGCCACAGGTCTAGTGTTTCTTTAAATAGCTTTTGTGTGTTTTCCTGTGCAGAAAGTAGCCACTAGCCACACATGCACATGCAAACATCTAAATGTGAACTTGAATTACTGTATAATAGCTTCCGTCTTTGAATAAATAACTATATTTGACAAATAAGAAAAAAACCTTTGATGATATCCAGAGACTCAAAAGTAAATCTTAATTTCTCATGTCATTAAATACAGTAAATAATGTGTTTTCTTAATGATTAACATACAGAAGTCTCAGGTTTGTCAGTATTTAGATGGCTTGGTAATGAAGGTGTGAATAATAACCCTCTGTCCTTTAAAGGAAACATGTTTTTTTTCCTTTTTTTATTCAGTATGCTGATAATCTGTGGGTCGGATCAGCAGATAGTAATATTTAAGCTCTGTTAACTAGCGCTACACACACACACACACACACACACACACACACACACACACACACACACACACACACACACACACACACACACACACACACATTCACAGAGCTGTTGTTTCGGCAGTTACACAGAGTCTCTGACAGCAAGTGTAGGCAGGTGTCTGTAACATGGATGGTCCTTTCTCACTGTCTCACTCCACTACCTCACTTTCCCTCATATGCTGTCTCATTTTATTTTTTTTCCTGCCAGTGGACTCTGTCTATCTCCATACTGTCTCACTTATCAATGTTATTTGCAGTGTGATTGTGAGCCATAGCTCCTGTTTCCAGTAAAATGGCAGGCTATTTATAGAGCAAGAGTGTTGATGTGTTTGTGCCCTGCTGCGTATGTGCTCGCATGTCTGCATTATGTCCATATCGGAGTGATTCTGGACTAGCTTTGCAGATGTATTCACATTCTTAGTTTATCTTTTGCCAATATGTGCATTCTTTGAGTGACCTCACAGTGGCTCGGCTGTAACACTTTTCTCCTAAATGTGGACTAAATGTGATGGCTAAACACATCTAATTTGCCGTTTGCAACCCATTTGACTTCAGCCATTTTAACATATTGTCTTTTTAAAAAATGTTGCTTTATGTACCAGTTTAGAACCCGTCCATATGCGCTTTTGCTAAAACTTTAATAAAGTGCTTTAATTGCTATTTGGCTACTGGTTAACATTATCACAGCCTACGTGACGTAGTGAAAAGTCAGTGGAAAAGGAAAATAGATTCTGCAATGGAGTGAGTTATATTTTTTATTAAAGATTCCAAAGGCAACTTTTCTATTTATGTGGAATTTATGTGGAATTTATCATGCACCAATGAAACATTCACAATATGAGGAAATGGGGTCAATTTTGATTTCCTCAATATTCCACTCTATAGGCTTCCTCTTTCTAACTAGAAATCAGGCACAGAAATTCACACACTTTCTACAATCGAGCCTGATGGCAGTGAGTTACAGCAAAAAGCACTTAACTCCCATCAGAAGTCGTGTGTGTCTTTCCTGTCCTGCTGATCTCACACCAGAAACCGTTTGATCCCTGATCCTGGATCAGTCTTTCAGTAGCTCCTGTGACCTGTCCACTGTTTCAGCTGTCCACGAGTCAGTCAAAGCATAACGCAATGGTTTATTTATGCAAAGTGCACCTGTAACATTTCCTCATATTTAAACAGCATGCATGAATTCACTCAGTCACACGTTAGCTCCTTTAATAAGAGTCTCAAAATGTCACATGTCAGATGCCTGAACACTATCTACCTCAACGTAAAGACACAATTGAAGATTTTATCAAATTATCAAATATTATCCAAGATTTTCATAGCATTTGAGAAGTTAGTGGAAGTGTTTTGTAACTGTGAAAACTGGATAAATGTGTTAGTCATGGGTACAGAACAAAACAATCCGGCTGTGAGCAGTTCAACATTTCATTTGGACGTTTCAAGGAATTTCTAAGAACGTTTCTTTGAAATCCAAGTAAATGTTCTCGCTCACTCTCTCTTTTCTTAGACAATAGCGTCATCGTTTTATCAGAGATATGACCTGAAATCTTCAACTGATTTTCATGTGACACAAACCTCATCCACATACCAATCATTGAAAGAGGCAATAAACTTATATCATTCAGTCTTTTCAGGGTGATGGAATGTCAAGTACTTCATAAAGAGGTTTCAGAGGTTTTTTTGTCTGTGTCTACTGACACAGAACACATCAGTAACAATAGCTCAATGCTAACGTTCACGCAGTTGTTTAAAACAAACACTGTGAGAGTGCGAAACAAACTCTGTTGGAGCAGGATATGTGCTCATTGTTTTTGTTTAGCTGGTTCTTTTTTGGGCTTGAGGAGACGAAACAAGATGGTCTGCATCCCCTTTGAATGAACAGGAAAGAGGACAGAAAAATACAGCTGCTAGTAACACTCTCTCACACACACACACACACACTGCACATACACGCTTAGAAAGAAAGAGAGAGAGGGAGGGCAAGGTTCCTTCAATGTAGCCATGGCCCACTTTGTCATGACGAGGATTCATTGAACTGTCCATTTATTATGATGTGAAATCAGTGTTGTGTTCTGCGAGAACATTGATTTCCATGCTGGAATTCAGTTAGATTTAAAAAGCTCACAGATTAAATTGATCAACAAACGAACAAAAAATTACCAAAAAGTCTGCCTTGTATTGTTCAGTTGCTTTTTCATAGCATTAATAAAATACTGAAGTTCTCAGATATGTATCAACTGTCCCAAATGTTTCTCCTAAAATTCCTTTAAATCCGTAAAATCTCCGTAAAATCCAAGTGGATTTCTGAACACTGGTGTTGGTTGAGGGGAGACCCCCTGACATGTTTGTAAAGCATTGGTAGTAAAGTGCTATATAAATGCCTCATTCATTCAAATAAAAATAGCAACAAACAAGCTGATATACAGTAAGAGTATTCAATTATATCAAAGCCAAGATCATGTGGTTTTCGATGAATTTGATGAGAAATCAATTTTAATTGATGAAACTTCTGTAACGTGGCAAATCTTGCAGGTGTTGAGACATTGCTGACAACAGTGTTGACACAGCACTTTACTAAACCTCCAGTAATTTGACATGTCTCTTTTTAGAGTCTTTTTCTCAGGAGAAAATTCTGAGAAAAGATGTCTGTGAGACTCTAGAGAAATATTGTGTTTTTTGGACATATTCTTTGAAGTGTTATATAAGTAACCCGGTACACGAATGTGTTAACCCTTCACCCCCTTTCTATGCATGTCAAAGCGCCATGCTATGGTCTGATACCACTCTAATACTTTTTGCAGAACTCTGTATGAGATGAAGAGGGGTTCTTAAATTCTTTCATCAAAATGTTTAATTTCATTCACTGTCCCACCCTGGTCCCGAACACAGCTGAGAGTTATAAATGTATTTCACTGTATTTCAGTCTTGAGGTAAGAGATTTGATCATTCAGTGGTTCTGTGAAACTCACCTGAAACTTGAGTTAAATTCAGTTGCATGTTTAGTGTTACCAAGCCATTACTTGTGCAAAGCTCTTCCGTTCTGAAACTTGTCTTCACCCCTGTACTGTTGCGTACACAAACCACAGACAGATCGAAGAGCTCATACTTCACCCAGACCCACTAAAACAGGCCAAACGAGGAGATGGGAAAATGCAAGCATTCGCAGGGCTTACTTGATGGGCTTGAGGGTGGGTGATCTTAACTGTGAGTAATTCCTGCCCGTAAATATCGGCAATTGAACGACAGCCTGCTGGGAGGGAAGTCCTATTGTCTTTGAATAAATTCACCTCGCTATGGTAACCAGAGGGGCTCGTCCCCTCAAAGAATGGAAGCTGGAAAAACAGGCTCTGAATTTTTGTACGTAGTAGTCATATTAAATGTATCTGGCAGTCAGTTGAATAGAGGGCCTTTGAAACAAAAGAGAGAGTTGAGAATTGGGGTTGTCCATTGTTTGACCATGCCATTAATGTTCTTCGCTTTTGTTCAGGCTGAGAGTTTGATGTATTCGCAATTGTTTTGTCACTCATTTGAGATCAGATCAAGGTCAGGCTGTTTATTGAAGCTATAGTTACTCGGGTTTGATTATTTTGGGGGAGGCGGAAACCACGTGACGCAGATCCACTGTGTGTCTATGACATCCTGTTCAAAAGCCACTGACTGGAAAAAACAACCTGCCTTTATTTAACCCGTAGCGAGGAGAAAGAAAGAGACAGTAATGATAACACTCCTGACTATTGTCTCTCGCTCATGATCTTTTTCTTTCCCTCGCACCCCCTTTCACACACACAAAGGGACAGATTGGTGGTCACCACCACCCCTCCCGTGAGTGTATTGTGACGTGGTTCCTGTGTGCCGGGCTTCAGTTTACGGTGTGTTTGGGAGTATTTTTAGCCTGGCACAGGGACGCCTGCTACACAGACAGGAAAAAGGCCAGAATAGAAGGAAGTCCATTCGCCTTTTAGACAAACAATCCCTTCATCTGCATCAGTGAACTGTGGGAGAGAGAGAGAGAGATAGACAGAGAGAACCAGAATGAATAATTCTCACATTCTCTAGTGCCACATGGTGTTCGCAGGCCTTCTTGCAGATTTTCACAATGTTGAGATCCAGATATCTAACTCATGATATTCACTGTCTCATTATTACAGAAACTATTCATTTCCTTTCTCTCTGCATATATAATGTTAAAGTTTACTTAGTAAAAAGTTTTAATTGTGAACAGTTCATCATTTCATTGTACTCAAGTTTTAAAGTAATAGTTTACCCACACACACACACACAGTCCCGCTGCTGGCTGTGCCCTAAGCGTAATTACTTTATGGTGCCCGTGATGGCGACTTTGTAGAGTCGAGGTTGTTGGGAGATGGGTCTTCTTTTGGTGCCCCCCTCAGCACTTGGTGCCCTGCGCACAGCGCGTGATGCGCGTGGTGGGAGCGGCGGTGCTACACGCGCACACACACACACACACACACACACACACACACACACACACACACACACACACACACACACACACACACACACATACTGTATATATATTTATGAAATGTATTAAAAAAATATTTGCTGTGAGACAATGCATGATATTATGAGTAATTGGATTTTATTTTGTTACTTTATATCATTACTGTATTGAAGTCAAAATGAATTTATAAAATTTTACTGGTAAATATTGATTTTGTATGTAGTGTACCTTTTTTCAACAGAATATTAAAATTAAGTTAGATGTATACACCTAACAATTTAAATTTATTTACAGTTTAATAAATATATATTTTGTTTCCTCTTCAATTGTCCATGTGTCCACCCGTGAGGGTTCTGTGAGGGATTTTCAATGAAACTGTAAACTGTATTTAAAGGTCCCGTTCTTCGTGTTTTTTTGAAGCTTTGATTGTGTTTACAGTGTGCAATATAACATGTGTTCATGTTTCGCGTGTAAAAAAACAGTATTTTTCACACAATTTACTTATCTGTATACCGCTGTTTTCACTGTCCTAAAAACGGCTGATGAGTTCCTTGTTCTATGAAGTCCCTCCTTCAGAAATACGTAACGAGTTCTGATTGTGCCAGCAGTTCCCGTGTTGTGATTCGACAGCAGCTTAGCGCAAGTTGTACGGAAAGGTCACGCCTCTTAACGGGAGATGTATGCGCTTAATGATCTCTACAGCGTCCCTGGCAAAGCCAAACAAAGGTGATTTGACTCCGGGATGAAAATAACAGCGTCTCGACGACATGGCGACAAACACACTCAAACGCACCACTTCCTTTTCTCCACGGGACCGTCCTCTTCTCCACGTGGGACAGCAACAAGACCACGCCCCCTTTTTCGCGTATTCTTGTGGCCGGAGGTTAGTCTGTTCTACTGTTCTACTGACTGACGTAATTAATGAAGGAAGTACCAGGATGTAGTCCAAGCCGGCCGTTCGCTGTAGGCTTTGAAAGGGAACTTCTGTTAAATAAAATATCTCGCTTGGCATTGAACTTTGAGCTTTATAATTTTACAGGTATTATTTATGCTCTAACAGCAACATTACACACTAACTTAAGTTTGAACAATGGGATCACGAAGAACGGGACCTTTAATAACCCATCTGCCCTGAGCTGCAATCACCAAAAGCTATATATTCTGTAACAGGTTTCTCCCTTTTATCCCGATTTCGGATTGTGAGGGAAAGCAGTTGCAAAGGCCAGATGCATTCCAGACTTAAGACTGAGTTATAATTTTAGTACTTCAAATGTGTCATAAACTGAGCTTGTCCAGTTCCTCATCAAGTCAGATCATCCTCTAACTTCAGGTCTTGCTTGTCTTTAAGAGATGTCAAAATGAACAAATGACAGGTCAAGTTTTGATGTTACGGTAACTTTTAAGTGGGTTAACATCAGCACGGCTCTTTAAATATGGATGGTATTGGGGAAGTTTTTGCTCGGTGTGCGGAACAAGTGACAGCCACTGTTTTATGAATTATACACATCTTTTGTTCCTCTGGATAATTACTTTGTTTTAGGTTTTTCATATGGCAATTTCACACAGACTCTAGTTCCTGCTTGGTCCCTTTGCAGTGTGTGGCAGGATGTTAGCAGCTCTGTTTCAGAAAGAGACTTAACCCAAAGTTGTCAAAAGGTTGTCAGTGTTGTTCCTTTTTAAGTTGGCAGGCACGAATGCTTTACCTTCCAGCGCTGGAGAGTACCTGATTAGAAGTATGATACTACCTTTTACAGTAGCGTGATAGTTACACTGGTTTCAAACTAGTCTATTTGTAGAGTTCCTGTAGCTCAAACAGTAGAGTGCTGCGCTAGAAACACCAAGGTTATGGCTATGATTGGGTTCAGATGAATGTATTGAATGCAATGTATGTCTCTTTGGATAAAAGCATCTTTCAAATGCATAGATGTAAAAATAAAGCTATTTCTTCCAACAAGTAGCAATGGAGCGTGATCAGGGTTATGCTTTATCACTGTTCTAATATTAGATTAGATTAGATTCAACTTTATTGTCATTACACAAGTACAAGTACAAGGCAACGAAATGCAGTTTAGGTCTAACCAGAAGTGAAAATGAAATGAACAAGCTAGCTTTTGGCAATAGTCAGGCATGCTATATCCTACATCTGTCGTGTAGCGAAAAATCCATGTAGTGAATCAGTTTGTTCAGTTTTAAACCATGACTGCTTCAAATGATTCACTGATTCATTTCCCTGCATGGGAAGTCAATGTGCAGCATTTTACATATTTTCTGTGTTGCAAAATATTTTGTGAAATACTTTTTGTTTTAGACGTTGTAATACGTTGTAAGACAACATAATTTAGAATTGTAATACCCACTGTTTTTGCCAGATAAATACTGTTGTGCTTGTGAAAAAAATACATATTATATCCTTAAATAGCTTCTGCATGGTTAGCGAACATTTTGTTTGTAGCTTAAATGCCAATTATGTTATTATTTACTCACCCTTATGTTGTTCTAAGCCGGTATGACTTGTTCCCTTTCATTCAGTCACTACAACATAACGTTAGAGACTAACGAATGGGGGTTTTGCTTAGAAGCCAATTACCTTCGAGAATTTAACAGCGCCCAATGGCAGTGCCAATGCCATGGGCATGCGGAATTTGCATGCGTAACTCAGCCCCACATCGTGGGTATATAAGGAAGTACGCTGGCAACATCGCATTATGTTTCTGCTTTGGAGCCAAGAGTATCTCTTCACTCCTTCAAGCCTGCTAACTGAGTCTTTGTCAGCCTTCGAGACGAGTAGCTTTCCAGAGGCTTTGGTGTCTACGGCGCGTTCCAGTGATCGCATACTGCCTGCTTGCTGATCTGCGCAGTGGTCTGCTAGACAGCTGGTGTGTAGTCCCTGGGCGCTTCGGCGTTCTCTGCGAAGCTTCCTCTCACAAAAGAGCTTACACATGGCACGTCCTTTTCAGGATGTCTCGCCCGTGTACTTCTGGGTGTGGCCGGTTGCCTTCATCTTCCGATGGGCACAATCACTGCTTGGTATGCTTGGGCGTTCAGCATGCTCAAGCAGCGTTTGTGGATGCGTCATGTTCCCACTGCGGGAACATGACCATCGCGGTGCTACGGTCGAGACTCGAGGATCTTCGTAAAGAAGTGAGAGTCCCCTCTACCACACCCCAATCTACCGTCTCCACGAGAGGCGGTACTTTGGCTGGTGGTCAGGGTGACCTGAGGGTGATGGTGTGGAACAAAGCCCCGACACTCATGCCTCGGGCCACACCCCCCTCTAGCGCTCCGCAACCCGCGAGTGTCCAGACGGAGATCACGGGGCCTCCTCCGGCCCCCCCGCGTATCTCGTTTGGCGTCCCGGAGGATAATGCAATGTCGGTCACTGCATCACAAGGTGGGCTCGAGTCCTCTGAGGATGATGACTCGGCTGTGCTGCCTCCTTCGGGCACGCCAGCATTGCCCGAGTCGGACCCAGAGCTGACAGCCATGCTGTCTCGGGCAGCCTCGAGTCTTGGGATAGAGTGGAACCCTCCGCCCTGTCCCGGCTTGATTATTGGTTTTTGTATCAATACCTTTCTTTCACGAGCTGCATGAGGAAGTTGCGCAGTCCTGGAAGTCCCTGTTGTCTTCCCGTGACTGTTCGCCGACTTCCTCCACCTTCTCCACTCTCGATGGGGCCGCGGTCAACGGGTACACTGGGGTCCCCCCAGTTGAACGTTCTGTTGTGATGCAACTGTGTCCTCAGAGCGCTTCAACTTGGCGTGGTGATCCTAAGCACCCCTCCAAAGTCTGTCGATTCACATCAACCTTGGTGGCGAAATAGCCCGAATGGGAGGACCGCGTACTGATATGCCCGCCCCTCGAAAGCAAACCGTAGGAACGGTCTGTGTCGAGGTAGGATGGAGACATGGAAGTAGGCGTCCTTCAGGTCGCTCGCTGCAAACCAATCGTCCAGACGAACGCATTCGAAAAGGCATTTCTCTGTCAACATCTTGATCGGAAGCCTGTGAAGGTATCGGTTCAAGATGCGAAGGTCCAGGATTGGCCGTAACCCACCGGTTTTCTTGGGTACAATGAAGTAGGGGCTGTAGAACCCGGACTTCATCTCGGCTGGAGGGAGTTGTTATATTGGGACCCCCATTCGTTAGTCACTAACGTTACGTCGTAGTGACTGAACGAAAGGGAACGTCTCGGTTACGTGTGTAACCCTCGTTCCCTGAGGAGGGAACGGAGACGTAACGTCCCTTTGCCACCTCCGCTGTGCTGCTGGAACGCGGAGTTCAGTCTTGGCTCCGCAGCAGTAACATAATGCGATGTTGCCAGCGTACTTCCTTATATACCCACGATGTGGGGCGGAGTTACGCATGCAAATTCCGCATGCCCATGGCATTGGCACTGCCATTGGGCGCTGTTAAATTCTTGAAGGTAATTGGCTTCTAAGCAAAACCCCCATTCGTTAGTTACTAATGTTACGTCTCCGTTCCCTCTTCAGGGAACGAGGGTTACATACGTAACCGAGACATTTTCTTCTCTGAAACATAAAATATTATCAGAAATATTTCAGTGGGGATTTTTTTTGTCTATACAGTGGGAGTCAATGGTAATTTGGTTATCGACATTCAAGACTCAAGAGTAAACGATGACAGAATGATCATTTCTGTCCTTTTAAGTACTTTAAATTATGAGTAGCTTGTAGTTTGGGAGGTCGAGTTTCAAAGTAGCCTTGCAAACACTGCTACCTTCTTATCTTCATCTAGTCAAAGCCCCATAATTAATGTACTGACAGGATGATGCATGGTTCAAAATTTTCCTGAAAGATGTAAATCTCAAAAGTACACAGGTTGGGACCCTGATTTGATTTGGAGCTGCTGGTGGTGTTGTGTTTTGGGTTTGCTTGGTTCATCTGTAGTAAATCAGGCTTTATAGAGTGACTGTCAGAGATAATCGGCTGTTGTCTCTGTGGGCTGAAGCTTTAGATGACTGTTTGATAATGAGGTTGCGGAGAGGTAACTCATTTACTGATTGCAGGACTCTGGCGTTGTATGAATTGAGCAAGATGGTGTGTCTTTGTGTATGTGTGCATGAGAGTGGTTGTTTGCATGCATCAATGCGTGTTCGGTTTTTCTTGTCTGCGGTGGAAACTATGAGAAAGTACTAAAATGTGTGACTGTCCTGGAACATCATAATGTTTTGCTGAATATTACTGATCACATTGCTGTCTGAGACCAATCAAATTCTTACTGTAGTTTTATGTTGGTCAGGTCAATATATGTTTTAAGGGCGCTCTGTACATTTGAATTAATCTTGACAAACAGCCCACAAAAATATAGTTAAAACCTTTTTTATTTAAAGGTGCAGTGTGTAGTATTTATGAGGATCTATTGACAGAAATGCAATAAACTATACATAACTATGTTTTCAGTGGTGTATAAAGACCTTACATAATGTACCGTTATGTTTTTTTTTACCTTAGAATGAGCCATTTCTGTCTACATGCACCGCGGGTCCCCCTACAGTGAAATCGCCATTTTGTGCCGTCATGTTTGTACAGTAGCCCTAAATGGACAAACTTCTCTACAGAGCGCTAGTCACACAATCGTGCACACGATTTACTAATTCGTTCCCCCGCTTTGCTAAATTATGCGTATGATTTATAAATCGAGGGAATTAATTAGTAAATCGTGTGGATGATTTATCAAGTCGAGGGAACAAAGTAGTTAATCGTGCGCACAATTTACTTTTTTTTTTCTTTTACGTCATGTGCGGGGCTCCATAATTCTCTGCTTAAGACCCGTTTCCACTAAAAATTACCCAGAACAATTTGCCCCAGGAACCTTTTTCCCAGGAACCTTTTTCCCAGGAACTCTTTTCCCTCAGACCTGCTGCTGTCCGTGTTTCCATAGCGGTCTAAAGTACCGCGACTTTCCAGAGCCCACTGGATTTCGTACTCCGCAAATACACTTAATGTGTATTTAGGCCTGAACCTCGTCGTCGGGTCCATCGGCCATATTTTTTAAACTCCATCGTTGATTTGAATCACAAACAACTCTTACTGCACGTACCGCAACAGACTTTTAGGTTGAAATAAAATGCTGCGTGAGCTCAACCAATCAGCATGTTCAGCGCCCAAGACCAACCCGCGAAAGTTCCTGAACTTTGAAAAAGTACTGCCTCGCAAGCAGGGCAGTTTTGAGGGGGAAAACTTTACCCAGAACTTTATTTAGACCCCGGTTCCTGCAGTCGAAACACACAGAGTACCACCCCAAAGTCTCTAGTTCCTGGGGAAAGTTCCCGTGTTTCCAGACTTTTAGACTGACTGCAGAAGGTCTGGACTCCATTGCAGCTTTCATTGGTCAAGGACCGCCCAAGAGGAAGTTTGACTGACATGTAACGCAACACACCCGTCTCGCGGACATCCTGTAACATTCAACCAATCAGATGACGACTTTGAAACTCCTGAATTGTTTTCAGATAAGTGTGCCATATGCATCAGACATTCAGCCAACGGTCTGTGGACGTGATATCTGAGGCTAAGACTACTCTCTGCTCTCTCCGACGACAACATTTTTGCCCTGTGTCGGCACCGTAGCTTCTCTATGTGCTTTGAAAGTGAGGGGTGAGCTTTGGGCGGTTGCAATTCACAACCTCACAGCTAGATGCCGCCAAAATTCACACACTGCACCTTTAAAGCAATTCAAAATGTAATTGTCACAATAATAGAGAGAGGTGGTCCAGTGGGTTAAACCACTTAACTGATATGCAGAAGGTTGCTGGTTCGATCCCAGCGGTCACCACCAGTGTGTCCTTGAGCAAGGCACTATTGTTCCTGTAATAAGTGCACTTTAAGTCGCTTTGGATAAAAGCATCTACCAAATGCATAAATGTAAATGTAAATAATGGGGAGGAATTTAATGGGGAGGAACAGCCTTGATAAGCACAAGGGACTTAAAAAAATTTGCTATGAATATTTCTGGCAATTCATAGCCATACAACAAATTATATAATATACATGTAGGTTATGATTGTTCAGAAATGTGGAAACTTTCTGGAATTTTGGGAACTTTCTCTTTATCCTGTATGTTGTTTATAAAAGAAATGCCTGGATTGAGGTGAACTAGCCTCCATCATTCTTAAAGTGCCCTTTTTCAAATATTACCTTTCATGTAGTGTGTAATAAAGCTATTTGTGAGAGTAAAAGTTATGCAAAGTTTTAAAGATCGAAATGCACGACAAATAAAGTATAATTGTCTCCTAGAAGAAAGAATCAATTCTGAACTGCCGAAACTAATAATCAGCAATCCCATGTCACTACCTGTTACAAACCTAGGTAATGTTGTAACTTTGACCCACCCTCAAACACTGTAGTTGTAGCCAAGGCCTGGAAGAGTTTGGTTCCTGTTGTGAACATGTCGCTATTTTTAGCGCTGCAAATCCACTTTGCTGGCACTTCAAAAGGATGAGTACACACTCTCAAATTGATATGGAAAAACTGACGCCATCGTCCCTTTTTCCTATCACTGTGCATTATACAAATGTTAAGGAAGCCTCTGGAGCTGAAATTCACATATGGCAATAGGTGTTTGGTTTATGACACACGCTGTAAGCGGTAGACCAATCACAACAGACTGGGCCGTCTGACCAATCAGAGCAGAGTATGCTCATAGAAAGGAGTGGTTTAGAGAGCCACTTTTTTTACCTTGGATGCATGTATACCTATTGTAGGAAACAGTAATTACAAAATTACAAAAACTAGGAACCTTTAATATAGCATAATAGGGGCAACTTTAAGTCCAATAAATGCTTGACTTCTGTGACCTCTCTTGAGGGTCAGTGGGAGGAGTCTGGGCTTTAAACAGCTGCAGTCCAGTTCACTGAGAACCCAATGACTTCATCTCACTACACACACACAGATGTAGAGGGCAGCTGTTTCACTCTGCCAGAGACACAGACATCTGCTGCATCTGCTTTTCGCCCAGACGTTCAGTCCTCCTTGTCCTGCCTCTTTTCACATCATATTTATTATTTTTCTCACTTGAAGTTCTATCGTCTGTTTATCAAAGTGACAATAAGAACCTAGAATCTAACTTGTCTCAGTGCTGTAACATTAAAGAACTAACGCTGTATTTTTTTTCACTTTTTATTATTCATTTGAAGTCTTTTCTATCTCATTTCTCACATCTCATCTTCACTCTCACTTTCTCATTATCTCTTTCTCACTCTTTCGCATTTGTATTCAGCTTGTCCCCCTGTTCATGTTCTGAGCCCTTCTGTCACTCTGATTGGCTGTGATGTTCTGTCATATGGCTGTCTGATGTGCGTTGGTGTTTACAAACAGGCGTGGAGGACAGCGAGAGAGTGTCAGTCAGCTGATCGCAGTCTTCTGCTTGAGAGGACTCCTCCGGTCCTTATATACCACAGCAGCTTTTGGAAGTAACGCTTGACCCTTCAGATTTACACAGCTGTCCTTAATGTGAAGATTTAGGGTAAGTGAATGAGAGAAATGTCTTTGGTTCTTACGTGAGATTTATTAAAAGAATCTTAGATCTGCGCTCACTCACTCTGTATGCCGTTGACATCATATTCATCATATTCAAGTTCTGAGTCCTTGCGTTTTCTCAATGAGTAATTCTCTCTCTGTTTTGCTCTGATTTTTGAGAGCTTCTTCAGTGCTCCTGCATTTATGAGAATACAAAATGGTATTTGGGTCTTCGTCTCTGGCAGATTATTTCAGTCTTGTGCTGTTAAAAGTAGCACTCCAGCCGTTCTTACCTTGCATTTAAAGAGCGCATTAAATAACTTGATGAGCACAGTATTCTTTCCTGTGTTGCTGTGTTTCCTATTGAAATCCGAAGTTTAAATAGGAACTGAATGGGAATTTTGTGCAGTAGGCTTTAGTTTCTTCACAGTCATAAACATAATTTGTTACAAGCTAGTAAGAGGCAGGTGGTATTAAGGGGCAGATCATTCTTATTCTAGAGAGCATTTGATTGGACAAAAATCTGTGTAGTGCAGTATGAGTCATCAATATTTTTTTAACCATTTTCAAAAAAATTGCAAATAGCCCGCAATGATGGCAGATGCTATTTACACTAACTCTGCCACTGACATCTGGTAGGGCCAGACAAAATGATGGAAGACGCTGGATTATTTACAGCAGCAAAAGTGTAGGGGTAAGGCGTGGGGCAGAACATTTTGATGCAAATCGACCCGTGGTTCGAATCCGCCTTTTGCCGAACGTTCTCTACTCCCTTTTCCCATCACATATCAGATCGGAAAGGCATTTACACTCACCTAAAGGATTATTAAGAACACCTGTTCAATTTCTCATTAATGCAATTATCTAATCAACCAATCACATGGCAGTTGCTTCAATGCATTTAGGGGTGTGGTCCTGGTCAAGACAATCTCCTGAACTCCAAACTGAATGTCAGAATGGGAAAGAAAGGTGATTTAAGCAATTTTGAGCTGGTTGTTGGTGCCAGACGGGCCGGTCTGAGTATTTCACAATCTGCTCAGTTTCTGGGATTTTCACGCACAACCATTTCTAGGGTTTACAAAGAATGGCGTGAAAAGGGAAAAACATCTAGTATGCGGCAGTCCTGTGGGCGAAAATGCCTTGTTGATGCTAGAGGTCAGAGGAGAATGGGCCGAATGATTCAAGCTGATAGAAGGGCAACTTTGACTGAAATAACCACTCGTTACAACCGAGGTATGCAGCAGAGCATTTGTGAAGCCACAACACGCACAACCTTGAGGCGGATGGGCTACAACAGCAGAAGACCCCACCGAGTACCACTCATCTCCACTACAAATAGGAAAAAGAGGTTACAATTTGCACAAGCTCACCAAAATTGGACAGTTGAAGACTGAATTGAAGAACAATTCAGGCAACATTGAAGAAAAATGTTGCCTGGTCTGATGAGTCTCGATTTCTGTTGAGACATTCAGATGGTAGAGTCAGAATTTGGCGTAAACAGAATGAGAACATGGATCCATCATGCCTTGTTACCACTGTGCAGGCTGGTGGTGGTGGTGTAATGGTGTGGGGGATGTTTTCTTGGCACACTTTAGGCCCCTTAGTGCCAATTGGGCATCGTTTAAATGCCACGGCCTACCTGAGCATTGTTTCTGACCATGTCCATCCCTTTATGACCACCATGTACCCATCCTCTGATGGCTACTTCCAGCACGATAATGCACCATGTCACAAAGCTCGAATCATTTCAAATTGGTTTCTTGAACATGACAATGAGTTCATTGTACTAAAATGGCCCCCACAGTCACCAGATCTCAACCCAATAGAGCATCTTTGGGATGTGGTGGAACGGGAGCTTCGTGCCCTGGATGTGCATCCCACAAATCTCCATCAACTGCAAGATGCTATCCTATCAATATGGGCCAACATTTCTAAAGAATGCTTTCAGCACCTTGTTGAATCAATGCCACGTAGAATTAAGGCAGTTCTGAAGGCGAAAGGGGGTCAAACACAGTATTAGTATGGTGTTCCTAATAATCCTTTAGGTGAGTGTATGTTGCCACTGGCAGCCATTTAATAATTGTAAATAATTTTTATTAATAATTAATAATTGTAATAAAAATAATCCTTCATGTTATTATTGCATCCCGTTTAATTTACAACACATGTGCAAATAGTATCTGCCACTACTTATAAGTATAAATAGCATCTAACTACTATTTACACTTATTGCAACGAAAATACAGCTATTTTGACATACTGTAAATAGAATCTATCGCTATTTTCACTTAGTGTAAATAGCATATCGCAAAGAAAAGCTGCTATTTTCACTTAGTGTAAATAGCATATCGCAAAGAAAAGCTGCTATTTTCACTTAGTGTAAATCAAATCTTTTGCTATTTAAACTTAATGTAAATAGCAGCTATCACTATTTGTATTTAGTGTAAATAGCATCTATCGCTAAGAAAAATGGCCAAATTTAAATTTATTTATCATTTTATTACACTACAGTTCAAATGTTTGGGGATGGTAAGATTGCATTTATTTGATCAAAAATATAGTAAAAACAGAAATATTGTTAAATAGAATTTTTGAAAAGTTACTGTTTCTACTTTCTATATTTTAAAATGTAATGTATACCTGTGATGGCAAAGCTACATTTTCAGCAGCATTTACACTCATTAATTATTCTAATATACTGATTTGGTGCGCAATAAACATTTATTATTATTGCCAAAGTTGAAAACAGTTGATTAATATTGTTTTGGAAACTGTGATACATTTTTTCTTAGGATTTCTTAATGAATAGAAAGTTCAGAAGAACAGCATTTATATGAAATGGTAAGCTTTTAATGCATTCTTGGTGAATACAAATCTTAAAAAATAAATCTTACTGACTCCCAACTTTTGAACAGTATAGTGTAAAGGCATTTCACAGAAATATAATAAATAATGGTAACACTTTAGAATAATGGTCATTAGTTAACATTAGTTAATGTATTAACTAACATGAACTAACCACGAGCAGTACATTTGTTACTGTATTTGTTCATCTTTGTTAACAATTAATATACATCCAGCTGTTCATGGTTTGTTCATGTTAGTTCTCACTGCATTAACTAATGTTAACAAGATTTTAATAATGCATCAGTAAATGTTGAAATTAACATTAACAAAGATAAATAAATGCTTTATAAGTGCAGTTCATTATTAGTTCATGTTAACTAATGTAGTTAACTAATGTTAACTAATGAACATGATTCTAAAGTGTTACTGAAATAATATATAATGAAAAAAGTCTAATCTAATCAAATATTGACCCAGCTTAAGGGAGACTCATGCTGAAAAAGGATATGAGAAAGATTTGAGGAACATATGAGAGATGCAGTTCCCGGCGGAAATTTGAGAGTGTACTTTCTAAATCTGTAACGTGTATCCATCAAAATGTATGAACTAGTGCCTGGTAAAAATTAATCGTGATTAAATCACATCCAAAATAAAAGTTTGTGTTTACATAATATATATGTGTGTGTACTGTGTATAATTATTATGCATATACAAATACACACACGTGCATGTATAAGAAAAAATATATTTATATACAAGATAAATTATATATATATATATATATATATATATATATATATATATATATATATATATATATATATATATATATATATATATATATATATATACATGCAAATATTTCTTAAATTTTTACATGCATGTGTGTGTATTTGTATATGCATAATAATTATACACAGTACACACACACATATATTATGTAAACACAAACTTTTATTTTGGGTGTAATTTAATCACGATTAATTTTTAGTATATTATGAACTGAAGCATAGTCTGTAGAAAATAAATTGTGTTGACATCAGTTTAATAGTAATTAATGTTAAGTCACTGATAACTAATATCATGTTTGTACAGTTTATTATAGAGCTTGAGTCATAAATATCTCAAATTTGGCTTCATGTAATGGTTGTGTAACTGATGTCTCTGTATGTGCTGGTCTGGATGAGGCGAGTCAGGACAGGTTCCAGCCATCAGCACTCAAAACTCACAGATGATGAGAGGGGTGAAAATTAGATTGAGATATTTATAACCACAGTGCTGGCCCCTGTCAGGGATCTCTTTTGGGAGCAGGTGTATTTTGAAATGCATTTCATGTGGATCAGGGTGGAAATGTTTGATGTTTTTGCAGTTATTTTGCACGTTTCATGCAGATTCCATCATCTGAAGTCATACTTTCTTTCACCCCCTCACTTACTGGGGTCATTTATGACATCATGATTGGCCATCTCCAAGACAACGGCAATGAATTCTGAACTGATTTATTGACAGTAGCGCAGAGACCTCACTTGCCACATGACTGTTTTACTTCAAAGATTAGGACGCCAACTAAAGTTCCCACAAAATGTATCTGACCCTTCTCCCATCACAAGCAGCTGCTTAACATTTGTTGTTGTTGTTGTTATGGCTGAAGCTGATTTCCAGTGTTTGTATTTTGACGGTTAATTTGTTGTTGATTTATTTTAGTTTGCAGCCTTTCTGATCTTCACTGCAATAAAAATAAACTCAAATCTAAAATTAATCTATTAGCTATTTGTGCACAGGAACACACGCTTACCCTGCCTGTTTTGACTATAAATGATACAGGAAAAAAACACACGTCATCCGGAAAAGTGATGTACACATCACAACATAAGACAAAAACAACTCAACAAGAGGAGAAAGGTGGCAGTGTGAAGGGCTAGGGCTATCCTTTACGTGTGGACACGAGCAGTTCAGAAGCACTAATGAGTTAGGAAGACACTATTATGTTATGTAAGCTCTAATCAGGTAGTGTACGTCCAGCTCTGTGGGCCAGAATGATGTCATGCCATCTGTGTGGAATCGTGATCCGTGATGTAGCGTCATGCAAACAGTGCTCCCGCGAGAGAGATGAAATATTGATAGCTGCCATAGGGAGTTCAAACAATTCAACCTTAACACAGGCCTGTCCGTTGCTGTCATGGAGAGAAGGGTTAGAGAGTCAAAGATGTCAATTTATGGTACCATTACCACAAATCCCATGTTTTGTTTATTTGATTGTTTGTTTTTTGTGGGCTCTATTATTTTCTATCATGAAACATGAACCTAGCAAGGATAGTAGCTAACAGGACAACTATTAGTCAAATCTGGCCGTTATGGAAGAGTGGCAAGAAGAAAGCTATTGTTGAAAGAAAGCCATAAGAAGTCTTGTTTGCAGTTTGCGACAAGCCATGTGGGGGACACAGCAAACGTGTGGAAGAAGGTGCTGTGGTCAGATGAGACCAAAATGGAACTTTTTGGCCTAAATGCAAAACGCTATGTCTGGAGGAAACATAACACTGCACATCGTATTGATTTAGGGAGGCTGAATACAAATGCACGCCACACTTTTCAGATATTTATTTGTAAAAATGTTTGGACACTATTTATCTATCACATAACATTTTTTTTGTTTGTGGATGTAATGTGTCAAATTGTGGAAAGTTCACCGGGTATGAACACTTTTGCAAGGCACTGTATTTATATTTTATTTAATTATATTCATATTTAATCAAGTTTTTTATATTTTATTTAATATACAAATATTTTATTTAAAAGTGTATTAATAACTACTCACCGAAACTAGCTAGATCTTAATAAGTGATATATTAATTTAGACTAAATTCTGAATTCTAATATATAATATATTTATACATTATATGTAATATAATATTTTTGTTGCATTTTAATGTATTTCTTTAATACCTTTTTATGTATGTATGTATATATATATATATACAGGTCCTTCTCAATAAATTAGCATATTGTGATAAAGTTCATTATTTTCCATAATGTAATGATAAAAATTAAACTTTCATATATTTTAGATTCATTGCACACCAACTGAAATATTTCAGGTCTTTTATTGTTTTAATACTGATGATTTTGGCATACAGCTCATGAAAACCCAAAATTCCTATCTCAATAAATTAGCATATCATGAAAAGGTTCTCTAAACGAGCTATTAACCTCATCTGAATCAAAATTACACCTGCAAAAGATTCCTGAGGCTTTTAAAAACTCCCAGCCTGGTTCATTACTCAAAACCGCAATCATGGGTAAGACTGCCGACCTGACTGCTGTCCAGAAGGCCATCATTGACACCCTCAAGCAAGAGGGTAAGACACAGAAAGACATTTCTGAACGAATAGGCTGTTCCCAGAGTGCTGTATCAAGGCACCTCAGTGGGAAGTCTGTGGGAATGAAAAAGTGTGGCAAAAAACGCTGCACAACGAGAAGAGGTGACCGGACCCTGAGGAAGATTGTGGAGAAGGACCGATTCCAGACCTTGGGGGACCTGCGGAAGCAGTGGACTGAGTCTGGAGTAGAAACATCCAGAGCCACCGTGCACAGGCGTGTGAAGGAAATGGGCTACAGGTGCCGCATTCCCCAGGTCAAGCCACTTTTGACCCAGAAACAGCGGCAGAAGCGCCTGACCTGGGCTACAGAGAAGCAGCACTGGACTGTTGCTCAGTGGTCCAAAGTACTTTTTTCGGATGAAAGCAAATTTTGCATGTCATTCGGAAATCAAGGTGTCAGAGTCTGGAGGAAGACTGGGGAGAAGGAAATGCCAAAATGCCTGAAGTCCAGTGTCAAGTACCCACAGTCAGTGATGGTCTGGGGTGCCATGTCAGCTGCTGGTGTTGGTCCACTGTGTTTTATCAAGGGTAGGGTCAATGCAGCTTGCTATCAGGAGATTTTGGAGCACTTCATGCTTCCATCTGCTGAAAAGCTTTATGGAGATGATTTCATTTTTCAGCACGACCTGGCACCTGCTCACAGTGCCAAAACCACTGGTAAATGGTTTACTGACCATGGTATTACTGTGCTCAATTGGCCTGCCAACTCTCCTGACCTGAACCCCATAGAGAATCTGTGGGATATTGTGAAGAGAAAGTTGAGAGACGCAAGACCCAACACTCTGGATGAGCTTAAGGCCGCTATCGAAGCATCCTGGGCCTCCATAACACCTCAGCAGTGCCACAGGCTGATTGCCTCCATGCCACGCCGCATTGAAGCAGTCATTTCTGCAAAAGGATTCCCGACCAAGTATTGAGTGCATAACTGAACATAATTATTTGAAGGTTGACTTTTTTTGTATTAAAAACACTTTTCTTTTATTGGTCGGATAAAATATGCTAATTTATTGAGATAGGAATTTTGGGTTTTCATGAGCTGTGTGCCAAAATCATCAGTATTAAAACAATAAAAGACCTGAAATATTTCAGTTGGTGTGCAATGAATCTAAAATATATGAAAGTTTAATTTTTATCATTACATTATGGAAAATAATGAACTTTATCACAATATGCTAATTTATTGAGAAGGACCTGTATATATATATATATATATATATATATATATATATATATATATATATATATATATATATATATATATATATATATATATATATATATATTAATATATTATTAGGACATGTTTTCTACTGCATTCGTAGAAAGTGTGAAAAAGACAAAGATTGGTCTTACAAACTCCAAAGCAAGAGGTGATTACTGAACAGCATCAGTTCATTCACTATAATGCCTCCACAGTTAATTCACTATAAAGCCCTTTGGTGTAAGCATGTGAAAGGCTTCATAACATTTTTCTGTAACTTTTTTTCCCCCAAATTACTGACACTGTTTTGTTTGTTTCTGCAGTGAGGCACAGAGTCAACCAATCTTCTGCTGTGCACATTGAGCACATTGAAAGGAGGGGGAAAGTGGAAGAGAGGAGTAAAGTAGAGAGAGAGAGAGAGAGAGAGAGAGAGAGAGAGAGAGAGAGAGAGAGAGAGAGAGAGAGGGTGGCCTGATGGCAGAGAGCTGGATGTCCCAGTGAGGCCAGGTCGGACAGGAGGTCATGGGGTCGTTTACCCTGGGGAAGGCTGCTTCCCTTGAGCTAATGCTGGACGCCTGCATTCATGCGTTTGGTGAGTGAACACTAAAATGGCAAAACTATAATTTTGTCCATTATTGTCCACATTCCATCTGTTAGTGCATCAAGTATCAACAGATTGTTTACTGATATCCTCCATTACATTTTTACATCACATTTTTCTTACATCTGTCATACTGTACCTCACATCATATCTATATTTTTGAGCTGCTATTCCTAAATCTGCTATATAAAAAAATGTGTTCCTCTCTTTCTCCGTTACTCACATTCTATTTTTTCATATATTATATTATTATTTTTTATATTATTGTTATATTATATCTATATTTCTAATAATATTTATCCCTCGATCTGTGACTGTCTCTCTCTGTTATAGATGATGAAGGAGAGCTGCATGACAATCAGCTTCCTCGAACCCTTCTGCTGATGCATCGCTGGTATGTGTCCTCCACCGAGCTCGCGGGGAAACTTCTGATTATATATCCTGTGGCAGACCAGTATGAGTGTGTGTGATGTTTCAGTAGATATCTGCTTTTATGGGTGTGTGATGTTAGATCTCTCAGTAGATATACAAAGTGGCATCTCTAAGGAAATGATGCTAGCCCAAGCTTTTCTTAGCCATAATTCCTATTAGTTTAGACCCTTTCTTGGAAATAAATGCCACTTGAATGAATGTTATTGTAATGCAATGCCATTCATTGTTGCAAAGCTGTATAACTCTGTGTGCATATACATCCATTCCATTCATTCTCCAGCATGTTTAATTCTCCTTAACTCTCTATCACGTATCGTGACTGTCGGGGAGATGACTGCCAGCGGACACGACTGAAGATCTGTTATTTAATGAGGTAAATAAAAACAGCTTCCGATAAACAACCTATTTATCCCCCTCGAGTTTCCTCTTCGGAATGCTTTAAGGTATTTATTTGCATTGCTAAGCAACAACCCGTGGCAGAGCATGTTGTGAGGAGGCTATTATTTAGCGTTTTTGTTTTTGTAATTCCCCTTCTGTTCTTCCTCTTTTTCTCCGGAGGCTGCGTGACTGTCGTCTGCACTCAGCATTAAGAGTGATGATGTCACAAGGACAGGCATCGCTGCTTCAGATGGACATTTGTCCACAGTGGACAGTTTGTGTTTTAGCGCACAGCAAAGAATGAATCAGCGTTTCGTCCATCCATTATTCATCTCCTCAGGCCACCTTTCCTTTCTTCTCTATTCACATCTGCCTGCCTGTTTTTCGGATCTACCGCTCAGCCTCCATTAAAACCACGAGCTTTCATTTAGGATCTCAGGAATTGTTTTGAGAATCGACAATATGATGTGAATAATGCTGTGAATAAACAGGGTTTTAAACAGGTTTTATATTTATATTTGAAAACGAATAAAATTAATAAGGATATTTAAGATTAAATATCAAATATAAAGTTAATTGCATTGACCATGTGCACAAAATGTTCTCCGGATCATGCTGGAGAACATAATCACAAACTTGTGGAGTTTATGCAGCTCATCGTTGAAGCAAAAAAGGAAAAAACAAATACCAAGACATTCTGAAATGCATGTTAATGTATCAGTTCGACTTTCAAATAGATATACTAATATATAATACATAGTATGATTAGTCATTTAAATAATTGTATTAAATTAGAAAAAATGTGAAATAGACTGTGTTTCTCTGATTTGAAAGTCAAGTCAACTTTATTTATATAGCGCTTTTAACAATGTAGATTGTTTCAAAGCAGCTTTACAGTGTTAAACAGGAAAATAATGCAGCATAATTTTATTAAGCTGTATAGCCGTTTGATGTCATCAGTTCATTTCAATTTCCATACGGTGACAGTGTGGGCTTTAGATCAGTAATTTAGTTTATATGGTTAATTTAGTTTATTAATTCGATTTATTTCTATGTTTAGTTGAAAAATATAGTGTCCCCAACTGAGCACGCCAAGCCAGAGGCAACAGATAGGCAAGACATAAACGTCTCTTTCCAGTGCGCACACACCTGTGGTTTGTGACATTTATCAGTTATCAGTGTAAATTTTGAGGTGTTGTGTAAAAGTTGAATGCCTGATGACCTTCTAGCCCCTGCTCTCATTGGTCTCACGAATATGCACTGTTACACAATACAAACACCCTTGGGTTGTTACCTCCTAACTGAATTATGTCACTCTGACTCATGCTGGGCACACATTCTAGCTGATGTTTATGTCTTAAAAAAAACACAAAAGCAAGAAAAGGGATGTGTTTTCATGTCTCAGTGCCCTTAGTGAGTCCGGTAGTCAAAAACATCTACATAATTAATGATAAACGGCATGCATCTGACATAAATACGCTTCATCCGTTCCTATCTCCGAGGACTCGGTGAGAGTCACCAAAACAAAAACATCACAAAATGAAGGAGGACAATGTTTTGTAAAACTGCATCCTGTTGGGGGAAAAGTAACCTTACTTGATTTTAAAAGTATCCTTGATATTTACTGGCTATATCCAAACGGGCTGGAGTTGTTGCTGTTTTTCAGCGCAGGAAATCAACGACTTCCCCATATAAACAAGAGCTGTGCATATGAAGCTAAGAGACAAATAACTACATTAACAAAACAACTATAGTTATACCATTTATGTATATAATGTTATGTTTTCTGTTTTAATCTATTTTCAAATGTATTTTAGCTGAAATTTCAGCAGCCATTACATCAGTCTCCAGTGACACACGATCCTTCAGAAACCATTCTAATATTCTATTCTGGTGTTCAAGAAACATTAGTATCTTGTTTAATGTTTTGGGCGTGTACACAATCTGTCCATTTTGCCCTAATTTGCCAAAATATTGTAGCACATTGGATGCACCGCCTTTAACATCAACAACAAAAGAGGAAAAACAAACAGGAAGCATTAAGCATTATTTTAAAGATATCTTTGTAAAAGACTGTGCAGGATTACATTGTTAGTTATCTTTATAATTATTATTGTATATTTGCATTTACTGTTGTTTTTTCCGTTTTTTCTCTGCAATAGACCCGGGGGTCCGTTCTTCGTACCTCGCTTAATACATCTGAGATGATTTGACAGATCTCAGATCTGTTAATCGTGATAACTGATGTCTGGCTAATTTGGTTCTTCAAACGAATTTGTGGATTGGATTTAAATATCTGGATTAAATGATCTAAGATCACTGCGCGTTCTTGTTTTCCCTGAAGAGGGCAGATGCATCGATACTCGAAACCATGATCAGCAATGCAGCGATTGGCTGGCGTCAAGACAGCAACGTAATGACATCATATAATTAAAAAAGCCACCTGGCAAAAAACTTGGCAAATTACACAACAAAAACCCCCCACGAATATCTGGACCTTTATAAGGAAACAGCTAAACGACCAAACCAACATAAAAGTTATAATAGATCAATGATAAATGTTTTTTTTTTTTATTACATGATTACCAATTATTTATATTCATGATTTTATACATTATTTGTACACCCTTTACATTTCATTGTTGTAATTCAATTTTTAATTCAATTTGAAGCAGATTTGTAACGTGACAGTATTAAAGTTTCTTAAGGGTCAAGAGCAAATTATCTGCATCTCCTGCACTGCATCAAGCCATCCCATAATATCCGTCATCACTTAAATTAATGCACGGCTCAGATTAACTGTACAACATGTGTGCAAACTTCCAATAAAATTATAAAGTAATTATTCCATCACAAATAAATCACTCAATACAGTGGCTGTGTCTATAGTATTATACACAACATTATAATATTATATACATTCTCATATACATATACAATTTAAAATTTGTATATTATTATTATTTAAAATTATTATTATTGCCCCTGGTTCAGTAATGAACTGTTGTAATAAAGTAGCAGGCTGGGACAGATTTTAAGTATCACCTCAAGATGCAATCTAATCCTGTTTACATGAAATAAGCCTGCTCGCGAGCAGGTTTACGGACCTGTTGCTATGACAGCAAGTCCAGGATGAGCGTCGAAGAACCAAACAATCCAAGATCATGCCAAATCGTCAACAATCAAATCCAGCTAACTGAGTTAGCGAGGTACGAAGAATGGGCCCCTGGGTTGCATTTTTGGTTCACAACATGCCAGTTGAAAACCACAGCTTAAAAATACCATGAAGCACCTAACCACTATGGTGCTGCATATACATATTGTTAACCCTTGCATCAAAAGTATCATCTTATGCCACCACTGTACCATGGTGCCGCCTCAGTATTTTTTTGTAAGGGTAAGATGAGTTTAATTAACACCAACAAAACAAATGTTTGCAGAGTCGTGAGCTGTTTCTAAGTTTTGCGTTTGTGGTCTAGACAAACTGTGCTTCAAGGTTACATTTCCCCACAAGTAAGCATGGTGATGATGTGTTTGAACATTTTCTCAAGGCTGCAAAAAGAATTAAACATGGCAGCTAGAACAGCACTGATAGGAGCTTCTGTTTTAAAACTGATGTTTACGTAAAGCAATACATCAGTCTGCAGTTTAAATTGGCCGATTGTCCCATGGTCACGTTTGAGGTGTAGAGGAGATCCGGCTTTTGTTGTTTCAGCTCGTGTATTTTGGAATGAACTGCCCTTAAATCTGTAAAATGCTCATCATGTGTGGACACTTTCAAAGGTGATCTAAAGATTTACTTATTTCGTCTGGCCTTTGGCGTTTCATTAAGTTTGAGAAATGTGAGCTGTATGATGGATGACTTGATTGTTGTTGTAATTTATTGTTATAATCTTTGTCATTATTTTAGAGTTTTATGCTATATTTATGAACAGCACTTTGGTCCATCCTTATGGTTTTGAAAGTGCTTTATAAATAAAAGTTGAGTTGAGTTGCTGAAATATATACGCGTTTGTAAAATGACAACAAAATCAAGTGGAGTGGGAAAAAACAAATAAAAAAAACCTTTGTCTTAAATACAGAGAACCATTTGTACACTTTGATAAACACTTTGTCTTTAGCCACTGCAATGAAAGTTCTGTGTGTGTAGGTACTGGATAGCTGAATTCCCTGCAGAGTTTGATCTGGATCTAGGTTTGATCCGTCTTACAGAAGAATTCCGAGATGCAGCCGTTCAGCTGGGTGGTGACGAGCACATTAAACTACTTGACATTTCTACAATGTGAGTGTTATTGCAACACACAAACACTCACAGCATGCCGATTATTGACTGTGTCATTACTATTGACCTTTGGCTTTAATTATGACTACTGTTTTGATTGAAATGAAAATGCATTGCTATAAATTCAAATATTGCCCTTTTATGGAATAATAAGGACACTAATGAGCATGTGTTTTAATCACTGATTCAGATTATGTGGAAATGATTGCATAGAGAGTTATGCACCTGTCACTTGTCCTTTAACACTGAATAACAATTTAAATTTCGCACATTATAATTCATCAGATTATTTCATGATTTTCTTCTGTGATTATGACAGATGTCTTGTCATACCTGAGTAATGAGCCTAAACAATTGTTTTTGTCTACAGTGTGACTTTATATAGAAAATGTAAAATGTTCTTAATATTATATTCAATTAACATTTTTGTTATTTTTTGAAAATATTATTTAATAATCCAGAAATAAAACAGATTTAATGAATTTAACCCTAACTCTCAAAATAATTAATTGGTTTGAGTAGAGCCAACTCAAATTAAACAAATCAGTTCAAGCTAATTCACTTTTATGGGTATTTAGACCTTTCTTTATCTTTAGAGTTCTCAAAACTGACACATTTTAAGTAATCAGATTTTTTTGTATTGTTTTGAGTTTTATGAACTAGACTTAAACTTAAATTTAACCGAAACTGGGCTGGGATTTCTATTTCCCTGCATACTTTGCCATGACACTCAAAAGGGACAGTAAATGCCAATATATATATTACAGTACACTGTGTAACTTTTTTAGTTTATTCTTAGCTAAAAACACTTAGTTCTTAAAAAATATATGTGCTCATTAATGTATATTTACTTATTTCAAGTTATAAAGTATTCTCGTAAGTTTATAATATGCCATTGAAAATACATACGGGTAAGGGGTTCGAATGGGGGTCGCCATGTTGCCCCTCCATCTTGAAAGTACATTATCCAAAGAGGGACATACCCATAAATTCAAGCTTCGCCTTTCGCGTTTTAACACTCGATGGCACCGTGTCTGGATTGAACTGGAAGCCATGTTAATCTTGGACTAAAACGGCCACCGTAGGAGTTAAAACGAAATCGGAATTGGGAGGAACAGAACCTAATATTTACTGGATGGTCATATACCTTTTCACCGCTAGATGGGGGAAAATATCACACAGTGTAGCTTTAAATGTATGAATTAGCTTACTCAAATATTTCAAGTTCAGAGCAATTCAAATGTATAATTACAAAATAAAAATGTGAAAGTTCTGCTTACATAAACAACTGATTGCTTCAAAAAAATTTTTTTAATTTATTCAGGTTTACAGTGTATGAATGAACATAAAACAGTGAAAACATGTTTGTCCTTTCAGCCCCTCGTATGACTGGATGCGTAAACTGACTCAGCGAAAGAAGCAGGTGAAGAAGGGCAAAGCGTCACTGCTGTTTGATCACCTGGAACCCATTGAGTTGGCCGAACACCTTACCTTCTTAGAGTACAAGTCCATCAGGAGGATATCGGTTAGTGTGCACAATGGAAATGGAAAAATAGAGTGTTTCTTTCACCTGGGAAAGCTGGCAGCTGTAGAGGACTTGCGTCAGTGAAGATAATGCGTGTGTGTGTGTGTGTTTTTGTGATATAGAAAGAAAAAGACTATGCATATGAGAAGAACACACTTTAGTTCTCTTATCAGTTCTGCTAATTTTTTCCATCGCCCTGCATTGTTATTCTTAGCAGCTAACCATCAAGTTTAGTTAACAAACATCCTTCCTTTATCCATTGCTCCCTTCTAAATCAGTGGTAAGCTTTGGGAAAATAATCTGATAAGCCATTGCATATAAATCAAAAGTAGTTTGTTCTCTTTGTGTCTGCCAGTCTTACATCAACAGTTCGCAACATGAATATGAAAATTCATATGAAAAAGAATCGGATTATTTAAATTAACCAGAACAATTAGCTAGAATGAATTGGACTTTCTAAAGCCACATATGTGAGAGTGGACCTGTTGTCCACATATGTGAGAGTGATTCATTAGAAAGATTCCAACGATACATTGGACTGACCATTAAACTAAACGTATATGTTTACTCAGTGATATGTTGTAACTTGGTCACGCTGTATCTTTACTAGTTGCAAAAAGTATCTTGTTACTGGAAAAGGTGTGCTTCTTTGAAAATAGCTGAACTGCTTTAATGGGACTGAAAAATGTAGTTAAGTTAGTGTCGTTGCTGCTTTTTTTAAAAGTATGAATATGTCTCAATATATGTATGTCCTCAGTTCACAGATTACCAGAGTTACGTGATTCATGGCTGTCTAGTAGATAACCCCACATTAGAACGCTCCATCGCTCTGTTTAATGGGATCTCTCAGTGGGTTCAACTGATGGTTCTCAGTAAACTCACCCCTCAGCACAGAGCAGAGGTCATCAACAAATACATCCATGTTGCACAGGTAAGAACATACATTTATCTTCATGTCTGACAAAGATAGTCACATTTAAGTAATGTAAATTAGTAATAGAAGCAGACCAGAGATTATCTAAGATAGTATCTATGTTGATGAATTTTATTAGCTTGTCTAAAAAGGATTGCAATATTCCTAAAGCATTAATATAATATATAATAATAATAAATAAATAAATCAAAGTATAGGAAATGCAACTAAATGTAACGTTATGTAAGGTAATGGAGCCCATGAAATGATTGAACACACTGATGCGAGATGCTGTTGAACTGTACGTTGATTTACGCAAATGCGAGACCCTTCACCCAGCAAACAGTGCATTCTGAAAGCAGCTAGATGACATTTCCAGGCCCTTTGATATGTTAATGTCTGCCAGCGGAAGAGTGCGAGGGAGCCGCCTGCCTGCTCTCACGCCACCGGGGGTGTATGAAACGCCTCTATTGTGAATAGCACCCAGGCATCCCTTCAGTATAAAGCCTGTGCTTTTAGTATCTGTTTTAAGGCCTGCAGGGCATGATCCGTGTCAGCTAATAGATGTTAAGTGTTGAGCTGTCGAGTTGCTGGAGCTCCAGTAATAAAGGAGAGCTGTGCTTTTATGAGATCACCAATTATGCTGTAAAATAAAAACCCTAGATCATATGTCAACTAATGGATCAAAGCTATCTATCTATCTATCTATCTATCTATCTATCTATCTATCTATCTATCTATCTATCTATCTATCTATCTATCTATCTATCTATCTATCTATCTATCTATCTATCTATCTATCTATCTATCTATCTATCTATCTATCTATCTATCTATCTATCTATCTATCTATCTATCTATCTATCTATCTATCTATCTATCTATCTATCTATCCATCCATCCATCCATCCATCCATCCATCCATCCATCCATCCATCCATCCATCCATCCATCCATCCATCCATCCATCCATCCATCCATCCATCCATCCATCCATCCATCCATCCATCCATCCATCCATCCATCTAATCGTCTATCTGTCTGTCTATCTGTCTATCTAATGTCTGTCTGTCTGTCTGTCGGTCTGAGGGTCTCTTTTTGTCTCTTTCAGAAACTGCTCCACCTGCAGAACTTTAACACACTGATGGCTGTGGTCGGAGGTCTGAGTCACAGCTCTATTTCCCGCTTGAAGGAGACTCATTCTCACCTCAGTCCAGAGGTCACCAAGGTGCAACAGTCAATGCAAAAACAGCTGTTTAGTTTCGTTTTAGAAATATTCACTCCCTTGTCCGTAAAGTCAAGTTGTCATTGGCGGCCAGCTCCCACTGCTGAGGGAGTTGATGTCACGTTACCTTTGGGAAACATTTTAGACATAATCATACGGGAAATATCAGAAAAGTGTTTCTAAAATGGATCAGAAAAGTGAAGCTGATATGAAAATGATTTGCAGATGTCACTTGATTTGATATTTTTTTATATTTTAGGTGTAATTCAAATACCATTTCATGTGCTTGTATAGGATGCACTATTGAAAAATGCACTATTGAAAAAAAACCCCTAATGGTCAGATGTGATATCTAGAACATATAACAGAATGAGTTAATTTCAGGAACTGTCATTTTCTCTTGCTATTGACAGATCTGGAATGAAATGACAGAGCTGGTTTCGTCAAACGGTAATTACTGTGCTTACCGCAAAGCCTTCATTGAAAGCGAAGGGTTTAAGATCCCGATCCTAGGCGTTCATCTGAAGGACCTGATCGCCGTACACGTGGTCTTCCCGGACTGGGTCGAGGATGGGAAAGTGAACATCGTGAAGATGCAGCAGCTGTATCTCACCTTTAATGAGCTGGTGTCCCTGCAGAGTGCTGTGGCTCAGGTGGAGCCCAACATGGACCTGATCTACCTGCTCACTGTGAGTTCAGCTAACACATCTGTGGTCGTAAATCTGCATGCACAGTTAAAGTCTGACAGCAGCACTAAATTACAGTGGTTTTATCCCCGAGGGAAATTAGTGGTTTTAATTTAATTGCATGTCTGTTTGTGTAAAGCTGTCCTTGGATCTGTACTACACAGAGGATGAAATTTATGAGCTGTCCTTGCTCAGAGAACCCCGTAACCCCAAATCTCAAGTAAGATGACTGTACACTACACTACTGTTCAAAAGAAATGAGCATTTTAATCCTGGATGCATTAAATTGATCAAAAGAGACAAAGACATTTACAAATATTGAGCAGTATATTAAATCAGTATATTAGAATGATTTCTGAAGGATCATGTGACACTAAAGACTGTAATGATGCTGAAAATTCAGCTTTGCCATAACAGGAATAAGTTACTTTTTAAAATATATTCAAAAAGAAAACATCAGCCTTGATGAACATAAGAGCTTTTTAAGCATTAAAACCCCAAACATTCAACATGTTTCGGTCATTTACGGGAAACATTTCATAAGATTTATCTTCCATTGATATTGTGATCACAAACTATTGACTGGTTTCATCCTCTCTCAAAGAGGGTTTGTAAAAATTTAGCACAAAACATTAATCAATTTTATAACATCCATGTCTTTCTGCAGCCAACATCACCCACCACACCCAACAAACCTCTGGCTCCACTGGACTGGGCCTCTGGGGTCACAACCAAACCAGATCCTTCGGTGGTCAACAAACACATAAGGAAGGTTGTGGATGTAAGTTATTGTCAACAGCAATACCCACAGACATTTATGATATTAAAAACCTTTTCATGTTCTATATTCTGTAAATTCTAATTAATTTACTAATTCTTCAAATGTATAAATGCCACCGATTGTTTTCTAGCTCCATAAAACCAGGTCAGGCTTTGAATATAAGGGGCTGATTATGTCAAACATATTTCATTGACTCCAAACCTCCTGATTGGTTTATTCAGATGAATCTGGTTATATGGTAGATTATATCTATGCACATATTTATGCCACATGCAAAGAATAGTCCAGTTATTTAACAGAAGATGTATATGTATGTATTTAGCTTTTGCACAGTCACTAAACTTGTGTTTTCCTGTTTTGTTTTTTTGCATGTAAAGTCTGTCTTTCGAAACTATGACCACGACCATGACGGATATATATCTCAGGAAGACTTTGAGAGTATCGCTGCAAATTTCCCTTTCCTCGATTCCTTCTGCGTGCTTGATAAAGACCAGTAAGTAGGAAACGCACACACATGAAATGTGTGATTCTTGTAACAGACCCCTGCAAACTGCTAACAGCGTTTCTTGCCAAGAGCTGCTCATAGTCTGTCAATGATTCTTTATAAGCCTGGGCAGAGATTCAGTGATATTGGTTGATACTCAACCGTGCTAAAATCATAAGAATGTTTTATCGCTGCAAATGGCGCAGAGCATGGCACGCAGACTACACAACACCATGATGCAATATTTAAACAACAATAATACATTTTTAAAGAGCACTAAACTGCAGTGTTTTTGTGAATTTTGTGAAAGCATACTTTTGAGCCTGATACTTTCTGTACCACTGGACAAATGCATATAGCATTTAAAAACGTTTATGTATTTATTTTTAATGATTAGAGGTTAAAAATGCAGCATGTGTATGGTTTAGTCACTTTGGGACATGCAGCTGCTCAGTGTGGGTTACCTGCTGCACTGTTAAAAGGCTGAAGGTCATGCCTCCCGGTGAAGGACGCACAGCATCAGGCACGCAAAGACTCACTCACACACTCGTCCTCTGTGGTTCATCTTAGCAGTACAGCGCTCAGCGCTCCTGCACTCACACTAAAGAGCTGACTGCTTTATGAGCTGCATGGAGGATATCATGATGATCCCTTTCTGTTTTTGTCCAGGGATGGATTGATCAGTAAGGATGAGATGATGGCCTATTTCCTGCGTGCCAACCCGCTGCTGCAGTGTAAGATGGGTCCTGGATTTATTCACAACTTCCAAGAGATGACCTACCTGAAACCAACATTCTGTGAACACTGCGCTGGATTTGTAAGAGATGATTATATTAGGCTCATAAAGAAATACTAAATGCACTTCACATCAGCACAGTTGATAATGTATATTTATTTCTCCTGTGCAACACTTATGCAAAGATAGCAGAAGTTGTCTGAGGTGTTCAGCACTGTGAGTGTGTGCAAACAAGCACACCTAGCAGGAGCTGAGTTTACCACATCACTGAATCATGCTGACAGTGTAAAGGTTAAATCCAACCACAGTGTTTAGCGTTTCTTACTACCAAGATTTTAGATTAGTTAAGTTACATTTTATTGCCATTTTTCTCATTACAGGCCAAGTAAAAAAAAAAAAAAACGATTAAACACTACCGTTCAGAAGTTTGGGGTCAGTAACATTTAATACTTTCATTCAACAAGGAAGCATTTTTCATATGTTACAAGAATTCCACAAAAATATTAAGCTGCACAACCGTTTTCAACATTGATAATAAGATGAAATGTTTCTTGAGTAGTAAAAACTAAAACTAATTAATAACATAGCTGTTTTTACTGTATTTTTCAAATAAATGCAGCATTGGTGAGCATAAGAAAAAAGAAAAAAAAAAAAAGACTGACTCCAAACATTTGAACGGTAGTATATTCATATACAATGGATAATGTTTTTGGATTATGTCTAAATATGAAACAAATAAAATATATATAACACAAACACACAAATATAAAACAACATATTAATAATATAATGTATAAAAAGAACAAAATCTGTTGACCAAGGTGACAACTGGCCCTACACACACATAAGATTTGTACAAAATGTTGTCTTTCCTAGTAAATGCATTACGTTTCCTGTTGGCATAGTGCCGAATATTGTAGGCTGATGAACTTTAAAGTGAGTGTATACACTACAGTGAGTGTTCAGTCATAGTCACTGCTGCTCAGATTGTATTTACACAGATGGTTAGACAGGAATCCGCTGAGTTAACACACGTTCTTTTAAACAGACTTTCAGACACACACACACACACACACACACACACACACACACACACACACACACACACACACACACACACACACACACACACACACACACACACACACACACACACACACACACACACACACACACACACACACACACACACACACACACACACACACACACACACACACACACACACACACACACACACACACACACACACACACACACACACACACACACACACACACACACACACACACACACACACACACACACACACACACACACACACACACACACACACACACACACACACACACACACACACACACACACACACACACACACACACACACACACACACACACACACACACACACACACACACACACACACAAAATCACCTTCTCTTACACTGTATTGCACAGGAAGGGTGCAATGTGTGGAAGTATCCTGTTTATTACACATGGGTCTGTGTACAGAAAACCCTGAACTCAAATACAGCATAAACCTGCAGCTTCTTTCTCTAATTTATATTTACTCATATGCTTCTCTCTCTGTTTTGTCCTCTTCATGCCCTTTCTCTTCACCCCGTGGTCTATGTTTTCAGCTCTGGGGAATTATTAAACAAGGATACAAGTGCAAAGGTAAAATAAATAAATAAATAGAGCAGATCACAATAGATGTTGATGCTGATCTTGTAAATTCACTACTAGTTTCTTTTTTTTCTGTTCATTTATTTGAAATTAGTGTTTTGTTAAACATCCTGTTTCTATAAATCTGTCCCATGCATGTGTGTAAAAAAAAAAATCAATAGTCTTTTTTTTTCTTTTCTTATAGAGTTCTCATTTATATATTTAGGTAAATGTGCATTTTTGTTAAAATTTTATCTTTTTGTTTTCAGACTGTGGAGTGAACTGCCATAAACAGTGTCGTGAGTTGTTGGTTTTGGCGTGCCGACGTCTTCCTCGGTCCACATCGCTGGGCAGCGTGTCTCCTGGAGTGCTTACACACAGCTCTTTACCCAGCAGCCCCAACCGGCCCACCTGCAAAGGTGAATACTCACCATCTACTTATCTTCATAGATGAGGGTGATCTCTCTCTCTCTCTCTCTCTCTCTCTCTCTCTCTCTCTCTCTCTCTCTCTCTCTCTCTCTCTCTCTCTCTCTCTCTCTCTCTCTCTCTCTCTCTCTCTCTCTCTCTCTCTCTCTCTCTCTCTCTCTCACTCACTCACTCACTCACTCACTCACTCACTCACTCACTCACTCACTCACTCACTCACTCACTCACTCACTCACTCACTCACTCACACACAGACATACAAAAAAAAAAAAAATCATTATTATTGATAATTAGTATTTTGCTTCATTTTCAGTAAAAATAAAAATATATAAAATATGTAAACAAGATTTACTTGAGAACCAAAACTGTGTGAATGTGTAACTGCTGATTTTCAACCCGCTTTTGTCACAATATGTGACCCTGGACCATAAAACCAGTCATAAGGGTAAATTTTTCGAAATTGAGATTTATACATATATAAATAGATATAAATAAATAAGCTTTCCATTGATGTATGGTTTGTTAGGATATGACAATATCTGGCCGAGATACAACTATGAAAATCTGGAATCTGAGGGTGCAAAAATCTACATAATTGAGAAAACCGCCTTTAAGTCCAAATCAAGTCCTTAGCAATGTATACGTCTAATAATAATACATTTTTGATATATTTACAGTAGGAAATTGAAACACAAAATATCTTCATGGAACATGATCTTTACGTAATATCCTAATGATTTTTGGTATAAAAGAAAAATTGACAATTATGACCCATACAATGTATTGTTGGCTATGGCCACAAATATACCTGTGTGAACTGGTTTTGTTGTCCAGGGTCAAATATGTAAATGAAAAATGTACCTGGACCGAGAAATTCATGTTTAATTTTTGACAGCTCCAGGGCTTTTCACAGCAGTTTGAAAACAGCAGTTTCTTTCAGTTTTCCCCTCTGTTTGGCTAAAACACTTGGCGAATTTCAGACTGCATTTTTTAACCATTGAAGGGCACTTCGGGAAGAGGACGCCATTTTTAGGGGCATTCCAAAACCTTCACGAAAGGCCCTTCACACAAGTCCGTTAGTGAAGGAAACATGCGATGGTCACTTAAGGGAAGTGATTTAATCTTTTATGGTCATGTGACCCCGCAATTCAGTTTGAATCTAGATGTGGCGGGGGAGTTGGTTCTGTATAAACAGAATAATTCAAGTTGGTTTGTTTTGTTGTGATATATTACACTCATTTTTTTTTATCATGCATTAAGTTTAAAAAAGTTTCATAGGAATGTGTTTAATGCTGTTTGTGTTTAATGCTTAACTTAACACGCACACACACAAACACACACATAGAGCATATTTTAAAAACATCATTATAAATGTGCATTTATTTGTATAATATTAACAGAAATAATAAGATATTCCTGTTGTCGCTGCCTAGCTTTGTTGTTGTTAAATTCCACGTGAAGCTAATGAGGAAATGACGTGGTCTTTCATTACTCTCTTTGCCAAGTGCATTCCAAATAGCTCCATTATGACACAAGTGCCCGGCTCCCTCCAAAATCCCCACTTTAAGGGCTCGTCCCTTTGGAGTGAGTAGGGCATAGGGATGTTCCCTTCCGATTCGAATTTGCCATGTGTTCATCCAGTTTGAAATGTTGACTACAAACACTGAAGTTTTTCATATTTATGATTCTTTATACTCTTTGAATCCTTGCACCCGGTCGACACCACTATGACTAAAAGTTTGCTAAGAAGTATTTTATACTAAAGAAAGGCAGTATTTGACTCTGGTCAAGCATATCCATAGCAGACTGGTAGGACTTGCCTTGGACGGCAGCATACCAGTGCATTATGGGTGTTGAATTCCCCCCCCCCCCCCCCAGCAAAATGTAGAAAGAAAAACTTTTTTTCGTACCATGCCATGTTTTGGCAAGTAAATTGATCTTGTTTTTGGGATGTTTTAATGGAAAACAAGACAAAACATTCAGTTGATTATATTTCTGATAATTCGGAAAATATTGAACAAATATTCTCTTTGCTAACATTCTCTTGTCTTGTCATTGCACAGATGATGATGAGGTGTTTACATTCCCTGCTGTGTCGCCATCGTCAAGCTCTGACCTGGAGGGAAAGTCCATCACTCTGATGACCGGTTCAGCCCAGCGCATCTCTGTGCGGCTCCAGAGAGCCACCACCAGTCAGGCCACTCAGACAGAACCCCTTTGGCCCGAAAATGGCTGGGCTGCCGTTGCTGACAGCGGGTCGCACACCTTCCCCAAAATGAGGTACAGGCCACACCGCAAAGCGTCCAAGAACAAAGGCTTTGCTCGCTGGGAGAATGACACACAGAGTTCGGCAGGGATGAGGAACAGCAGGAATTCACAGGAGCACAGCGAAGAGTCACAGCAGAATGGACTCACAGAACAACATATGAACAAAACCAGGACCTCTGAGGTATGATTGAACAAAATCCCATTTGAATTAAGAATAAATGATCCAGTAGCTATTTAGAATACTTAAAACTTCAGTGTGCTGGTAAAACATTTCCCAAAAACATGTTCTATGAGATGACAAAGATGACTCACACTTGTTTGAGCAGGAAGACCTTGTGATTCCCACAAACCACGTTCTTGTTTCACTGCTTTTCACTCCTTGCCACTCTCAAGGCCCTTGAACATCTTGAAACTTCGCTCAGCCATTGCCATGGAAACACCAAGGTTCCGCGGTCTGTAGGCCCCTTCTCTCATCGCTCTAGAGAGTATCTTGATCAGAGGCCGCAGGGCCGAGAGCACCTCAGCACTCACACTGATAGGCCTACATATGGAGTAGTAGCACTAACCCGAGTAGGGCTCTAGGCTGTTATTTTAGGATGTGGCAGACACCTTGTTTTGGGTTAAAATGCAGAGCATATGTCTGACCCGGATTGTGTTGCCGTGTTTGTTAAATTCAGATCTTCTCTGTTTTATTTATAGAACAGGCTTAAAAAAAAAAAAGCCAGGGTCACTTGACACACAGGGATTAAACCGTTGACGCACCTGTCAGTATTACAATGCAGAATTTATTTTTCAGGTTAGCAGTTTATGAATACGCATGTTTAACTGTTTAGCATGTCGGTTTAGTTTGTAACCTTTTTAAGGTGGAAATATAAAACCCACAATACTACAATCAACATTTTTTAAGGATAATAATTAGTTTTTAATTATCTTTAATAACATTTTATGTATCAGTTATTTACAATAAAAACTAATTTATTTAAGAAAAAAAAACATCTGTGCATTCATTGAATATATTTTACATTTCTATTTAAATATATTTTTAAAATGCATTTTATTCCTGTGATGACAAAGCTGAGTTTTCAATCTTCAGAGTCTCGTGATCCTTTAGAAATCATTGTTATATGCTGATTTGTGCTCAAGAAACATTTATTATTATCAATGTTGAAAGCATGATACATTGTTTTCAGGATTCTCTGATGAATAGAAAGTTCAAAAGAACAGCATGTATTTAAAAATGAATTTTTGAAACATAAATGTTTTTTACTGTGACTTTTGATCAGTTTAATGCATTCTTGCGTAATACAAATATTACATGTTTGCGGTTACATATTCACCAGACAAATTAAATAAATTACTAAAACATTTTCATTTAATTTGTTTATTTTCTGAAGATCCATTGTATGCCAAAAGTTCTCATAGTTAAAGAAAACTCAATAATAGAATCACTAATTTATTTATTTATTATTATTATTATTAGTAGTAGTAGTATTTACATTATACATTACATAAAATGTGATTGCTGTATGTCTTTGCAGAAGTTGCTTCCATGATTCTAGGATGTTGTGGGTAGTTGCCAGGGCATTGCTATGCGGTCGCTAGGTTGTTCAGGGTGGTTACTAGGTGTTTGCTTACTTCCCCAAGCCAATGAAATCCCAAATTCATATTTAAAATTTCCCTAGCAAGTAGTTGAGCTGCACGATTCTAGATGAATTGAGAATCACAAATCTTTTTTTTTGTTTCAAACAAAGATCACGATTCTCCCACGATTCTGAACAGACAACTAAACAAAATAACATGTTATTTACTAGAGGTTCTGACAAAATGTAAATTGATGCCATCTATTTAAAGTGTTTATTGAATTTGAATGAATTATTTTGAGGGGGAAAATGAATGAATGATTCAATGACTCACTCATAAATACTTAATTACTGGATGAATCAGCATTTCTGAACGAATCTCTAAAATTAATGATTCAATGACAAATTTGATTCAATTACAGAAAACAAATTTGTCGCCACCTACTGGTGTAACGATGTAATCAATACTATCGTTATAATTTACTTTCAAAAGGTGCTCTACTTGTGATAGGTTTTATATCCAAACTATAAACTTTTATCCAATTTCTTAATAATAATAAATAACAATATTGTTTGGTTGAAAAGATGAGATCCTGCAATCTTTGAATGATTAATCGTGCAGCTCTAGCAAGAAGCACTAATTATTTTTCTCTAAACAAATGAGTCATGTGTCTTCATGATCTCCCACTGTGTGTTTTCAGATCAGCTGACTTGACCGCTCGGTGGGCCCATGCAGGACACCCTGGAGCCTGTCAGGACCACGGCCCAGAGGGCTCTCCTCTCTAGGGAGCGTGCTGAGGTGCCTCATGCCTCCAGTGGATCAGGAATAGGGCCACTATTTCTACAGCCGCAGCAACGGAGGGACGGCAAGCAACTGACTGAACTGGGGGAAGGGTTGCATCAAAGGAAAGGTCTCGGACTAAACAGAAAGTGACTGTGCTGTGCTGTCCTGTGCATCAGACTGTAGCAGACAGTAGCAGACGGGTTGTAAACCTAACTGAGAATCACTGGAAACTGATGTGATGAATGCATCAGCATGATAATATAAATGTGAGAAAGAGGATTTAAGGTATGCCGTTGATGTGGTTTCAACGCATTCTCCAAAAACACTACATGGAATGGAATGGACACAATGGATGGTTATATTCAGGTTGTCTGAAGTTGAAGGTGGAACTGGCGTGAAGGAAAGATGAAGATGAACTTGTGTATGATAGAATATTCAAACACTACATTTATGTGTTACCCTGCAACACATTATGATCAGAAGTGGAAGGTACGTTGAGTTTTAAGACCCTTTACCCCAAATATAATAAAAAAAACATCTACACTCTTTCAAAGATTGCTTTGCACCAAAAGTTGTGTCTCCTGTGCTTGAGAACTAGACTAGAGTCCATGAAGTAACATCAGTATTGCCTAGTAACATTGATAGATAATATAAGCTTGAAATGATCTTCATATATACATAGATTCAGAGACATAGATTCTGCAGATACAGGTGTGCCATCGGCCTGGTGTTTGTATGGCCTCTGTTGCTTAGTGCCAGATGAGTCCATCGAAAGTCCATCACCAAGGCAACGCAGCGTCCTTCAGCACCATATGTTGTGAAATAAGTTTGGCACAGATATTTCAGCTCAGTTAGAGCCCGAAGGCCCGACAGGCCGTATACAATTCTGTTTTGCAGACTGTGTGTGTATGAGAGAGAGAGTCAGAAACCACACAGGTGGATCAACAGATCAAATAAGACAAACAGTGATTATAGTGAGTCTTTGAGCCTATTGGATTAGATGCTCTTCTGGCGCCACAATTATAGATTTAAAAGGCCCCATACTCACCCTCATCGTTTGCGAAACCCAAACGACTTTTTCTTCTGTGGAAAACAAGGAATTTCAGTATAATGTCTGCTCTTTTTCATACAATGAAAGTGAATTATGACCATGTCTGTCAGACAACTTCAATTTCAGTTTATTTCTCTTAAAAACCTATGAAAGGCTTGACAAGATATATGGACAAGTTTTTTTTAAACAGTTGTTGGATGCTACTTGACTTTCATTGTATAAAAGAGAGCAGCTCTCAAAAGAAAAAGTGTGAGGGAGTAAATGATTACAGAATGAATGCTTCGATGCCAGTGGCTCATGATATCCCGAAACCTTCATGTGTAGTACTGTGAGCGCTTACCTGTTGCCAATGTTATTCTCCTTAGAGTATTCCAATACATTGCTACTGATTCTGCTCTCATCTGTTTACGTCTGATGATATTGAGTGCTACTCAGTGTTTGAATTGTGTCAGAGATCAGAGAGAAACTCAAAATTAAATATTTTTTGTTATATGATGTAGCACAGGCGTGTCCAAATGCAGTCCTAGAGGGCCGCTGTCCTGCAGTTTTTAGCTCCAACTTGCCTCAACTCACCTGCCTGAAAGTTTCTAGTATGCCTAGTAAGATGCCTAGTGGTTCAGGTGTTTGTTTGGTGGTGTAATTGGGGTTGGAGATCATCTCTGCAGGGGTGCCTTCCACTTCGCTTTTAGACATACACTCGCAAACGTCCCCAAGCACTCCCTCGCAGGGAATCCCATTTCAAAGCAAGTTCCAGTTTGTCAAGTGGGCGAGAGAAGTTTAGATAGGCCCTTATCCCCTTGATTTTGACAGAGGGAGTGAGTCTATTCTGATGTACACTTCAGCTCTATATCCCATAATTCAACTTGATTGTGACAGCACAGCAGTTCATGCTTAGCTGAGATTTAACCACATAATACTTGTGTTCAGTCAATACTGTCATACTATTGATATTATTTTGGTTTGTGCAATTTTATTTTTCTCCATCAGATCATATAACCTACCTATAGAATTGTATATATTTTTCCCAACAACTTATGCATATAGAATGGTGCATAAAACAAGTTCATACATAAGAAAAATTATAAATCAGCTCCATAGTGAATTCCAAGTGATCAAGGGCTTAATGCGTTTCATTTAAACCTTATGCACGAGTTCCACCAGTAGTGGGCACTCGTGCAACATAAGCAATGACGCACATCTGAGTCCACTAGACGGAGGGAAGTTAGCGAGTGAAGGGCATACAAATTTGGAGTGGAATGCAGCCCAGGACTCTGGCCCTCCAGGAGCAGGATTGGACACACCTGATGTAGCATATAAAGTGTACTACTTAAAGGGACAGTTTACCCAAAAATGAAAATTATGTCATCATTTACTCACCCTCAAGTTGTTCCAAACCTGTATGAGTTTCTTTGTTCTGCTGAACACAAAAGACGATATTTTGAAGAATGTTTGTAACAAAGCAGATAGAGCAACCATTGACTACCATAATATTTTTTTCCCCCTACTATGGTAGTCAATGGTTGCTCCATTTGCTTGGTTCAACTCATACAGGTTTGGAATAACTTGAGGGTGAGTAAATGACAGAATTTTCATTTTTGGGTGAACTATATTTTGAAAAATGCAATGAAATGCCCTTTTCCCATGCAATGAAAGTTAACAGGTAGCCTACCAAAACCAACTTCCTTCAAAATGTCAACTCATAAAACATCAAGCCTAGGCACTTGAGAATTTAATAAAAACTATAAAAAGCCTTTATCATGCCATGTAAAGGGGTGGTTCTGTGTTTTTTTTTTCTAGGCTTGGTTGTTTTTGTTTATGTGGCACAGTATAACATGTCTTAATACTTCTTTTTTTTTTAAAAACGCCGCATTTTTCTTATATTTTACCTTTATTCCACACCGCTGTCTCCACTGTCCTTTGAACGGCTCGTTTGCTTCCTGCTTCTGTGAAGCCCATCCCTCCGAAAAACGCAATGGTCTTAGATTGGTTAGATGGCCAAATGTAGTTTGTAGTTCTGCAACAGCTCTATCTCTTTCGTAATGACTGCGACGTGGCCTTGCCCACTTTGTTGCGTGTTCGCGGGGGCAGTGTTTATGTTAATAGCAAGGGTTTATGATGTCACCAACCCGGGAAGAAGCTTGTTGTAGTCCAAACCGGCCGTTTTTGTAGGCAATAAACTGCCATAACTTTAAAAGACAATATCTCCGTTTGCATTGAACTTTCAGCGCTGTAACTTTGCAGATACTGTTTATGCTCAAGCAGCAACATTACACACTAACTAAAGTTTAAAAAGTGAAATCGCATGCAACCACCCCTTTAAAAACGGGTAACAAGTAACAGCACGCATCGGTGAATATTTGGCATTCCCCATTTTATCCTTTAAAATAATGAATTTTGTCTTTTTTTTTGCCCAACTATACATTTAATGTTAACAATTTTAGCACGTCTTTCAGAGCCTTAGAGTACGGGAACCTCCTGTGGGAGATTTTTAATACACCTGTTGTCTTTTACTTATTGATAGGTGAGTATTACTGATTAAGTGTTTTAAATATCATTTGACCAAATCATTGCGCATGAGCACACGTTATTTGACTTATCAGCAGCAGCACCCGCATCAACACAATTTCTTGTGTAAACATCTTTACGTAATATAAGCTTTGTGAACTCAAGAGTTGTGCATTGAAAAACTGATAAATCTTGCGCCATCAGAAGTTATGGCCACACATGACTGCTGTAAAATGATCAACCTATTCTTTACTGCATTGACTGTAGTGATATGAATGTTTCTGGTCATGTGCCAGCCAGGTCTACTTGAGGAAAAGGTGTGCATTTATACTGTAAGGGTCTCGCTAAATTTCTGGACAGTATGTATACCAAATTTAGCAATCTAATTCAGGTTTTTTTTACCAACACTGAAATAAGGTTGTGTGTGCGCAGAGGTCATCTCAGCGTCTCAGGGTTGCCAGTGAAAATAAGCTTGCCCCATAAAACCGAATATTAAACATCAATGGACTTATACCATCTTGACTGGAATATTTGGAAAACATTTTGTTTGTCTGACAAGTTAATATATTAAAAGTATTTATAGTTTTGAAAACTGGAATTAGATTTGAACTTCATCTGCTTTAACTGGAATGAGATTAATGATTGAATACATCACATGTTCCATGACTCCTTTGTTGCACTGTTAGGATTCACTTGCTGTAAATGGGAAAACCTCAATAAACACTACCCTAGCATGGACTAATCACTCAACTATTCAAAACTTTCATTCTCTAAACAAATGTACAGTTTGTGTTTAATGCCTCCTAATGACTGGTTTTAAGATTGTGACTTTGAAATGTTTAGGATTTGCCCCATTTTGCAAGTATAAAAAAAATAGATGTCTATCACCCCCATGTGGCCACTGTATTTCTAAGCATGTCGTCACAATCACACTGCATCATGGGGAATCTGTGTAATTTCTGTAGAATCCTTGTATTTCAATTGTTTTCATCATTGTAACTGTTGACATTTACTGCCATAATAAATGACAATAATGCAAAAACTATTAAAAACCGTATCCTCTTCACTTAAAACGTGCCAATAAAAATGTTTGACACCAAGACAGTGAGCCCTTTCCTTTACGGTTTATTTAATCATTCAAAAACCTTTAAACGTTGTTTCCCAAAACAGCAGAAAGCTCAATTTATGTCAGTCAACCAATTTCAGGGTTTCCACACATCAGCAAATTAACATTCACACGTGAGCATCAAGAAATCAACTGACCTTTTTACTCACAAGTTAAACAAAACCTCATTGGGGGAGACCAAAAAGAACATTTCAAGTGCTGATCGTTGAACTAACGGATGGATATTGAGAACTAAGCAACAATTCCATAAATAAAACTAGAATAACAAAAGTTTCAAAGCTTCTCCAAGATAAGGCTTCTTCAGATTTAGAGTTGGGCAGCGTAGATCAGGCAGTAGACTCGACCGATGTCAATCATCATCAATGAGGAAGAAAGATGAAAACAAACCCAGCAACAGAAAGTTCATCCCGGGGGTTTTTTTTTGGCGACCCAACCGCGCACTTCTAAATAAGTGAAGTAGTTTGAATTGTCTGGTGGAAGCAGAACCGTTTAGACCAACCGTACACATGCAGAAGCACATTGTTCATTCAGAGGCGATCTCGGTAAAGCAGACTCCAGAGGCACCATGGGAATGATGAGATGTAATGTAATCTGCTCATTCAGAGGCCTGCGTCTCTCTCAGTCTTCCAACCTCAGAGAATTGTGGGTCCTATTTGAAGCTGTAGATCGCAGTAACCGTTTTTTTCAGCTAGTAAACTGTCTTCCCTGGCCAAATCCGGCCTGGTTATACTGGTGCCCACCTTGCTGAAAGAACTGCTCAAACTGCCCGCCTTGATTAAAATTCTGCCCTCCTCTTCCACCCCACCCTCCTCCCTGCCCACTTCCTCTTCCTCCTCCTCCCCGCCCTCTACCCCCACGACCACCCCTTCCACCTCTCTCCTGGTGTCGTCCTCCATCCTGATAGTAGCCCTCGTGTTGGAAACTCCCACCTCCGCCTTGGTAGCCTCCCCCTCCTCCTTGGTATCCTGACCCCTGCTGGCCTCCATGGTAGCCGCCGCCGCCGCCGCCGCCTCCTCCTCCTCCTCCTCCATAACTGTTTCGATATCCACCATCCTGGTAATGACCCTGGTATCCACCTCCGCCAGAGCTGTCCTGCCAGTTCCCCTGAACTTTACCCCCCCGGTGGTCTCCTCTCCCACCTCTTCCACCACCCCCTCCTCTGTCATGACCGTCGCGACCGCCCTGCTGCTGGTCATAACCACCTCGTCCACCACCTCTTCCTCCTCCACCACCGGAGTAGTACTGTCCTCCACCGCCCCCTTGTGGACCATCTTGCCGCTTCTGCCACGTAGGCATCTCCGGAGGTGGGGGTTCGATCTCATTGGGTCTCCCTCCTCGATCAGGCACACGACCCATCAGCACCTAATAAACGTGAGAATAATAAACTCACTGGTATGTACACTACTGTTCAACAGTTTGGGGTCAGTAAGAAATGAATACTTCTATTCAGCAAGAATTAATTAAATTGATCAAAAGTGACAGTAAAGACTTAATAATAATGTTCCAAAAATATTTTATTTAAAAAAAAAATGCTGTTCTTATAAACTTTCTATTCATCAAATGTATCACGGTTTCCACAAAAATAATAAGCAGCACAACTGATAATGTTTCTTGAACAGCAAATCAGCATATTAGAATGAAAATGCATTCAAAACCAACCCACCTTGTTAATGGCGCAGGCTGTTTTCTCCCTGATGTGACCACTGCTGGTTCTCAGGATCTTTGATAAATCATCTCTAGCAGCAAACAGATGAGCCACAGACACTCTGGTTTTAGCGGCCAGCACCACACGGAGAGGCTGGTACACTTTCGAAAGTTTATCAGCATGTGTCTGTACAGAATAACAAAGCAAAGTCATTTTAAATTTCACTCAAACCACATTTTTGCTCATTCTTGTAGCTTAATCAGTGTAAACTTGTTTTATGTTATACATAAAGTAAAAGGGAGATCCATGTACCTTGGCTCTTTCTGACCAACCAAAAGATTGCACGGTCACATCCAGTCGTTTCAGCAACATCTTTCTTCTGACTTCATACTCATTCACAAGTGCTTGGTTTATTGCTTCAATTTTCTCCTGGGAGGCAAGAAAGTCATTTCAATAAAAATGTAAAAGGATTAATTTAGTCATTTTAGAAGATTAAAAATTAGAGCTTACCCAATGAACAGGACCCAGTGGTTTCTTCAGTAGTGGTTCTCCTATATGAGATGGAGGGACCTTGGACAAAGCTTCCTTCAGCTGAAGGAAAATTGCATTTGATTGGAACATACTCGCTCAATGTACTAATAAGTGTACATGCATTCTTATGTGAGCATAAAATATTATTTTCTATCTTTAAAGGGATAGTTCACCCAAAAATGAAAACGCTGTCATCATTTACTCGCCCTCATGTTGTTCCAAACCTGTATGAATTTCTTTCTTCTGCTAAACACAAATGAAGATATTTTGAAGAATGTCAGTAACCAAACAGTCTTTTTCTGTGCTCAGCAGACGAAAGAAATTAATACAGGTTTGGAACAACATGAGGGTGTGTAAATGATGACAATTTTTGGGTGAACTATCGCTTTAATGTCAGGTTCATAACAGGTGTGCGTCATTCTAATGTTGATGAATCTGGATTATTCTAAATGGAAAATGTACCTAAAGTTAACAATTATTTGGCTATAAATATTAGTTAAGCCTTTGAGAGGTACGGTTCCACATATGGGATTTTTATTTCTGTGCCCCAATTAATTGCTGAAGCTTTTATCAAGGTATACGGTATTATCATGATATTGAAATAAGTTGCAAAAAAGTGGTGTCATACTATAACTTAAGGTTTAATAACTTTCTTATAACAAAAAGAACCGGACATTTAAATACAATAAACCAATACACAAAAATGTATAAAGTAAAGAAATATTTAAAACAGATTAAAGTACAAAATAATTATAAAGAACAATAGGTGACACTTTACAATAAGGTCTCACTAGTTAATGCATTAACATTAACAAAGAGCGAATAGCTACATTTTTACAGTTATTATTCTTTGATAACGTTAGTTAAAACAAAGCAACTGCTAGTTAGTGTTAGCTCAGGTCCATTAAATAATACAGTTACAACTTTTGCTTTTAAAGCGTTATTAAATGCTGAAATTTACATTTAACTAAGATTAATAAATGCTTTAGAAGTATTTGCCATTGTAAGTTTGTTAATGAATGAACATGTAATTTAGTCCAGATTAAATGGTAAATGGACTGCATTTATATAGATTAAAATAATAGTTTGAAAATGAATAGCCTTAAGTCTTTAAGTATTAAGTATTTGATTATGTGATGAGCACCGCAGTGAATACAGAAACCTGAATGGCTGTGTGTTTAGTAGCGCGAGTGTTTTGTTTACGAGGATTACCGGGGAAATGGCTGCATTTCTGCTGTTCCGTCAGCGCCCTCTGCTGTCAGAGAGTGAGTGTGCCCTTCACTCATTCCGCCATGAGCTGCTCATGCACGTTGGGTCTGTTTACATCAGTGTGCATTCCTCTTTGATGTGTTGTCCATTTTAAACGGTTGATGGGAAAAGTATTCTTAAAATGCATTCTAAAAATCTGAATAATTCGTAATAAATAATTATTCACTGTATTTTTAAGTGCCCACGATAACAATATTGTGCATGTTCATTATTGTGATATATCATATTACCACATACCGGCATATGTCTAATCACAACTATGCAGTGTTTTCAACCACATAATGTTTATTTTAGGTTCCAAACATTTAAATACACATATTATAAGTATTAGTAAAACAATACATTTAGAGTTTGTAAGATAGACACTGATGTCTTTGGAAGCAGCAATAACAATCCATTCAAATATAATTTACTGAAGTGTTTTATTCATATCAGATACACAAGTAACTATAAAGTTTACTCTATTCTTCTCCCAGGTCACTGGCCACATGTATTTCGGGAGAAACTGATGAATTCACGTGGTGTAAATCCAACTGACAGGACTCTCTGAGCTGCGGCGCAATCAAACATGGCGGTGCCCATCTCACGTTATAGATCAAGATAATTTATAAAGGTTTTTAAATTACAAAACGCACTCACTTACACGTATTTGAGAATCAGAATATCAGATTAGTTGATGACATGGCAAGCAAGTTTGTGAATATTACGCAAACCTTGTCGGCAAGTCAAAATCAGGGCTAAAATCATGCAGTGTGAACTCGGCATTAGTGACCCAATGTGTGGGCATGCATTAAATGTATAAAATAATTTAAATTACCAGTAAATAAATCTGACCTTTTTCTCAATTCCACTGAAGAACTGGAACATGGTGATGTTGGCAGGAGGTTTGGACATGCTCAGAGCCATACAGATGCCCTTCAGCTCTATGAAAACATTACTCTCCTGCACCTTCTTCTGGGGATGGTTCACCAGGATCATCCTGGACGACTCAAGCTCGGAGATCAAGAAGCCTGGAAGAACGATATGAGTACGTAAAAACATGGATGTCATTAAGATACTATAGTTTTTGTTAATATTGTGAATTAGATGGGTGTTGTTATATATATATATATATTTTTTTTTTTTATTCATTTTTATTTAAACTATTTTACTACATCAAGTCAAACTAAACTAAGTGTTGCCTTGGTAACTACCTGGAATTAAAAAATAAAAATATAGAATTAATTTACGTTAACGTTTATTTTAAGTAATTAAAGTCCCCAACAGCTCCATTTTAAAAAGCTTTATAAAGAAGCACAGGAATGAGCAGATGATTTTGTTTACATACCTAGCAGTAACAGGCAGTTGTTTACATTCAGCAGACGTTTGGTGACTTCTCCAGTGATGAGAGCAGGATATGGACAGCACAGCTCAGATAAAAGACCACTCATCTCCAGCTGAAACCCCTCAGCCTCGGTCGGACCTGTGCATGCCACACCCAAAACAACATCAGACTAATCCTAAGAATTTAGCCTTTTGTTTTGTTTTGCAGAGAGTGAAACGAAATTAAGCTTTTTGTTTTCTGGAGAGTGAAAACACAGAATTCACATTATGACTGACACTTTCTATGGTTCCATAGATCAGGGGTTCGAAACATTTTGATGCACTTCCCTAACTAGTAACATAATAATAATAATAATAATAATAATAATAATAATAATAGAGTGGTGCAGGTATGACATCAGGGGCCTATACCATGAAGCCCGTTTAGCTGGCTAGCCAGATATGTTCAAGCTTAATTTGTGCCAATCCTGGGTTATAGGTACCATTAAAGTGGTTTGGATTTTAGCAGTGTTTATCTCCATAGTAATTTACAGGCAGGTTATGTTCTGAATAAGACGTCTCAAACTGAAATTGGACCAATCAGCTGTGAGTAAAGTGACACGTCTGATGCAATAAAGTCCCCCTCCTTTTTCTACTCCAAATTAAAGGTCACTACATAGCAAATGGTTTTTAAAGACTAAAGCGTCTGGCTTTTAACAATGCTTATTTATAATAATAATTTTTAATGATTTATATATAATTTATGTAATTATTATACCCTTAATCGATTACACATGTATCGTTTTAGTTAAAGGGTCACTTCAGCGCTGGGAAGATGAATGTGTATTTAAACTGGGTCATTTATGTAGTAGAAATGTGAAATTATTTTTGAATTTGGTGCCTTCTAGACTGAGAAAAGACACAAAATGTATTTTTGTCTCATGTGGATGAAAGACAACAACTCCCAGAATGCACTTGCTTCGCTGCCCTACGAGGCCACTCCCTTCACCGCCCCCAGCGTCGTTTTTATCTTCATAATAATACAATAATTTAGTTCAGTTAAAGAATAAACACTACAATTAAAAACTGAACGTGTATTTTCAATAAAGTGTGAGTGAGCAGAACGAAAGTCACAGGACAAACACAGCAGGAGGAGCCAGATCTCTTTCAGCACGCGGCTGTCATTCTCAGCGCGTCCAGTCTGGCGCATTTTCTGAACGCATATGGAAGCTAAACTCTGATAGGAATTCATTATAAAGTTTAAACACTCACTTTGCTACGCATCGCTCCGTTATGCTGTCGAGCCGCGAGCGCATTTACATTCTGTGCGTGAGATCTCTCCCCTATGGGCGGGTTGATAACATGCGGAACAGCTCCCCTCTACTGGCTGTAGTTTTTAACCTCTGGCCCAAAATTCCTCCAATGACGCAAAATGACGATATTTGCGTCATCGGAGGAATTTTTACAGAAATAAAATGCATAATTCTATCTCAGTTTCGGGAGGGGGGGATGGGGGGGGGGGGTGGCGGCGTGAAGTTGACATCTTGGGTGAATCGGTCCTTGAACGTTTTTCTTTTTGCTTGCAAATTTCAGTGCATTTCGTTTAATATTGCATTTATTTTTTACTCTAAGCACTGTCTGATCAGTTAGGGGATCTTTTGGTTATACTTTTATTTTTTCATATTTTCGTCTCTGTGAAGTTTACGTGGATGGTTTAACTGTTAGCACGGCTCTTTCTTCGTCGTTATCTTTAATCTTTCCGGTCAGTGCCGTGTCTGTACTTTCAGAAGAACTTTTTGGACTATGACAAAGGATAAAAAACGCAAATCTAAATCGATGGATTCATCTTTAAGCCTCGGTGCTTGTGTTACGGTGGACTTCGAATCAGACTCAAGTGCACTCGTTCCACTACCTGAAACTCTGTTGAAGGAACCAATGCACAAAAGAGGCAGGGATGATGATGCTAATGGCGAGGATGACCTGCAGTCTCCTTTAGCCATGGTAATTATAACGTCTCAAGTCTGTCATTAATGAAAGAGCCGACATCCTTGATAAAGTCATTGAGGAAGTGAAAAGGTCAGTTGAATTTCTGACAGAAGAAATAAAGGATGTGAAAGGAAAAGTGGAGCGAGCTGATAAATGGGTCATAACTGCGAATCTGCGCCTTTACGGTTTACCCGAAACACCAGGAGAAAACATCAGACAGAAAGTATTGGAGATTTGTGAGGCTGTCGTCCCAACCTCTGCTGGCAAAGCTCAGGAGTTCATCGATGTGGTACACCGTTTGGGGAAAGTGAGGAGCGAGAATGCTCAGTCCTCCGGTAAAAAACCTTGAGGGATTATTCTACAATTCACAATGCGTCACCATTTACGGTTCGCAGAAGATCTGTCCCCCAAGGATCGAGAGCAGCGCAACAAATTTTGGCCACTGGTTGAGAAAGCTCTGCAACAAGGATGCCGCGCTTACTTCGTTGGTCCAAAGGCGTACATTAATGGTAAAGAACTTGTTCTACAGAATATTGAGGTCACCGAGGGAATTTGAACTTGAGTTGGTTTGCTGTTTTGGTCTGCTTTTTTCATAGCGTTTTTTGACTTAAGAATATAACTTTTGTTTTTGTTTTTGTTTTTTTTTAACCCACAAAATGCTAACTTAAAAGTCGGACATTAGAATGTACATTGTACTTTGAGGTACATTGGTCATTTTTTGTTTTTGTTTTTTTCTTGGAAGATCCCAATCTTATTTTGTTTACAAGAGGATTTGTATTAATATTTATAGGTTCTGGCTGATTAAATTTTTGATACAGTTCTGGTGTCATTGTTCAATGTTTCCAAATTTTTCTATTTGCTCAGTTAACGCAAGAGGGTTGCGTAACGATGTTAAACGTAAAGCTATTTTTTTATATGCGAAATCGCTTAATACTGATTTTTGTTTTATACAAGAGTCACATGCAAATTTTAGTGATGTTAAGTTTTGGAAATCACAGTGGGGTGATGAGTTATTTTCTTCATTTGGTTCAAATGTCTCAGCAGGTGTTTTAACTTTGAAGCACAAGTTTAGGGGTAAGATAATAGAAACAATATCTTATCCTGAAGGCCATTTTCTTTTTTTATTGGTTACTTTAAATTATCTTTTCTTTGTCCTGGGTAATGTTTATGGATTTAATTCCACAAAAAATAGCGTCAAATTATTTAATTCAATAGAAACACATTTAGAGTATTTTAAATCTAAATATCCTAATGTGTTTATTCTTTTGGGTGGAGACTTTAATCAAACTTTAAATAATAATTTGGATAGATCACCAACTAGACTGTCTGATAGTTCATCAGGCCTTTGTGGTTTGATCTCTCGATTTGGTTTAATTGACATTTGGAGAGAAAAACATCCTCATGCGTTACAGTTTACTTGGTCTAACAATTCAGGTTCACTTAGATCTATAATAGATTTTTGGTTAATATCGGACTCTTTATCCAATTTTGTCAATAGAGTTGAAATATTGCCTTCTCCTTTATCTGACCATAAATCTATTATTTTATCTTTCGATAGCCCTTCTTCCTCAAGAGCATATAATTCATATTGGAAACTTAACTCTGCTTTATTAGAGGATGCGGAAATTTGTTGATCTGTCATATCTAGGATTACTTTTTTTTTCTTAACAAAGCTCAATCTGAAGATAATTTTGGGAACTAATTGGGAGACTTAAGAACTAATTTTGGGAACTTCTAATTGGGAACTACTAAAATATAATATTAGATTACTTTTAGTCAAAGCTGGAACTCAAAAAGCTAAGCAATATAAAGCAGAGGAACTTAGTATTGGTAAAAGACTTGTATACCTCTCCTGCTCTCCTTTTGAGAATTTATCTGTTGACCAGAAATCAGAATTAGTTGAACTTCAGAATTCATTAGATAACTTGTATATTCGAAAAGCAAAGGGTGCTTTTGTTCGCTCGAGAAGGAGGTGGTTAGAGGAGGGAGAACGTAATTCCAGCTATTTTTTTAGATTAGAGAAACAGCGAAGTCATCAAAATTCTATGAGTAGTCTTAAGGTAAATAGTGTGGTTTTAAACAATTATAAAGACATTTCTAATTATTGTGAAGAGTTTTATAAAAGCCCTTTATCGTTCTATATACTCTCAACAGAATTTGGATTTATTTTTTAACTCCCTTGATATGGACCTTATACCTCAAATTAATGATATTGGAAAATGTATGTGAAGCTCCTATTCAAATTCAAGATATTTCTGAGGCCATTGACAAGTTAAAACTTAATAAATCTCCAGGAAATGATGGTTTGACCGCAGAATTTTTATAAAACATTTTCAAATCATCTTTCACCGTTTCTCTTCAATGTTTATTTAGAAAGCCTTAAAAAAAAAAAGGTATTCTCCCACCGTCTATGACTCAGGGTGTTATAAATTGAATCCCTAAACCTCAAAAAGACCACTCTCAATTGGAAAATTGGCGACCTATAAGTCTTCTAAATAATGAAATTTTAGCCATGATTTTTGCTAAAAAAAATTAAATGTGTCCTAGATGATATTATAGATGAGTGTCAATCGGGCTTTATTATAGACAGACTTATTTCAAACAATATTAGACTTGTTCTTGATATTTTGGATTATTCAGATTTGATCTCGGATGACAGTTTTCTGCTTTTTCTTGATTTTTATAAAGCTTTTGATTCCATGGAATTTCCTTTTATTCTTAAATCCTTGAATATTTTTGGTTTTGGCCTTAATTTTATTAATGCAATTCAAACTTTGTATATTAATGCCAATGCTTCAATTAAACTACAATATGGTACTACTCATAGGTTCAACATAGAGAGAGGCATTCGTCAAGGCTGCCCCATCTCGCCTTATCTTTTTCTGCTACCTATGCAACTCTTAGTAATTTGAAAGGTATCTCTGTGGCAAATCGGTCTATATTAATAAGCCAACTAGCTGATGTCACAGCTCTTTTAAAAAATAAATATCAAGTTAATTTAGCCTTAGACAAAATTAGTTTTTATTCCTCTGCTTCTGGTTTATGTCGTAATATCCATAAGTGTGAACTTTTATCTATAAAAGATTCTACTGATGTTAAAATTTGTGACATCCCAGTCAAATCTGAAGTTAAATATCTAGGTATCATTATATGTAAAGATCAGAAAAAGAGATCAAAGCTTAAATTTGAACCTCTTATTCTCTCTATTCGACGCAAATTAAGTTCTTGGTTACAGCGTGATCTGTCAATAACAGGCAGAGTGTTACTTTCTAAGGCAGATGGTTTATCTCGGGTTATTTATCCTGCAATGGTAACTGGATGTTTCTGTGGATATTTGTAGAATGGTTGGTTCGAGTTAGTGGATTTTTCTACTATTAATAATTCATTTAAAGTTAAATGGATAAAATTTTTTTAAAGAACCCCACATCCTGTTGGAATTTTATTCCAAATCATATATTTAATTCTGTTGGAGGTTTACATTTTTTATTGCGCTGCAATTTTGACATCTCTAAAATACCTTTATCTTTATCTTGCTTTCATAAACAGGCTTTAATAAGTTGGTCACATATATAATTATCACTTTTCTCCACATAGCTACTTTATTTGGAATAATACAAATATTAGATATAAAAATCTCTTTTTTTTCACAACTGGTTTGATAAAAATATATTTTTAGTTAGTCAGCTTTTAGATGATCGTGGTGTTCTTTTTACTTATGAACAATTTATGCAAGAATTTTCTTTTCCAGTCCCTCCAAGAGAATATGCCATTGTGTTTGGTACAATTCCCGATTGTATCATACCTTTAGTAAAGTCTGGCCCTAAAGGTTCTTTAGACTCTCCTCTTTTTGACAACACTAACTTATTTGTAGACCAAAATCTTTTCAATACTATGTCAAACAAAGACATTCGTTCAGTTATTAATAGATCTCAAATTTCTTTACCTGCTTATATGAGTTTTTGGAATAACATATTTAATGATATAGAATGGGAAGAGTTTTGGCTTCTTCAACATAAATTCTTCTTATCTAATAAAGTTGTTGAAGTTTCTATTAAAATTATCCATAATTGTCATCCGATAAATTATAAACTTGCTAAGTTTAACAATAGTATTTCACCCAATTGCTCTTTTTGCCTTAAGTATGAAGAGACGATTAATCACTTATTTTGGGACTGTACTTTTTGTAAAGTCTTCTGGATTGATTTTTCAAATTTTGTTAAAAAATATTTATATCCAAACTTTTGTATAACCCCAAAAATTGTTTTTTGGTTATTCTTTGAATTTCTCTTTTATAGACAGATCTTTTCTTCTTGCTGGTGTACATTTATTTAAATTCTTAATATTTTTCAATCATGTAATATTCTGTAGAAGAGAGAAATTAATCTCGGTTTCACTGATTCACAGCTTGTGATTGGCTGTTCCCTATGATGTCACAGCTAAACTCCTAAACTCCTAGAGAAAGCTGATGATCAGCATCATGGGACCAACAAAGCCTGAATAGATTGGTTTGGTTGTGTCAACTTGAAACTTATCCTGTAACCCTGAGTTTGTTAAACTACCATCATGGTACAGGCGCCTGAAGCCGTAAGACACAGGGGCCATTTACAAGACAGAAGACACCATTTTCAACTAAAAATGTGCAGGGATGTCTGGAAACACCTGATAAAGTAGATGTGTATTAAAGGCTCATTCTTTTGGGACTCTTATTATGACACCGAAGTTGCAATAATATTCCAGTGAACAGAATAGTTAGTTGAGTTGCTGCTGTCCGCTGTGTCTGTGTGATCGGTGTGAGCTGTCAGCTGTAAAGAGGTTCATTCCTGTTCGTTCATGGAGATTTCGGCTGATGTAACATTGTGATGTTAGTCACTGACCTCAAAGTAAGCTTTCAGATTATATTTCGTATTAACAGTGCTCTGAACAGCGTTATATGCGTCCGTGTTATACGTGCATGCCTAGACATGTCCTGTAGCGATTGTTCTGTTATTCAGATATGCAGTATTATTTCACATGTGATTTCCTTTTATGATAATGCAGATCAATGTTACAGTTTATTAATGATATCTTGATGAGGCAATCTTGATCTGTTAAACTGTTACAATACTGAACAGGTAATTTAAAATCATGTTTGTTTGAATGCTGATCATATGTGCCAAAGGGATGTCCATATATGGTCACTGTATGTTGTTTATGACAAATGATCGCTTATGGCTTGCATTTCCTGTAAAGATCCCTTGTTTTTCATTTGTGTAAATGGATATTTAGTAGAGAAATGTCACTGATGTTAATAAGGAATACTTAATTTCCATCATGTATCAGTGAATGCTTATTATTGTTATAATGTTATACATTATTCATTATCTTTATTGTACTTATTATTTTCCAGACTATTTACATCATTGAATGTTCATCTGTAGTCCATACCTCTACCTTCAATACACAGTGTTAAGCTGATCACCCGTCTCCTTGTTATTGGTGCTCTGACCGGCACCCAGGGGGGGTTTACTCATTCATTAGCCAATCAGAACCTTACAGTCCAAAACCCCTCTCCAACAAGATGAAAATGGTAACACTTTTTACAATAAGGTCTCATTAATTAACATGCACTAAGAATGAAAAATACTTCTACAGCATTTATTAATCTAAGTTCATTTCAACATTTACTAATACATTAAAGGGGTGGTAAACCACGATTTCGCTTTTCTAACTTTAGCTTGTGTGTAATGTTGCTGTTTGAGCATAAACAACATCTGCAAAGTTACAACATTCAAAGTTTAAAGCAAAGGGAGATATATTTGCTTTTAAAGAAATCAATTTCTAAGGACTACAGCAAACGGCCGCTAGGGACTACTAGACATTCCTCCAGGGTTGCTGACATCACCAGCCCCAATATTTTTTACATAAACCCCACCTCCGAGAATATTAAATAAGGGGGGGGTGAGGCCATTTTGTATCGCCGCGGGGAAGCGTTGTTGTGGTAGGCTAGTTAGTAGGCTGGAGTGGTGTTGCCAATGCCGACGAAACGCTGTTATTTTCATCCGGACTGCAGGTCCACTTTGTTCAGCCTTCCTAGGGACGGGGGTGCGTTGCAGTGCGTTTAACATACGTCGTCAAGCTCAGTCTAAGGCTGAATCTGCAATAGGTAAGCAGCTTGGTGTGAAGAAATCAACTGTGGGAGCAATTATTAGAAAATGTAAGACATACAAGACCACTGATAATCTCCCTTGATCTGGGGCTCCACGCGAGATCAAAATGATCACAAGAACAGTGAGCAAAAATCCCAGAACCACACGGGGGGACCTAGTGAATGACCTGCAGAGAGCTGGGACTAAAGTAACAAAGGCTATCATCAGCAACACACTACGCCGCCAGGGACTCAAACCCTGCAGTGCCAGACGTGTCCCACTGCTTAAGCCAGTACATGTCCGGGCCCGTCTGAAGTTTGCTAGAGAGCATTTGGAGGATCCAAAAGAGGACTGGGAGAATGTCATATGGTCAGATGAAACCAAAATAGAACTTTTTGGTAAAAACTCAACTTGTCGTGTTTGGAGGAGAAAGAATACTGAGTTGCATCCAAAGAACACCATACCTACTGTGAAGCATGGGGGTGGAAACGGGACCAGGATGACTGATCCGTGTAAAGGAAAGAATGAATGGGGCCATGTATCATGAGATTTTGAGTAAAAACCTCCTTATATCAGAAAGGGCATTGAAGATGAAATGTGGCTGGGTCTTTCAGCATGACAATGATCCCAAACACACCACCCGGGCAACGAAGGAGTGGCTTCGTAAGAAGCATTTCAAGGTCATTTAGTGGCCTAGCCAGTCTCCAGATCTCAACCCCATAGAAAATCTTTTGGAGGGAGTTGAAAATCCATGTTGCCCAACGACAGCCCCAAAACATCACTGCTCTAGAGGAGATCTGCATGGAGGAATGGGCCAAACTACCAGCAACAGTGTGTAAAAACCTTTGTGGAGACTTAAAGAAAACGTTTGACCTCTGTCATTGCCAACAAAGGGTATAGACCAATTTACTGTTTGTAAACATACAGGATGCGCGCACAGATAGGTTGCAGAAAACCAGTGAGAGATAGCGTGTAGGCTATAGAAAATTACATGGATACGGTACAAAATCGTTCCTATACATTATTTATAGATATATATTTATAGATATTATAGATTATTAGATGTTATTTTCAAAATGTTTCCGCATATTACTATAGTTTGTCACCCAGTGATAGGGCTGTGCGTGACAACCGCATACATCACCGGTGGTAGTAGGCCTATCATGAATGCTGTTTTACGTGAATATTATGACACGAGTGAAGCACAAACATACATGCATTTCCAAAATAAATAATAGGATCTTAATTAAATGTTACATCGCAGCCATGGAAACATTATATTCATGCCAAACGAAAGAGGTAGGCTTTGTGAGCTGAGCCAAATTTAAGCTTTGTCTGTGTTTTGCAATCTGGTCACCCGATTTTCCACGAATTTAACAATAGGCTTACTCTCATATTATTCTACTGGACATATAATCTCTTATTTATTAGTCCTTGATCTTCATTTACATCTCTCACAGGGGATTATACAAGTTTCTTCCTTGTTTGCTTTTAATTAGGAGTTTGCATAATTTACTGTGGTAAAGTAGAAAACGGTGCTGTAGGACAGATACATTTTATTTCAAACTATTTAACACAGTTTGTGCTTGTTATTAAACTTAAGGTGTCAAGTGTATGTGTAGAATAGCGCATTTCGATATTTTTAGTTTCGCTTTCTCTCGCAGCGCATTATCAAACAGCCTAAAGTTATTGACCCTGCAGAAGATAAATTCGTTGTTCACAACTTTTACTACAATTATTAATTCTGGAACATCAGGAGAAAACATGAAGATATTAGAAAAAATTATGCTCTCATATATATATATATATATATATATATATATATATATATATATATATATATATATATATATATATATATATATATATATATATATTTATTTATTTTGAAAATAAAAATATCTTAAACTTTCTTTCAAATGTTCATTATTTTCATTCAGTTTCAGCAATTTAATCAAACATTTAATAAAATGTAACTGCTTATTTGCTGAAATCATTCAACTGTTGTTATATGTATCGCCTAAAGCACGATTTAAACCACTGTGTTTCATACATTATAACACATTCCAGATCGTCTTTTGCAACCGACATGCGCAGTTGAACCTGCGTGACGTCAGTTTGACGTAGGCTGTAAATTGGTCTATATAACAAAGTATTGAGATTAACTTTTGTTATTGACCAAATACTTATTTTCCACAATACTTGCAAATAAATTCTTTAAAAATCAGACAATGATTTTCTGGATTTTTTTTCTCATTCTGCCTCTTATAGTTGAAGTGTACCCATGATGAAAATAAGATGATGAAAATAAGATAATAATTAAGTGGGAGAACTTGCACAATTGGTGGCCGACTAAATACTTTTTTGCCCCACTGTAATCCTTATTCTCAGTGAATAAAGATTACTTATTAAATTAAAAGATTGAAAAAGGATTGTACAACCACCAAATAGGTGGCGATGTGCATTAAGTAGGTTATGTAAATCCCCATTAAACAAAAGAAGGAGGAAGTAGAATGGCGCGCTTTTTATTAGCATCTGTTTCCAAGGTGAATCATCGTTTCATCGTTGAGAATGTCTTGTGTTAACCAGAAGCATACTCTGCGTTGTCTGAACTTACTCGCGGACACGTTTTTGGAACCAGCATACCTCGAGTAAGCAAGGTTTGGGTTAATCATCGGGGAGTTCAAAGTATGTGATGGTAAGTTAACCTTGCTGTCTGGTAACCCCCCTAGGAGTAACACTTTCTGGCTAGCACGTAACTCATTTCATGTTCACTTGCATTTGCGTCCTGTTGTGTAAATATAAGTTGTAATGATGTTTTGATTATATTATGAATGCGTGATCACACTCACAGTTGGTCGCATGCACATTCTCCTCTAGTTTGCAATAGAGCTTCAGCTCAGACACAAGCCAAGCACACAGTTTAGTGAACTCTGGAGATGCAGCACCACCAGTCACTGCTGTCTCAAGCGTTCCGTCCTCTAGGAGTGGCCCCTGGTATCTGCAAACACAAACACACACACACTTTTCTGAGCAGTTTATTTGACTGTTTGCATTTCAAGACAGTCCTGGGTCTTTCTGCACTTCCTCTGATATTTGGGAGAATGTGAACTAAACCAATGATGTTGCAACAGTGAAATATCTAACATCTTAGCAAAAAACTAAATGCTTCGAATTAAGAAAAGACACAATGGTTAGTTCTGGTCCTCAAATAACATACAAATAATTTGCCTATTATATCTAAAGGTCTTCATTCTTATACAAAAACCCAACCATCCATACCAGTTCTACACTGATTCTAGAACAGTTTGGGAGCTGGAAATGTGGTGACAGAGGTGTGTTCATTTAGGCAATGATGATTCAGGCTATTTATGGCACTGGAGATATTTGAGCACTGCTGACGCTGCACGGCCCAATCAAATCATTGATTATAGAACCATGCTGTCAAAAACATGAGCCAATAACCACAGCTCTGATATAATATAACAGGAAGTTATAATCACGGAGTACAAAATATTTGAAGTGAACAACTTAAAGCAGATTGAATCAGCAGCAGGTCATAATAGGGGGAGCGTTTCTGTGTTATCAGATTATTCAGAGCACCGGCGTGCAGGGGCATGCGTGCACGAGCTCAGATTTATGCCGTTAAACCAAAAATCACACCGGCTGATAAAGCGGGGGAAATTATAACGGGAGGGATAATTAACCTACCCCAGGTCCTCCAAAGAATCAAGAATATCGGTAAACTCCATGGTAAATCACTCGCTCTAGCAGCCGTAATGACTGCAATGCTAGGTTGGCATAATGGGGTCCTCCTTCATTTTGCCGACCATAAATATGCCGGATTATATTTCCAAAAGTCTATCCTAAATGTATTTTTTGGCTACACAAATTATCTTAAAAAATTATTTAAATTATGATTAATTAAATTATAAATTAATCATTCCTTTAGTTGAATAATTTATTTAATATTGCCTAAATTCCATAAACATAACTTACATGTAAATGTTGTCATTTATAAATAAGTTTGTGGTCTGTACATTTTAGAAGCTTTGAATTTTAAAAAAAGATAAACCAAACGTTTATTTAAAATCTCTAAATAATTTCGCATTTTCATTATTGTACTTTTTTAAAAATAACGTAAGTAAAACAGTTTTGAATAAAAAAAAGTGAAACAGTTTTGAACAGGCATTGGTTCAGAGTCGCGTTTGGCTCCAGTCCTGCAGGCGACGCTGTGGCTACGCTCAGATTCATGTAGACACACAGGAGCTCAAGAGTGAATGGAAAAATAAATTCGTGGTTGCTACACATGTATTGATCAGAGATTTATGTACAAAAATGTACCGAGGTCCGTCGAACCCGGACTACCACCGTGCACCGGTACCTCCTTCAGGTTTCGGACACCCCGCAGCATCCTTTGGCCCTCCGCCGTTTTGTCCTCCTTTTGGGGTTCCTCCGGGGCCTCAATACTGCGCTCCACAGCCGGGTCCTCCTCCGGTACGCCCGTATGGAACAGGGAATGAAAACTACAACAGAGAATCATTCTACGAGGTGCGTGTTTTTACTAGCAGTCATAAAACCAATCAGCATTTTCTTGCCACAGCATGTGTTTAGATCCACCTGAATGAAAAGTAAAAAAAAATAAGCAATATTAAATATCTTTGGATTCCATGCAAGTGATGCATGTTCTTTTTAAATGCTTTGTGTTGCATCTGGGTAGTTTTTTTTTATTTATTTTTTTTTTTAGCAATTTCAAGCAATGTCCTGCAGTATTACTTGTCATACTTCATTTACAACTACTTTAAGCATGCATTTACAACGTCACTAATTTGCTTGCTTGGTTGTTTGGTGACCTGCAAATATTTGAATACAACGTCATAATTTTCTTTGTTAAAAATGTTTGGATTTCAAAATCTTTCTTTCTATGTTTATATGACCGAAATCTCTGACTTTTGTAGACCTACTGAATATTCTATGAATCTTTCATATCTTTATATTAATATGGACATGTTGTCAGTATGTTGCGACCACTTTTATGAGTATTTTCATTCCTGTCTCCCTCCTGCAGAACCGACCCTTCACCAGTCACACTACTGACCAGAGTGGATCCACGATCATCAGCACTCAGCTCACACCTTCAATTCAGCGTCAGTCTTCACTAAGCTGGTCAACCCAAAGTCTAGATGAGCAAAACCAAGATGTCAGGTATGAGAAACTAGACAAAGATTCAATAGTTGTTGTGTTTAATTTAAATTGTGCCAATAACTGCATTTGGTTCTCATTGCTCGTTCCATGCATTGGATTTAAATAAAGCTGTATTATTTGACTTGCAAGAATTAGAGCAGTGTCTCCATGCATGTGTGTGTATACACTCACCTAAAGGATTATTAGGAACACCTGTTCAATTTCTCATTAATGCAATTATCTAATCAACCAATCACATGGCAGTTGCTTCAATGCATTTAGGGGTGTGGTCCTGATCAAGACAATCTCCTGAACTCCAAACTGAATGTCAGAATGGGAAAGAAAGGTGATTTAAGCAATTTTGAGCGTGGCATGGTTGTTGGTGCCAGACGGGCCGGTCTGAGTATTTCACAATCTGCTCAGTTACTGGGATTTTCACGCACAACCATTTCTAGGGTTTACAAAGAATGGTGTGAAAAGGGATAAACATCCAGTATGCGGCAGTCCTGTGGGCGAAAATGCCTTGTTGATGCTAGAGGTCAGAGGAGAATGGGCCGACTGATTCAAGCTGATAGAAGAGCAACTTTGACTGAAATAACCACTCGTTACAACCGAGGTATGCAGCAAAGCATTTGTGAAGCCACAACACGCGGATGGACTACAACAGCAGAAGACTCCACCTGGTACCACTCATCTCCACTACAAATAGGAAAAAGAGGTTACAATTTGCACAAGCTCACCAAAATTGGACAGTTGAAGACTGGAAAAATGTTGCCTGGTCTGATGAGTCTCGATTTCTGTTGATACATTCAGATGGTAGAGTCAGAATTTGGCGTAAACAGAATGAGAACACGGATCCATCATGCCTTGTTACCACTGTGCAGGCTGGTGGTGGTGGTGTAATGGTGTGGGGGATGTTTTCTTGGCACACTTTAGGCCCCTTAGCGCCAATTGGGCATCGTTTAAATGCCACGACCTACATGAGCATTGTTTCTGACCATGTCCATCCCTTTATGACCACCATGTACCCATCCTCTGATGGCTACTTCCAGCAGGATAATGCACCATGTCACAAAGCTCGAATCATTTCAAATTGGTTTCTTGAACATGACAATGAGTTCACTGTACTAAAATGGCCCCCACAGTCACCAGATCTCAACCCAATAGAGCATATTTGGGATGTGGTGGAACGGGAGCTTCGTGCCCTGGATGTGCATCCCACAAATCTCCATCAACTGCAAGATGCTATCCTATCAATATGGGCCAACATTTCTAAAGAATGCTTTCAGCACCTTGTTGAATCAATGCCACGTAGAATTAAGGCAGTTCTGAAGGCGAAAGGGGTCAAACACAGTATTAGTATGGTGTTCCTAATAATCCTTTAGGTGAGTGTATATGGTGTTAATTTGAAATAAAATCTTTTGTAAGCGTTTATTAATTTAATATGAATACAAATCTTATTGACCCCAAAATGTTGAACTGTGTGTATACAAAATGTATACGTGTGTAATATGTTGTATGTATATGTGTGTGCATTCAAATAGTTAATTAACCCTTTTTAATTAATCCATTTCATTGTTGTTTCAATGAAGGAAAAAGGCAGAGGAGTTTCTCAGAATCCTGCAGGCAAGTGACCGGATTGAGCTGGCAGCAGATAAAAGTGACACCGGTGATCGCACTGCAGACAAGCATCCCAGCCGAGCGCGAAGTCGGAGCAGAGGGAGGAGCCGTCCACGCAGTCGCAGCAGGAGTCGTGGAAGGAGCCGGGGTCGTAGTCGAGCTCGGAGTCGTGGAAAGAGTCGGGCTCGCAGCAGAACACGCAGCCATAGTCGCAGTCGAGCAAAAAGCCGCACAAGGGCTAAAAGTCGTGTAAGGAGTCGTAGCCGCAGTCACAGCCACGGGAAGAGCATAACGAGCAGTAAAAGTCAGTCACGTCTGAGCCCCAGTCAGACCAAACAGTCTTACAGAGGGACCGCTGAAGGCAATCACAGCTCTTGCAGCACCAGCAGCGGAGTAAGCTTTGGCGCTAGCGCCATGCCTGATCTGTTTCATGGACTAAGACAGATCCTACAGAACAAAGATCTAGAGAAACACCTGCCTGTAGTCAAGAATGCCCTCCTTAGAGACCAGGTACGCACCACAATTCTGTTCTGTTTTGAGTGAGAGGTCATTGAAATGTCAATGTTTTTTTTGTTGATTGTTACAGTTAAAAATGCATAAAAAATGTAATCCATAAAGACATGAATAATATAGAAGATAAAAAAAATCCTTTTGGTGGTTATATATAATTAACATTTTTAAATAATGTTTCAAGGTAAAAACATTTTTAGATTAAATTTAAACAAAATCAACTTGAGTGCAAAGAGTACATTAAGAACTTGTCACATTTCTAGATTTTTAAATGACTTTCCCTTTTCTTTGTTGTTGACATGCTTGTCATTGATGTTTGTTTTATCTTGTTGACATGGTTGTTTTAGACCATTTCAAATTCATAATTTCCATCAGAAGTAATGTGAATTCTCTTCCCTTGTGTTTATACAGAGCACTGATAACACAAGGGGAATGTTTCTGGAAAATCAGTCTGCAGTTGGAGGCTTCCAGAACCCACAGCCTGAAACCTCTGCTGAACTCTGTTATGGTTCCCTGCTTCCTCATGAGAGGGCTGGTGGAGACAGTGGCAGCGTTTCCAATATCTTATCCTGGAACGTGCCCAACCAGCTGCCTGAATCCAAGCCTGCATTCCAGAGTGTTGAAGATGAAGAGAAATTCCTGTATGGAGAGCAAGAGGAGAGATCCAAACCTCAAGCTGTGACGGTTCCTCTGGCCCAGACAAGATCCGCGAGGTCTCCGGTTCATCATCTCGGTAAAGAACAGCGAACTCACAATCTCCAGGAAGCCAAAGCACATGGCATGTCTGCTAGCGTGCAGCCCGCTGGTTTGTGCACGACGAAAGTCACTCCAGAGGAATGCGACAAGGTGAGAAACCTCCTGAGGACCATCGGCCTGAATCCAGGCATGACTGAAATCTGTAAAATGGCTGCCAGGCTAAAGGAGAAAAAGGAAGAACAAGGAGCTGCCTCGTTCCCGTTGCTCAAACCAGCCCTGGAGGCGCTGCAAGCACTGTCCAGAGGTCAGAGCCAACACGTTTTGCACTATCAATTTAATTCTTTTAATTGAGGCCCTGTCCATAGAATTTTTTTTTTTTTTTTTTTCAAAGCCCGAGCTTTTTCTATGTGGTTTGGCTGTTCGTCCACATGCAAAGACAGTACCAGGTCACTGAAGCCAAACCTTTTTGAAAACTCCTGACAGTGTGTAGATTTTCAGATTTTGGCGTGTGACGTTGGAGTGCGCGCTGTTATCTCCTTTGTTTGATGTCAGATTATGCCCCGCTATCTCCTTTATTTACATGAGGCGAGTATGTGCAATGGTGGTCGTAGCCAAAATATTGCTACTAATAACTGTGCTAACAGGGCTTATAACATGTATACAGATACAGTAACAGATAACATGCTTGTGTGGTAAAAATATATATTTTTTTTTAACAGAGAAAAAACTTAGTTGATAACAATACCCATGTACGTGTGGACTAGGCCTGACACTTTTATCCAAAATGAAACCTTGTAGTTTGATAAATTACAATTCGCTATGCAAATATTATAATTAAATAGCCGGAGTTGGAGTTTTGAATACTGAGCATTCTATGCGTCAGTAGGTTTTCAAATGCTTGAAAAAGTCTTACCAACAAGGGTTTTTCAAAAACTTTAAAGTTTGTATTAAGCTGAATTTATCTATAAAACAAAGTCTGAGTGGAATGTGTACTATAATTGGTTGGACTTGAATTAACTCATCTTTTAAGTTGCAGGATTGTGTGTTCTTGAAGTCTGTTGTGTTCTTGAAGTCTGTCAGCCATCTTAAATTATTTAAAAAAGACCTAGAAGATTTCACAACCTTGGGCTTGTAATGCATTTAACTTTTATAGTATATTTTTTCAGCATCCAAAACGGATGACAGTAGGAGTAATCGCTCTGGAAGCAGCCATTCTACTCAAGAATCCAAGCGTGAGGAGAAGGTAGTGGTAGTTTTTATTAACACTATCCCTCAGAAATATAAAAGCTCCCAAGAGTCTTAACTGTGAACTCCTCTGACTGTTGTAGAAGATGGGAGAGAAGGAACGAGAGAGACGAGAGAAACAGATTCAAAAGAAAAGGAAAGAGTACCTGGTGAAGGAACTGGAGGGTCTGATGAAACAGGAAGGTATTAAATGGTTATCATGATCCACACCATTTAAAGGGATAGTTCACCCAAAAATGAAAATTCTGTCATTTACTCACGCTCAAGTTGTTCTTAACCTATATGAGTTTCTTTCTTTTACTGAACACAAGATATTTTGAAGGATGTGGGTAACCAAACCATAGTATTTTTTTTTTCCTACTATGGAAGTCGATGGCTACCGTAAACTGTCTTGGTTATCCACATCAAAATATCTTGATCTGTGTTCAGTAGAAGACTATTATATTTTTGTTCAGTAAAAATATGTATTTAAACCATGAACCTTATTTATTATATTGTTTTTATTTAGCTTAAATTCAACTGTTTATATATATTATACTTATTTGAAGATATAATATTTTTGTTATTTGTTAAATAAAACTATTTATATGAACCTTATTATAATATTGTTTTTATTTGGGTTCAACTAATTTTTATTTATTTAAACCATTTAAGAATATTTTTTTTCTTCTTCTTTTGTTCAGTAGCACTATTTATTTATGTAAAATGATTCCTATTGAACAATTAGACTCAAAAACATGAGGTATCTTTATTGTAGGTAGTGGTGATTTGATCCCAGTGATGGGTTTCTTCTGCCAGCGCTGTGAGGAGTTCTTCGGGGATATGAACAGCGCAGAGAGACATGTAGCAAGTCACAGCCGTAGCGACAGGAACAAGGTGACATTATAAATGCCATTTACCATGGATCATAAATCTGTAATGCAGAACATTGGGGAAAAAACATCAGCCTCTTTTTCATCTTTGCAGACAACAGGTTCACAGGAGCAGCACAAGGATGCTAAGAGACACGGAGACCAGCATCACACATCATCTCACAGACGAGAGAGCCCCTCCAGAAAGGCGACATCCTCACAGGTTCACCACGAACAAAGGGAACGCAGTCCTGACAGAAAGCGCAACAGAGACGAAAGAAGCCCTCATGCTACAGACATCAAAGTCAAAAACGAGCCAGAGGGCAAAATCAGTAAGGACGAGAGTAAAGACAAATCCAAAGAGAAAAAGGAAAAAAAGGATGATGACAACGATGATGCACAATCAACAAAGAGTGAGAAGAAGAGAAAGAAGAAAGAGAAGAAACTGAAGAAAAAAGAAAAGAAGAAGAAGAAGGACAAGAAAAAAGCAGAAGCTGATAAAAATTCACCTTAAAACTTAGGGTTTTCTTCTTCTAAGAGCATCAGCTATGTCTGAGTTTTCAGCGTTTCAGCCTTGGATGTTGCAGTAGATTTCAGTCAGCTTTCTTGATGAGACTTCTGTGGTTGAAGGCCTTGGACCGCCTAAAAGTGTTTGTCAATATGTTAATGCTTCCTGTAGATGACACTCCACTTGCATTACATACAGTACAAGGGCACTTCCCTTCAGAAGAGACACTTTCGGCATGTTACATTTAAATATGAATAGCCAATTAAAACTAAGGCCAGAAATTTCTATCCAAATGTGCAGATATTCTGGTAGTAGGCTATCTCCAGCCCAACCTGGGTTTTGTCCCATATGTCATTGTCCTATGAACAGTATTCCACAAGTCATATTGCAACTGTCTTCTGAAGAATTCACATTTGGTTCTTGGTTCAAAAAATAAATGAATGTTTTTAAAGGTTGGTCAGTGTTGTTGCTGTTTGTTTTATAACCTTCAAGCTAATGCTCTAGTTGATAAATTTGTACTTTTGTTTGTTCCATTTATATTTTCTTGGTTAATTTGCTTAATGTACAGTGTTCTAAAGTGTTTTTCTTTAACACAAAAGCTTTATGTAGAATATGTAAATTTGAAATATAATTTTGTTTTGTGGCTTTAAGACCAACAATTTGCTAGTGAACTCAAAGCTGACAAATTCACTTTTAGCCGATATATCCATTTAAAACGGTCAGTTTTTCCCCCTCTGAAAAAAAAGTAGTCCAAAATATTGACGACTCTACACCATCTTTTGATCTAGAAAATATTCTCTAGAAAAAAAAACCATGCAAATAGTTAATGGCTGTGTTCTTAACTAAAAGCTTTTTTTAAATAAAAGGAATAAGAAACAAATGAGTGTCTCTCTGAAAGACTCCATGAATTTGCTTGGTCATAGCCATATGTATGCATATAGCTTCTGTTGAAGAAAGATGACCCGTTTAATCCTCTTTAATAGGCCGTTCACACAGCAAGGTTTTTAGTTGAGAGGGGAGGGAGGGAAGGTTTCGAAGTGGATTTTGTTTTTGAAGCTGAACATCTTTTAACTTGAGCACCACACTTTTATAACACTGTGTTGTCTGTGAGACTGCAAAAGATGCAAGACATGAAAAGATCTCTGTCTAGCACATTTACATGGCAAAACCTTGGGAAAGCACCACGATGGAATCCACTGCATAATTCTGTACAAAGCTAAAAGGAGAATTCACATTTTCTTTAGCAGATGTTTCATTAAATTTAATGTTTAAAAACAAGGATTTTGGAGACCACGAACCATAAACCTCATTCAAGTAGCAAATTTTAAAATACATTTTCCAATGATTTGCAAATGGCACTCCTAAAAGACATGTTGACCAAACATTTTGGTTTGCACCTTCTAGTAAACTTCTATGTAACATTACAATTTATAAGATGTTCTAAATGAACAAAAAAAAATAAAAAATCCAGACAGGAAGACAGCAGGTCTCCAATACTGAGGTTTTTACACATCTACACTAGAGCCCTCACACCAGAAATGTACATTAACACCTGTTATGTAACAAAACTGTACAACAGTGAGGAAGATTTTTAAAAAGCAAGAAAAATTATCCTTAAATTAAAAACAGACATTAAATAACTGAACAAAAAACAATCTGGAAATGTCAAGGTTCATTCATTGGAGTGTAGTAGAAGGTGCAGAAGTTGAAAGTTGATCTCTTGTTTGCTGCTGGTTGGTTAGTGTGTGTACATGTGTTATATAAGTGTGCTCAAACCTTTTATTTAAATTAATATAGCTGATTTTGTATATATATAAGTGAAGCATCAAATCTGGAGTGCTAATATATGACAGCACCTGTAGATACTGTTACCTAAACTTCTTCAATTTTGGCTCCATGTCTGTGTTTTACAGACATTGAGGATGGATAGAGTTCAATGGCTCCATGTCTGCTGTCATAGGCAAATACGTTAGCACACAAGCTGAATTCAGATAGACAGAGAGAAACAGCCGAACAAACACATTAATGACAGATTTGGTATGTGCTAATAAAAGGCTACTGCAGGTTTATGTTGACTGTGTTTAACCGCTGGTTCACTTCAACCAGAAAGGGAGTGTTCAAATCATGTGGTGCCGACCTGTGTGTGTGTGTGTGTGTATGTAAACTCTTCTGATTATTTCGTTTTCTTACAGTCACAACATTACAAAAGTAACATTGACAAAGTTGGCACATTATATGGTCACCTGACTCCCATTTCTCTTAATCTCAGGCTCATTCTTACACAAACATATGCACAAACACGCTCACAAGCGCAAGTGAAGACACATTCCCTTCCGCAGGACAGGTCCATTATGAGATTCTTCAAACAGGACAGTCAGCTCATCGGGCTGAGCTTGAGCTGTCCCTCAGACATTTGGGTCCTCCTCAGGCACACTGCAGAGGTCAAAGTGCAGAGTCTCAGAAACATCATCTCTTCCTCTGGCGGAGAGTCAGCTATTAGCTTCTTAAGGCAGGACTGTTGCTGCTGCTGCTTTTGTCGGTCTCTTTGAGTCCATCTTTCATCAGAGCGGAGAAGACCTGCAGGAAGAAGAAAGTGAGGAGGCCCACTGAAATTTCTTCAACATTGGACTCTTTTCTGTCATTCATTTTTATTTATTTTGTTGTATGAAAAAATCACATAAAAATGACGGATACTTTTAAAAAAAAAATTATGAATGATTAATAAAATCAGATGAAGGCATAGGAATGACAATGACTAAAACTATGATAATCAACATCTCAATATTTATATAAAATATATGAGCATTATAAATTGAAAGTAAATTGTCTCACGGTTGCAGCTGCATTTCCAGTCATTGCCCCCTTAAAGTTTAATTTAAAAGTGCTCCTATTAGCTATTGTAAAGGTTCCTAATTTTGTTTTGGAAAATTATCTCCTACAATAGGTTTACATGCATTCAAGGTCAAAAAACACTCAATTTTCTCACAATAGGCATTGGAGCGTTACCTCTTTTCTAGTGTGTGAAAAGGTTTGATAAAGGAAACCACTCCTTTCAGAGTGCCTGCTCTGATTGGTCAGATGGCCCAGTCTGTTGTGATTGGTCTACCACTTTAAATAAAACGGCCATTACCATATCTAAATTTTAGCCCCAGTGGCTTCCTCTGGGCTTAATATACAGTGATAGCATTGGTTTTAACAAATAAATTGCAGGCCGAGTCTTCATCCTTTAGAAGTGCAAGCAAAGTGGATTTGCTTTCACAGAGCAAAAAACACACAAACTCTTCCAGTCTCAGCCAAAACTACAGTGTTTGAGGACGGGTCAAAGTAGACGTTGTTCGCGGGCAGCCAATGAAGAACATAGGCTGGCATTAAGCAAATATGTTACAAACCTACATACGTTCATGCAGGAAGTAAGACTGGTATTACTCTTTCAGGCAGTTCAGAATCGATTCTTTCTTTTGGGAGACTTTATTTGTCGTGCACTTTGATCTTTGAAACTTTGCAGAACTTTTACATTCACAACCAGCTATATTACACACTGCATGAAAGGACACCCCCCCCCCCCCCCCCCCCAAAAAAATAAACATAATAGGGGTTATTATTTTCCCTAATAAAGTTAAAGTACACTTCAGCGTGAACAAAGTGCACACGATGTGTGAGGAATATCAAAGTAAATATCACTTTTTACTTTTCAAATGATCCAAAAAGTGTGGAAATATTATTTAACTGTGCATTTTTAAGATACATAAAATGCTAGTTGTGTAATTAGACTTATCAAAACAAAACAGGTGGCCGTTTTATTCCAAAAATGTTCATAATGTAATTTCCACCATTGTGTGTATATCTCACCTGGCTCCACCGGCGGTTGTTACTGATCATCTGTGTGTTTGCGATGCAGGAGAAGAGTGTGTGTGCAGGAGTGTTTTCAGGCAGCCGGGAAAGGAACTGTGCACTATGGATGAAATCCATCTGCAGTAGAACATCCTGGTACAGCCTCAGAATTCCCAGACCTGTCCGGAATAACGCCTCCTCTCCATCTCGGCAAAACACATCCCAAACACGACATGCCACATCCAGCGGCAATGACTTACTGTACAGAGTGAAGATCCTGAGAGCATGATAGATAAAAAAGGTAAGAGAATTCTGCTTGAAGAAGTGGTGCCTACCATACTCACATCAGTTAGTCTGGATTTTTGCAGATGAAATTGTGGAAGGAATTTAACAATTGGAGTTTCTACAAGGTTCCATTGACAATTCTTTTAACAGTTTTGAGGAAGAAATATTTGGAAAAAAGAAAGCCATTTTTACTGACTTTTTAGGGGTAACAAATGAAATGAAATAATTGGCCTTTACTCTACCGTTCCAAAGTTTGGTGTTGGAATTAAAAAAATAAATAAAATACAGTAAATAAAGCAATTTTAGGACATAAAATATATTCAAATAGAAAAGTTATTTTGAACATATAATAAAACAATTAATTCCTGTGATGGCAAAGTGGCAGTATTTCAGACATTACACATGTATTTACTCTCACTTACAATCAATAAAATGCATCCCTGAATAAAAGAAAGAAAAAACACTTTTGAACGGTTATGTAAGCAAACAAACAATTTGGTAACATATTAATCATGCATTTTTTAAAATTAAATACAGACAAATCTCACAATGTTTATCTTTAACTACTTGACTAACTTTAAGTACAACATTTGTAAGGTGTGCTAAAAAGAATAATTCATTTAGGAATATGAAAAAGAGTCAATTGTGTAGGAATGAGACTGCACAATTTGTTTCTGGTTCTTAGTTCCTAACCAGACTCAGCCACCAGATTCTAGCCTAGTGCTTCCTTTGCATGAGGTAATATGAATGAATTTCCCTTCATGTGAGAGAACATAAAAGCAGCCCTAAGGGGGCGATAAAGAGTTACTGCAGGAAAACATTACTCAATATCGCTCTCCTCTCTGATTTCAAAACAAGGACACAAAACACAGAAAGGAACGAATAAGAACAGCAGGAAGAGAGATTTTAAGAGCAGATTTACCAGTCTATGAGGTAAAAGTCAGGCGTCAAGCTGTTGTTCTGAAAGTGCTGGAATAGTTTGGGAAGGTTCTCTTCAAAAAACACCTCAAACGCTGCAAAATACTTCAACATCTTGGGAAGAAAAAGTATCAATTCAGTAAAAAGCACAACTCCAACTTAACACAAAAACACAAGTGTGTAAGATAAAAGGAATGTTCGTCAGTAGATCATGACTTTGGGAGTTCTTGGCTCTGAGTTTCACTCAAGAGTTTGTCTGGCAAATGAAATCTCTATAAATGGGTCAACAGATGGTCGGAATAAATGCTGACTGCAAACGCAGACACAACACCCCCTCTATTTTAAGAGCAAATGTGGGTGCTGTAGAAGGTCTACCACAAGTAAGTTTGATTAAGAGCTTGTGCATGTGAGTACCAGGTCATGGTCCACTCTGAAGAAGGCCATTTGGCATGGTTTGTTAAGGAGGTTGGCAAAGGCAATGAAGGCATCGGCTTCCTCCAAATTCAGAATGAGAACAGCAGCAATGAAAGACATCCCCTGAACCTAAAACATGCCACATACATGTCAAACTCTCCATGAAGGACATTCCTGAACTAGGATGTTTCATCCATATCAACTAGGAAGATACTTACATAGCCTACATCAGGTCTATAACAGGTGTATGCCCCCAACACACTGTGCAATATATCATGATATGGTCCACCCTGATGAACAGAGAGGCACAAATAAGTCATAATGGAAACAAAATAAAAATAAACAACCCCCCCCCCCCAAAAAAAGACACATGTACTTACCTTCTGGAAAATATATAGAGAGGGAAAAGTTCTGGAAATATCCAGCTTGATTAAATCCAGACTGGACTCTCTGTCTGCCAGTGACACGCCACAATCTAATCAATTAAACCAGATGGAGTCATCAATCAGACTAGGGCTGTTTGAAAGCTTAAATTCAATATTTTTCAGCCTTTTAACAAAATTCAATCTTTATGGATTTACTCTGAAATGGCTTAAAGGATGCTTTTTTAGACAGGAGCTTCTGCTAAAAGAATAAATTCAACAAAGGCAATGAATAAATGTTTTTTCCCCCATCAGAGAAACTAAATAGCCACTGTGGATTGTAATAAAGTAATATTTAGATACAAAACAGCAATATTTAACTACATACACTACGTTTAAAAAGTTTGAGGTCGGTAAGATTTTTTAAAATGCATTTGAAAGTCTCTTATGCTCACCAAGCCTGCAATTGTTTAATTAAAAAAAGGTAATATTGTGGAATAAATCTGTTTTCTATTTTAATATATTTTAAAATGTAATTTATTCCAGTGTCACACTATCCTTCAGAAATTATTGTAATGTGTTTATTTGGTGCTCAAGAAAAATTTCTTATGATCAACAGTTGTGCTGCTTAATATGCTTGGGGAAACTGATGAATAGAATCGTTGGACATCTTTTGTATCACTATAAATGTCCTTATTGTCACTTTTAATCAATTTAATGCATCCTTCCTGTATAAAAGTATTAGTTTCTTTTGGTGAAAACCAAGTTTTTAATGTTGTTTATATGTCTATATGGTGTTTTTAATATGCTAATTTTAATAAGACAATCCATGTTCAAATTCACAAGTCAACACCATTGCTGAGTACTTTCTCCTTAAAACTTTGCATTCGATTCACATCGATTTACGACGAAAGAGTAACCCTTAACCCTTGAAGCATGCGTATTGATGAACGCAGAAGCGCAGAGAATAGAGCAAAATAAAATGTAGCATCGGGGGTTACTCTTAGCGCTAGCCGACTCGCGCACCGCTAACTGCCGGAAGCTAGTTATTTTAGTCTATAAAGTTTTAAATATGGATATTTTTTCTTACACAAACGCGCCACTTCACTCAGAAGGCCTTTATTAACCCTCCGGAGCCATGTGGAGCAGTTATATGATGATAGATGCACTTTTATGGATTTAAAAAACGACCCATCAAGTCAAAGCCATTATAATGTTTGGATTAGCCAGGACTTTTTTTTTTAACATAACTCCAATTTTATTCGTCTGAAAGAAGAATATCATATACACCTAGGATGACTTGAGGGTGAGCAAAGCATGGGCTAATTTTCATTTTTCTGTGAACTAACCCTTTAACTATGCTGTGAATCAGGGGAGTCTCAAGAGAACCCATGTTATCCTGATATATTTTTCTGCTGATATGAAAAATCAGGTGCTTTTAGCAATATAGCAGGTGAATTATATATATGGTGTATATTAAGATGTTATAATGAACTCCACTGACGTTCTATGATGTTCAAATTGATTCTAAGGATGATGATTTTTAGAAGGCAGCTTGTCTGACTCTGAGATGGCGGACGGGAACATGGTTTGTGTAATATTAGCAACACATTTTTAGCTGTTGGATAATAAAGTCTTATCATATTAATTACCGTTATGTGTCCGACGTTGTAAAGAGCGATACCATTGTGCAGCGTTAATCACAGTAAAGTGGAGTGGAAGAGTGGAAGCGGGGTTAATTTGCAAAACATATTCATGGATCTGAAGCAAGGGTGTAGAGTTACATTCAAGCTATTTAAGGCAATAATCTTTTTCTTTTCACAGGAAAGAACTTTTAAATGTCATTTTGGTGATCAAAGAAGAATTTTAAGGGATACAATTATTGACTACAATATAACTTTAAATATCTTTGTCTTAATCTTGTCATACTTGCAGATCTTTTCAATTGACTTGCTGGCCCAAAAAAGGCATACAATATTCATGGTATTCGCTTAGATAACAGAAAAATGATCATGAATATGTTGTTGTAAATATTCATTGTATTGTCCAGTCCCAAGTCAGAGGAGAAAAGGCATGTTATTATTTAGTTTATGACTTCATGTTATGCAATAAAATAAATTGTTAATGGAACAAATGACAATGTGAACAAAACACTCTTATTCACCTCAATCTGGTTTCACTTTCAAGGATAAGATTATTTGGTTATGTAATTTTTTGACATAGTTTAGTTTTCAGACAGGTTAGTGAAAGGAAAAATCTTTTTCGTCCTATTTATTTGACTACACTGATACGATCGGATGAGAATGGAATTGTCCGCATGAGAACATCACTGTTTTCTGCAGAGCTGCTTTATAGATGAACTGAACTCATTCCACAATTGATGAGCTTTACAGTTATTGAACCAAACTGAATCAATACAGTCTTTTTAGAGTCGCTTTACAGCCAAAATGAATTCAGTTTGCATCATTGAATCATTATTTTTCTGTAAAGCTGCTTTAAAACAATCTGTATTGAATAGAGCGCTATATAAATAAAGGTGACTTGACATGATAGTGTCAACAAACACAGACCTTCATTGTCATTAACTGAACTCATCTCATTGAAGCTCCGCCACTTCTCTTTGGCTCTGGACAGGAAGATCTCATACAGTTCTAAAACACACAAATATAAACACACAATCACAATTGATGTGACCAAAGCAACAGCTGCTTCCTTGTCAACACAGTTCATCTGGACACAATCTGTTTGTTTGTGTCAGATTGATGTTACGCAGAGCCAGACGGCCACAGATGATCAGGACTAACCCAATGTGAGGAGTGCAGCAGTTGCCATAGTTACCTGGGGTGATGTTGAGCTCATTCCCGATGGCGAGGCTCCAGACTTTCCCGCGGACGCTAGGCGGGACGCCCTGCCACCAGAGGTCACGTACACGCCGTGTGTTACGCCTCCATCATGGCAACAGAGCACATCATTACAAGACAGATAAATGAATCCACTTGCTTGACAGATGTATAGATAAGACACTTACATGCTTTCCCAATTAGGCAAGACTTCTGTGTTCCAGATCACCATGGCATTGGCGATGTTCTCCTCCTGTCTGTATCGCTCCTTCATTTGTCGTTTTTTCTTCTGTGCCTCTTTCATCTCTAAGTAAAATAAGAGAAAGTGTTTGTCTGCCTGTGAATAGGTAGCAAGTAGCAACAGCAATGCAACAATTTGTCTTTGTGTGAAGTGCTAAAATACAACACTTCACACACTAACCAAGTGTCAAACACACTTACTATTGCAAACACAATCTAATGAGCATCTGGACAAAGACACACATGTCACTCACCCCTTCTCTTGGCCCCTGCAACCATCTCACTGTATTCCTGCCGGTGTCTCTGAGATTCCTCTTCTGATTTAGCTGGCAGGTTTCTAAAAAAAATACAAATAGTCCTTGAAGCTGCATAAACATAAGTACCCTCCACCCAAATATACATGACCATTCAAACATTTGGTCTCTTATGTTCACCAAGCACATAAATACAGTAAAAAAAAAAAAAAAAAAAAATTTTTTTTTGCTCAAGAAACAAATTATTATTAATGTTGAAAACAGTGCTGCCTAAAATGTTTGTGGAAATCAAGATACATCTTTTTAAAAATTCTTTGATGAATAGAAAGTTCAAAAGAACAGCATTTTAAATGCAAAACAATATTTTTTTTTATCAATTGAATGCATCCTTACTGAGCTTTTGTGCGTGAGTGTATATATACACATATCATGTATACATGTATGTATGTATAGCTTTCTATTGTTAAAGCTGCGTAAAGTGTGTAATTTCTGTGCCACTACCATCACCAAGCGGAATAAAAAAAAATTATGATTTGTAATAATAATAATAATAATAATAATAATAATGAGTTTTTCGAACACTTCCTGTCTGCCATTAGTAGGGCAAATCGATCGCCATACCCTAAGCTGAACCAATGTTGCTGTTATATATGAAAGGATTTTTAACAACAACAAAAAAAACCCACACATACTTCAGCGCCAACATAATCACAAACCAGATTTGCTGCAACTAAAAACAGGAGACAAGGGACGATCTCTGCTGTACACATAAAAACTGACCATCTGTTATAAATAGTTGGAACACTTTCAAGATTTCAGAAAGAATTTGTTCATGTTTTCACTGGTATAATTCCAGTATGTCAATTGTTTTTGGGTTTTAAATTTAGGCCGAATCCTTTTTCAGGTCAAAGGAATGATTTAAAGACCAAAACAGACATGGTTTATGAGGAAAGTGTATGATCATTCAAAGAATTCGGTTCCCCAAATCCTGAATATGTAGGTATATCTTTGCTTCAGAAAATTATTTCCTCTCATTAAGTATGTTATCTGAAATGCAAAGTAACTACATTCCAGCTAATTTCAGTTCACAAGCTCCCAAGGTACAACCAGATGAAAAGCAATTCTTACCTCAGGTGTGAATTCTGCCAGGTTACGGCTAAATGAATCTCACACTAACTATATAGAAAGTCAATGTTATACACACAGCACATACTATTCTACTACATACTGTAAGAATTTTGTAATTAAAAAAACTGCCCTTCAGACTTTTATATGCACACATTTGGTGTGACGGGTTGTGTTTCGCAAGCAATGGCCAGGGAATTTGGGTAAATATTTGATTAAATGGAAGCTTGAAGCCCTTGAAGCAGTGCATTATGGAAGCTGTAGTTCACGTTTCAGACTTACGCAGGTCTGTCTTCCAAAATGAGAGCGGTGGTGGACAAAGGCTCAAACTCCAGATTCTTGCGTCTCATTGGCTGAGGGTGAGGGTGAGGGGCTGGTCCTGTGGCAGGTCCCGCCCTGGACTCATACTCCTTAAAATAAAATAAAAAAGGCAAGAAGAGCAGTCATTATGAGATTATAGCAGATCTGTGTCTACAATTTCTCAGCTGCCACATGCATCCGGAGGAGACATGAAGGGAAGAAGAATTCCGTCACAAGATTCCCACATGCTATGAGTGAAGGGCCCAAAGGCAATGGCCTTAATGTTAAAACCATATTATAACTGAACCATGTGCATTTATTAGTCAGTGTGTGACACAGTTTTCTGCCTAAGTAGGCAACAGCTGACCAGCATGACTCCAATTCAAGGTCAACCAGAGAATCAATACATTTACATACGCAGTTATAATCGAGGTTATAATCGAGTTATAATCAAGGTAGGTTGTCATAGTCAAGCTACTGTTTGAGTATACATAACACTACACATAATTGAATATTTGAAGTAGAGCCCGACCGATATATCGGCGGGCCGATATTAGGCATTTTCCAAACTATCTGTATCTGCATTTATGATGGCCGATAAATGAATATTTAAAAAATAATAATAAAAAAAAACGGACGAAACACCGCTCAACCACATTATGTGGCGAGCTAAAGAGTGTTCAGCACCATAGGAAATATTTATGAGGATAGACGAAGCTCTTTGAAAGGAGCGAATGCAGAAAAACTTTGTTTCTTGTATTACAACCTGCCTCTGCTGGACTGAAACTATTAAGGACAGGAGCTATATATATAGGATAATGAGATTTTTAAAATCACCAAATATTTGTATCGGTATCGGCCTTAAAGGTCCCGTTCTTCGTGTTTTTTTGAAGCTTTGATTGTGTTTACAGTGTGCAATATAACGTGTTCATGTTTTGCGTGTAAAAAAAAACAGTATTTTTAACACAATGTACTTATCTGTATACCGCTGTTTTCACTGTCCTAAAAACGGCTGATGAGTTCCTTGTTCTATGAAGTCCCTCCTTCAGAAATACGTAACGAGTTCTGATTGTGCCAGCGGTTCCCGTGTTGTGATTCGACAGCAGCTTAGCAAACGTGGCACGGTTCCTGTGTTGTGATTCGACAGCAGCTTAGCACACGTTGCAAGGAAAGGTCACGCCTCTTAACGGGAGATATATGCGCATAATGATCTCTACAGCATCCCTGAGAAAGCCAAACAAAGGTGATTTGACTCCGGGATGAAAATAACAGCGTCTCGACGACATGGCGACAAACACAGTCAAACGCAACAATTCCTTTTCTCCACGCGACACTTCCTCTTCTCCACGCAACACTTCCTCTTCTCCACGTGGGACAGCAACAAGACCACGTCCCTTTTTTCGCGTATTCTTGTGGGCGGAGGTTAGTCTGTTCTACTGACGTAATTAATGAAGGAAGTACCAGGATGTAGTCCAAGCCGGCCGTTCGCTGTAGGCTTTGAAAGGGAACTTCTGTTAAATAAAATATCTCGCTTGGCACTGAACTTTGAGCTTTATAATTTTACAGGTATTATTTATGCTCTAACAGCAACATTACACACTAACTAAAGTTTGAACAATGGAATCACGAAGAACGGGACCTTTAAAAATCCTTTATCGGTTGAGCTCTAATTTGAAGTAATAAAATATACTAAAAACGACTTTCAGAGCAATTGCACAACACCGAGGTCAATTGTAGTTTGATTAACGTGTATAAATAATGGAATGAAGCCATACTACAAAAACATTTGCTCAGGCTTTGCAAAAAAAAAAAAAAGGCACTGATTTAAAAAAGTTAAAAGCTATAGCAATATAGACAAGTTCAGTGCAGTACACAATTCTGATAGCATAAAATGTTTAGCTCTTATATGTACTTTTGAAACAATTAAGTACCAACATTCATTTGAGGAGACTGAAAGGATCAGAAATAAAAGATAGGATTTTTAAGATTTGTAAGAGACAAGCCTCAGTGTGCGAGTTTAAATGGAGGTACAGAGAGACACCTGCAGAGTGCAGAGGATGAATTGAACGCAAATCCAGAGTTGAACAACACAGGCTCAGTCATCACTTACTGAAGGGGAAGAGTAAAGACAGCTGCGCACACGCGCACACACGCGCACACACACACACGCGCACACACGCACAAAGCCCAGGCCTGCCCCATACACACTTGTCTCTTCTGGCTGACCCACAAAATTACGCACAGTTTCCAGCAGCAATTTCAATCCCTTGATATTTCACAGACACTGTCTTTCTCTGTTTCTCTTCCTATTCATCCTTCCTCTTTTACATTTTCTCTCTTCTGCTAATACCCCTGTCCCTTGCTACCTTTTCTCTAAACAAATATGATTATTAACTTCAGCATTTCTAGTAACAGAAACAGATATACTTATTTATTCATATATACAAGTATTAATTTCCTACAGAAAAGATAAAGAAAATTATATATAATTGTATATATACACTCACCTAAAGGATTATTAAGAACACCATACTAATACTGTATTTGACCCCCTTTCGCCTTCAGAACTGCCTTAATTCTACGTGGCATAGATTCAACAAGGTGCTGAAAGCATTCTTTAGAAATGTTGGCCCATATTGATAGGATAGCATCTTGCAGTTGATGGAGATTTGTGGGATGCACATCCAGGGCACAAAGCTCCCGTTCCACCACATCCCAAAGATGCTCTATTGGGTTGAGATCTGGTGACTGTGGGGGCCATTTTAGTACAGTGAACTCATTGTCATGTTCAAGAAACCAATTTGAAATGATTCGAGCTTTGTGACATGGTGCATTATCCTGCTGGAAGTAGCCATCAGAGGATGGGTACATGGTGGTCATAAAGGGATGGACATGGTCAGAAACAATGCTCAGGTAGGCCGTGGCATATAAACGATGCCCAATTGGCACTAAGGGGCCTAAAGTGTGCCAAGAAAACATCCCCCACATTTTCCCTTTTCACCCCATTCTTTGTAAACCCTAGAAATGGTTGTGCGTGAAAATCCCAGTAACTGAGCAGATTGTGAAATACTCAGACCGGCCCGTCTGGCACCAACAACCATGCCACGCTCAAAATTGCTTAAATCACCTTTCTTTCCCATTCTGGCATTCAGTTTGGAGTTCAGGAGATTGTCTTGACCAGGACCACACCCCTAAATGCATTGAAGCAACTGCCATGTGATTGGTTGATTCGATAACTGCATTACTGAGAAATTGAACAGGTGTTCCTAATAATCCTTTAGGTGAGTATATATTATATATATATTATATATATATATATATATATATACACACAGTGAGGAAAATAAGTATTTGAACAACCTGCTATTTTGCAAGTTCTCTCACTTAGAAATCATGGAGGGGTCTGAAATTGTCATCGTAGGTGCATGTTCACGGTGAGAGACATAATCTAAAAAAAAAATCCAGAAATCACAATGTATGATTTTTTAAACTATTTATTTGTATGATACAGCTGCAAATAAGTATTTGAACACCTGAGAAAATCAATGTTAATATTTGGTACAGTAGCCTTTGTTTGCAATTACAGAGGTCAAATGTTTCCTGTAGTTTTTCACCAGGTTTGCACACACTGCAGGAGGGATTTTGGCCCACTCCTCCACACAGATCTTCTCTAGATCAGTCAGGTTTCTGGCCTGTCGCTGAGAAACACGGAGTTTGAGCTCCCTCCAAAGATTCTCTATTGGGTTTAGGTCTGGAGACTGGCTAGGCCACGCCAGAACCTTGATATGCTTCTTACTGAGCCACTCCTTGGTTATCCTGGCTGTGTGCTTCGGGTTATTGTCATGTTGGAAGACCCAGCCTTGACCCATCTTCAATGCTCTAACTGAGGGAAGGAGGTTTTTCCCCAAAATCTCGCAATACATGGCCCCGGTCATCCTCTCCTTAATACAGTGCAGTCGCCCTGCCCCATGTGCAGAAAAACAACCCCAAAGCATGATGCTACCACCCCCATGCTTCACAGTAGGGATGGTGTTCTTGGGATGGTACTCATCATTCTTCTTCCTCCAAACATGTTTGGTGGAATTATGACTAAAAAGTTCTATTTTGGTCTCATCTGACCACATGACTTTCTCCCATGACTCCTCTGGATCATCCAAATGGTCATTGGCAAACTTAAGACGGGCCTTGACATGTGCTGGTTTAAGCAGGGGAACCTTCCGTGCCATGCATGATTTCAAACCATGACGTCCTAGTGCATGACCAACAGTTACCTTGGAAACGGTGGTCCCAGCTCTTTTCAGGTCATTGAACAGCTCCTCCCGTGTAGTTCTGGGCTGATTTCTCACCTTTCTTAGGATCATTGAGACCCCACGAGGTGAGATCTTGCATGGAGCCCCAGTCCAAGGGAGATTGACAGTCATGTTTAGCTTCTTCCATTTTCTAATGATTGCTCCAACAGTGGACCTTTTTTCACCAAGCTTCTTGGCAATTTCCCCGTAGCCCTTTCCAGCCTTGTGGAGGTGTACAATTTTGTCTCTAGTGTCTTTGGACAGCTCTTTGGTCTTGGCCATTTTAGTAGTTGGATTCTTACTGATTGTATGGGGTGGACAGGTGTCTTTATGCAGCTAACGACCTCAAACAGGTGCATCTAATTTAGGATAATAAATGGAGTGGAGGTGGACATTTTAAAGGCAGACTAACAGGTCTTTGAGGGTCAGAATTCTAGCTGATAGACAGGTGTTCAAATACTTATTTGCAGCTGTATCATACAAATAAATAGTTTAAAAATCATATATTGTGATTTCTGGATTTTTTTTATTTAGATTATGTCTCTCACAGTGGACATGCACCTACGATGACAATTTCAGACCCCTCCATGATTTCCAAGTGGGAGAACTTGCAAAATAGCAGGGTGTTCAAATACTTATTTTCCTCACTGTATATAGAAATAACTTGGGGTCAGTAAGATTTTTTTTCTAAAGGAAATGAATACTTTTACTGAGCAAGGATGCAATACAGTAAAGTGACAGTAAATACTTTACAAAATGTATTATTTTAAATACTGTTGTATTAACTTTCTATTTCAAGTATACATTTACTTTTCTAATCAGCATATTAGAATGATTTCTGAAGAATCACCGAAGACTGGAGTAATAATTGTATTTTCAGCAGCCTTGCTACCACAGCAATAAATTATGTTAAAATAGATTTAACAATTAGAAAACTGTTATTTTAAAATTGTAATATTTCACAATATTGCTTTTTTTATTGCTGTATTTTCATCAAATAAAATCTAATTTCTCACATAAAATGCTAAAAGTGAATTTAGGCATCATTACATTATAATGTTAATTATCATGTAAATGATATACATTTTAATAAATATTACCAAAATGGTGAAATATTGACTGATACCATTACCAACATTTTTTTTTAAAAGAAAAAAAAAATGGGGGGAATACCATTCATTTAAACCGCCTCTCTTACCTGCTGGATGCTTCCAGTGTCTTTCGGAAGGTCGTCCCACAGTGGAATTTTCCCAAACAACTTCCATCCTGGAGCACTTTGGGATGCTGCGGTCCTTGACTCCTTGGGCTTCCAGGAAAATAAACTCCTTTGACAGACAGGACCAAAAGAGTGAATATATTGAAAACATAAGTTTGTCATAAGATCTCAGAGAGAGATCCCCAAAGAGTCTTCATAGTCAAAATATGACAAACATTCATATTCAAACTCATTAAATTCAGACTATGGCTACAGGGAATTAAGATCTTGAACAGCTCAGCAGAGCAGGTCTCAGGGTTTAATGCGGTTAATACAGGGATTTCAATGCGCTCACGGTGATGCAGAAGCACCAGCATCCTGCAAATAAAGCCTTGAGTCACAGTCACAGGTGCCCTTTACATAAACACACAGATATGAGCAGGCCCTGCTGTGGGGATGAGCTCATTAAATCTTTGAGCATGCCATCCGATGGGACAATCAATCTAATGCCGTCTTAATTACATAATAAAGCCGTTGAGGCAGGTCAATACTGTCCTGAGAGAAACGGATAGGATAAAAAACACAATAGAGGGAGACAGACAAAGAGAAAGTGTGACAAAGGATGATATGGTATGTTACAGTGGGAAAGGAGAAGTTTGTTCCTCCAAAATAGGGAACTGAAGACACAGTGTAAGCAGAAACAAGGTCAAGGCAGCAGAACACCATGAAGCCCAACTCATAAAAGCTGACATTAAAATTCCTCAGTATACGTGTGTGTGGGTGAATGTGTTTTTTTTTTTCCAGACTAAAGGCAAAGTCTATGAAGTTCTTTGTAGAGAACAAAGCTCCCAGGAAGAGGACTCTGGGGCACTTTCAACCTAAACATAATGGAAATGGAGCAGATGCAAATCTAATATGCAGGTCGATGTCCTTCGATTCGGTTCTGATGCAGAATTTTTACTAAGACCAAGATGACAAAATGTTATTTTAAATTGGATCTGATGATCATTTAAAAACATAATACAAGAAGTGTGTTTAAAGTAAACAGCACACCTCAGACCTTCAGTGATGAAGCATGATGTCAATGAAGAGAGAAACCATAAGTGAGTGGTAGTCAAAGCCTGTCACTCATTACCTGATCATGAGTGCAACAGTGTGACTCCTGCTCTGAAGCCATACAGAGCTTCCTCACAGACAGTTCAACACTTCAAATAAAGTATGTAAAAAATATTTGTGTAAAGAAGCATCAATGCGGAGTAGACAATTTTATCACTATGGATTTTGTGTGTGTGTATATAAATAAAATGCAGAAAAACTCAAATCTGTAGCCTCTAGTTTCAGCCAATACAAATCAATACATTATAATGTAGAGTGTGAAATATAGCTAGTAGTAAAATGATACAATTAACTATTTTAAATTATATTTTTGACAATATAGTGCCATCACTCAATTTGCACTAGATTTAATAGAAGTTATTTAAAATCTAAAAATAGCTGAAAACATCCTATATCAGACAATAAATAGACTACTGTTCAAACCATTTGTGGTGATTTTATTTTAAAGAAATTAATATTAGCAAGGATACATTAAAATGATCAAAAGTAACGGTAATGGCAAGTTGCAAAAAGATTTCCATATCAAATAAATGCTGTTCTTTTGGGCTTTCTAGTTATCAAATAATCCTAAAAAAATGTATAATAGATTGCTTTGCACAAAAATATTAATGAGCACAAACTATTTTCAACATTGGTAATAATTAGAAATGTTTTTTTAACTCAAAATCAGTATATTAGAATGATTCTGAAGGATCATGTGACACTTAAGACTGGAGTAATGATGCTGAAAAGTCGCTTTGCCATCACAAATTACAAAAAGATATTAAAATAGAAAAGTTAATTCAAATTGTAATAATATTTCACAATATTACTGTTTTCCTATCATTTTGATCAAATAAATGCAACCTTGGTGAGCATAAGAAAAAAATTAAAATCTTACCAAAAACTAATTTTTGATTGTATAATATCACTAAATAAATAAAATAAAAAACACTAAAATCAACCAATAACTGATATATTTCTGTCCTGTAAATTAAATGTTTTTTTTTTAAGCTTTAAGGAAATAGAAATCTGTAACTGTTTGTAGCCATCTGAATGTGTCAGCTGTAAAAAAGACAAAAAGAGGTTTACTTCAACTCAAGAGACACTTGTTTGCACACTACTGACATCTACCTGGTCAAGAACTCAGCAATGCCGTGTCTCTTAGTGCCAAGTGTCTGGTCAGATGAGGGATCAGGGTCAGCGGCTACCCTGTCTGGAGCGCTCTGCCGCCGACCGCCAGAGCCGAGACATTCATCCACACCGCCCTCTACTCCAAAATACCCATCATCCACGGGGCTCAAAGGAGTGGCGTCACAGCTTAGGGAGACTGTGTGACCGGGGTTGGTCCGGAGGTTCTGGGGCCTGAGTGGCGGGCCCGTGTCACTGCAATCCTCCTCTGGGCTCGGGTCTGTCTCGGTGTAATCACTGGTGTTTTCTGCCAAGGGAGACAAGGACAGCTTGGCACTGAGCTCTGACAGGGAGTCCACAGGATCCGGGTCACAGGGCCGGGCCTCCTCCGAGCTCTCGGTGCTGGCTCGACTGATCCTTTCACATGACCTCCCAGTGGAGAGGACACTGTCGCTTTGATGAACAAAGACGCGGCTTTCTGGAGCAGAAAGGCCACCCATAGCTCCAAAGGGGACTTGTGACAGGGTGTCATAACTGTTCACAATCAATAACCCACCATTGCCCACTTTCACACCTCTGTCTAAAGCAGACACCTTCCTGTTCAATCCTTTTAGATGTGCATAATCCAAACACCTTAAATGAGACTGATCAATGTGTTCATGGGCAACATCTCCATTAGGCATCTTCATATCCGGCGAGCTTTTACCCACAAATGACACTGCAGACCTCAGCTGGGAATTTAAATAACCCTTGTCGGGGTTTTCCACGCACTCGTGCTCGGAAGTCCCTGTAACCCGACCCGGGCAGGACAGGGTTCCCTCCTCTCCTCCTCCATCCGGACACACCATACCCACCTCCAGCTCTTCGGGAAACCCGTTTAACACTCCGGCCCTGCATCCCACCTCAAATGAGGATATAGTCGGCAACCCAGCACTGCCCGGATGCGCGTATGCCGAACTGTAAACAGAACCCTCCCGTGCTCTTTCGGGATTAGAAACGCAAATGCGTGCTTTGTACTCATCCCGATTGTCGTTGACATCGATAGACGGTGCGAGTCCTGGCTCATCAGCATCCTCCACTCTTTCCATCTCACTGGAGGTGTCGGTGGTTCAGAAAGCCAGATGAAGCCCTGCTGCAGCGGCGGCGCCCCGGTTCGGCTGGGCTGTGTTGCAAACAAGCTCTCATCTTATGTACCCCACCGATTCTGCCAGTCCAGTACATTCATGACATTGCGCCCCCGTAGCCTTCAGCGTTAAGGATGGAGAGTAAAGCCACGATTGGCTGTTGTTTATACACATTTTGATCCACGTCCAGCGTAGTCGCTGATAGAGGCCATTTTGAATGTGGTGTCGGCGTGTCTCTCCCAAGCTAAAGGTTGGAAATGGGATTTACAGGAGTTAACGCGACATCCATCGGACAGTAGGAGCAACTGCATGACACTCTGCATTTACAATGCAGCATTCAACATATTATATGAGCCAGCATAAAAGCATAAAAACATCTCAAAGAATTACATAGGGGTGAATTCAGGGTGACTTGGATACTTCTTCTATCTATCTATCTATCTATCTATCTATCTATCTATCTATCTATCTATCTATCTATCTATCTATCTATCTATCTATCTATCTATCTGTCTATCTGTCTATCTGTCTGTCTGTCTGTCTGTCTGTCTGTCTGTCTGTCTGTCTGTAAAAAGTCAAAATGACCACAAGAGGGCGTCAATACGCCACCCTTATGGGTTTAGGGATTTATTAGTCCAAGGCTATGTAATGAACCAATAAAAACAATAAAAAAACAGGCCTATTTGTAGTTTTAAAATTTGATAAACACTTATAATGTAGGCCTAGCCATGGGATTTAAAAAAAATTGATATAAATGCCCTGGGGCCTGTTTCAATAAGGAGGTTCAACCAACTCTGAGTTTAAACTTGAACTCTGAGTTTTGGGTTTCAGAACAGCTGAATTGATCTTTGAGAAGACTGACTCAGAGTTAAGTGCGTGCACCACGACTATGAAAAGCCATGATCGATGGAGCTCCCAAATTATGATTCACCATGGCAACAGCACCCAACAAAAGTCTGGGTAAAAATAATTAAAGTTTAATTCTTAATCATTGTTATAATATCAGAGGTGAAAACTGGCAGAACGGCAAGTTATTGAACTAATATTCATTTTAATGCATCACAGGCAAAAAAAAAGAAAGAAAAAGAAGAAAAAATAATGTGATAACAGCTAAAAACTAAGTATAAAACATAATTCAGCCAACAGCAAGAAGTCAGATGCTCACAAAATGATGGGAGGACCTGCACCAGCACCACTGACAGAAAGGAGGAGATGGAGGAAGAATGAATAAATAAAAAATCAAACAGGAAAAAAAGAACTGATGCTTTTATTAAGATGACCAAATAAATTGTGAATAATATGTGTTTATTTAATACCTGTGGTGTATGGCATATATTTCAGACTACCCTTCCATCTTGTATAGCCTACTTCCATTCCATATAGTAATCTGGTTTATTTTTGGAAGGTACGATTCGAATATACATCCAACCACATTGGAAATCCTAAAGGAAATTCCAGAGGTTGCAGCAAGATATCCAGTGAACATCATTTAACCTGATTTCTACACCACTGACCTGCAATCCTGTTAAACTCCTCTTTGATGCTCTCAAGGGTTTGTGCCCAGGAAACAACACAAACATATTCAGAAAGAGCTCACGTGAGAGTGAGGCAAACTTTCCTTACCTCTCTGCATACAGCGGCCTTACTAATAATGCTCTGCATCCCTGATATTATATAGAAAACTATCATTAAAACATGGTACTGCTCAAATAAATATGCATGTGGATATAGTCAAGTCAACTTTATTTATATAGCGCTTTTAACAATGCAGATTGTTCCAAAGCAGCTTTACAGTGTTAAACAGGAAAATAATGCAGCATAATTTTATTAAGCTGTATAGTCATTTGATGTCATCTGTTTAAATGTCCATACGGTGACAGTGTGGGCTTTAGATCAATAATTAGATCAGTAATATATGGTTCATTATTATATGGTTCATTTAGTTTATTAATTAGATTTATTTCGATGTTTAGTTGAAAATTTTTTGTGTCCCCAACTGAGCACGCCAAGCCAGAGGCAACAGTGGCAAGGAAACCAAAACCCCATCAGGTGACCTAATGGAGAAAAATAAACCTTGGGAGAAACCAGGCTCAGTCAGGGTGCCAGTTCTCCTCTGGCCAATTAACAAACAGCGTATTATTATTATTATTATTCTGGCAGCTTTACAGGTCAGAGGTCATAATAGATCGGAATATTCGAAGGACCGGAGGCAACACGCTCGAGACGGGTTTATTGTGGATGACATATCGATTTAAGTATTATTTAATTGTAACATTTGAACAATCGGAGTCAACACGCTGAAGACGAGTTTACTGCGGATGACATATCGATTTAAGTATTATTTAATTGTAATATTCGAACAATCGGACTCATCACACTGGAGACAGGTTTATTAAGATGCCGTGTCGATGAGGCAGTTGCAGGGGGAGACTAATTGACACGGTCTCTGCGGACACTTCGGGGTCATGTGTTGGTCTTCTCTGGGCGCAGGTCCATCATCTGATCAGGATATGGCCCGGATCCGGCTGACTGCAGTAAACCTCGGGATAAAACAGAGAGACTATCATTAGCGTAGATGCCATTCTTCTGATGATGTAACGAGTACATCAGGTGTTATGGGAAGTGTTCCCGGTTCCGGCTGACCTAGTTAATGCAGCCTAACAATAATTTCAAAGAAAAAGTGTTTTATGTGTATGCCACAGAAAAGAGATGTGTTTTTAGTCTAGATTTAAACTGACAGAGTGTGTCTGCTTCCCGAACAATGTTAGGAAGACTGTTCCAGAGTTTAGGAGCTAAATAGGAAAAAGATTGATCGCCTGCAGTTGATTTGGATATTCTCGGTATGATCAACTGGCCAGAATTTTGAGACCGCAGTAGATGTGATGGAGTATAAGATGTTAAGAGCTCGCTCAAGTATTGGGGAGCTAAACCATTTAGTGCTTTGTAAGTAATAAGCAAGATTTTAAAATGTATGCAATGTTTAATAGGTAGCCAGTGCAATGTTGACAGAACTGGGCTAATATGGTCATACTTCCTGGTTCTAGTAAGAACTCGAGCTGCTGCGTTTTGGACCAGCTGGAGTTTATTTATTAAGCGAGCAGGGCCACCACCCAGTAGAGCATTACAATAATCTAGCCTTGAGGTCATGAACGCATGAACTAACTGTTCAGCATTTTGCATTGAGAGCATGTGCCGTAATTTAGATATATTTTTAAGATGGTAGAATGCAGTTTTACAGATGCTCGAAACGTGGCTTTCAAATGAAAGATTGGTATCAAAAAGCACACCCAGGTTCCTCACTGACGACTAGGACTTGACACCTAGCAAGCAAAAAATACTCTCCTGACAGGATGCTATTTTTGACACTTTGACGGTGTCCTCTTGATGAAAATATGTGCAGTGAATGAATGTACCTGCACTGCAAAAAAATGAATTTATTTTGTCTTGTAATTTCCAGTAAATTAGCTGGGCTAATTTAAGTGCATTTTTCTTACTGTATTTTGCAAATTATCTGCCAATAGGGTAAGAAAAAAATTGTCGGTATATGAAAAGCATTTGTGCAGCATGAATGAATTAATGAATTAAGTGTTTAAAAAGGGGGAGGAGACCGAACAAAACTCTGGGTTTACCGAAAAAAACCTGCTCCCGACCAGGTTAGGTTACCATGGTAACTGACTCTGAGTATAAGTTACCTCTCTTTCAGAAACTGGCTTGACTTACCCTGCTTTCTCGGGTTTGACATACCCCCCATTCTGAAAAGGAAAACCCAGAGTTTCCCTCATTTCAGGGTTAACATACTCAGAGATTTCTCTTAACCTCCTTTCTGAAATGGGCCCCAGTATTCCACAGCTTTTTCTTAAACAGGATTGTTTTTGTAGGTTGCTGGATTTCCCCTAAACATACTCAAGGAATGTAATGACACTATAGTTGTGCTTTGTTATTTAAATTCCATAAGAGACATTCTTGTGTAAGATTTCTTTGATGAAAAAAAAAGGATGCATTTCACACTTTGAATTCATATATTTAGAGAATGTTGGCCTTTCATGTCCCAGCATTCATAAATTCAAATCGGGTGTGTGTTTTTTTTCTGGGTATAGGCCTATATAATGAAGGCCAGATTATATGAAGATGCCAAGTTTTAGCCATTGTATTAACATTAATAAGCTAATTTCTCACAGTGTTGAAACACATTTAGGGAAGAAAGTAAATTAACCAGACTCTTCAAATGCATATAAAACAGATGAGTTGCTCACATGGGTTGCAGAAGAACAAAAACTGTGGAGAATTGCACAAGCTGTTTTTGTTTTTGTGAAATACTTTAAACGATCCTTGCCTCTCAGTGCGCAATTACAGCAGCAAAAAAATATTGCCGTATCCAGTAACATGTTTGACAGGTGAATAAAGAGGTGTTCTCCGTGAATAGACTGGGAAACTTAAGACCACAACTAAGAGATGCAGCTCGACCCATACAGCAGTTATACACACACACGCACTGTTAGAAGTGTAGCTTTTCAGGCTTAGAAACTATTGGACCTGTACTAGTTTACTGCAAATAATTTTGACCTATAGGCTGATTCAGAGAATTGGTTGAAATTAATTTACCACATTTTCATAAAATGTTTGGCAATTTAATGAAAAACAAGGCCTATATCTAAACTATCTCCAACCACCTGACTTGTCCCAAAGGTTAATGTCACTGAATCTGTCTGAGGTCATTTGGATGCTTCAACAACGCAGAACTTTGGGACTTTAATAATAAAAAACAATAGTAGTAGTAATAATAATAATAATAATAATGATAATAATAACAATACTTGAGCTGTTACCAATTGTTATTTATCCCTTGCAGTTGCCTATTTTCTGTCTGTAAAATGAGATTTCAGGTTAATTGGCAAGTCATTCGGAGGGAATGTTGGTGTGGATCACACAGACTCAGCGGTGTGGATATAAACCAATCACAAAGCGAGAACTTGTCGAGCGAGACGCACCAGCGCATGAATGTGGGTCATTCCACGGGCTCAGCACCGGGAACGGACGCAGGTTTCCCAACTTGCGCCAACATGGGACAGAGCTGGATATCGGACAGGTCATTCCTAAAAAAAAACATAAAACAAGGTAACTGGCCATTATGAAAAGTTTTGGTGAGATGCAATATTGACGGATATGTTCTTAGAGATGGAGAACGGTACAAACCACACGCAGGACCGCGCGCACGGAGCGCAGGAGCGAGAGCATGGAGACGGACAGAGCAGCGTGCGAGTTCTGCTGGGTTTCGTGCTCTTCCTCCTCATCGTCTCCACACTGCTCGGGAACACGCTCGTGTGCGCCGCCGTGGTCAAATTCAGGCACCTGCGCTCCAAAGTGACCAACTTTTTCGTTATTTCTCTGGCGGTGTCGGATCTCTTCGTGGCCGTGCTGGTGATGCCGTGGGAGGCGATATCCGCGGTGACGGGCACGTGGCTCTTCGGCCGTTTTTGCGGCATCTGGATCGCCTTTGACATCATGTGCTCTACCGCGTCCATCCTCAATCTGTGCATCATCAGCGTGGACCGCTACTGGGCCATCGCAAGCCCGTTCCGATACGAGCGCAAGATGACCCACCGGGTGGCTTTCATGATGATCGGGGTGGCTTGGACCTTGTCCATCCTCATCTCCTTCATCCCGGTTCAGCTCAACTGGCACATGGCTGTAGAAGGTGAGGAGGGCACAGCGGGTAATGGCACCGACTACAGCGACAACTGCAAAGCCAACCTAAACCGGACGTATGCAATCTCGTCTTCGCTGATAAGTTTCTACATCCCTGTGATCATCATGATCGCCACGTACACGAGGATATTCCGTATTGCGCAAACACAGATCCGCAGGATCTCCTCTTTGGAGAGGGCAGTGGAGCACGCGCAAAACCACCACCAGTCCAACGACTGTTCCAATGAGAACTCGCTGAAAACCACCTTCAAGAAAGAGACCAAAGTTTTAAAAACACTATCGATTATCATGGGGGTTTTTGTGTTCTGCTGGCTGCCGTTTTTCGTGCTCAATTGCATGGTGCCCTTCTGCCAGTGCGTGAGTGACACTACCTTTACCATCTTTGTGTGGTTCGGATGGGCCAATTCCTCCCTCAATCCCGTCATCTACGCGTTTAACGCGGACTTCAGGAAGGCGTTCTCCTCAATTTTGGGTTGCAATAAAATTTTCCCCAGCACAAACGTGGAGACGGTGAATTTCAGTAACGAGCTGGTGTCCTATCACCACGACACGACCCTTCAGAAGGAAGCGCAGCCGCTGGCCGTCCAGATGCCGAAGGAGCCGAGTCTCCCGTTCGATAAGGATTCGGTTACTTCGAATGTGTCCCGGAATCACAAAAACATGCACTTACCCAACATCGGACAGTTTGAGTGCGACGGGGAGATTTCCCTGGACACAATTACACCATTCACCTCCACGGGACTCGTGGAGTGCGAGGGAATCCCAGGTCAAATAATCACTGAATGACTCAGTGAGGTTTGGGGGGTAGCCAAGCTGGTTTATACCGATCCAAAGAAAGGCAAAACGAGCTGTTGGGGTCTTACAAAGTACAATTAATTTTACATATCTCACAGGAATGCATTTCATAAAACTTTTCGGTAACCAAAAACCCTATCGCATTTTATCCTGTCACAAAAAGACGTTTGCTCGAGCGATTGTAGGCTATTATTAAACAGTACATAGACAAACTATAGCATACTGTTGTTGTTTATCACTCCATAACAGTTTTTTTTTTACAAACATAAAAACAAACTTGTAAGATTTGGCCTCAATTGCCAAAAATATATCGTTATTTAGGTGAAAGTCCTCTAAAAGTCTGACCATATAGTACTGCGTTTAGAGGGATTGTATCCACTCTTTGTTTGACGCTGGTGGGATGATAAACTAAAATCCTACATAGTAGTACATTAAGTGTGTCACATGACCCTTATTGACCTCAGTGGCTTTACAGATCCCATTTTATCTTTATTTTAAGCGTAATTAAATAACTTAATCTGAGTAAGCACAAATGTTTTTGTTCACTTGCCATGTACATACACAGTATAATATGAATTTCAGTATAACGAATTGTATGTTATTATGTTATATATTACATGTGTTTTAATGTGAGAAATTTCAATTTCAGATGGCAACTTTTGCCGATTATGTATCGCCAATACATGTACTGCTTTTTACACAATCGTCTCAAATCTATTCTAGATTTGTCATATAGCCCACCTCCACCACAGCTCTGCAAGCTATTGGCATTCTCTCGGCTAACTTCATGAGATGCCACCTGGAATAGTCTACTAAATTGAGATCCATGCTGGAGACTCACCAGTCCATGTGCTTAATTGTATCTACAAAATTATTTCAAGCATTAGAAAGCATGAGAAACATTAATTTGGTCAAATGTCTAATCCTCTATATCATTCTAAGGTTAATGATCCACACACATGTCTTTAGATCTTAGATGGGCTGCTACACTGATCTGAAATAATAATTTTCAGAATTACAGATAATTCTGACCATAAAAGTGCATAAAACGGCTTTACATTTTCTTTCTTTCTTTTTTGTATTTATCAAGAACATTTAGTGCCGATATATTTTGAGGTCTTGTAATAATATATTTTTTACTGGTTGAATGTGATTGTTAAAAGGACAACCAGGTCATTCCTTCCAGAATGATTTATGTCTTAACTCCTCCCTGTTTCTAACCTACTTCGTGTTGGATTGCATTATGTGATGAATATGGGGTTTCTCATGGTACAATTCAGAATACCACAAACAGGAATCTGGGCATTAAGACATGTTGTATAAAAATTACATGGGGTTATTAAGTTTATTTTTATTTTTTGCAGAGTTGGTCTATTCAGCCCAGCAAGGAAACAACAAGAGTATGATAATGAAATGTATAGGCAGCTCAGAAATTACATAAATATGAACAAATAACATCAGCATATCAATAAATCAGAAAATCTATAAGGATTAATATTTATTTAGGCCATTGTCTGTCTCTTTATTATCAGTATTGTTTTATTATAGAAAAATTACATTTCAAGAAAAGGATATGTTTTGTTTATTTTATTTGTTGAGTTTTATAGCCTACACCAATCAAGCATAACATTATCCTAATATTGTGTTGGTCCCTGCCAAAACAGCCCTGACCCGTTAAAGCATGGACTCCACTAGACCCCTGAAGGTGTGCTGTGGTATTTGGCACCAAGATGTTAGCAGCAGATTCTTTAAATCATGTAAGATGCGAGGTGGGGTCTCCATGGATCAGACTTGCTTGTTCAGCACATCCCATGGATGCTTGATTGGATTGAGATGTGGGGAATTTGGAGGCCAAGTCAACACATCAAACTCGCTGTTGTGCTCCTCAAACCATTTTCTTAACCATTTTTGCTTTGTGGCAGGGCACATTATCCTGCTGAAAGAGCCGTTTCCTTGAAAAGGTGTACATGGTCTGCAACAACGCTTAGGTGGTACGTGTCAAAGTAACATCCACATGGATGTTATGGCAGGACCCAAGGTTTCCCAGCAGAACATTGCCCAAAGCATCACACTTCCTCCGCCAGCTTGACTTCTTCCCATAGTGCATCCTGGTGCCATGTGTTCCCCAGGGAAGTGACACACACACCCAGACATCCACATGATGTAAAATAAAATGTGATTCATCAAACCAGACCACCTTCTTCCAGTGCTACGTGGTCCAGTTCTGATGCTCACGTGCCCACTGTTGGTGCTTTCAGAGGTGGACAGGGGTCAGCATGGGCACCCTGACTAGTCTGTGGCTATGCAGCCCCATACGCAACAAACTGTGATGCACTGTGTATTCTGACATCTTTCTATCAGCACCACCATTAACTTCTTGAGCAATTTGAGCTATAGCATGTCTGTTTAATCGGACTACACAGGCCAGCCTTCGTCGTGATGAAGAGATAATCAGTGTTATTCACTTCACCTGTCATAATGTTATGCCTGATCGGTGTATAATAATACAGAATGATTTTTTGCATTACAGATCAAAAGGGTTAGCTGCTCACATGCACAGAGAACTACTGGAAGATATCCTTCCTCATTTTGAGCAATTTTCCAGCAACTTATTTTTTATATGTCAGAGTAAGGGAGTGAACCTGTGCAGAGATGAAGCCGTTTCTGTTGCTTTGCTTTCACTGTCACCCTGCTTTCACTCAGAAATTCTTCAGTTTTGCGAGAGTATTCAAAAGCTCTTCAAAACAAATTGAAAAGAGAGAAAAAAATATTGATAAAAAAGATACTGCTCTGAGCATCACCTGGCTCAGGAAGTGTTTCATCTTCTCAGAACAAAGCCTTTGAGTCACACTGCAACCTCAATCTGGCCTGACCCACAAAGACCCCTAAAAAACCCAAATGGCTCTACCAACTGGCCAGAAGACCCAGCTGTGAGTAGACATGACAGTGCGCTGTGAATAAAAGCAATTACAATTTATCCAGCATATAGCTTCTCATAGGCACTAAAATAATCTTAATGAAAGACTTAGTTCAAATCTTAATTAAAACGTCAGACCAACAATATACTCCAAACTAGCCTAATAGAGCTGTCTGACTGAACTATTTCATGTTGAATGTTGCTGATTTGTTAAAGAAGTTCCCAGCATGCATTACAACATGAATAAATTGTGCTGTCGCCACTATAGGATTATTGTTTTGTTGTTTGCTGACTTTAATCATGCTGTGACCCTTCTTGACTCTTCTTAAAATTATTAATTTAAAAGAAATGTTCTCCTTCAGAAACCAAATTGATGGCTATATTTAAGTGAAAAGAAAGTAAATTAAGTGTTACTAATTGATAACTTTATGTACAGAAGTTGATAAGAATTGGCTAAATGTTGCATTTAGTAAACTAACCAAGAAAGTAGAGTTATATATACATATATATCAAGGTCAAGGTCAAGGTAACATTTATTGTCTCCCTTAGGAGAAATTTGTTTTGGATGAGAGAACTGCTGCACATCAACATACACAAACATATATTGTGTGTGTGTGTGTGTGTGTGTGTGTGTGTGTGTGTGTGTGTGTGTGTGTGTGTGTGTGTGTGTGTGTGTGCGTGTGTGTGCGTGTGTGTGTGTGTGTGTGTGCGTGTGCGTGTGCGTGTGTGTGTGTGTGTGTGTGTGTGTGTGTGACAAAATGTGTATCCTGAAGTGAGAAAAATCAGACAAAACATCCCAAATTTGTTTGCATTTAAAAACAATATAAAAAATAATTTAAATGAAGTTGAAAATGCAAAAAGATGCTGATTAAGGTTAGGTCATAGTATTTATAATTAGCTGTAAAAAATCCTGGGTTAAAAACAACCTAATCACTGGGTTAAAACAACTCAATTGCTGGGTTTGTAAATTTTTAACCCAACTTGGGTTGTTTTTAACCCAGCATTTTTATATAGTATATGGAATGTCCCTATTTACATAAATGTGCTGGGCAACTGTGCCATGGTTAGATGTTAAGCCAACATTTCAAGACATTAAACATCTGCTTTGGATGCAACATTTATGAAAACGTTATAATCTTACTGAAACAAAGATTTCAGGTCTGATCTGTCATAAGTGCAACAGCAAGAACACTGTTAGAGCTTCTAATTAACTTGTACAATTTTGCTCGGACATGCAGGAACAGCAGATGAAATGAATAAGGAAAGAAAAGAGAGGAGACAGGTGAATAATAAGGAGTTAAAATGCCACGTGAATCATAGACAGACTCGTAGAGGTGGAAGGCCAGAGTAAGGAAATACAGTGCAAGAGACAGAGACAGAATCCTAATATACTTTCATTAAATGTGAATAGCTTGTCATGTTCCTTCACAAAACATGAAAATAATAGTAAATGGCACAACAATAAAGATATTGTGGCAATGGGATTTCTTTCTGCAGCTGTAGTCCCAAGCCACTCATTACAATAAAGATGTGCTTTCAAATCAAGAAAAAGTGGAAAGAAGCAGAATCTGCACAAGAAATTTCATGTGAGAGACTCTTCTGAAAATGGAGACAGAAAAGAAATCTGACGAAAGATGACGGCCCCACTCACCAAGCCAATATTTCAAAGAGCTTTTGTCAGTTCTTGAGAGAAATAATGTCACATATCAATATTTGAATGGCCTTATATAGGCAATCTATATAAAAAAAAGATGTTGCATTCTGAGGTAGTCATATGGTTGTAAAGGGGAAATCCAGGGTCACTAAAACATAACCTGATACCACTGACCTATAAAATTATGAATATATTCATGCAGCCAGTGAAGTCATGTTGAAATAGCCTCTGACACCGACAGACTTGAGTCGTGGCTCATTGACCTCAAATGTTTTGAAATCGATTTAGACCAACACAAATGTGGGAAAGGATTTCACCTTTGAATGTGACTTATGAATGAAAGATGAGTGGCAGAGCCAAACCACCCACTGTGTTTATGCTGCAAATAGAAGAGTTTGATTTGAAATTCAATATCATGCCCCATTTCAGTCAGTTTCTCTGCAAGAGGCCACTACACAGCATCTGCAGCGGATCATTAGGGCCAACAGAGAATTTAACGAGGGAGATTCTTTCCTCAAGTGAGTATGAAAAAAGAAACAAACATTGAAATAATCCACTTTTTCTAAACAGCCGTATTCCTGCTCTAGGTTGTGTAAAAAAAAAAAGCCAGCTTACATATGTGAAGACAATGACTGCAATGACCAACTGGCTCTTTTCCCTATGTTAAACGCACAACCTTGCTGTTTATTTAACTCAAAATGCACTGCGCATGAACTAACATATTTCTCAAACCACATTTTCCCAGAGAGCTTATGTATGACTGAGCAAAGTAAATTGCTATTGTCTCAAGGCATTTTTTAATCAGTTTTCAAACAAGAGACACATTCCTGATTCATGTTCTATGAATTCTGCAGTGTTTGTTGAGGGTAGTTTTTGGAGGCGTGAAATGTGCAGAATGTCTGCATAGGTGCTTCAGGAAACAGAATGATGCAGAATTGCATCAACTGTATCCATTCTCACACAGAGCAACATGTTAAGTGCCTTTGAAACACTGAAGAAAGAAATCTGCAGCAAATTATTTCTCTAAAAATTTTAATTACATAAATAGATATCTGGGAATAAAATAGAAAACTGCATTGGACAGCGATGATGAACAGATGGCAAATATGCAAAGCTAACCGCAAGTTATTTTATGACAAACAACTGATGGAAATTCAAGAATGACAGTAGTGATATATTACATTAACACTGTTTATATTATAATAATGAAAGAAAATGTGTATTTTAGTAGTAACAACATTATTTGTACACTGTAAAAATTGCAGTCAAATTTTGACTTTTGGTGGGGCAACCAATTTATATTCATGTTAAATAATATCGTTGAACACAATATAATCGTTTAATTTAGATGTTTATACCTGATGCACATTTTAGTTTTACCTGCAGGATCAGTAATTTTAGCATTAAATGCAGTTTTTTACCCCATTTAGTGGAACACGCTATAGCAGGGTACTCATTTAACCTTCTTTATAGTTAGAAGGAACTTCTTTGCCTAATGCATAAACAAGATTTATAGTTTTTTTTAAACCATATATTTCTCTTTAATCTCTTTGAAAACAAGTGCTTTCCTTGTGTCTATACCCATACAAGTATTCTATGCTAGAAAAAAAAACAAAACAACAATAACAACTCCTACACACTAAAATATGTCTTCTTCTATGAGGTGGAAAATCACATTTTTGTTTAATGCAGAAAGCATTTCAATTGCTTGAATTGATTGAACTGAACAATTGAGTAAAAAAAAAATTTTCTCTTCATTTATGAATGTGACATATGGGATGTTATACACTCACCTAAAGGATTATTAGGAACACCTGTTCAATTTCTCATTAATGCAATTATCTAATCAACCAATCACATGGCAGTTGCTTCAATGCATTTAGGGGTGTGGTCCTGGTCAAGACAATCTCCTGAACTCCAAACTGAATGTCAGAATGGGAAAGAAAGGTGATTTAAGCAATTTTGAGCGTGGCATGGTTGTTGGTGCCAGACGGGCCGGTCTGAGTATTTCACAATCTGCTCAGTTACTGGGATTTTCACGCACAACCTTTTCTATGGTTTACAAGGAATGGTGTGAAAAGGGAAAAACATCCAGTATGCGGCAGTCCTGTGGGCGAAAATGCCTTGTTGATGCTAGAGGTCAGAGGAGAATGGGCCGACTGATTCAAGCTGATAGAAGAGCAACTTTGATTGAAATAACCACTCGTTACAACCGAGGTATGCAGCAAAAGCATTTGTGAAGCCACAACACGCATAACCTTGAGGCGGATGAGCTACAACAGCAGAAGACTCCACCGGGTACCACTCATCTCCACTACAAATAGGAAAAAGAGGCTACAATTTGCACAAGCTCACCAAAATTGGACAGTTGAAGACTGGAAAAATGTTGCCTGGTCTGATGAGTCTTGATTTCTGTTGAGACATTCAGATGGTAGAGTCAGAATTTGGCGTAAACAGAATGAGAACACAGATCCATCATGCCTTGTTACCACTGTGCAGGCTGGTGGTGGTGGTGTAATGGTGTGGGGGATGTTTTCTTGGCACACTTTAGGCCCCTTAGTGCCAATTGGGCATCGTTTAAATGCCACGGCCTACCTGAGCATTGTTTCTGACCATGTCCATCCCTTTATGACCACCATGTACCCATCCTCTGATGGCTACTTCCAGCAGGATAATGCACCATGTCACAAAGCTCGAATCATTTCAAATTGGTTTCTTGAACATGACAATGAGTTCACTGTACTAAAATGGCCCCCACAGTCACCAGATCTCAACCCAATAGAGCATATTTGGGATGTGGTGGAACGGGAGCTTTGTGCTCTGGATGTGCATCCCACAAATCTCCATCAACTGCAAGATGCTATCCTATCAATATGGGCCAACATTTCTAAAGAATACTTTCATTGATTCAACCTTGTTGAATCAATGCCACGTAGAATTAAGGCAGTTCTGAAGGCGAAAGGGGGTCAAACACAGTATTAGTATGGTGTTCCTAATAATCCTTTCGGTGAGTGTACAGTCAATTACAAAAGGACATTTTCAATACTTGTATATTAGACAGATCATTATAAAAGTTCTATCTAAAAGTTCTGTTGAGTTAAAGATGACAATTCAGGCCATGTGCATTAGGGTTATGTTATTGAGATGTATAAAATGGCAAGCGAGAGGTTGAGAAGAAGGCTTGAAATAGCTGGGGGGCTTTTAGTCCTCTGGGTCTGCTCTCATCAAAATCCTCATCAAAACTGCAATCACTCAGTGGCCTCTGTCTTTTCGTCTGTGTGTAATTCAGACCTTTGGAGGAAAATGTGTTCCTTTTTATCACTCGCTCCCACCGCATCCCTTAAAGGAAAGGGATCCCTTTTTATTAACACTTTTTGTTATACTGGTTGAAACTATCTTACATTTACATTACATTTACATTTAGTCATTTAGCAGATGCTTTTATCCAAATACATATGATGACAGGTAGGGGAATCTTCACATCCTGACAGCAATCAGGATGTGAAGGGGTAGGGGAATCTTCACATCCTGACAGCAATCAATAATAGAAGTGGTCTAAATATATTAAAAAAATTACATATATCTTCTGTGGAAGTCTCAAAATGTTTCTCCTATCATTGCATTCCGCCTGATGTCCTAATGATGCGATGTATTCCCATACCTCTGCGCACCCTGCTCGCGCAGACATCAGATGTCATCAGCGTGTTCCATGAGGCTATGCAGAGTTGTAGACAACAGTCATCAAGACGCTCTACCCGGAGCATTCATGTCTTCAGACTCTGATTTATGCGTAACACTATCAATGCCGAAATGAATCTGCAGTCAGGTGGTACAAGTCAGCACCCTGTAAGTTGTTTATGCACCGATGGTGTGAGGACCCTGTTGGAATTGCTTGGTCTATTATTCTTTTTCAAAATGAATCACATTTTTGAGGGCCTAAACATGCTCGAAAACTCGAAAACTTTGCACACACGTCAGAAGTGATGAAAATGTACATCTGATTTGGTTTCAGAAATCTTCCTCCTAAAATCCACAACCATCTCCTTGGTTTTCAAGATGTTGAGGTGGAGATGGTAAACAGGAATGGAGACAGGATGGTTCCTTGTGGTACCCCCGTATTACTCATGATGGTATTAGAGACATTATTAAATGTAGACCTGTTCACAATTCTAGTTTTGGAATAAATGTATTGCGAGGAGCCCGTAGATATTATTTTTGCCTTTAAGTTTGCTCCAACAAAAGGAAAAAAAACTCTTGTATTTCCATGACTTTTTGAAAAGAGGGAGAAAAGGAGAGAGATGGATGTCAAAGTCACTCTCTAAGCAGTTGTATTAATAAAAACGCTCGGAGCAGTGCTGTTAATTCCTTTTAATATAAGGTTTAGTGTCATAGTGTAAGGTTTAGTGTTAAGTCTAGTGTCATAAATGTACAGTTAATAATTTGAAAAGGAAAATATATTTTCTGGATTTTAATTAAGCCACAGATGCATCATCAAAAGGGTCCATTCCGTCCTTTAAAGGTGTCATGAACTGGCTTTTAAATTTTTTTTTAAATCCTCCTGGGACCCACAAATAGACTTTTGTCCACTGCAGTGGACGTTATATTTTAGGGAATTTCTCTGACATACATGTCACATGTCATAGTCTGGATGTCCTGTAAAGAGCACATTCGGGGCTTTGCAGAGATACCACAGTCATACCACATTTTTTTCAAATTGTTTGTTATAAATCAACATCTCAGGAAAATGTTATGGGGTTTCTGATCAAAATATGACTTTCTGTTACAAAACAGGGCATTGATTTCATAAATGTCCACTGTAGTGGACGCCAGGACTTAAATCATGTTTATCAGGCATTTTGGAGACATAACAATTGAACAGGGAAAGAAATTACATATCAATATTCCTATGAAATATTACAACCCCAAATCAGAAAAAGTTGGGACAGTATGGAAAACGCAAAAAAAAGAAAAAAAGAAGTGATTTCTTAATTTACTTTGACTTGTATTTCATTGCAGACAATATGAACACAAAATATTTCATTTTTTGTCTGGTCAACTTCATGTCATTTGTAAATATGCATCCTTTCCTGTCATTCAGACCAGCAACACATTTAAAAAAAAGTTGGGACAGTAAAGCATTTACCACTTTGTAATGTTGCCATTCCTTTTCACAACACTTAAAAGACGTTTAGGGACTGAAGACACCAAGTGATGAAGTGTTTCAGGTGTAATTTTGTCCCATTCTTCCTGCAAACAAGTCTTAAGGTGGGCAACAGTACGGGGTCTTCGTTGTCGCATTTTGCGCTTCAAAATGCGCCACACATTCACTATTGGAGACAGGTCGGGACTGCAGGCAGGCCAGTCAAGTACCCGTACCCTCTTCCTCCACAGCCAGGACTTTGTAATGTGTGCAGAATGTGGTTTTGCATTGTCTTGTTGAAATATGCATGGACGTCCCTGGAAAAGATGTCTTCTTGAAGGCAGCATATTATGCTCCAAAATCTCTATGTACTTTTCAGCATTAATGGTGCCTTCACAGAAGTGCAAGTTACCTTTGCCAAGGGCACTGACACAACCCCATACCATGACAGACCCTGGCTTTTGGACTTGTTGCTGGAAACAGTCTGGATGATCCTTTTCTTCTTTGGTCCGGAGCACACGGCGTCCATTCCTCCCAAAAAATACCTGAAATACTGATTCATCTGACCACAGTACACGTTTCCACTGTGTGATGGTCCATCCCAGATGCCTCCGAGCCCAGAGAAGTCGACGGCGCTTCTGGACACTGTTAACATAGGGCTTCCTTTTGGCACAGTACAATTTTAACTGGCATTTGTGGATGTAACTACGTATTGTGGTACTTGACAAAGGTTTGCCAAAGTAGTCCTGAGCCCATGTGGTGATATCGCTTATAGATGAATGACGATTCTTGATGCAGTGCTGCCTGAGGGATCGGAGATCACGGTTGTTCAGCTTAGGCTTGCGCCCTTGTCCTTTACGCACTGAAATTCCTCCAGATTCCTTGAATCTTTTAATTATGTTATGCACTGTTGAATGTGAAATATCCAAATCTCTTCCTATCTTTCTTTGAGGAACTTTTCTTTTTAACATTTCAATAATTTTCTCACGTATTTGTTGGCAAACTGGCGATCCTCGGCCCATCTTTGCTCCTAAAGGATTAGACCTTTCTTGGATGCTGCTTTTGTACCAAATCATAATTACAATCACCTGTTGACATCACCTGTTTCAAATCACATTATTATTTAACCATTTTACCTCATTACTAGCCCTAAATTGCTCCTGTCCCAACTTTTTTTTAAATGTGTTGCAGGTCTGAATGACAGGAAAGGATGCATATTTACAAATGACATGAAGTTGACCAGACAAAACATGAAATATTTTGTGTTCATATTGTCTGCAATGAAATACAAGTCAAAGTAAATTTAGAAATCACTTCTTTTGTTTTTTATTTGCGTTTTCCATACTGTCCCAACTTTTTCTGATTTGGGGTTGTAGATATTATTATGAAAATGTTGCCAATTATTACTCCCATTATTACACTTCTATTTACATTACATGTTGCACCAAGAACACATTAATATGCAAATTAGATGCAGTGTATAGATACATTGTATTGAATGGGAAAATCCAAGTATGACCATTTTACCCACATATTACATAAAGTAAAATGGTATATCGATGCATTTCATTATATCTTTCATAACATAGTTCAGAATCATCTTTAAACAAAGTTTGTTTAAAAAAAATCCTGAAACCTTATTATAATTGATTGGTGAATTAAAAATAAATCCCATTGTTTTTGCCTATACATGTAATTTTATTTTTTAAAATATAATTCCTGGTGTCCTGGTGTCAACTACAGAGGACATATCATAACATATGAATAAAATATCATTTTTCAAAAATGTTTTTTCCCCCCATTTGTTTCTTATGCTCTAAACAATGTAATGACATGAAAAAATACTAAATTCAAAACACTTTTTTTTCTGGGTCCCAGGAGGATACTGTTGTCTGAGGTCAACTTATGACGTTTGTGTGGATTTTACATTCAAAAACATCATAATGATTAAGTAATAGGCTATTTTCTGCCTTGGTTTTGAGGCTCTCTGAAAAAGGATTTGATGGGCGTGCTGCACTGAACACTTGGAAGTAAACGCCCCCTAGGATTGGATAAGCTTTGCATATTTAATGAGCTTCAGTCCCAGGAATCATCTGGGGGAAATGCTCAGAGGACTCGCAAAATATCAACAAACACAATGATTAAATCACACACACACACACACACACACACACACACACACACACACACACACACACACACACACACACACACACACACACACACACACACACACACACACACACACACACACACACACACACACACACACACACACTCGGTGGGCGGGGCTACAGAAGCATATTTATCTGTAGAGGCGGCATCTAGGTCCTGTTACATAAGAGATCCGCATATTCTGAGAGCTCTCGTTTTCTGGGCCTGGTGTCAATAAAAGCTTTTCTTTGACTAACAAGGAAGTTTTCAGCTTTGAAACTTACAGGATATTCTTATATTAACATGACCTTTTATATCTATCAAAAGCTCAAGGGAAAGTTGATTTCTCAGTTCATCACCCCTTTAACCTGGAATCCGTGTTTTGTGTCTGTATAAGTGTGTGTGATGTGTGTCTGTGTGTGCATGCATTGAAGTCTGTGTTCTACTAATTGAGAAACCACTTTATCAACTGATGCACCTGAAATGATTTGCAGTCAATTCAAGTTTCCCTCCTACACTTTCAGGATAATGCCTGTTATTTTTTAAACTTTGAGGGGTTGTCTGCATTCTTCCCTACATTGGAGAAAGTGTCAGTTGTTATTATTTGAACACACACTCTGTGAGAAAAGTAAGTAATTGTGTTCCATATGTAATTTTAACTTGGTGTGAACCTACACTGGTCTCCCGGTTCGGTTCGATTATGATTATCATGCCATCGATTTGGTTCAATTGGATATCACGATGCATCACAATGCATTGACGATGGACTGCATCCTCATGTATACAATTTTGTCAGTCAGTTATATGAACTGAACCTTTAATTGTACCTGCTCAAAGAAAACACGCTTCTTGAATGTATGTATCAAACAAAACTCAAGTCTGGGCACAGAAGACAACATGAGCATTTAGAACAAATACACAAAATACTAAAAGCCACTTCAGGAGGTGGTCTGGGCAGCATTACAGTCAAAACTAAAGTCTAAATGCATCTGGTTGTTGAAACCACATATGTAAAATCTGATGCAGATTAATATACACATAGCTAAAGCTGATTCATATTGTCTTGGTCTGGAGCAAGTTTTACTTAAAGATAAGTGGGGCAGTCTGAAATCTGCACCAATGGCCCTCAATTAGAGCATGCTGTAGTTCCCTTTTTCACCACAGATACATTTGAAAAAACTGTAGAGCTGGTGAGGATTCAGGCACTCTCTGCCCCGCTTAGTATCATGATTCATGCCTGCCGAAGTCATATGTTCAATTTTAATATATCCCACACAGAAAAAAAGGTACAGTGGAGGTACAATTTTGTTCCTTGGGGAACAAAACGTATAACCGTATCTTTAAAGGTACACAATTGGTCCTTAGGGTACAGTTATATCATTGTTTTCCTCTACTTAGAGCAGGGGTAGGCAAGTTCTGTCCTAGTGAGTCTCTGTCCTGCAGAGTTTGGCTCCAAGCCTGAAAGACATATATAATCTAGAAAATCCAAGGTAAATTTGATTCAGTTTATATAGAGGTCTATGTTTGGGCCCCATCTGCCCTTACAGACGAGCCGCGGCAGCAGCACAAACGTAAAAGGCTGGTATGCGTGACTCTATTCTGTGTTGTCATCTCTGCCGTTTTCAAAACATGATTCCGATATATTTTCATTTTCTGCTTGTCTGGCACTTTGCAACAACACAGCCTTGTTTCTGCTGAGACTTTCAGCATGTTTCCTATAACAACATCTGACGTTTGGGTAGTTGGCAAATATGCAGTAAAAAAATGCTTTTTTTTTTTGAGGTTGTAAAACTTTTGAAGAAAAAAACAAGGATTTTCAGTTTTCAGGGACAAATTGCATCAAGTTCCACTTCCTATACGCTTTTAGAAATATATTGATGAAAAAAATGATTGCCATATACTAAAATAGGCACTTTTAAAATGATGCTTAAGGTATGTATTAACATTTGTACGCATATTTGTATTTTCTTTTGTTGTAGAGATTTTGCTAAAAAAAACAAAAAATCTAATAACAAAGCTTTTTTATTACAAAGTTTTTATATCAACAGGTCCATATAAGACAAAGAAATGTTTAACAATTTACTGCATTTTAAATGATAACAATACTAATATTAATTTTTATCTTGTGTAAGGGTGAAAATGCCATGTCACGTTAACAACCCGTGAGAAACAATCCGTGAGAAAGTCACATAAACCATGCGAAATCCGATAAGAGTGGTCAGACTGAAACAGATTCCCAGAAATGTGATTTGAATTTCAAACCACATATGAAAGTATGGATCGAATTTCATGTGATTTATTGCCATTCACACTTGCTAAATCTAATCAGGTTTAAATCAGGATATGCACATAATTCGGATTTGGACTGACAGTCAGAACTAAGCTTGTGTAATTATCATATCTCATAGCAGGGCTGCAGCTATTTACTAAAGCACTCAAAGGGGGTTGAATGCTCAGTCTGAATAATATTTCCCAAGGGATTAATACAGAATTCACTCAAGATTATTTCTTACATTCTCTGCATCATATTAAGTGATGAATTCTCTATCATTTAATTTTAAATGGTATGGCACAGGATCAGCAATGTTAATATTCAAAACCCTGTGTGTGATAATATTCTGAACCTTCAATGTGATCACGATGGTGCCTGCAAAACAGGTTTTGCTCTGAAAAACAAGCTTTTTGTCCTGAAACTAAACTTGATATCGCTGTGTGTCATGCTGAGACTTTTTTCACATTATCCTTGGGACATACTTGCACTAGATCCAGAGGTGTGCCACTCTGTGTTAATACTAGGTCATATCAACAACCGTAATGAACCTTTCTCTGTTGAGACTCATCATTATGAGGCTGTCTGAGAGAACAAGTAACTCAATCACTCAGTCACAACAGGCCAAAGGGCTCCATCAGTCTCATTGTTAATGTGTAGGTATTAATATACGTAACTTTCAAAGAGACAAAACTTATGTTTTTGTATGTTTGGAGAAGTGATAAAACGTAGAATATGGACATATCGGCAACATTTAAACGTAGCATTAAAACTTTTTACAGCTAAAAAACTTCAAATATTTACGAATCCATCATTAAATCTTTTTTTAAGACGAATCTTTATACGGGCAAAGATTCAAATCTTTTTTTGTTATATCATATAATTTCCCTTTTTATAGATGAATGTAAGATCCCTTAAAACACTACCCCCAACTCTAAACATACCAATTTTATACAGAATATAAAGAGAATAAAACGTAATGGACAGAAATGTGTTGGAAAATGACGATTTTAGTAACAATATAGCATTAAAAATATATTTTGAACGGCTAATCGTACACCTACCCCTACCTAGGGCCTACTCATAACCATTTATTAAAACTACATAGTTATGAATAAAAGCATAACAGACAGACCAGTGTAATCACATTAATTTATTTATTGCAAAAATGTCAAAAGCCGTATCAAAAGTAGTTCAAATGACGGTGTGTTGAAGTCGCAGTCCTCTCTGGTGGTATATAGTTTTGAGGTACAGAGCAGAATGTAAGTTATCAATCAATGGAAATTCACCCTGTGAAGGCGCGCGTTTCCCATCACTGCCATAAATCATGTCGTAATGCTTCATGAGGGCTTCAAATTTGAATTTGAAATTTGAATTCATCACAAGGAGCGCGGGATTTGACGTTTACGGTCACTGCTGAGAATGGAGATGAAGATCGTTGGATAAAGGGCTGAATTTGGATCTGTTCCATGGATTGTAAAGATTGGTTTACAGCAAACTAATAAAATTGATGTGTTTTGTGAATTTATGTTGTGTTTTGGTGTAGGCCAATGATCGTCAGTTGCTAAATAGGAGAAAACTCCTTTTTTTGTCTTACAAACAAGCTAAATACTACAAAATGGTTAAAATGTTATTCATCTTAAGGTTTTAAAATGCTGTCATCTTTAACATTATCAAATCATCCAAAATGGCTTTGCAGAAGTCACAAACAGAGCAAAATGTTATTTTATATTAAGTGTATTAGAAAAATGCATTTAATAAATGCGACTGAAAGCATGTATTGATGTGACATTTGAATACAACAGAAACAACCCTTACAAAAAATACTGCAGCTTTTTTGAAGTAATACTGAAGTTTTTGTTTATGTAGAAAAATGCAGTTCTCTTACGAGAGGTTCTCTCGTATTGCGTAAGTTGCTTACGCATCGGGAAAGCATTCTTTCTTCGAGATCTGAAAAGCCATAAAATTATCCTTAATTTTTGCCATATTGTCAATGCAGTGCGGCAGCCTGGCAGACCATAGCAGGCTATTCCAGCGTGTCTATTGGCTGCATGCCTGGCAACTGCTGCAGCCTATGGGTGAGCCCGTGTGACGTGGCATCCAATCGCCTCATTTGCCTACAGGTCCCGTGTCTCCCACTCACATAAAGCGGCCACCGGCCGCTCGAGTGCCAGAGTTAGGTCACGTGTCCGCCTCTCGGCGCCCACGCCTACTCACCACACGTGCTGCTACACAGCCCCTCACAACCGGTCATGTTCTAAACACGAGTGCTGTGCCCGCTCAATCGCGCTCACACGTTCTCATGAACACTTCGCCCCCGACGCTGCCACCGCGCGTCGCGTCACACACCATCTGTTCCCCGCTCAAAGTGGCCGGGACACCGTGTGTAGGGCAGCCAGCCATCGCAAGCGATCCGCTGGCCCCAAGCACAGAGAGCGGGGCTGTGTTTGTAGTTTTTTGTTTGTTCTGTTTATAGTTTTTGTGTTTTTTGTCTTGGATGTTGTCTGCCTTACTACGTACGACAGACAGACACTTTTGGACATTGGTTCGGCAATCGCACTCCGAAAACCGGACTTTAAATTCTTCAGTGACGAACCGCCGTTTACAAACACAGCAGCGGAGCTCTTTGTCTGGACGGCCCGACCACGCAAACGCGGCCGGAGAAGGGGAAGCAGAGCCGGCGTACTTATCAGAGTAAGACGCCGCGCAAACCGACCCCCGCTCCCCAGTATTTTACTGGCAAATGTTCAGTCTCTGGACAATAAACTCTGCGAGCTGAGAGCGCGGATCTCTTTCCAGCGAGACACGAGGGACTGCTGCATTATCTGCCTCACAGAAACTTGGATGTCCGCTGAGATTCCAGATTCGGCCATCGAAACCACGGGGTTCTCCGTGCATCGGATGGACAGAGAAAAAGATCTCTCCGGGAAAAGCAAAGGCGGGGGTGTGTGTTTTATGATTAACCGATCCTGGTGTGATCAGAGGAACGTACATTCTATCAAGTCTTTCTGTTCTCCTGATCTGGAATTTCTCATGCTTCTGTGCCGACCATTCTGGCTACCGAGGGAATTCACCGCGGTCATCATCACAGCTGTGTATATTCCCCCGCAAGCCGACACAGACCGGGCACTAAAGGAACTGTACAGGACAGTGAGTGAGCAGGAAACCGCGCATCCTGAGGCTGCGTTTATTGTGACCGGAGACTTTAACAAAGCCAACTTCAAGCGCATCGCACCCAAATACCACCAACATGTTAACTTCAACACGCGAGGGAACCGCGTCTTAGATCACTGCTACTCCCCCTTCAAGGATTGTTACAAGTCCCTCCCGCGCCCACCGTTTGGCAAATCGGATCACGCTTCCATCCTACTTTTGCCCGCATATAGGCAAAGACTCAAACAGGAAGCACCCGCCCTCAGAACCATCCAGTGCTGGTCGGACCAATCAGATTCTATGCTACAGGACTGTTTTGATCACGCGGACTGGGAGATGTTCCGGTCGGCCTCTGATGACGACATCGAGGTTTACGCTGATAGCGTAACGTGTTTCATCAGGAAGTGCGTAGATGACGTTGTTCCGACCAAAACAATTCGGCTGTACCCTAACCAGAAGCCGTGGCTAAATGGGGATGTTCGCGCGGCACTCAATGCGCGGACCTTCACTTTTAACTCCGGGAACGCGGAGGAGCATAAACAAGCAAGTTATGCCCTCCGGAAAACCATCAGAGCAGCAAAACGGCAGTACAGGGACAAGATTGAAGGACAGTTCAACACCACCGACTCCAGAAGCATGTGGAGGGGAATTAACACCATCACGGACTATAAAGGGAACACAAACTCCACCGTGAACACCGCTGCCTCTCTCCCGGACGAGCTAAACACCTTCTATGCTCGCTTTGAGGGAACTAACACCGCCCTCGCGGAGAGAGCGCTCGCGGCTGAAGATACAGAGGTTAGTGCACTCTCCGTATCTGTCGCGGATGTAACCCGATCCTTCCGGCGGGTGAACGTCCGTAAAGCTGCGGGTCCAGACGGCATTCCCGGCCGTGTGATCAGAGCGTGCGCGCACCAACTGGCTGGAGTCTTCACGGACATTTTTAACCTGTCCCTCTCCCTGTCTGTGGTCCCCACATGCTTTAAAACGTCCACTATTGTTCCTGTACCTAAGCAGTCAAAAACACTCTGCTTAAACGACTGGCGTCCTGTTGCTCTGACCCCCATCATCAGCAAATGCTTTGAAAGACTAGTCAGAAACCACATCTGCTCTGTTCTCCCCCCCTCACTGGACCCACTGCAGTTTGCATACAGCACAAACCGTTCCACTGATGATGCCATTTCATCCACTATACACACTGCTCTCTCCCACCTGGAAAAGAGGAACACATATGTGAGAATGCTGTTTGTGGACTACAGCTCAGCATTCAACACCATTGTGCCCTCCATACTTGACGGGAAACTCCGGGCTCTAGGCTTAAACAGCCTGTTATGCAGCTGGATCCTGGACTTCCTGTCAAACAGACGCCAGGTGGTCAGAATGGGCAGTAACATCTCCTCATCACTGACTCTCAACACTGGAGCCCCTCAGGGCTGCGTTCTCAGCCCACTCCTGTACTCTTTGTACACACATGACTGTGTGGCAACCCACAGCTCCAACACCATCATCAAGTTTGCTGACGATACGACGGTGGTAGGTCTTATCACCGACAATGATGAAACGGCCTACAGAGAGGAGGTGCACACTCTGACACGGTGGTGTCAGGAGCACAACCTCTCCCTCAACGTCAGCAAGACCAAGGAGCTGGTGGTCGACTTCAGGAGGAATGAGAGAGAACACCGCCCCATCACCATCGATGGAGCACCGGTGGAGAGAGTCAGCAGCTTCAAGTTCCTCGGTGTCCACATCACAGAGGAACTCTCATGGTCCGTCCACACTGAGGCCGTTGTGAAGAAAGCTCATCAGCGCCTTTTCTTCCTGCGACGGCTGAGGAGGTTTGGAATGAACCGCCACATCCTCACACGCTTCTACACCTGCACCATAGAGAGTCTGCTGACTGGCTGCATCACCACCTGGTACGGCAACAGTACTGCCCGCAGCCGCAAGGCCCTGCAAAGGGTAGTGCGCACGGCCAGCTGCATCATCGGAGGTGAGCTTCCCTCCCTCCAGGACATTTACGCCAGGCGGTGTGTGAAGAGAGCTCAGAGGATCTTCAGAGACTCTAGCCACCCGAACCATGGGCTGCTCTCACTGCTGCCATCAGGCAGACGGTACCGCAGCATCAGAACACGCACCAGCCGACTCCAGAACAGCTTCTTCCCACAAGCAATCAGACTACTTAACTCTTGATCCATCAGGATCATAACACACACTGGACAGAATATCACTCCGCACAACCCACTGTAGATACACACACATTATATACACATTTATTTATCATACAGCATATTGCACTTTGGATTTCAATTTTTCAATCTGTGAATAATATTTTATACTATACATTGTATATTATTATTACTATTATAGCGTAATGTATATTGTTTAGTGTATGTTTAGTGTATATTGTTTAAAGTATATGTATATTGTAAGTATGTGTATATTGTTTAAAGCTGTGAGAACTAAACTCACATTGTGTAAATTATTTATTGTTTATTGTAGAGTTTACTGTTCTGTGAGTAATTGTGTGCGCATCAGATGTGTAATCTGATGCTGCTTTAAATGTTGTACATGTCATGTCATGACTGCTATGTTGCTCGGAACTGCACCTAAGAATTTCACCTGCTGTTGCACTTGTGCATATGTAGAGTGACAAATAAAGTGATTTGAAGTGATTTGATTTGATTTGATTTGACTGCGCCCGCCCCTCCCTTTCAAGCTCTCGAGCCCGCGAAGTGCGGCGACCAGAGCCCGGAGGCCATTCTGCCCCTGGTGGCACACGCGAGAGCGCGGGAAGCCATCCCAGGCGTGTAAGAATGGGTGCTAAGAACAGTAAAGCTAGGCTATACTCTGCAGTTCGCCCGTCGCCCTCCGCGCTTCCTTGCGCGTACCGAGACGAGGGTGAACGAGGAAGTAGCACATCTGCTTCGAGCAGAAATAGCGACGCTGCTGTGCAAAGGGGCTATAGAACCGGTTCCCCCTTCTATGAGCGAGTCGGGCTTTTACAGCCGTTATTTCCTCATTCCAAAGAGGGATGGGTCGCTCAGACCGATTCTGGATCTGAGGCGTCTGAACAAAGCTCTTGTGAAGAGACCGTTCAAGATGCTCACAACCAAGCAGATCCTCGCGCAAGTTCGCCCGAGAGACTGGCTTATCTCCCTCGATTTGAAAGACGCATACTTTCAAATCAAGATAATACCCCGTCACAGGCCATTCTTGAGATTCGCCTTTGACGGTCAGGTATATCAGTACACCGTCCTTCCATTCGGCCTGTCACTAGCACCCCGTACATTTACGAAGTGCATGGATGCTGCCCTCTCTCCCCTGAGAGGGCAGGGGATGCGGATTTAGAATTATCTGGACGATTGGCTCATTCTAGCACAGTCAGAGGCCGAGCTCCTCGCCCACAGGGCAGTGCTACTCAGCCATCTAGACAGCCTGGGGCTCACGGTCAACTGGACCAAGAGCTCATTCGTGCCCACGCAGTCAACCTCATTTATGGGTTTGAATCTGGACACTGTGGCAATGTCCGCCCGCCTGTCACCACAGCGCACACGACGCATTCGACCCATGGCTGCGTTCTTCCGGCCGGGTAGCACCGCACCTCTCAAAGCTTTTCAGAGGATGCTGGGATGTATGGCTTCAGCTGCAGCAGTGCTCCAGCTGGGTCAACTGCACATGCGCCCGCTGCAACGCTGGTTGAATGCCCGAGTGCCTCACAGAGCCTGGGCTTCCGGAGGCTTTCGAATCAGAGTGACTCAGAGCTGCACGTCAGCGCTGAGGCCCTGGTTAGTAGCCGACTGGTACCAGCAGGGGGTGACGATGGGAGCCATCTCACACCGCAAGGTTATCTCGACAGACGCTTCCACCTCAGACTGGGGCTCTCTTTTCGAGGGCAGACCGGCTTTTGGCCTCTGGTCAGACCGGGAGAAACGCCTCCACATAAATTGCTTGGAGATGATTGCGGTCGAGAACGCGCTCAGGCGCTTCCTCCCATTCATACGAGGGCACCATGTGCTAGTCCGTTCTGACAACACGGCCGTGGAATCTTACGTGAACCGACAGGGCGGTGTCAGGTCCATGTGTTTGGGCAGACTGACGGAACGCCTTCTCGTGTGGGCACACAGCTCGTTGCGCTCGCTGAGGGCCGCGCACATGCCAGGCCACCTCAATGTCGGCCAGGACAAGCTGTCCAGGGACCTCATTCCCCCAGGGGAGTGGTCCCTGCACCACCAGACAGTCCAGCTTTTGTGGCGCCTATTCGGCAGAGCGGAGGTCGACCTCTTTGCGACAAGAGAGAACGCTCGCTGCCCGATGTTCCTATCAAAGAGCGAGGATGTGCTGTCCCAGCCCTGGCCCAGCCTCCCGCTTTATGCCTTCCCGCCGATTTCTCTATTACCTCAGGTCATAGCGAAAATCAGGGAGACGCGCCGCCCAGTGCTCCTCATAGCACCGCGTTGGGAGAACCAAGTTTGGTACCCAGAGCTGGTGGAACTGTCGCACACCCCCCCCCCTGGCCAGTTCCGCTGAGAAGAGATCTCCTCTCTCAAGCCGGAGGGTCGGTCTGGCATCCCCATCCGGAGCGCTGGTCTCTGCATGTATGGGTGACCAACGGATACCCGTTGATCTGCCTGAAGGGGTTGTGAACACGATCGCTCATTCCAGAGCTCCCTCTACGAGGCGGCTGTATATTTCTAAGTGGTCTGTGTTTACTAAGTGGTGTGCTGCAAAAGGCTTGGATCCACAGGAATGTGGGGTCCAGCGGGTGCTCTCCTTCCTTCAGGAGCTGCTGGAATTGGGCAGGTCCCCTTCAACGCTCAAAGTGTATGTGGCGGCTATCGCAGCGTTTGCTCAGACGACGCTCGGCCGTGCGCTAGGAAAGAGCGAGCTCATTATCTGTTTCCTCAGAGGAGCCAAACGGATGAACCCCCCGCGACCCCCCTCGGTTCCTATTTGGGATTTGTCCTTGGTCTTGGAGGCCCTGAAGGCTCATCCCTTCGAACCACTCGAGGCTGTGGAACCAAAGCTCCTTTCACTCAAAACCGTTTTTCTGATAGCTCTGGCTTCAGTGAAACGTGTGGGGGATCTGCACGCGCTCTCTGTGAGCCCGGTGTGTCTTGAGTTCGGTCCGAATGACTCCAAGGTCATCCTCAGACCGAGGCACGGCTATATCCCCAAAGCGATCGGAACTCCCTTTAGGGCGCAAGTAATTTCCCTCTCGGCTCTGCCAGCATCCGATGAGGGGGACGGTGGCAACTTCCTCTGCCCTGTCAGGGCGTTGAGAGTTTATGTCACGCGCTCCGCCGCCTTTAGGCGTTCTGAGCAGCTCTTTGTTTCGTTTGGTGGGCGCACTAAGGGTCTCGCCGCCTCGAAACAGAGCCTGTCCAGGTGGATAGTGGACGCGATTGCAGCAGCTTACGCCTCCAAACACCTGCAGTGCCCGCTGGGTGTCAGAGCTCATTGCACTAGAGGTGTGGCCTCTTCGTGGGCCTGGGCTAGCGGTATTTCCATCCACGATATCTGTATGGCGGCAGGCTGGGCCTCCCCGTCTACATTCGTGAGGTTTTATAACATGGAAGTTCCTGCCTTGCAGGCTAAAGTATTATCAGTTTGAATGGGCTGTTAGCTCTGCCCAGTGATTCTGCGCAGACAACGCTCGCGTACTGGTTATACGTTCGGTATTGTGCTTATGTGAATTTGCAGTGCCGCTCCCCCTATTCGCAAGATGGGGTGCGGTGTTCACCTATCAGTGCAATGAAGTGCTTTTACAAGTGTTGGCCCGTTTTCCCTACCGGCCACCTGTCTCCAGCTTTGTTTTTCCCCGGTTTCCCTGGGATACATATGCGGTATGCTCGGCGCGGACGGCGTTGACAAAGAGTTCCCGATGCGTAAGCAACTTACGCAATACGAGAGAACCTCTCGTAAGAGAATGTACTCGGTTACTAAACGTAACCTCGGTTCTCTCTAGATGAGGGAACGAGTATTGCGTAACCGGCCGTGCGCCCCACAGGCTTTTGCGCTTCAGACTATGAAAACCGAATTTCCAGCCTGTGAGCCCTGCTTATGTCACAAGGTGACGAAGTGAGGCGGAACTAAGTCCCGTCAAAAGTTGTCCCCCCCCCCCGGAACGATGTTGGTGTAACACCAGGCCGGTTCCGGTTGGGTATGTGCCCCTACAAAACGGTGGCTAATGGCGGATGATGATCAGGTGTGGGAGATGACGCGGGGATCTGCGACAAAGCCGTGTCGGATAAAGGAGAGTATAAAAAGGGAAGTGGAGACACAGTTCAGCGTTCTTCCTTCCCCGAAAGAAGTCATTCCTTCATTGGGTGTGTTGGTTCACAGAGGTTTCTGGAGGGTGTGCATAGTGATGGGCAGACCGAGGCTTCGTGAAGCACTGAAGCAGTTGAAGCAAATGTGCCATATTGTTTCAAAGCTTCGAATCAATCTGACACCCGTCTCTACGGCGCCATCTAGTGGTCACTTGCATGTGTTGCTCTGAAATACCTTGACAATGATCCATGTAAAAAAAGATTTTTTTTAAATATCTGTCTGACAACTACATGGTCTTGGTTTTGTAACCTGTAGCCTCGTCATTGTAAAGAACTATATGTTTTTTGGTGTTATACAAAATGAACATTAATAAAATAAATAAAGCCACAATGTGTCACATTTGTTACAAAACTTTTTTATTCAAAAATATTAATTGCTCTGCTGTTGAAGGACTCAGCCGACTTTTTTTTACATATAATTTCTCCAGCCTTTGAAAAAATCCTCTCAAAAGGGACACTTGTTGCTGGCATGCAAACATATATTTTTTTGCAAGTACACACAAATGAGGGAAAATTACTGCTCTCTCTTTCCAATAAATGAATGGATCATGCGTTCTGGGCAAAAACGCATCTTTCAGGTACTTCTTCACTTCTACGGTTGCATCAGCTGTAGTACTGTGTGTCGTCTGGGTTTCACGGATACGACTATCAAACACTTCCCATAAACTGTCCTGGGTTTCTGCTGGTGTTGATGATGATGATGATGATGATGATGATGATGATGAGGGGCCTGATGTTGACATTTGTGGCTCTGAATGAAAATTAAAACAACAATTAGTTACAAAGCATAAACGTAAAGCATATATGAAGTATAATGTTCATAATTATTCAGATGACCCATCTCCATAAAGTTAGATGAAGACTGAGACTGCTCACCAGGAGTTGCTGTGTTTGAACGCCTCAGTGAAGCGCACTCCAGTGTGAGGTTTTTTTCAGCTTCCTGGGTCAGTAGCAGGCCTAGGTGCAGGGGGAATGTTACCATCCTCTGCACCCTCCAAAATGGCAGGATGAGTGCTCCTCAAATGGCGCATCATGGATGATGTATTGTTGCAGAAGGCTAGCTGTCTATCACAATATACACATCTCACTTTATTTGGTGCTTCCAAATGAAAATGCTCCCACACCACAGATGTACGGCATCTCTTACGTGGAGCCTCCATTTTTATCTATTCTATTAATATATCTATCTATATATCACCTATGAATCTATATCTATATAATTCTATATATCTAACTTATGCTGTGCTATCTATCTGTCACTATTTAACTTAGCCTATATGAATGTGTCACTATATCTATCCTAACTCTACGTCACTGTCCTATCAGTCAATCTATCTAATTTAAATCTAGCCTAAATATAACTTACCAAAGCGCACTATAAATCTCACTGCTATCACAAAATCTCTCTCCTCTCACAAAAACCCACGAGGTGAAGATGGATTAACTTCACTTTTAAACTGTGGTGAATTAGGTTCATACAGATGTGTGACTGTGTGGTTTGTTCCCGCCCCCTTTAATCAACGCAGTTTTTGGCAGGTGCCACCTGATGAAACACTTCAAAGCTTCATTTAGCTATAGTCATATGACATGGGTGTTTCGAATCACAGTTCGGAGCAGTGTTTCGAAACATCTGCGCTTCGGGATCTCGACAAAGCCCCGAAACGTCTTTTTCGCGTCAGCCATCCCTAGGTGTGCAAGGGCTCGGCTGTACTAAGGGTGAAGCGGCATTTGTACAGATACGTTTGGAAGGAGTTACAGGCTGGAAGTGAAGTGAGTCACAGAGTTTGAGTGCAGACTGGAGAAACGCCATCAACATCAGAACGGAGATAAGTAGTATGAGTATCGGATTTCATTGAATGTATGCACCTGCACTGAGCTGAATATGAAGTTGTGAAGTGTACTGATCACGAGTGTAATTGTCACCTGAGAGAGCGTTTGAACCAAGTCATCGTTGAACTATTGTCTCTTCTTCTGAGTGTGATCGAGTGTCAAGGGAGCGTTTATCCACGCTTCAGTAAAAAGGCATCCTAACCCACACAATATCTGAAGATAACGGATTCAGTACGACAGTGGAGGGATCGATCAACGGGTGAGTGCTGGCCTTATTGCACTGAGAGAGAGTGGATATGCAGTGCCTGAATTGATGTGTTGCACAGTATTGAGTTGAAGTGAGGTTGCAGTGTGTGGGGATTATATTGACTGCCGTTGCACTTCCCATTTTCCTATCCTTATCCGTTGTCACTGAAGAGGGATTTCAGTTGTTGAATGTGAATACCTCCTTTATGCAAGTGTGGAAAGACTATATGCATTATATAACGTACTCTGTCTGTCAGTAGAAGAATTCCCCGATCAGTGCTCCCGTATGTGATGACTGTTTGAGACGAAAGAGAGAGAGACCCCCATTGATATACCGCTGTCTGCCCGATAGGAGTACACTCTAGCCGTAAGCCTTTGCCCTGATGCTGTAGAGAAATATGTGTGCAGTTGTATAACGTACCCTGTCTGTTAACAGAGCATTCTGTCGCCACGGCCTCCCATGTGATGTCCGCCTAAAGTGAGACACCCATTGAACCTACCTCTGTCTGCTCGATCGAAGCATACTCCAGCCGTAAGCCTGTTCCCTTGTCCTATGGAGAAACCTGCATATAGTTGTGTAACGTACCCTGTCTATTAACAGAGCAGTCCTCCGCCAACGGCCTCCCATGTGATGTCCGCCTAGAGTGAGACACCCAGTGAACCTACCTCCGTCTGCTGGTCGAAGCACACTTCAGCCATAAGCCTGTTCCCTTGTCCTATGGAGAAACCTGCATATAGTTGTGTAACATACCCTGTCTATTAACAGAGCATTCCTCTGCCAACGGCCTCCCATGTGATGTCCGCCTAGAGTGAGACACCCAGTGAACCTACCTCCGTCTGCTGGTCGAAGCACACTTCAGCCGTAAGCCCGTTCCCTTGTCCTACGGAGAAACATGCATACAGTTGTGTAACGTACCCTGTCTGTTTAACAGAACATTCCTCTGCCACCGGCTTCCTATGCGATGTCCGCCTGAAGGGGAGACACTCATTGAGCCTAACCCTGCCTGCCCTACAGAAGTATACCCTGGTTGTAAGCCTTTGGCTGATACTGAACAAACCCATATATGCATAGGTAAAAGTGACTTGTCCTGTTTAAAGGTTCTGAAAAGTTCTACTCACCTGTCTGGCCAAGGGAAGGCCCTCTTCGATCAAGAGACTCTGTTCTGTTCAAATGTCCTAAAAAGTTCTACTTACCAGCATACTCACCTGCTCGTCCAAGGGGAAGCTCTCCTCGAGCACGAGACCCTGTCCTGCTCCACGCCTGAAGGCGACTGACTTACCAGGACACTCACCTGTGCGTCGGACAGGTGACCGACGTCCCCCTCCTCTGGTCAGTGGTACGGCCCCGCATCAGCGGGGTGGACCCAGAGGCCCCATTGAGACTTTTTTTATTGAACTTTTAAATAAATAAAACCTTGTCAAACTCTTATTCTTCTGTCTGTCTGGTCTCTGGCACGCTCCTCGAGGTGGTCCTGGGTTTTAGGGGTGGGTTCAGACTGGTTTGACCCCCCCGACCTGTGACACTTATATACACATGAAAAATCGAATTCAGTCATCAATTCCTCACCCTTGTGTCGTTCCAAACCCGTAAGACTTTCGTTCATCTTTGGAACATTAATGAAGATCTTTTTGATGAAATCCGAGAGCTTTCTGTCACTCCACTGACAGTCTGTGTAATTTGCACAATGACACGTATTTCTGTAAAAATAAAAAGCAGAGAGACACAATCATGTTTAAATACTGTTTATAAGTGCACTAAATAAGTGCACTAAAATTGTGCAATAGACACCCAGCTGTTAAAGATAGGTAAAAAAGTTAAATTAAAGCTGTCCTTAATGTTTGTGGAGCACAATTTGACTGGAAGGGTAAAACTAACAGTTAATTTTCTTTGTTTGGCTATGGGCCATTAGATCAAGCATAACTCTGATTGTATTCGTCTGAAAGAAGCATGTCATACACACCTAGGATGAGCTGAGGAAATCATGAGCTAAATAAATTTTTTGGGTGAACTAACCCTTTAAGAATTAGTTGCTTAGAAATATGTTTCTGTCTGAGAGTGACTATATGTGTGTGTGTTTGTGTGTGTGTTACAGGAAAGGCAGCACATTGATTTAGAATGGAGATTAAACTGACTGTAACTATCTGTGCATTCATTTAATGCACACCTTTCAGTCAATCAGAATCCAGTATAAAAACAGACTATGGTATATACCCATGAAGAAGAGAGTCCACAAGCAAACTGTTGAGAACTGATGTCAAGTACTGAGAATAATTGTTGTGGTATAACTAGATTTCATTACCTCTCCAGCAGCGCTAATGTTGTAAGTCTTCCTTTAGCTCTTTGATTTCATTTTTTAAATCCTCCATCTCTTCTAACATGGCTTAGGAGACAGAAGACTTTGTACACTTGATTCCTCCAGCATTCCCACAGGTCTTGGTTCCTGAAGTACAATATTAGTTATTACGTATTCTAAACTATAAAGATAATAGTTTATAAAAGATAAAATAAATAAAGTTGCCTACTGCTCTCACCATTATTTGAGTGCAGCTTTGTTTCACTGCAGCCATGATCTTCTGTTGAATTACATTTTTGGTCTTCTTTTTGTTGTTGTTGTTGTTGTTGTTTTTGTTACCCGTGCATTTTTCTGAAAATAGCAATCACACAATAAATAGTATTCCTGTAAAACATCCTTTTCTGCACATTAATGTCAAACTATTGAACATAAATGCTTGTGTACAGTGCTGCGAAAAGAAGTCCTGATTTAGTCTATTTTTGTGTATATACAATATTATCAGATATTCCAAAGATACATAAAAATTTAACATAAAACAAAGACAACCCTTACGAAAATGAACCAAATAAAACAAAAACAAAAAACAAAAAACATGGTTATTATGGTTAAACCATGGTAACCACATATTAACCATGGGTTACTACTCTAACCATAGAATCTGTGGTAAATCTGTGGTTATTTAAATGGTAACCAATTAGCCCAAAAACCATGGTTACTACACTTTTACTATACTAAAACCATGGTTAATTTTTCCGTGTTTAAGTGCTATAATCAGACTTGTTATCTGACAGCCAGTTCTTGTGTGTGCTCAGAAAACGGTCCATTATCCCTGAGAGTGATTGCGATACTGATGATAATCACAAGCAGGTGGGGGCCGTTTGCATGCAGCAGTTCATTTGCATTTAAAGGCACATGCATGAAAACGATACTCGGTTACTTAACGTAACCTCGGTTCTCTCTAGAAGAGGGAACGAGTATTGCGTAAGTTCACTTACGCTACGGGAAAGTACTCTTTCTTCGAGATTGTGAAAAACCACAAAATTATCCTTAATTTTTGTAACATTGTCAACGCAGTGCGGCAGCCTGGCAGACCATAGCAAGCTATTCCAGCGTGTCTCCGCTGGCAACTGCTGCAGCCTATCGGCGAGCCCGCGTGACGTGGCAACCAATGAGGGCGCTTCGCGCTCCTCACGCCTCATTTGCCTACAGGTAGGGCGTGGCCATGTTTTATAAGCAGGGCTCGCAGGCTGGAAATTCGGTTTTCATATTCTGAAGCGTAAAAGCCCGTGGGGCGCACGGCAAGGAACGCAATACTCGTTCCCTCTTCTAGAGAGAACCGAGGTTACGTTAAGTAACCGAATATCGTTCTCTTACGAGAGGTTCTCTCGTATTGCGTAAGTTCACTTACGCTACGGGAACTCATTGTCGACGCCGTGCGCGCCGTGCATACAGCATATGTATCCCAGGGAAACCGGGGAAAAAACAAAGCTGGGGCCAGGTGGCCGGTAGAGAAACGGGCCAGCACATATAAGAAACACTTCATTGTACTGATAGGTGAATACAACACCCTATCTCGCGAATAAGGGGAGCGGCACTGCCGGTCTCCTACAAATTCACATAAGCACAATACCGAACTTACGACCAGTACGCGAGCGTTGTCTGCACAGAATCACTGGGCAGAGCTAACCGCCCCTTCAAACTGATAACACTTTAGCCTGCAAGGCAGGAACTTCCATATTGTAAAATCTCACGAATGTAGACGGGGAGGCCCAGCCTGCCGCCATACAGATATCGTGGATGGAAATCCCTCTGGCCAAGGCCCACGAAGAGGCCATGCCTCTAGTCATGCCTCCGCCAAACGAAACAAAGAGCTGCTCAGAACGCCTGAAGGCGGCGGAGCGTGTGACATAAACTCTCAAGCGAACGCTGCTATAGCCGCCACATACACTTTGAGCGTGGAAGGGGACCTGCCCAGTTCCAAAAGCTCTTGGAGGAAGGAGAGCACCCGTTGGACCCCACATTCTTGTGGATCCAAACCTTTAGCAGCACACCACTTAGTAAACACAGACCACTTGGAACTATATAGCCGCCTCGTTGAGGGAGCTCTAGAATGTGTGATCGTGTTCACAACCCCTTCGGGCAGGTCAACGGGTATCCATTGGTCACCCATGCATGCAGAGACCAGCGCTCCGGATGGGGATGCCAAACCGACACTTCAGCTTGAGAGAGGAGATCTGCTCTCAGCGGGACTGGCCAGGAGGGTGAGTGCGACAGTCTCACCAGCTCTGGGTACCAAACCTGGTTCTCCCAGCGCGGCGCTATGAGGAGCACCGGGCGGCGCGTCTCCCTGATTTTCGCTATGACCTGAAGCAATAGGGAAACCGGCGGGAAAGCATATAGCGGGAGACTGGGCCAAGGCTGGGACAGCGCATCCTCGCTTTTGGATAGGAACATCGGGCAGCGGGCGTTCTCTTTCGTCGCAAAGAGGTCGACCTCCGCTCTGCCGAATAGGCGCCATAAATGCTGGACTGTCTGGTGGTGCAGGGACCATTCCCCTGGGGGAATGAGGCCCCTGGACAGCTTGTCCGGGGCGACATTGAGGCGGCCCGGAACGTGCGCGGCCCTCAGCGAGCGCAACGAGCCGAGTACCCACACGAGCAGGCATTCCTTCAGATTGCCCAGACATCTGGCAGTTGCCAGCGGTGCAGCCAATAGACACGCTGGAATAGCTTGCTATGGTCTGCCAGGCTGCCGCACTGCGTTGACAATGTTACAAAAATTAAGGATAATTTTGTGGTTTTTCAGAATCTCGAAGAAAGTATACTTTCCCGTAGCGTAAGTGAACTTACGCAATACGAGAGAACCTCTCGTAAGAGAACAGCCTGTTCATGACTGTAGTCTGAAATGAGTATTTATAACATGGATTTATAAATGATCTGTGAGGTCTTTTAAGCTGAAACTTCACAGACACATTCTGGGGACACCTGTAACTTTAATTACATCTTGTAAAAATAAGCAAAATAGGTCCCTTTTAGTCAAGTCACTATTATTTATAGCACTTTAGACAATACATATTGTTGCTTTACAGTGATAAAAATGAGAATAATGATAAGCAGCTCCAACTTGCCTGATGAACGTTTCTTCCAGAAAACGTTTCTCCGTCCTGCTTGCGAATCAGGGTTGGCAGGTTACAAAACTCACCCAATTGCTACTCAAAACTAGCCCAATTGTATTTTGCGTTCCGGGAGATAAATCTGTATTTTTTGGTGGGGAAGATCCAGTCACGTGAGGGCTATTTATCTATGCGGTTGAAATGTCCCATAGGTGACAAAAGTGGCAACATGTTGCACAATACAGCATAACTGCAGTACAGTGTAGTATGAGTGGAAGGCCTAAGATTTCAGATGCAAAAACCGTCTGATATTTTTCTTTTAAAATTTACATTTTTATAAGGCTTTTTATAGGTTAAATATTGTTTTATGTAATGGCAACTAAAAGTACATCATTGCCATTTAAGTGATATTACTGAACATAAACATAGGAGCCCAATAAAGAAAAGCTCAATTAAAAATAAAACGGACATTTGCATCAAAGTCTTCGTATACATTACAGTGTATCACTGTACTGCAGTTATATTGCATCTAAACTTCATTATACTGCAAATCTACAATTGTACTTCATTGTACTGCAGTTTTACTGCTGTTGAACTTCAATGTACTGTAGTTGTACTTCATTGTACTGCAGTTACTACTTTGTACTGCAATGTTACTGCAGTTTTACTTCAATGTACTGCAGATATACTACTTTGTACTGCAGTTTTACTTCAGTGTACTGCAGTTATTTTTTGTATTAATTCCACAATTTTAATATTCATACATGGGAGCCGGTACACGTTCACACTTTTAGACGTAAATAATTTACATTTTAGTGCTATCAATACATCAATATTGTACGTTTTAGTGTGTATGAAAACATAAGTAAATGTACGTGTCATAGAATCACACTTTACGTAAAAATACACACGTATTCTCATGAGATCATGTTGCCTCTATCAACAAGTCAATCTAGCTGCCCTCCTAGACCCACATATGATCAATATTACATAATGACCATGCCATTTGTTTCAAGCACGATGAGTTTTAGCATGTAAATAAACCTGCACATACATATAATAAAGGCTGTTAAACGCATACACTTACACATACACTCACTATATAGCATATAGCCATACAACTATCTAAGTGTGTATAAGTGTGTATCAATTTCCATTAGGTAACACCAAGCAGTTTTGTTCACTAATTATCTGCATAACCATGACAACAGCAACGTTGGTCCCTGAGGACTGTTGTTGGCATAATAAACCAAGTCATGTTTGTGTGTGTGTGTATGGGGGTGTGTAATTATCACCAGTCGACTTTTCTTAGCAGCACTCTTGCTCTCGCTTCTGCAGAAATGAATCCTTAACCTTATCAGACTATTGTGATAATGTGATTTTAATCTACAGCATTGTTTAAAGCCACTCTTAAAAATTATGCTTAGAATTGTTTATTTGGGCAGCACCCCTTTATTAGCAATTAAAAAGGATGTATATTGTACATGTTCAGTTTGACATCTGCTACTTTTCATTTCACTTCTGGCCAATACTTGTGTATCTAGTTTGTACTCAAAACGATTCGAGAGCAGCCGGCTGGTGCATTCTACACAGCTTCTACAGAGTGACTGCATGAGCTCTGATGACGACACAGCTGTTCCACGATTGGCCGGACTCACCGCATGACAACAATCACATTGTAACGAGGTTCAGATGGGTGTTTGGAAAGGAAGAAGGCAGGGTCGGCGAAATGCTGGAACTCGTGGGTCTTTATTTTCAACTCAGTTATAAACGTAAACTGGCGCCTTGCGCACTCATATCAATATCACTCAAAAACTTGTATTCTTCTCTGTGTAACAACAGCTTTCTCTCAGTCCACGGCCTCAGCACAGCTCCCACGAGTCCTCAGCGCCTCTCTCTCCCTCCACACTGCTCCAGCATGGCTTTTAAGCGGTCTCTCTGCGCCAATCACTGCAATCAGACACAGGTGTTAATCATCATGCACTTGACCTACTTTCTTACCGCTCGTCTCCCGGCCTCCTCCGTCCGTGCAGACCTCGCACAACCACGCCCCCCTCACGACATACCCCCACCGCCCGTCTCAGGCTGGGGAGCCATCCGGCCTGCAGCCCCTCCCCCATTTCTGGAGAGAAAGTCGGCCACAGCCATCTGCGCCCCCGGCCTGTGGACCACCTTGAACTTAAAAGGCTGTAACGCGAGATACCAACGGGTGATTCGCACGTTGGTATCCTTCATGCAGTGGAGCAAAGGGGCATGGTCCGAACAGAGGGTGAATTCCCGTCCCAGGAGATAATAGCGGAGGGTGAGGATGGCCCACCGGATCGCCAAGCACTCCTTCTCAATGGTGCTGTACCTGGTCTCTCTCTTTGAAAGCTTCCGACTCACGTACAGCACTGGCCGCTCCTCGCCCTCTATCTCCTGGGACAGGACTGCCCCCAACCCCCTGACCGAGGCGTCAGTCTGCAAGAGAAATGACAGAGAGAAGTCAGGAAAGTGTAAGAGCGGCCCGCCACACAAAGCAGCCTTTACTTGGGCGAAAGCCCAGTCACTATGGGATTCTTCTATTACACCCAAGTCTAGCATAGCTTCTAATTCCATCTGAACTACCTTTTTCTTATGTTCAGGTAACCTATACGGCCGGCTGCGAACTACCACGCCCGGCTCTGTCTCAATGTGGTGTCGTATGAGATTCGTTCGACCGGGTAGGGGCGAGAACACGTCCGCAAAATCTGCTTGCAACTGGGCAATGCCAGTGAGCTGGGCAGGTGCGAGGTGATCTCCCCCTGGAGCCAGGGCGATCGGTTGGCATTTGATGCTCGCTTCTGGCCTGATATCATTCTCTGATGATACCACGGTGGCCAGCATCACTGACTCCGCCTCGTTCCATTTTTTAAGGAGATTGAGGTAGTCTATCTGACATGCCCCTTTCCTATCCATTCTAACTACCTCATAATTGAGATCTCCCACTCGCCGTGTAACCTCAAACGGTCCTTGCCACTAATTTTGAACTAGACGTGGGTAGCAATACAAGTATCTTCTCTCCCGGTGTAAATTCGTGCAGTCTGGTTCGTCTGTTGTACAACCGGCTTTGTGTGTCCTGAGCATGTAGCAAATTATCCATTGATAGCCGCCCCAAAGTGTGGAGTTTTGCTCTCAGGTCCAGGACATACTGAATTTCATTTTTGCTCTCCGATGGTCAGTCCTCCCAAGCTTCCCGCATGATGTCAAGGACCCCTCGGGGGTTGCCGCCCATACAGGAGCTCAAAGGGGGAAAACCCATTGGAGGCTTGGGGGACCTCTCTTACAGCGAAAAACAGAGGTTCCAGCCACTTGTCCCAATTCTTGGCGTCTTCGTGTACGAATTTACGAATCATTGTCTTCAACGTGCTATTAAATCATTCTACCAGACCGTCTGTTTGTGGGTGGTAAACGCTGGTACGAACCGACTTAATGCCCAATAGTTTGTAAAGTTCGCTTATGGTGCGAGACATAAACGCTGTGCCCTGGTCGGTGAGAATCTCTTTCGGGATTCCCACCCGGGAGATTAAACGAAACAGCACGTTCCCAACACTTTTTGCCGAAATGTTGTGGAGGGCTACTGCTTCGGGGTATCGTGTTGCATAATCCACTATGACTAATGCAAAACGATGCCTCTGTGCGGATCGTTCTAATGGCCCGATGAGGTCCATACCAATTATTTCGAAGGGAACCTGCACAAGAGGTAGAGGGCGCAATGGCGCTTTTGGATCGGCCGGTGGGTTTACCAGCTGACATTCACGACAAGCAGCACACCATCTGTGCACATTCTCGTGAATGCACGGCCAGAAAAATTGTGCCATTAAACGATTCAACGTGCCGGTTTGATCTAATAGGGCGGGTCAGATACATGTGTCTCTTCTTTTATACACCTATCCTTCTCAATGTTTCTTTTTATTATTTCCATAACCTGAATAATTAAGTTATAACCATTTTCTACATTTGATAAATCAGTTCACCTATAACCTCTCTATATTTAATGAGTGATTTTGGAGATTTTAGTATATTTGCTGTGTGCTTGTGTATCCACATTCTACAGTTACTTCTCTGATGTCTGTGTCAAGGCGTGCGGACAGGCAACTGTCCTTGGGGTGTAAAACACTCTGGGAGTGAAGAGGCCTCTCTACATGTGTTGAGCTATATGTCATCCTAACGTGACCTTATGTCCACATAGGTTACAGGTCTAAGTGACTTTTTGGGGACTCAGAGAAATGTACCTCTTTTATGTGCCTTTCTTACTAAATAGAATAAATTCACTTCTGTACTAAGATGATGTATCAGCATGTGCCTTGTTGATAGTTAGTTAAGATGTTCTCAACCTTGAGGAAACTGTTATTCTCTGGAGCTTTTGTGTATGTGCGTTGCATGATCTGTGCAGATTCAGTGTTGGAGATGGACTTTTCTGCAGACGATGCCAGACCCGGAGACGCCTTTATGTGACCACTTGCGTCATTGATCTAAATCTGGTCATGGGGCGACAACTAGTCTACCCATTTTTAGTGATATGCTCTACTATCTGTCTACGTGTGGAAAGTTGCTTACATTGCATGTTGTTAGAACCAATCAGAATCATTCCACATGACAATAATGACGTAGTTGGACCTTGAAAACAGTATAACTGTTCAGAAATTGTATGTACGTTAGGCGGAGGCGGGGAGACTGTTAGAGGGAGTGCGGCCTACGAACTCCTTGTGAGACTTGAAGCTGGCTTCTGCTGATGAAACTGCAAACTATTCTTCAGTAAATTTTTCTTTAATTAATCTAACTCCTGACTCTTGGTCTTCATTTCTCACTACTGGTCCTGTGTCCTAAGCTGTTACCCCAACAGATCCAAATGACCAGCCATGGGATTACAATGAGCCGCCTGGAAATGCATTTCCCGACGGCTCTTTGGTACCAATAACTGGGTTGTATCCTGTTTTGTCTGAGCATCCTGGGTTACTCGATACAACCTGTCTTTGATTACTGCCAAATAAGGATAAGATAGCGGTCGCGCCGGTTGGAGCAGCCGTCCATCGATGGTGCGGACCTGCTCAAAATCATTTCTGAGCGATTCGTCCTGGGACTGTTCGTCCAGGGGAAAATCATCACGCTCGGAAAGGATTGGCCTCTCTACCGCGCTCCGTTCCTCTGATCCAGCCCCAGACGGTCCCGGATCGGCTTCTCCCAGCTGCGCGACCACGCTCGCTCCCTGCTTTCTTTTCCCCCAGGAGACACCCTCATAAATATATCCCAACAAATCCGTGAACGCTGGCCAATCTGTCCCTAAAATCAGCGGGTGCCTGAGGTGGGAACTAACCGCTACCGCCACACTATGTTTTATCCCCCGAAATTGAATCACGGCCGGTACCAATGGGTACTTCACCATATCCCGTGCACACACCTCACCGTAACCAAGCGGCCGTTATCCAATGCCTCGGGTTGAATCAGGCTTTGATGAATAGAGATCTGGTTACAACCTGAATCCACCAAAGCCTGATATGTACCCCCCTTAATACTGACAGGTATCTGGTACAGGCCGGCTCGATCGAGGGCGGCTTGTGGCTCGTCAGGGACCCGGACCAGCACCCCCACCTCCATCACTGGACACCTGCCAATTAAATGTCCTTTGGTCCCCGCAGCGCCAACAAGTCGGCCCAGGCTTTCCCGCCGCCCCGTGGGTGCTTCGCTGCCCCTCCAACGGGGCATTGGCCTCGGCGGCATCCCCCGGCGGGACCTTGGAAAAGGAACAGGCCTCGTCAAAGAGGACGAGGGAGGGGAAGAAGGAATGGGGAAAGAGGAAGAGAGAGAGACTGCTGGGAGGGGTTTGCCGACCCCGGGGCACGCCACCATCTGGTCCTCCGCCAGTCGGATGGCCGAGTCCAGCGACGTGGGGCGGTGGCACTGGACCCACTGCACAGTCTTCTTGGGCAGTCATGCTACAAACTGCTCCAGTACCACCTGGTCTACGATGTCCTCCACGTCGCGTCCCTCGACCACCAGCCACCAGCTGTTGGGCCATCACGAAGGGTCGGCCACCTTCCCCCAGACCCAGCGACCGGAAGCGCTGGAGATGTTGCTCGGGGGACAGGCCGACCCGCTGGAGGATGGCCCTCTTCAGGTCTTGATAGACCAGGAGGTTCTGAACCGGTAGCTGTTGCACCGCCAGTTGTGCCTCTCCTGTCAGCAAAGGAATGAGACGTACTGGCCAGTGCTCTTGTGGCCATCCACAGGTCTCCGCGGTCCTCTCAAAAAGATCCAGGATCGTCCTGCGCGCTCATCTTCATCAGTGGCACGTGGGTGGGCGGCGCTGCAACAGCAGATGGTCCCTCGGTCCGAACCTCCCTGTCCAGACAGCTCCGGAACAGCTCGCGGTCCTCTTGTTGGGCACTGACGAGGGCACGGAAGCGTTGCTCCTGATCCTTCCTCATCTCGATCATCGGTGTTCTTGATGTAGTCCCACGAGCGACTGGATGATCCCCGCAAACGGCGAGGCTGACAGGGTTTGCATGATGGCGGCGGCTTCTTCTTCCTTTCCCGGGTTTTCGGCACCAGTGTAACGAGGTTCAGATGGGTGTTTGGAAAGGAAGAAGGCAGAGTCGGCAAAATGCTGGAACTCGTGGGTCTTTATTTTCAACTCAGTTATAAACGTAAACTGGCGCCTTGCGCACTCATATCAATATCACTCAAAAACTTGTCTTCTCTGTATAACAACAGCTTTCTCTCAGTCCACGGCCTCAGCACAGCTCCCACTAGTCCTCAGCGCCTCTCTCTCCCTCCACACTGCTCCAGCATGGCTTTTAAGCGGTCTCTCCGTGCCAATCACTGCAATCAGACACAGGTGTTTATCATCATGCACTTGACCTACTTTCTTACCGCACGTCTCCCGGCCTCCTCCGTCCGTGCAGACCTCGTGAAACCACACACCCCTCACCACACACATGTTTTTCGTGCTTATTCTAAAACCTTCAGTTCCACTAATGCTCACAAATCTGTATTTTATAATTTTATAAATGTAGTTGCGATGTTGTATTGTGTTATGTTTATCAAAATAAAACTGATAAAAAAACGTTGATCCCACTTCATTGATAGTTCACTTATGTTGAACTTGAAGCAGAAAGCGTCCGACTTCACGTCTCCTTTTGCAGCTCCTCTCCACCTGCACGCGGCTACTCTCACCGATCGGTTGCATCCAGCCGCAGCCAATGTCGAACACACCTTTTGTGTATTTAAACCCTCATGTTTGCCATGTGTTCTTGTCAAGTATTGTTTCCTGTAAACCACTGTTGGTGAGTCTGTCACGGCCATGGTCATGTTTATGTTAGTTTCTAGTCAAGTCTGTTCATTGTCAAGTTTTAGTTTATTTAGTATCTGTTCACTTGCTCAATAAAAATGCACTTGGGTTCATCACTTCAACTTGCATCCAGTGGACTTTATTATGCAACAGCTGAGTAATGTATTTTATTGAACAGATAAACTTCCATAGCTCTCAAACAGAGTTAATTGTAAAGCATTATCTATTCTGAACGGTCATTTCATTATGGTTGTTGTAGTGCTGTGCTGAAATTTATTTTCAAGGATGAACCGTCTACTAATGGGTATAGCTACTGTAATGTCTTCAGCTATTCATGAAATTCTTTCCATCTAAACTTATATCTCTTAAGCCTTGTAGTGAATGTTTTATGAGCAGTAGAATAATCTCTCTTGCTCTCTTTTTAGTTATAAGAACCATATTCATTTGCACAGTCGCACAGAGCCGAAGCACAACCAAAAAATGTTCCTCCGCAAAATGCATTCATCTTTGTTTTTTACTGGTAGAGGGCCAAAAGTTACGTACCTTTAACTAATAGATGCACCATACAGTACTTTTCCGGTTGATTAATCACAGTACAATAATTGTACTAGTTTTCTGAAATGTTCTGTTTAAATATGCAAATGAGGTTGTTCAATATGCACAAACTTGCATACATTTAGACAGATATCTAGATATTGCATAAAGCCAAGTTAAAAATTACTCATTGGACAAACTCAATTTAATTGAGGGCAGGTTTTCCATCCACAATTACGTTTACATTTAGCAGACGCTTTTATCCAAAGCGACTTACAAATGAGGAGAACAATAGAAACAATCTACACAAGGGGCAACAGCATGCAAGTGCCATAACAAGTCTCAGTTAAAGGAGAGATCCCCCCCCCCCCCCATAAAACATACCTGTCTTGAGTGCCAAATCACAGATATGTGAAGTTGAGGCACATTAACTTGCTCTCAAAAGTGTATTTATAAGAATCTACACCCTTAAAAATTTAAGTGCCAGGAAGAACCAAAAAGGCGATGCCATATAAGAGCCATATTTGGTTCCCTGAAGAACCATTTTGTGAAAGGTTCTTTGATGAACCATTTATTTCTAATCATTTTATAGTCTAAAGAACCTTTTTGTGCAATAGAAACCTTTATTTTTAAGAGTGTATATTTGAGTCAGTTTGAGGGATATTTGGGAAAAGGGATTTTGTTCATGAAGCTTCTGAAGCTACCAAGAGTTCAAATACTCAGTATAGTAACTACACGTTACCACATTGATATCCCAGTATCTCTGAGACTGAAACATATAGGGCCTTAAAATGAAAACTTCCAAAGAGAAAAGTTTCATAGGAAAAAGAATCTAAAATGAAATTAAGATATATTTAAAACTTCTTGAGTTACAGACATGCAAACTATGGAAAAACACAGAGGTAAACTATATTGCCAAAATTATTGGGACACCCCTCCAAATCATTGAATTCAGGTGTTCCAATAACTTCCATGGCCACAGATGTATAAAATCAAGCACCTATAGGCACGCAGACTGCTTCTACAAACATTTGTGAAAGAATGGGTCACTCTCAGGAGCTCAGTGAATTAAATCGTGATAGGTTGTCACCTGTGCAATAAATCCATTTGTGAAATTTCCTCACTAACAAATATTCCACGGTCAACTGATAGTGGTATTATAACAAAGTGGAAGCAATTGGGAACAACGGCAACTCAGCCACGAAGTGGTAGCCCATGTAAAATCTCAGAGCGGGGTCAGCACATGCTAAGGTGCACAGTAGCAGAAGTTGCCAATTTTCTGCAGAGCTACAGAGTACAGACCTCTGAACTTTGTAGGGCCTTCAGATTAGCTCAAGAACAGTGCGTAGAGAGCTTCATGGAATGGGTTTCCATGGCCGGGCAGTTACATCCAAGCCTTACATCACCAGCGTAACAATCATGATGATGACTTGGAATAAGCATTTCGAACTGCGAGAGGCATTACACTTTCTTCATAATTTGAATACGGAAGGCGATCCCCCAGAAGCTAGATATTTTACTTTAATGTTAGTGTTCAATATGGATATTTTTCTAAAAAAAAACCATCGATTCTCTTCAGAAGGCCTTTATTAACTCCGCAGAGCCATGTGGAGTACTTGTCAAATTATTGGCTTCAAATTGGGCTGCCTTTTACTGCCATTATAATGCTTGGAATAGCCAGGACATTTTTAAATATAACTCTGATTGTATTTGTCTGAAAGAAAAATGTGAATGTCATATACACCTATGGCTTGAGGGTGAGCAAATCATGGGGTACATTTTTGGGTGAACTAACCCTTTAAATACACAGGGGGTAAATCAAAATAACATAGAACAGGTGGTACGAGTTACTCAAACAAAGAAACACCATAATGAAAACCAACCAAAACACGTGCAAAATACCACCCAGAAAAATATGTTTGATTTGATACGGAATGACCCTACGGTGCTTTCCCTTCCTTAACAAACACTGAAAATGTTTGTTTTACTGCTTGTTCAAATTGCTTAGTTAAAAAGAGCTAAAGCAACACAATTGCTATACATTTTCTCCTAACCTAATTTGATTGTGAGCACTTAAATATAAGTCAAATTGAAGTTTACTTAATCTGTTTGTGTGGAGATTACATGAATGATTTGTGTTGCATTAACTCAAACTGGGCGGGGCTTGTTAGTTCCCAGCATGCTTTGCATATAGCTAAATCAACAGAGAGTAAAAGTGTTATTTGATGTATTTTTGAGCAAGATGAGAAAGGGGGAGACTTGATTGTGTTTAATAGTGTTTAATATTCAATTATGTTAGAATTATTAGAACAATTTAATTACAGTGGGTTACCATTGTGGAGAAGAGTGGGGCATTTGCTTAGGTTGTGGACTAATACAGTAATACCTAATGTTGCTGAAGGAGCTTTTGATGTTTAGCATTTAAGATGCTAATGTGTGCTATTGCTAATTAAAAGTTTGTCATCTAGTTAGTGAAGTGTTGTAATTCTGTTGTGCAACATTAAATTATATGAAATTGAAGTGGATGAATGAATATATGAAATTGAATGCCTAAATCATGGCAGGGAGCCATATAAAATTAACTTTGAGACTACTTAATTGGGTGAATTAAAATGTATTCATTCCATGATGTTAAAGTTACATAAAAGAATTATGTTAATTTAACAATTGATTCATGTGGGACCAATGTACACAATTCAATTCTGTAAATCCAACACACTTTTTTTCAGTGAAGGACAAGTTTGACTTGGGTAGCTGTTGCTAAGTGATCAGTGAAGGTCAGTTTATTATCAAGGATAACTTTCACACACCAGGAGATAATGACCAATTGTCCTTTTTGAGAGACAGTGAGTGTCGGAGGCTTTGGCTGAGACGAAGAGGAACTTCACTCTTGTGAAGGTTCATGACAAGGTGATGAGTAAAGTTGATATTTTTGATTGGTAGCCTGACATCTTTGTTTTTATCCCAATAGAAGAAAAGGTTGTATATAGAACCTTAAAAGGTTCTGTCAGGCACTTCATATATATAGAACCTTTTAAGGGTTCCCATCATGGGATCATTTTATGAATTTAATTTAATACACTTTGCTTTAACAGTAATTGTACATTACATTGTATTAATTAAATATACTTTATCACAAGAAAAAAAAACATGTTAAACATGAAAATATAATAATTTCTCTTTAATATATTTTTAGCTTAAAAGGTGAAGACTCGGGTTCTATATAGAGTAGACAGAAATATAGAATATGTCAATTAAAGTTCAGAGAATTTATTCGAGAATTTAATAATAAGCCAGCTGTGCATAAACTATTCGTATAGTTCTTAAATCTCACTATAAATGGTTGGTGTTTATGATGATCTAACTTCTAGAAAATGTGGTGTCAGAGGCAAGCTTCTGGAAGAAAATCCATTCTTTCAACTGAGCCAGTCAATAATATGATCTGAGTCTGATGGCAGTTGATCCTTATCAACAGCACTGTGGCATACCCCAGTGGTGGGAAACACGAATCAGTTAAATTAATCCGACTATGCCACCCTTGTGGAGGACCAGGGAAATACTCCAAATAAGGACACAGGTAAGTTTTACCAATTGAAGGCAAAGGAATATGTTGTGAAATGGTGAATCGTTACAAAAAATATATTTTATTATAAAAAGCATTAAAAAGTCTCTCTCGCGTCTTGAGACATGTCCAACATCACAATAATTCTCCAGAGCCAGGTTTCGCGGGAACAAGGCAGGCCGGCTGCATCTCAGGAGGTCATTCAAACCCACCCCAAATTCACACCAAATCAGACACCACGCACACGCACACCATAAGGAAGTTGTATTAGTACTCAGCACACCGTGAAAAACACACCGCGAATGAAGCAATTAGCCTCCCCTGTTCCACACCGGCTCCTGGAGTGAAAAGAAACACATTAACAAACAGTCACAACCACAAATTACAGAAAGAAAAAATAATAATAATAATAATAAAAGAAGGTTTACAGACACTGGGCCCTATTTTAACGATCTGAAACGCAAGTGTCAAAGCGCAAAGCGCAAGTAACTTTGTGGGCGGGTCTCGGCGCTGTTGCTATTTTCCCGGCGGGATAAATGGCTCTTGCGCCCAGCGCAAATCTAAAATGGGTTGGTCTGAAGTAGCTTCATTATTTATAGGTGTGGTTTGGGCGTAACGTGAATAAACCAATCAGAGCGTCATCCAACATTCCCTTTAAAAGCAGGTGCGCAAGTTCCATTATGGATTGCTATTATTATGGCGTATTTACCAGGCGCACGCCAGGAGCGGTTCACAGCCGAGGAGACTGATGTTCTTGTAAGAGCAGTGAAAGACAGAGAAGTTGTGTTGTATGGGGATGGGAGAAACCCACCCAAAATAGCGTCGGTTAAATAAATAATTAGCCTGAATAATTTGTAAGCTAGATTTATGCCTATTTTTTCCACATCTTCGTGGCACACCACAATGATTTCCGTCATCTCATGTGTTAATATTTTTTTAGTGTAACAATTTATGATTTGCAAAAATAACTGTTGCATCTGTGTAGATTACATGAGCAAAGTGTATGCGCGTTGTGCACGCTATGGTCAAGCATGCGCCCTTAAAATAGCATAATGAACAACGCGCAACGCGCCACTGACTTTAGACTAGGTTTTTTCTGGTCAGTGGCGCAATTGTTTAATGGAACAGCAAAATAGCACCAGGGATTGTTTGCGCCGGAACACGCCTCCTTTTTTGCGCTGAACCACCCAGGGAGCGCAAGTTCATTCACTAGTTTAGCGACGTGCTTCTGTGGAGGGAAAAGCGTGCTTTGCGCGGGTGCAAAATAGGAATGACACATGCGTCGGTGTACAAAGTCAATTGCGCTGGGTGCAAGATAGGGCCCACTGTGTGTCGGCTCCTTGGCGATAAATACAGCAAAAGCAGCGGGACCGCGCCTAAAAGGCACAGGACAATGAGTGAATTTAGGAAAGTTCGGCCTCTGCCTTCTTGCTGTTGGCTGGCCTGAGTAGAAGTCAAATGATACATTTTCAATTTAAGTTCAATATGGAGGTTCAACCAACTCTGAGTTTAAGCTTGAACTCTGAGTTGACTTACCCTGAGATGGGAAACTCTGAGTTTTGGGTTTCAGAATAGTTACCTCTTTCAGAAACGGGCTTGACTTACCCTGCTTTCTCGGGTTTAGCATACCTCCCATTCTGAAACAGAAAACCCAGAGTTCCCCTCATTTCAGGGTTAACATACTCAGAGTTTTCACTTCACCTCCTCTCTGAAACAGGCCGCTGGTGTGCTGTTAGCGACAAACAACAAACTCGTGTTAGTATATACTCTTGTTGTCAGCATGAGTAGCACAGAAAGATGAAGAAGGCACAAAGATGAGGATAAAGTTCAAATATGTATCTTTAATAATAATCCACAATGTCACACAGGACAAAAGGAAGCAGCAAACGCTCCAACTCAACCAACGCTAACTCAAAGTAGACCGGACAAATGAGAACTGAAAAACACAGCAACTTAAATGGAAAAAATGACAAACACCTGTGATAATTAAATGAATCTCCATAAAAACTAAAGAGTGGCGGGGAACTAAACAAAGGAACACGTGACTGAAAATAGCAAACTAAAAGTCCATGAACATTAAACTAAGATCAAACTCAACTGAATAAATGTAACAATTGTGTATATTCATTTTTTGTTCTTCCTCGATATTCAGTCATCATCGTCGCTTTATTTTTCAAGAAGCATTATTTTGCTTCGCTTCAGCTATCAACAGTGTTTCTCCGAATTCTTTAATAAGACTTATGAAGTGTTACCCAACAAATAATTAAATAAAGTTTCTAACGTAGGTTCGGGAGGAGCCTTATCATTCAGTCCTGTCAATCATCATTACAAGCGTATATAAGCAGCAGTCATTCACACCGTCTCAGCGGCAATTCTTTCGGCATCCCTCCAGCTCCATATCTCTCCTCCTCTATTTCTCCCATTCTGCCTCTACATAGTACCGTTAAATAGTGGTTTATCTCAGAGCTCGAGCTGTGGATTTGAGCACCCTTAGAGGATAGCCAAGTTTGTTTACCATAACTATTAAGACTGGATGGGCAGGCAAACTCTCAAAATGAATTAAACTTCTCTTGCTGGTTTTGTTTTTTTCTTTTAATCGTTCACACCCAAAGAGAGGAAGTCGTATCTGTTTGTTTGGGAAAAGTAATTTTTCCTTGCCTCATAAGTGATGAAGTACCTTATTTACCTTTGAGTCAGAAAGAGGACCAGAACAAATCAAAGAAGTTTAAGGAGATGAATGTGCTCTATAGAGAATGCTGGACGTTTTGAACTCAATACATCTGCACAAAGAATGTAGAACATTTTGAATTTATTCTGTCAGTGTATTGGCTGATTGTGGAAAGTACATGCTTGGCATTTATTTTCTTTTTCGTCAGGCTGAAAACAGACAATAGGCTACCACCAAAGCATGTGCAAGTTCTTGAACAAGTCCTGAGGGGTTACAAGTGGTTTGGCACTGTGAGGACAATCAGCTGTCCTTCCTTTAGCACTATCTTAGGTGTAAGAAAGCTCTAGCGTAAAGTTCTGCCAGGAAGATTCAATGTTACGTCACTTATCACATCCAGACCTTACCAATCATGTCCTAATCATCAGATTATAAAAGATGGTCACTTACACACACACACACACACATACATACATACACATGTCTGAGTTCACAGATGCTGAAGCCAACATTTCAGTTGACGATCCGGACGTTCCATAATGGTCGATCGCTGGTCCTATTATAAAAATAATAATGTGCAATACAGTGGCGTTCAAAGTCCATGTCAGCCTATCATTCTGTTCAATGGGCTGTCGCGGCAACAGACGCGAGTTAACAAGCAAAATCTCAGATCCAGAACAATCACTTTCAATGGAGGACTATCTGGGCATGTTATCAAAGACACGGCTGTGATCTTCACCATTCTGGCGTCATCACTACATCAGCATTCATCACAGTGATATTTTTATGATTATGCATTTACGATGTCAATTGGGTGTAGTATTTTACTCTTTCTCAATTTGTCGCAAGCATGCATGCATCGTAAATGATTCGCATGACACCGGTTACCGTTAATGATTGTATTTTGTTTAGAAAAGCTGAAACAGAACAGATGGCACAGCATATTAGCCTCATTCTCCCCATGAATGCAAGGAAACCAACATGGGTTTTAAAGCAACATGCACCCAGTTAATCGGGGCTTCATGATTACAGAAGTTAAGCTGAAATCGCGAATGGGTTCAGTGTTATCAGATCGCTAAAGTTGAATTAACTATGCTAATTTGCTCAGCATAGTTTTTAAAGTAGCTACAGCACCGACATCATTGCTTGATCCGTTCTCATTCAATGGTGATTCATCTTGCAAGCGCTGTGAGTTTGTCACACACAACATGCAACTGAAATTGCCACAATAGCTTCAAGCTTAGAAGTGTTTTGGGCCTGTCATCCAGCAGAGTACATATTTTGCTCAAAATTTGACTCTATTCGTGTTTTATTCAGCTACTGATATCTGGATGCCTTTGACTATTTTTAGGAACTTTAGAATTTAGTGTTATGTCTCACTTGGTCCTGTACTACAACGCAATGGCTACAATTATGAATTAAACAAACGTGTATCTCGCTAGTACTCAAAGCACCATATGTCGAGTAAGGTTTGCAAACAAAACAAGGTTTGACTGGATATTCGATAGCAGCAATAATTTAATTCTGTACTCAATCCGACCCATTTTACATAAAGATTGCATCCTGTACAGCAACTAAATCGCAGCACGGGAATACAATTATTCAAATATTTTATGAATATAGTAAGTGAAAAGAGTGCACTCCCTTTATATACGCATGAAACCGTCAAATGCTTCAGTTTAACTAAACTCCTACACTAGTAGAAACCGTTTCGGTCAATCTGACTACACCAAATCATGAATCTATAGCATGTTCTATTCTTCGTTGGTCAAACGTATACACTAGAAGGCAGAATTAGTCAGCGAACAAGCGCTGAACCATTCAATCCTGATTGTGTATATTCCATGTTATGTTAACTAAATTAGTCATTGCATTCAAGCGCTCAACAGACATTTACATTTACGGATTTGGCAGACGCTTTTGTCCAGGGTGACTTGCATCGTATTCAAGGTGCACATTTGGTATTTTGTCAGATCTTGCTTTCCCTGGGAACCGAACACATGGCTTGGCGTGCCAGTGCTACACTCTACTGTTTGAGCTACAGGAAAGACATGTCTGCGGTTGGCTACGCTCGCATTGTAAACACCAACATTTGTCAGTCTATCGAGACTAACACAATATACAGGGGAGTAAATATAGTGTGACTGTTTGACAAAGTCTGCACATGCGTACTGATTCCCGCAAATGACGAGCTCTCTCGCAGTGAGCTTTTTTTCTCTTCACCAAAGCTGGCACACATGGTGCGGCTTATAATCATTGTGATTCGTTGCTTTTCAGACTGTGATCCTGATGTCACACTGTGGGAACTCCGCTGCATTAATGTCAGACTTCATGATAATCAAACGCACAAGAATTTGTCTTGAGGTTACATCAACCCACTCACATTTGTTTAATTTACTTCAGATTAGAATTTTATCATGGCTGTTGGTGAGTATTTCCATGTGGCTGATCAAGGCTCTGTCTTGTGGCCGTTCAAGGCTTTCGTCTCTACCTGGCTGATCAAGGCCCGTCTGCGGCCGTTCAAGGCTTTCGTCTCTACCTGGCTGATCAAGGCCCGTCTGTGGCCGTTCAAGGCTTTCGTCTCTACCTGGCTGATCAAGGTCAAAAGATCTGAAGTTCAAACTGTGCATCAGAATGTGGAAGAAAGGTAATTTAAGTGACTTTGAACATGGCATGGTTATTGGTACCAGACGGACTGGTCTGATTATTTCAGAAACTGCTGATTTACTGGGATTTTCACCATCTCTACAGTTTAAAGAGAATGGTCTGAAAAAAGACCTCTGAGTTGCAGTTCTATGGGAGAAAATGCCTTGTTAATGTCAGCCCTCAAGCAATTTTGCATTTAAAAGACGTCTAATAGCTGTCCAAGCAAACACAGCCCTGATGTCTAGGCTAAAACAAGGCAAAATTTAGGCTGTCATTGAAAATGTAATAGACGTCTAACCATAGCCCAAGAATAGACTAGTCATCTAGAACATTAACATTTCAAAGAAATTAAACCAAACACCTTGTAATGACTGTTGACTTTGCTTACATGATGGAATTTCATACTTTCTCACAAGTTATTTAGGAAAATTACACCCATTACATTTCAAATGACCAAATCCAAGGTTATTTTGGCTAGAAGTGGGATACACATAGCCAGACTAGCCTATATCGGGTCTATAGTTAACCGAGACTATGAAATGACGGCTATTGCTTGCTGGGAGAGGTCAGAGGAGAATGCCCAGACTGGTTCAAGCTGATAGAAAGGAAACAGTAACTCAAATAACCATTTGTTACCTTACTTAGATAGATCAAATCAAAATCAAATCAAATCACTTTATTGTCACACAGCCATGTACACAAGTGCAACAGCAGGTGAAATTCTTGGTGCAGTTCCGAGCAACATAGTAGTCACGACATGACATGTACAACATTTAAAGCAGCATCAGATTACACATCTGATGCGCCCACAATTACTCACAGCACAGTAAACTCTACAATAAACAATAAATAATTTACACAATGTGAGTGTAGTTCTCACAGCTTTAACCAATATACACATACTTACAATATACATATACATTAAACAATATACACTAAACATACATTAAACAGTATACATTAAGCTATAGTAATAATAATATACAATGTACAGTATACATTATTATTCACAGTAGAGATCCAATGTACAATAGGTGCTATATGATAAATAATAAATGATCAATAAATGTGTATATAATGTGTGTGTATCTACAGTGGGTTGTGCTGAGTGATATTCTGTCCAGTGTGTGTTATGATCCTGATGGATCAGGAGTTAAGTAGTCTGATTGCTTGTGGGAAGAAGCTGTTCTGGAGTCGGCTGGTGCGTGTTCTAATGCTGCGGTACCGTCTGCCTGATGGCAGCAGTGAGAGCAGCCCATGGTTCGGGTGGCTAGAGTCTCTGATGATCCTCTGAGCTCTCTTCACACACCGCCTGGCGTAAATGTCCTGGAGGGAGGGAAGCTCACCTCCGATGATGCAGCTGGCCGTGCGCACTACCCTTTGCAGGGCTTTGCGGCTGCGGGCGGTACTGTTGCCGTACCAGGTGGTGATGCAGCCAGTCAGCAGGCTCTCTATAGTGCTGGTGTAGAAGCGTGTGAGGATGTGGCGGCTCATTCCAAACCTCCTCAGCCGTCGCAGAAAGAAAAGGCGCTGATGAGCCTTCTTCACAACGGCCTCGGAGTGGACTGACCATGAGAGTTCCTCTGTGATGTGGACACCAAGGAACTTGAAGCTGCTGACTCTCTCCACCGGTGCTCCATCGATGGTGATGGGGTGGTGTTCTCTCTCATTCCTCCTGAAGTCGACCACCAGCTCCTTGGTTTTGCTGACGTTGAGGGAGAGGTTGTGCTCCTGACACCACCGTGTCAGAGTGTGCACCTCCTCTCTGTAGGCAGTTTCATCATTGTCAGTGATGAGACCTACCACTGTCGTATCGTCAGCAAACTTGATGATGGTGTTGGAGCTGTGGGTTGCCACACAGTCATGTGTGTACAGGGAGTACAGGAGTGGGCTGAGAACACAGCCCTGAGGGGCTCCAGTGTTGAGAGTCAGTGGTGAGGAGATGTTACTGCCCATTCTGACCACCTGGCGTCTGTTTGACAGGAAGTCCAGGATCCAGCTGCATAACAAGCTGTTTAAGCCTAGAGCCCGGAGTTTAATGTCAAGTATGGAGGGCACAATGGTGTTGAATGCTGAGCTGTAGTCTACAAACAGCATTCTCACATATGTGTTCCTCTTTTCCAGGTGGGAGAGAGCAGTGTGAATTGTTGATGAAATGGCATCATCAGTGGAGCGGTTTGTGCGGTATGCAAACTGCAGTGGGTCCAGTGAGGGGGGGGAGAACAGAGCAGATGTGGTTTCTGACTAGTCTCTCAAAGCATTTGCTGATGATGGGGGTCAGAGCAACAGGACGGCAGTCGTTTAAGCAGAGTGTTTTTGATTGCTTAGGTACAGGAACAATGGTGGACGTTTTGAAGCATGTGTGGACCACAGACAGGGAGAGGGACAGGTTAAAGATGTCCGTAAAAACTCCAGCCAGTTGGTGCACGCACGCTCTGATGACGCGGCCCGGAATGCCGTCTGGACCCCCGGCTTTACGGACGTTCACCCGCCGGAAGGATCGGGTTACATCCGCTACAGATACGGAGAGTGCACTAACCTCTGTATCTTCAGCCACAAGCTCTCTCTCCGCGAGGGCGGTGTTAGTTCCCTCAAAGCGAGCATAAAAGGTGTTGTGCTCGTCCGGGAGAGAGGCTGCGGTGTTCACGGTGGAGTTTGTGTTCCCTTTATAGTCCGTGATGGTGTTAATTCCCCGCCACATGCTTCTAGAGTCGGTGGTGTTGAACTGTCCTTCAATCTTGTCCCTGTACTGGCATTTTGCTGCTCTGATGGTTTTCCGGAGGGCATAACTTGCTTGTTTATGCTCCTCCGCATTACCAGAGTTAAAGGTGAAGGTCCGCGCATTGAGTGCCGCGCGAACATCCCCATTTAGCCACGGCTTCTGGTGTGGGTACAGCCGAATTGTTTTGGTCGGAACAACGTCTTCTACGCACTTCCTGATGAAACACGTTACGCTATCAGCGTATACCTCGATGTCGTCATCAGAGGCCGACCGGAACATCTCCCAGTCCGTGTGATCAAAACAGTCTTGTAGCATAGAGTCCGATTGGTCCGACCAGCACTGGATGGTTCTGAGGGCGGGTGCTTCCTGTTTCAACCTCTGCCTGTATGCGGGCAAAAGGAGGATGGAAGCGTGATCCGATTTGCCAAATGGTGGGCGCGGGAGTGATTTGTAACCATCCTTGAAGGGAGAGTAACAATGATCCAGAACACGGTTCCCTCGCGTGTTGAAGCTAACATGTTGGTGGTATTTAGGTGCGATGCGCTTGAAGTTGGCTTTGTTAAAGTCCCCGGTCACAATAAACGCAGCCTCAGGATGCGCGGTTTCCTGCTCACTCACTGTCCTGTACAGTTCCTTTAGTGCACGGTCTGTGTCGGCTTGTGGGGGAATATACACAGCTGTGATGATGACCGCTGTGAATTCCCTCGGTAGCCAGAATGGTCGGCACAGAACCATGAGAAGTTCCAGATCAGGAGAACAGAAAGACTTGATAGAATGTACGTTCCTCTGATCACACCAGGATCGGTTGATCATAAAACACACACCCCCACCTTTGCTTTTCCCGGAGAGATCTTTTTCTCTGTCCATTCGGTGCACGGAGAACCCCGTGGTTTCGATGGCCGAATCTGGAATCTCAGCAGACATCCAAGTTTCTGTAAGGCAGATAATGCAGCAGTCCCTCGTCTCTCGTCATTGGAGCAGACATCCAAGTTTCTGTAAGGCAGATAATGCAGCAGTCCCTCGTCTCTCGTTGGAAAGAGATCCGTGCTCTCAGCTCGCAGAGTTTATTGTCCAGAGACTGAACATTTGCCAGTAAAATACTGGGAAGCGGGGGTCGGTTTGCGCGGCGTCTTACTCTGATGAGTACGCCGGCTCTCTTCCCCCTTCTCCGGCCGCGTTTCCGTGGTCGGGCCGCCCAAACAAAAGGATCCGCTGCTGTGTTTGTAAACAGCGGTTCGTCACTGAAGAATTTAAAGTCCGGTTTTCGGTGTGCGATTGCCGAACCAATGTCCAAAAGTGTCTGTCTGTCGTACGTAGTAAGGCAGACAACATCCAAGACAAAAAACACAAAAACTATAAACAGAACAAACAAAAAACTACAATGTTTCAGCAGAGCTTGCGACGTTGCGGCCATCCTCGGTGCCATCTTGACTCACATGGAGGATATGGAGGAAGTTATTTTTTTAAAATGTAAAGAATAATTTTACATGTAATAAGAAATAATATAAGAATAATAATGTAATCAGAAATAATATAATCCTCACCTTATAGTATATCAAACATTTGCTTAGTGTTTTATCATACATCATTAACAGATCTTCCACTGCTCATTGGCTCGGACACCAGATACTTCATAATGAAATGATGGCTCTTTCCAGTAAAGTAACTTTGGCCATTAACAATGCACAAATCATTATAGTAGGGTAGATAGTACTACAACAAATAGATCAATTAGAGATGGTCAGAGGAGGCATTTGCTAGAGGTGCTGAACTTCTCTCTGTGGTGGAAAGGGTGAGTGCAGCCTGTCCCACACAAAACAGTATTCACTACTGTATCTTGTGATGGCCTTAAAGACTGACTCCACAAATCTCCATCTCTCACTTCCAAGTGAAGTGACGGTAAGTGGGGTGTAGTGGGGGATGGTGACCACATTCATAGGGTGATCGTTTGTTCATTTACATAACATAGGATGGTTGAAGAAATCTGAATTCCATGCATTAAGAACCTGTTTGATGGGTCTGCAGCTGTCCAGAGTGTTTCGGCCTCCATCTGATTCAAAATTAGATTCTCCCCTGTCATTAGCGGCCCGCAAGGTCGACACGGGGTGCATCTCGCCTGCTCAGTAATCACCGTCAATGGGGCTGGATGGCCACTGCGCTCACTGATTGCAGAACTGCTCGGCAGACAAGCCGGGACTGGGTGTTGAAGAAATGCTATTCCTTATCAAGGACTCGTGTAGTGTCATCAGCCGCTCGCTGAAGAAGATTATCTCACATGTCATCAGTCGTTGGGGGAACATAACAAATGCAAGGACTTCGGCATTACGCGAGAGAGGAGAAAATTGTCTGAATGTCATTAAAATGAAAAAGGCAGAATGGCTGGATTGCTGCTTTAAATAATGCGTCTGTTGACAGGTGCTGGGAGCACTTCACTCATCTTACTCCCTCTCAATGACTGCAACCATTACATGAATTCTGCTGTTGTGGAACCACAACATTTCAATCGTTAATAGAGCATAACATTTCTGATCTGACCCTAACAGTGCTTTCGTTGTAGCAGAATACAATAGGGCTAAAGTGAAGGAACATGTAAAATGAAGTGGCCGTCACTGGGGTGGTAGGCTACCCTTAAGTGTATATTTTTGTACCTCTAAGTAGAGGAAAACAATGGTATAATTGTACCCTAAAGTGTACCTTTAAAGGTGCAGTTATACGTTTTGTTCCACATGGAACAAAATTGCCTCTTCACTAGGCTACCCTTAAGTGTACATTTTTGTACCTCTAAGTAGAGGAAAACAATGGTAAATCGTACCCTAAAGTGTACCTTTAAAGGTGCAGTTTTACGTTTTGTTCCTCATGGTACCTTCACTGTACTTTTTTTCTGATACTGTATAGCCTACTGTTCTGTCACTTATTCATTAAAAAAAAAAAGAAAAAAAGAAAGAAATAATAATAATACTCTGTGGGTTGTAATTGTAACAAAAAAAAAATCTACATTTTCAACAAATCTATGTTTGGTACTTTACTTATATTTTGAGTAACTTAATTGATATAATGTTGTGGTAAAGGATGTTTTTTTTATTTTTATTTTTTTTACCATTAAATGGTGTGTGTATTATCTTGAGTAATGTTTACTAGGCTTTTTAGATGTGTGCCTTTTCAAGATATACACAGAGAAAAAGGGTGCCAAAACCTTTAGGGGTACAACAGCTTGTCACTGGGGCAGTGCCCTTAAAACGACATCTTTGTACCTTTTTTACTCCTTAAAAGGTGCATATTAGTACCTTAGAGTACAAATACGTACCTTAAGGTACTACTATGAACCTTTTTGTGGTAAAAAAGATGTACAAAGATGTCCTGCCCCAGTGACAAGCTCTGTGTGTACTTTTAAGTAAAATTTATTTAAAATACTAAACAATTGGATCTGGCTGTTGCAAAAACAAATGTTCATGACAGACACCATTTTGATGGGTGACAGGACTGAATTTGCACTGCTGGCAACCCAACGACACTAAAAAAGGTAAGAATGACATTATGAACTGTTTAATGGTTTGATGCTTTAAGATAGATATGCAAAGATAAAGCTAAATGTTTGTATTATTGATAAATACCTAAATTTGCCTTGAATAAATTCTTTTCTAGTTCTAGATCTAAAATATTATAGGGTAGAAATTGTAATGGCCTTAAACCATATCAATCAATATCAATATTATAATTAAATGTTTGATAGGCAGTATAATTAATAATCATAATAATAATAATAATAATAATAATAACAACAATAACAATACATACATACATAAATATTCAGCAAATGTGTCTCCTGAATCTAAAACTCCTGAAGAAACCTATACCCCCAAGCACATTAACACCACCAGCAGAGGGAGATGTTGCTTCTATGATCCCGACAAATGGCTGAGAATTTACCTTGAGTGGAATTCATTCTGAATATTTACAAGAACCCATTCTTTGAGCTGAAAACCCCTCACACACGCCACACATTCTTCTCATGCCCAGTTAAAACCATTTCATTGATCTTCACAATGAAGAACTGTGCAGAACATCTCAAGGCCTTATTTAATACCCAAATTGATTTTGCTCAGTGGCGTTCATAAGTCAATATATGAGTCACTAGATAAAGAGAAAGCAGATGCAGACAGCAAAAATGCTGATGTATTAGTCATTTTATTTTTATATAAAATGAAAATGGAAAAAAAGCTTGCACTGGCAGTTCAACTGAACATGTTGAATTCAACATGCAATACCCAAAAGCACACTCAGGACTTGGAATGAAACCAAACTGCCTGTGAGGCCCTGAGCAAGACAACAGCCATGTATGACTTTACCAGTGTCTGCTGTGGGTCAGCAGCTGGGGTTTGGTTGGTATGGAGACACAACTGACCATCAAGAATCTGCATCAACTGAACAGAAAAAGAGCAGAGCAAGACCCGGCCACAGGGATAGTTTAGGTTTAGAATTAGAAACTGTTGCCATACGTAAGCATAGACGCAAATGCAAATAACAGACAGGCACACACAGATTTTCTCCAAGTGTACAGCACCATTTTTAACTGGATAAAAAAGGCCCCTCAGGGAAACTGATAGTGCTTAGTGATCCAAGGATAAGCACATCTAAAAAGAAACAAGCACAAACAAGAAATGCTGTTTGATCATTTTTGGCATTAAAGTAATTAGCAGCCTCCCTTTTGAAATGGCTTCAATTATTTTTTATGTATTTATTAATTTAATGGCAAAAAAAGTACACAACACCAAATGTTTAGGAAAGAAGGATAGGCGAGAGAGAAACTGAATGATTGGATGAAAGGAGACAAAGGAGTGAAGAGAAGGGATGGGGTGAGGGGTGTTCATTTATCTTCAGACGAGGAGGGAGGTGCCAGATTCTGGGAGGTTTGGATACCCTATTGATGCCCCCAAAAGCATCCACCATCCATCCACCCCCCCCCCCCACTTATTTTCTTTATCCCTCAATTCCATCCTTTATTTCTACCCCCTCCTTTCTTATCCTTCCACAAGCTTCCCTCACTCGCAGTCCTGAAGGAGAACTCAGCTCGGTAAGTAAAAAGCTCTGAGAGAAACGCTAAATATGAAACTTTACAACTAGAAACTTTATTTCTAGAATACAGGCGCTTGAGTGGCGTATAAGGAGGGGAAACACATCATATCTGTGCTAGTTTTGTTTATTAGGATGATGAGGATGGGGTGTGATTTGGTGCATCAGGCGGGTCAGACTCATGCAGATCTATTCCAATTTAATGAATACAATTATAATTAAATAACAAAAAATAAATACAAGGTCATCGTTTTAAATTTTTAAAAGGGTTTATTATTTTAAAATTACATCAAATCATTATTAAATTAAATTATTAAAATCATATAAAAGTATATATAATTAAAACATTTAAAACCTGTTCATTTTAATTTAAGTTTTAGCTATTTTATTGTGCATTTGGTCTTTGTTGTAATACGTAACATTGTTCTCATTTTTATTTTATTTTACTTTTATATAGTTATATAGTTATTTTAGTACAGTTAAATGAAAAATGAGAAAAGTTGCCATGGATAAATGTTTGTTTATTTCAAATAAATGTTTTAGTTTTAGTTAACTATTCAGTTAACCATTCATCATGCATTCATTTTTTTCCTCTCTAATTTTGCAGGTGCTGTGATTTCTCTCTGTTCTAAGGGTGCTGTGTGTGCCCTGAACCAGAGATTTCTTCCTTTCTATAACCTTCATCCACACAGCCATGAGAGGGCAGAGTCTACTCTTCATATTTTCCCTTCTCTTCCTCCTCCTATCATTCTCTGAGGCAAAAAAGAAGTCCAAGCAACTATCAGATGCAGTGACTGAATCCGAAAGCACGGCCATAAATCCCTTGCTGGGGTCAGGTCAACTAAGCACTAAGGATGGGCACCGCTGCACCTGGGAGACGCTAGAGAGAGGAGCAAACATCCTGCTCCAGGTGAGCTGCTCTGCCCCTGCGGAGGAGGGGCTCAAACCTCCCTACACATGTCAATTTGCTGGAAAACCTCAGGAATGCTCCGTGTACAGTACCCAGTCCTCTCAGTACTGGAAACAAGTGGTGAGCAAACTGAAGAAGCGAAAGAATGCTTGCGAGGGGGAGAAAGTCCTGAAAACACGGCTGTGTAAGAAAGCGCCCAGTGCATCTCACATGAAACTCACAGAGAAAAGTGGAGAAGAGACGACCACACACATTAGTGAGGGAATGCAAGAGAGCAAGCACAAAACAGAGGCTCCCGTGAGGAAAGAAAAAAAAGTACAGAAAGAGAAGCAAGAGGAGGCGAAGAAAGAAGAGGGTGAGGGGTTTGGAGTACTGAATGATGAAGTCTCAGACATGGAGCCTGATGTGAGCTACTGTGGCGAGGGATGGCATTCTGTCTGCAGCTTTTTTGTCAAGTTTTTTGATGCTTAAAAAAGAGAAACATCTGCTATCAATGCTTTTATGGACCCAGAGGAGGATAAGAATGATGTTGCATGTGAAAAAGACGGAAAGACAACGCTGTCATGTGTCAAAAAAATGACTTAGAAGAAGCTTACCAGCTTCGCCATGAAAAGATCATGGATAAAAACAGTCCTGTTGTGAAGAGGAAGACAAATAGAAAGAAAAAGTAGTTTATGTGTAATATAATATAAAAAAAACAAAAAAACAACAACACACTAACCACATTGCTTATATCTTAAACAAAATGTACTACTTGTGTATATTGCACCTAAACCTGATTTAACTTTTTGTAGATATGACTAATTGTGATTTGTATACCACACGACTTTTATTCATTAGGAAAATTGTTGTATAAGATTTTTGCAAATAATCCTCAAATCGATTTAAAACCAATTTCATTAATTACGTATGCATTTATTTTTAAATCATTCGTGCTCAACACAGCTGAATGACAAGATTAAAAGTCCTTCAGACCTCACACAAGATGAATAAAAGAACCTTACATAACTATTCATATTGTGTATTTATGTGTATATAGATGTTTACCAGTAGGTATTCAGCAGTAGCTTTCTCCATTGTGCATCTGTAGTCAGCTTGCCATCAAGTCAGTGGTCTAAAATAACAGTCACAGAAAATAGAACAGCACATATAGTTCAAAAAGATCAAATGTGCCATTTACTTTCCCCCTGATGACCCAAAAGTAGAAGAAGGAGAAAGTATTGTGCAGTAAATGGCTCTTTTGTTTAGGCAGTTCTGGAGTCTCAAAACTGCCTACAGCAACACGTTTAATAAGCAAGCTGTGACGCTACATTGTTGGACAAAGAGGTTAGATTCAGAGACATAGACATCTAAGACTCTGGAGTGGATTCAATAGGTTTGTTCTGCTAAATTCAACCTGTAAAAGTGACTTTAATGTGTCTCAAATTTGTATCGGGCATAAAGAATGTATGTAATATCTGATCTGATCCCCCAAAAGAACAAAATATCAATATTATATAAAATATCATGTGACTATTCGTTGGACATCCTAACAACATTAATTGGATTAAAAGTCATATAAAACATGAGTGCAAATATTACTATTGTGCTATCTGCCTGCAATGTGATGTCAAGGCCAACACGACAGACATGACCAGAGAAAGGGTTTTTCTTTCTGTCTATTATTTTCTCACACTATACAAACTGTTATTTCACCAAGAGAGAAAAATCACTTCACTAAAAGAAATACATTTTCTTTTTACTTGACCATGGCTCAAACCTCCCTTTGCTGGAAAACCTCAGGAATGCTCCGTGTACAGCACCCAGTCCTCTCAGTACTGGAAACAAGTGGTGAGCAAACTGAAGAAGCGAAAGAATGCTTGCGAGGGGGAGAAAGTCCTGAAAACACGGCTGTGTAAGAAAGCGCCCAGTGCATCTAGCGAGGGAATGCAAGAGAGCAAGCACAAAACAGAGGCTCCCGTGAGGAAAGAAAAAAAGTACAGAAAGAGAAGCAAGAGGAGGCGAAGAAAGAAGAGGGTGAGGGGTTTGGAGTACTGAATGATGAAGTCTCCGACATGGAGCCTGCTGTGAGCTACTGTGGCGAGGGATGGCATTCTGTCTGCAGCTTTTTTGTCAAGTTCTAAATATACAGATAATGTAGTTGTGTATGTGTGTGTTTGCAGAGGGTTTCAAGTGGTGCTCACTTGCAGAGTCAAATGACGTCCAGCTCCACCTCTCTGTACGTCTAATGTTTTGGGTGGGGTTAGGGTGTGGTTGGATATTCTAGCTCATTCCACTCAATAGGTCAGAATTACATTCAGAGAGGGGGAGCTGGAATTACTGAGCAGCCTCTCTGGGGTTTGGACAAATTATTGGTAAAGGGACGACTATTGGTAAACAGCCATGCTACACACGTATGAAAGTAATACCTTTAAATATTAAATATGAAAAAATATTAAAGAAAAATCTGATTCCTTTGAGTGATTCTGTTCTTCCTTAAAGGTTCAGTGTTTAGTATTTATGAGGATCTATTGACAGAAATGCAATATAATATACATAACTATGATTTCAGTGGAGTATTTAAGACCTCACATAATGCACCGTTATAGTTTTTATTACCTTAGAATGAGCCATTTCTATCTACATACGCCGCGGGTCCCCATACAGTGAAATCGCCATTTTACGCCGCCATGTTTCAGTAGCCCTAAACGGACAAACTTCTACAGCGCACTAGCTACTTTCTGCTGTCTCCGACGACTACATTTTTGTCCTGTGTCGGCCCCCCTGGCTTCTCTATGTGCTCCGAAAAGGAGGGGTGAGCGTTGGATGATGCAATTCACAACCTCACGGCTAGATGTTTCTAAAATTCACACACTGCACTTTTAATGATGCCCTCTCATTTGTAGCATTGGAAAGTCCGATAAATTCTGGTAAATCGGTTCATTCGAGCGGTTAATATAAATGAACAGGTTAAAGATTCGAGTTCATGAATGTGCAATTAATATGAAATTACAAGTTTTGTTCTGTTTTATTTTTTCAAAGAAAAATCGTCCTGTCCCCCCGCGATTTACGCCCCTGTGATGCCAACAGCAGGGGACCAATACTGATGTTTTATTCTTTGTAGCTATACTAATAAGCAAATTACATACTGTCTGCACTTTGTTAAATTTCAGATGTGTGGAAATGACAAATCTCCACAAAATTGAATCTTACCAGATAGTACTTAAAGTCCCTGTAAAGGCAATTCTGAGATTTGTTTCTAAACACATTATAAATGTTAGAAATGTATTGCTGAAAGACATTACAAAGACTGTGAACTATGTAGTACTGAATTCAGAAGTTAGACCGCTAAACAGTTTTTCACCGTTGCTGTGTTCAGGATTTTCTGGGCGGGGCTAAAACGGTGGCTCCTCCCCTAACACGATCATAACTAGAGCACATTCGCATCAGTTTGCCCGCTCGGTCGCGCGTTACTGTCAGTACTGTTAGTTACTATAGCCTACAATTTACAAAACAGCTTTCAAAACAAAAACGATGATCAAGAAGAGGTGGATTAATTTTGTGAACAGCAACGTTGATGGAGAGCTGAGGATCACCACCGACACCTGCCTCTGCAGTGACTTTACACCGGATAGTTTTACAAACTTTCACCGGAGACAACTGGGATTCACTGATAATCCGCTGCAGAACCAACAATCCCCGCCGACATCTGGGGCCCGTTCTTCGTACCTCGCTTAATACATCTAAGATGATTTGACAGATCCCAGATCTGTTAATCGTGATAACTGATGTCTGGCTAATTTGGTTCTTCAAACGAATTTGCGGATTGGATTTAAATATCTGGATTAAATGATCTAAGATCACTGCGCGTTCTTGTTTTCCCTGAAGAGGGCAGATGCATCGATACTCGAAACCATGATCAGTAATGCAGCGATTGGCTGGCGTCAAGACAGCAACGTAATGACATCATTTTTATTAAAAAAGCCACCTGGCAAATAACTTGGCAAATTACACAAAAAAAACCACGAATATCTGGACCTTTATAAGGAAACAGCTAAACGACCAAACCAACATAAAAGGTATAATAGATCAATGATAAATTTTTTTTTTTTTAATTTTTTTTTTTTTTACATGATTACCAATTAGTATTTATATTCACGATTTTATACATTATTTGTACACCCTTTACATTTTTATTTCAATGTTGTAATTCAATTTTTAATTCAATTTGAAGCAGATTTGTAACGTGACAGTATTAAAGTTTCTTAACGGTCAAGATCAAATTCTCTGCATCTCTTGCACTGCATCAAGCCATCCCATAATATCCGTCATCACTTAAATGAATGCACGGCTCAGATTAACTGTACAACTTGTGTGCAAACTTCCAATACAATTATAAAGTAATTATTCCATCACAAATAAATCGCTCAATCAAGTGGCTGTGTCTAGTATTACACAACATTATAATATTATATACATTCTCATATACATATACAATTTAAAATTTGTATATTATTATTATTTAAAATTATTATTATTGCCCCTGGTTCAGTAATGAACTGTTGTAATAAAGTAGCAGTGGCTGGGACAGATTTTAAGTATCACCTCAAGATGCAATCTAATCCTGTTTACATGAAATAAGCCTGCTCGCGAGCAGGTTTACGGACCTGTTGCTATGACAGCAAGTCCAGGATGAGCGTCGAAGAACCAAACAATCCAAGATCATGCCAAATCGTCAACAATCAAATCCAGCTAACTGAGTTAGCGAGGTACGAAGAACGGGCCCCTGGTCGTGATCAGTACGTGAGTGTTGTCTTATGTGCTACAGCAGCTTTGGGCGTGGTTTCGCCGACAGCGGACACACCCCCAGCGTTTGAGAGCAGAGAATGCTGCTCATTTTTTCAAGTATTTGATAAGTTATTTAATGTACTTGCCGGATTTTTTTATGATTCAAATTTGGCTGGGTGGTTAATAACACATTTATCTGTGGTGTTAGGAACTCAGAACACATGTTTAGTTTTGACTTTACAGGGACTTTAAAGGTCCCGTTCTTCGTGTCTTTTTGAAGCTTTGATTGTGTTTACAGTGTGCAATATAACATGTGTTCATGTTTCGCGTGTAAAAAAAAACAGTATTTTTAACACAATTTACTTATCTGTATACCGCTGTATTCACTGTCCTGAAAACGGGTTGATGAGTTCCTTTATTCTATGAAGTCCCTCCTTCAGAAATACGTAACGAGTTCTGATTGTGCCAGCGGTTCCTGTGTTGTGATTCGACAGCAGATTAGCGCACGTGGAAAGGTCACGCCTCTTAACTGGAGATGTATGCGCTTAATGATCTCTACAGCGTCCCTGGGAAAGCCAAACAAAGGTGATTTGACTCCGGGATGAAAATAACAGCGTCTCGACGACATGGCGACAAACACACTCAAACGCAACACTTCCTTTTCTTCACGCGACACGTCCTCTTCTCCACGTGGGACAGCAACAAGACCACGCCCCCTTTTTTCGCGTATTCTTGTGGGCGGAGGTTAGTCTGTTCTACTGTTCTACTGACGTCATTTATGAAGGAAGTACCAGGATGTAGTCCAAGCCAGCCGTTCGCTGTAGGCTTTGAAAGGGAACTTCTGTTAAATAAAATATCTCGCTTGGCATTGAACTTTGAGCTTTATAATTTTACAGGTATTATTTATGCTCTAACAGCAACATTACACACTAACTAAAGTTTGAACAATGGGATCACGAAGAACGGGACCTTTAAGTGGTAGGGGAGAGCGGGGCACAACCTAACGCTTTTTGACTTTCTCAGTTTCTGTAAATCCACTTGGGGTTCAGAGTATTTATTTTTTCCCACATTAATTGCACACACATCTAGTTCAATTATGTGGTTTTCTTTCATTAATACAGTGTATACTTTTTTCTTGATTTACCCCAAAAGAATGGAAGTGAGCTGTGACAACATGCCCCATCGGTGGGGTACATTGTAACATGTGAGGGGCACAATGTAACATGACCCAATGATAGCTTAAAATGTTATAATCCAAAAAAATATACAAGACAAACTAAAATATTTTGTCAATAAAATACAATTATTAACTTTTTCAAATAAAATAATGGCATTTTTTAATCATTAAAAATAAACTAATTTTTGAGTTTGACTACAAACACATCACTAAATACAGCTATACAGCATAGTTCAAATAATAATAATAATTAAGAATTATTTCTCAACATTGACTCTCAGTCTTTATTCACCTTTTTCTCATGGTTTCTCAATAGAATTAATAAAACTATAGAATATAATAGCGTAGTTCTAATAGGGGCACATTGTAACACAGTGTGACAACATGCCCCGCCAGTGCAACTGGAATGTAAACCCGGCTTGTGTCTTCTGCTGGTTAGATCAGCATTAAATAACTATCTCAACTGTTAAATAACAGATATACGATTACAATATCATAAGATTTTAAATAAACAGGAAAAAAAAACAGAGATGAAAAATTAACTTTACTTTTAAATTTAAATTTACTTTTGCTATGGTTAAATAAATGTTCAGTAATATCTTCCAAAGATTTTTTAATTTTGATGCAATTTTTTCTTTTTTTTCTTTTAATGTTGATATGGCAACTAGTAAATACACTAAGTTTCGTCATCCTGGCATGTGTGGAAAGTGTTAAACCATGTGTGTTACAACTAACCCCGAGTTAGGTTGTGCCCCGCTCTCCCCTAGTATGTGTATTTTATAGACGGTGAACTGTTGTTGTTGTGTTTGGAGTCAGAATCTTAATGAGTTGCTTCAGCCCAGTCTATCAAACAAATACACACTCAAACACACACTCTTCCTGTGAAGACACATCACTTACTAAACAGACAGGCTCTTAGTCAATGCACATAAATCAAGTGTTAAAAACAGGCATTCAGCCAGATGCCCCTTTTAAGGCCCCCTTTCCAATCCTGATCTACTGGGAAACAACACTACCAGCCTCCCCAAACCCAATTGGGACTCCTGAGAATCACACAAAGGGGCTCAAGGCGCTTCCCACATCAGAACAGTTTTGTACAAAGTGGAGAAGTGACCCATTCAGACACCCTTGCAATGTTCTATTCTCCAACCTGGCCTTACGCCACATTCACCCTCTTAAGCCTTAAACCGATCCAATGGAAAACTGCAAAGAATGACACACAGAATTAGTACTGTCATAGTAGAGGTTCGAAGCTCTGGCATGTGGAAACACGGGGCTCATGGGTAATTTGGTCAATAAGAAAATAATAAGGACAACAGTGACTTTTTCAATGCCTGTAAACTCTGATTAGAACAACAGTACACCCTGCTGGATGAGAGATATTAATGCAGATCTCCAAACCTGGTCTTACTGGTGGGACGTCGATCTGTGAATGCGAGCTAGCTGTTGCAACAAAGTTAACAAAATTTTACAGGGAAATAAAACAAAGCATATTTATCTGGAATCTGAATACAAATCATTGTGTGAATCTTCTCAACTATAGCCCACTTTAATCTCTCTCTCTCTTTTTTATTTTATTTTACAAATGTATCTATCTATACTCAAAAAAATTACTCAAAAAAGCAGCATCAAGTGTTTCCACGCAACTATATTGAGTAATTTTTACAAATAACAATTTAGTTATATGAACAAAAGAAAGTCAAGTAAAGCTGACAAAATTTTAATTTGTCACTGTTACATATTTATGTGTGCAGTTTACTTAATAATGTTATGTTAAATGTATAAAAGTTTATGTTCGGTGAACACATTTATCGATTTAATTTACCTTATTAAATGAACTACTTGCTCTACAAGTGTAAGTAGAAAACTTTAAATAACAACAAGCATATTTTTTAGAAACAAAATGCAAAAATAACTCAATTGAGGGCAGGAAGTCCATCCAATAAATGTGTGTATATGAGAGCCCACTGCCTAAACACATGGGCAGCCACAAAATTACATAAACTCCTCTAAATGTCCAACATAAGTGAACATTAAACACTAACATAAACTAAAAACATCTTTCCCTTTACTGAAAAACATAAAATAACACTTTGATCCCTAAATTTGCTTTCCTAATGCAGTCCCTTGCAAAGCATGCTGGGAACTACAGATCCACTACACTAAAAAAAAAAAGGTTCTATATGGCACCAAAAATGGATCTTGGCTCGTAATCATAGGGGAACCTTTTTAAGTGCTATATAGCACCAATTTTGGTGCTTCAGTGGTTCTTCAGCGGTTCTTCACCGGTTCTTTGACTAAGGTGCTATATAGCACCGCTAACTATGGTGCTATATAGCACCACTACCATATACAGAACATGCTAAGATATGGTGCTATATAGCACCAAAAATGGTTCCCCTATGATTACGACGAAGAACCATTTTTGGTGCTATATAGAACCTTTTTTTTTTAGAGTGTACCCATATTGTTCGTTTCACTCAGCAATGTTAAGTTGACCGAACAAACACTTATTAAGTAACGCTGACAATACTCATTTTTAGTAGAAACAACTCAGTAAATTCTATCTAAAGCAGTAAAATCTGTCTGTCTATCTATCTATCTATCTATCTATCTATCTATCTATCTATCTATCTATCTATCTATCTATCTATCTATCTATCTATCTATCTATCTATCTATCTATCTATCTATCTATCTATCTATCTATCTATCTATCTATCTATCTATCTATCTATCTATCTATCTATCTATCTATCTATCTATCTATCTATCTATCTATCTATCTATCTATCTATCTTTTAATAGGGGAGAGCGGGGCACAACCTAACGCTTTTTGACTTTCTCAGTTTGTCCACTTGGGGTTCAGAGTATTTATTGTTTCCCACATTAATTGCACACATGTCTAGTACAATTATGTGGTTTTCTTTCATTAATCCAGTGTATACTTTTTCTTGATTTACCCCGAAAGAATGGAAGTGAAGTGTGACAACATGCCCCATAGGTGAGAGGTACATTGTAACATGTGGTGAGGCACAATGTAACATGACCAAATAACAGCTTAAAATGTTACCTTATATAATCAAAAAAATATCCAAGACAAACTAAAATATTTTGTCAACAAAATACAATTATTAACTTTTTAAAACAAAATAATGGCATTTTTTAATCATTAAAAATAAACTAATTTTTGAGTTTGACTACAAACACATCACTAAATACAGCTATACAGCATAGTTCAAATAATAATAATAATTAAGAATTATTTCTCAACATTGACTCTCAGTCTTTATTCACCTTTTTCTCATGGTTTCTCAATAGAATTAATAAAACTATAGAATATAATAGCGTAGTTCTAATAGGGGCACATTGTAACACAGTGTGACAACATGCCCCGCCAGTGCAACTGGAATGTAAACCCGGCTTGTGTCTTCTGCTGGTTAGATCAGCAATGATCTCAACTGTTAAATAACAGATATAAGATTAAAATAATATCGGATTTGTCTTATTTTAAATAAACACAAAAAACAGAGATGAAAACTAAACTTAAGTAAGAAATTTACTTTTGCTATGGTTAAATACATGTTCAGTAATATCTTCCAGAGATTTTTTTTAATTTTGGCGCTATTTTTTCTCGAAATAATGTTGATATGGAAACTAGTAAATACACTAAGTTTAGTCATTCTGGCATGTGTGGAAAGTGTTAAAACATGCGCGTTACAACTAACCCCGCGAGGTTGTGCCCCGCGCTCCCCTATTTTTGGGAAATGGCAGCCCAGCAAAACAAGGCAGTTGTCCATAAGGTATAAATTATCAATTTAGGATGAATAATTTCTTTATGGTGTCCACTAGATGTCCCTCTCCACCATTGCATATTCCAATAGTTAACTTACACTGAATAAGACATTGAAGTTTTAACCGTGCACGCATTTTATTCCAGGCGTGTGTGGTGTATCGCAGCGTAGCACGGGGCTTATTATGCAACTGTAAGTCTATTATAGACTACTCATATCCTTATGCCACAGAAGCAACAATGTTTTTGGATGAGGTTCGTCTAAATCCAGATCTTCTTTTACCACAAATGATTCGAAAATGTCTAGAAATTCATTTTTCAAGTAGTAGCCTATTAAGACATGACTACACTATATTACAATTTTAGAATATTTTAAGCTAGTCTACATTTGATCACAATGTTACAGAGCCCTCAAGGGGCCATGATGACAAATAGCTACGAGATTATATTATTATTATTATGAGGAAATTACAATTATTATTACAATTATTATGGAGGAATAATTATATTTCAAGGCATTTACGAGGCACGTTGCGTCCGCTCGCAAAGAATGCAAAAGTTACGAACTAATGAACATTTTTAGTTCTCGGTGGAACGCAAAGGTTGTGGGAGGGGAAACAAAGTTTGTCGTGGGAACGCAAAGGTGTTAGAATATATTTTCCCCGGGTCCTGGATCAAACCACTTCTTGGTGTTGCTAAACTCTGTTCTACCTTTTGAGAGAGGAAAGATACGTGTTATATTTGCACGTTTAGACCTATATGGTTATTGCCCCATTGGGCTGATAACCTCTAATCACCAAAAACAACAGCTTCAGCATTTGCACATCAACTGGTGCTAAGGCATTGATCACTGAAAAGCCATTGAAAGGCATTGATCACTGTTCACTGCATTTAGCCATGCACATCAATCAGAGTGTTTCGTATCTTAACTGTTAATCAAATAGGCAATGGTCAGTAAAATGGTGATGAAACCATGCAGAACCAACATACAGAATGCTAGCTTTGCCAATCTCTAAGAAATAGGTAAGCGCAGACTGAGGCTGATGTAATATTGACTGGGTTTTAGTCAATATTTAAAAATGTGAAATATAGCTTGTGTTAAGAACTTGGATGACCTGATGTTAAGTCATGGGGCCAAAGAAGAGCCAACTGGACTCTTGGACCATGGTAAACACACCATTGTTGGCTCTTTATGGTGGTGTTTTATAGTACATTTATAATACATTTGCAGTTAGTGCTAAGTTTAGATTCATGGTTCATTACAACCTTCAGAATATTAAGATTAACTTTAACATGACCTTCATCCACAGGACCACGCTTAATAGATTAAGGATCTGAATGTAGCATTTCTGGGAGATTATTAGTTTTGATATTATTTAATAATAATCCGTTTAAAAAACACAATTGGCAGTAGCCTATATTCACACGCGTGTGCGAAACAATTTGCACCATCAGGGGTCCACAGCTGCTGAATCTATTCGAGTGATGATTGGTCGAGACAAAAATCCACGGCTCAGTTACTGGCTGGGGTGTGAAATATTCAAATAAGCGGGACGAGGCTTTATTAAAAGGACTCGAACTCTGTGCCGCGTGGAGTGGGTGTGTCGGCAGAGCACGGCAGACAGGCAGCATACATGGAGGAAAAGTCTTGAAATAACGGCTTTTATATTAAAACCAGCGCTCTGGAATTGCTTACAAGTTGTGTCTCCTGCTTTGCTCAAGAGACCACTTTAAACTGAAGCACTTTCTCCATGAGTTCCACAAGGTAAGAACGGGTTTTAAAGTTTAAAAAAAATGCATTCTCGTGTCTCTAGTGCAGTTAAACAAAACTTTTTCGTGATGTAAATCTATTATGAATAATGGCAATGTTTATGTTTTTTTCAATGATGACAACTTCTGTGGTTACTGTAATTTTTTAAACCCTAAGTGATGCACAAATATTTATGTAAATCAAAATTTAGCCTACTTTTAAAAGTCCTACCTACACCCTTTTGATTTGACTTCCTTTTAGAGGTTCAATGGCCACTGTCATAATAGTAGAATATTTTGGAAAGAAAAAATGAAAGCGTATTGCATTTTAAGGCATTACTCACACATCTGTGTTGTCTTTTGTATGTCTTTGTTTAGAGTTCTTCATATCCTCAGCCCCCCGTTACCAGGCCCCGTTATGCCCGTGGACGTGGCTGTGCAGCTGTACATTACTCATTCTCCCCCACTGTGCAGCTTACTGAGCTCTTATGAAGACTACAGGGCACGCAACCTGGTCAAAAACTGCTACAAACCCCTACGACCCTGCTTGAGCTCCAGAGGCCACCTGGAGCCCCCCTGTCTAGGCTGGCAGAAGCCAAAATCCAAGACCAAGAAGAAGGTTGTGTTTGCCGACTCAAAGGGTATGTCATTAACAGCAGTGCATGTCTTCTCTGCTTTCGATAATAGAGAACCCGTTACATCCGAACTGCAGTTTGACCTGGAAGACCTAGAGAACATCACAACCACTCTCCATATAAATTCGGTCCAGAGCAGAATTCTAAACTTTCCACAGCCGGCGGCAGACTATCTGGATTTCCGTAGTAGGTTGCTGAAGAATTATCTTTGCTTGGAGAACTGTACCCTACAGGAACGGGCCCTCGCCGGCACGGTCAAAGTGCGTAACCTGGCCTACGATAAGTCGGTTCATGTGCGGATCACTTTCGACACCTGGAAGAGCTTCCAGGATGTGGAATGCATGTTTATGAATAATGTCTATGGTTGCCAGGATACAGACACATTCTCGTTTGCCATTGAATTACCTGGGTATGTGGCACCTCAGAATAACATCGAATTCTGCCTTAGCTACAGAACTGGAGAGCAGACCTACTGGGACAACAACGATGGCAAAAACTATGGACTGGTTTCAACATCTTGGCAACAAAACACTAAATGGAATTCCTCACCCCAGCGTAAGAAACCAAATGAATCCAGAAAGTTAGGCAGGGAAACACAAGACAAGGAAGTTTATGAATGTAAAAGTCGTCTCCAATCCAATGGCATTTTCCCAAAGTGGCAGAGTTGGGGGAAAATTGCAACCTGCAGCCCTTACTGGTGACTTGAGCGGACAAAATTAACTATCCAAAAGTGTTGAAAGCATTTAGCGACAATATTTCTCTCTGTATGACAACAGAAGAAGATTGGCATTCTCTTAAAAGCTTTTGAAAAGATTGACCTGCTGATTACAAGTAGAACTTTACCAGATTAAAGTGGGAACAGAGGCTGGTTGAAATGACATGTTGCTACAGTGCAATACAGCAGTTTTATTCTTTTGTTAGAGTAAAACATATGTGATTACCCCTTTTCTTGAAGAGCAAGACACATCTCTTAATAAGACCACTGGGGGTCTAGAGTAAACTATATATAACTGCTTTGCCGGTTTATTGTATAAAATGCGCCTTTGTCTATGCTAAGAGAATGTGTGTTAAACTGCTGCCATTGGGGTTGATCTCACACCTTCTTTTCTACATATGCTAAATTGTACAACTGTGTTCTGGAATGTTTGGAATTTTGTAATATGTGGAGAAACCTATAAATAAAGTGTGTGTGGGGGGGGGAAATATATTGGAAAGTTGGAAAAAAATATATTTCAATGTTTTTGCATTTGCTTGCAAAACCTTTTCCCAAACATTTTGCGAGAGAACACAAAAGCATTGACATATAATTTTTCATATCCATATTTTTTTCCATTGCCTTTATATCTCTATAGGGGCTCTGCAATTTTAGCCGATTTCCAGTTGAAGATGAACAGCTAGTGTGCAACCAGTTAGATTATTCTTCATATTGAAGGGGTAAACTTCAACTGGTTACAATTGTTTTGGGGGCAGAAAAAAAGAAATATTAATATTTATCATATTTAATATGTTCCTTGAATAAATCAGCCTTAAAATAAATTTGGTTTAGATCATTTTGTTTATCAAGCTTTTTATTTGCATATATATAATGAGCTGAACAAATGGCCTGATTATGGTTTATGTGTCTTAGGATCTGCTGAGTAAATGTCAGTGCAATTTTTCAGTGCAATTTTTTCAATGTTCTAAGTGCAATTCAGTGAATAAGAGTGCAATTGGATGTGATGGCATGTATGAATCAGATGTGAAGATAAGAATGGCTGTATTTTATTAAAGAAAGAATGGATGCCTTGCATTGATGTGATTTTTCTAAAATAAAATGAATTACAGATTCACATTGTCAGATTCTGTTTCTCAATAACTTTTGAGTCAGTGAGAATACTTCTGATCTGCCCAAAGTGACAAAATATTGTATCGGTTTGGGGTTAGCAGGTAATGTCGCATTAAAAACAACAACAAAATATTATACACAGGTGACAGTGTTCTTTTACTCTTGTAGAGCTGTAAGCATGTTGAGTGCATTTTTAGTAAAATATTCAAGTTAAACCCTCACGCATCAGCAAATATTTGAAGAATAATGCCGATTTCTGAGGACTTAGAGAGAAGATACGTTGATGGAGTAGCCTGGCATTATGAATAGATGTTAATCATTCTTATAAATTGTTTTTATCTACACATAAAGCTCTCTTTAAAATCATGGTTCCACTTTCAGCAGCCAAAGGTTCAATGTCAGCTCAGGGTCTTCTCCGTTCAATGAGGAATGCAGAGAATGTAAAGAGATCCATTTCCACTACTTTTCTGACTTTTTTTTTTTAAGTACTCGTTCATATACATCTATGAAACAACGCTTTAACACAGAGAAAGGATAGTCGATTTAGACTGAAGAACTCTGATAACCCTGGATGTCAACACCCCAATGCCAGATCATGTAGTGAACACAGAGTTCTAAAATGCCTACCCTCATGCCAATCTTATTTCAGCTGGTCACCATTTATTAAACCAATGAACAGAGGAACATCATGTTGATAGCAGAGGTTCTTTCATGTTGTTCCATTATCAATTTTTAGTGTACAGACTGTGAGAACCTTAAATAGCCAGTTAAATATAACAAACCTAAAAGAAGCACTGTATGAGTTAAGAAAGATATGGACAATATGTGCTCTGTAGGGCAATGCAACTGAATTGTAATTCTATTAAAAAGTAATGCTAAAAGGTCACACAGGCGCAATCACACATACATTACTCAAACTGCCTATCAAGTGGCCGCCAAGTATTTTGCACCTCTTACCTAATCCTTGTGTGCCAATTCTGAATGGAAACCCCAAAGATGTGGCCAAATATTGTTTTATTTTTATGTTTTTGCCTATCTGTCAAGGGGACAGCATGACCTTAGAAATAGCCTGGCTCAGACTGATGATATTTCAACTATGTAAAAAATACAGTTGGGAAAATGACTCTCCCACAGCAGGCTTGCAATTCAATAATAATACAAAAATAATAGTTTCTTGTGGCAAAAACGTTTATATGTCATATAGCAAAAACTTAAACTTTTTCCTAAATTGAGCTATATAAGCATCATCCAGTGTCTTACAACTATTCTGTCTCCGCAATCCTTTCTTAGTCTCCAAACCTTAAGCAACCGCAGGACATTTGCCTTGGTCTCCATTTATTTTATGATTCTAAAATTGAAGTTATGCAAACATCAGAGGGTCCAGAGAGAGCTGGTGTCTGGAGCAGGAGCCATAAACAGGCATAAGAGATGGCAGGAGAACAGTGTAGCATTCACAATCAGTCAAGAACAAGCTCTCTTACTGAGTGAGGAGGGAACTGGAGCAGAGTATGGAATGGATTTGTTCATACAGCTGTGATTTCCTGCTCTGCAAAGCACTCTGCAACCATAAAGGGTACAGAAAATGTGTTTTCCCCCAGGCATTGGCATTACAAACTCAAATATTTCATTTGCTTTTTATTTCCTGTGCACAAATTACAAACACGTGGTTGAGGATGTATGCACAGTTTTGCTGGATTCAGATTCTATGTAAACATAAATTCTTGTCTTACATTGTTACTAAATTGTGCTATTCTGACATAGCAGTTTACATAATGTGATATCTGATATAGTAAAGCACAGGACACCAGAGCCAGCAGTCCATAGAAACCTATGGCACAGATCTTAAACTACTCTCCTTCAAAAACGGATTCTGAATCTGCATTAGGTCAAAGCTTTCATTAATTCTAGTTCACACTGTTTACATTTTGCTTGGGTTGAGTACTTGGTCAATGAGCCATTGTTTGAGTTTGGTATGAAGTCATCCAGCAGCAGGCTTGGCTTGAAGGCTGTGCTTTTGGTCTCTGGCCATTTACATCTTATTTTATAAGGTGCCAGCACTGGAAAATATTATTTATTTTGTTCCATGTAGCTGAAGTCAGTTTTGCTGAAACTCCCAATCACAATGTGCACGTGTATGAAACTGCTCAGAACTTAGAAAGAAAACACTTTATTTTCTTAGAAGAAAATAAGCAAGAGTCACAATTTTAGTTGTGAATCACAGGTATTACAGAAACATCCACACATCACATATTCAAATTTGTAACTACTGTCTTGTGTTTTTGTAAGCCGTATGTTTACTGTAGAACAAGAAAGAGAAGAGTGTTTTGTTTAAAGTCGAATGGAACTTGCAATAGATGTTTCTTCCCTATTGTGACATATACACTGTCATGTGTCAGGTTCTTTCTCTTTGCTTCTCACTATCCTTTTCTTCACTCACTCTCCTTCCTGATTGTTTCAGACACACACACTTTCTCACTCGCTCGTTAGGCTCATCTTCTCTCTGTCTACCTGCACCTGTTAGGATTTGCTTTGGAAGTGCTCACCTGGGGCCTCATTTATAAACGTTGCGTACGCACAAAAGAAGGCGTACGCCGCTCTCTACGCAATAATTGGTATTTATAAAAAGCGAACTTGACGGGAAAATGTGCGGTCCTTCACGCAAGCTCTGACCCAGGCGTACGCACAAAAACGGGTGAAATGAGAAATGGCGACACCGTCGGCAGATGGAAGAAACACGTGAAAGTGTGTGAAAGACCGTTGACTGTAGACCATTGTGTAAAAGAAATGGCAATACTGCCTCTTATATATAACATGAAGACTTCACAAAGCAAGTCTTACAATTAACAGCCTACACGAACACCCGTTTGATCGATCTGCAGTGCAAAACAAACAAAATCAAACGAAAATTACAACAGAAATGCAAATTAACACATATTTGCAAAAAGAAAATGTTCTGCAATAATATTGGCATATTTTGCAATTCATCCTCATAAATAATATGGTAAACAGAACGAAATAGCTAATGTACAAAACTGATATTCTCGTCAATGTATCCATCTGGCGGAGCAGATATAGATGCAATTAGATAGATAGACAGACAGATAGATAGATAATTAGGGAGAGAGATAGATAGATAGATGGATGGATGGATGGATGTATTAATTGTCCACTGGGGAAAGTTGTTTTCATAGTAAAATTTCTTCATCAGCTTCATCAGGAATCATGGTATTCATGCATAGCCTACTATGCCTTTACTTTTATTTTTGATACAATAACGTATGACGTATGTCTCAACCATTCAGAAAGCTGCAAGACATTACATTTGCACTGAACTATTTCCCATTTCCACGTAGATTATAACCGACATCTGTAGCTTGTCAGATGCAATTAAATGGATGGAAATAAAATGCCCTATCACAATGCGTAATGACGCAAAATGGCTGATCTTGCGCTCTTAGAAGATGTGTCAAATGGAAGGATTCGGAGTGAACGCATCTTCACACAGCAAGAAGACTTGCTGGCAAACGAGGACACACTCTGGCGATGGAGTGCTAGACGCTTTTTTGCCTCGACTTTGATGTCCGACCATTTCTTTTTTATTTCGGCCATGGTCTGAGGTTGTGAAGCTACAGCATTTACGGCGTCTACAACCTTTTGCCACTCAAGTGCCTTTTTGGCATTAGTAATGCCCACAATGTGCCCTCCAAAACAAAATTGTTATCCTCTTTTCAACCTTGCCAACGATAAATTCTACTTCACATTGAGTGAAGTTACGTTTTTTTTTATTTCCTCTCTGTGTTTGCCATGATTTTGCAATCGATGAATATTAACTTGTGGGCGTTTCACGGACTATTTATGGGCAACTATGGGCGTGACATGAAGCCGCAAAAGCTGCGCTACATTTAGAATGGATTGTGATTTATTAAGGGAAAACTGCGTAGGATGTGCGTGCGCACGGTTTTATAAATCCGAATATTTCTGTGCGTACGCACGTCCTATGTTTCATCCGTACGCCACTTCTGACGCAAATCCTACGCAAAGTTTTATAAATGAGGCCCCTGGTCTTGTTTGTCTGATACAGCCTTGCGCCTAAGTTTAGTCTGAGTTCTGAATTTGCTGCAAGAGTACCTTCGCGGTCCTCTGTTCCTGACTGTGATTTATGCTCAAGAACTGCCTCCACCTCTACTGGTGTACCGATCTCTCTCCTCTTCGAGACAGGATCATCTCAGCTGCCTTCTCAATTTGTTTTACCAGTTCTGTGTGCCTTAACGACAGACTGCCTTGTTTATATTCTCATTAAAGACTGTTGTTATCCTGTCAACCTCTGCTTTTGGATCCATTCTTTATTGACTCTGACATACACAAGTGAAACAGCTTTCTGAACAAGAAAAAAATGTATAGGGTGGGATTTTGTCCATCGGAAATCGTCTGGATCGTTATCGTTTACTAATGCTGTGAGTGACAGGTTGCCTCACCCTCGTGCAAGTAAACACGTCATCAGAGAGATGTCACTGGTCAAATGTAATTTATGAAACCTCAAATCAAATCAAACCTCAAGCACACAGTACTACACAGGAACAATATCATTGTGATCCCTTTCAGAACTATTTTTTTCCAGCTGAAGACTGATAAAACATTCAGTCTGTAGCCTATGTCAGCCAGTCAGAATAAAAGAGCTTGAGCACTTGAAAGGATCCTATTATGCTTTTTCATTTTTTTCAACTTTAGTTAGTCTGTAATGATGCTGTAGTCTGCAAGGTTACAAAGCTCAAAATCCACTCCAAAGGGAGATATTTTACCAGAATCCACTTACAACGAATGGCTCGTTTGTACTACAATGCTTTTTTTCCCGTATCTTGTGATTAATCTTAAATAATCCCCGCCCACAGAATACGCAAAAAAGGGGACATGGTCTGGTTGAGCGATGCTGAGAAAAAGTTTGTCCTATACAGCTGACAAACTTAAAGGGTTAGTTCACCCAAAAATGAAAAGTCATTAATTACTTACCCTCATGTCGTTCGACACCCGTAAGACCTCCATTCATCTTCGGAACACAAATAAATATTGTAGTTGAAATCCGATGGCTCAGAAAGGCCTTCATTGGCACAATGTACTTTACACTCTCAAGACCCATAAAAGGTACTAAAGACGTTGTTACATCTCACTACATCTCACTACAGTGGTTCTACAATAATTTTATGAATCAACAAGAATAGTTTTTGTGCGCAAAAAAACCTAAATAACGACTTATATAGTGATTCGATTCGCTGATTCATAACGCTTCGAAGCTTCATGATGCAGTATTTTGAAATCGGTCATCACTATATAAGTCGTTATTTCGTTTTTTTTGCACACAAAAACTATTCTCGTCACTTCATAAAATTATTGTAGAACCACTGTAGTGAGATGGACTTTGTAATGACGTCTTTAGTAAGTAAGTAATTAATGACAGAATTTTCATTTTTGGGGGAACTAACCCTTTAATGTGCTTCAAATGTATTTTTAACACTGTTCCTGAACATTATAACCCCAACGTTTATCTGTGTGCTGCACATTTAACAGAGAACAGCTTCCAGAAACTAAGAGAGTACAATGCTGGCTATGCATGAAAAAGCCAAGCCTGCTGCACTCTTGTTAAAAACTGAAGCCAAAACGCCTCAATCGCCCCCAGGTGGTTGGTCCCAATATAGCTCATAACCCCCGCCCCTCTGTGTATTCTAATGGATGCGAGAAAAACTAAATAATCAAATTACACTTCATATAATTTTTTCCCAAAGTTGGTTTCTGTCATTGTTTTTATCACGCTGATTTCATTTCAAATGTTCATTTTTTAAATAAGTTTGGTTTTAGTTAGTTATTTGATGCTATAAAAAAATCATTTTGGGGGGGGGGGGGGGGGGGGGGGGGGGTCATGATTGACAGCTGAGATTGACAGCTTCTCTGAGTGAAGTTGTCACTGAGCCACCAACAGACTTTTTCTGGGATTTTCGGGAGGAGACTGGAGCTTTGGCTTTAATTTCTATACATTTCCAAAACTATTTCACACCGACATAATGAATTGTTCAGCATCTGCGAGAGTGTGGGCGGGATTTTGATATCACAGCTCTACTTCCTGCTCTCTACTGAGCAGACTCTAGTCCCGAGGTCATTGTCCCAAATCTGCCCAAGATGCAGCATTATATTCAGACCTCCAACGGCTTCACTTTTCTTACAGCGGAAGAGAATGAAGTCGCATTGTCCATATATTTTTTTACGGCCTATGGAAAAAGCTTCTCCTGAAATTCTCCCATTTTGTCAGGACAATCTGTTGTTTATGGATCACAACTTATGTCTTATTATTTGTAGGCCTAGTTGTGTTTTCTATTAACAGTTCCAATTGTGAATTATATGTAGTTTCTATGTAAACAAAGGGCAAAGCTTTGCCTCCGCTAGCCTGCTAGCGAATATAACAGTGTTGATGTAGTGTATACTGTATAGCTCTAGCTTTTGTAAGACTGTTCACCGTCCCTTAGGAAAATGATCCATGATTTTGTGATCGATTAGGCCTACTATTTGTATTAGTTTTCTGACAAATATGATTCAATAGTGGATAACATTGTATAATCTATAAGAAAAAAAAAATGATTTGATATTGACTCCATCCTTAATTATTTAAACCAGAGCAGAACTCGCTGTTTCCTGAACATTTTCTGAACAAGCGCTAAGCGCTGCTAATCACAACACACTGGGCCAGCTAACCAATCACAGCACATTTCGTATCTCGGAAGGAGGGGCTTCATTGAAACGGGAACTAAACTGTGCGTTCGAGCCAGACTGCAGAGAGAGGAGCTTTAATAATATAAAATAATGCTTTTTTAGAACAATCAAAAACATGGTACACCCCAAAACCAAAATCAAGACTTCGTAAAAGAGCATAATAGGACCCATGTAAGACAGCAGATGACAAGTGGAGTGCGCTTAAAATAAGGTTAGTGGTGGTTGGTGGAGCCTAACATATCATTAGTTATCGTTTTGTTCTTGGTGTAAACGTGCCTTACGAAAATTTGAAATGTATATATTTTTAATATAGTTGAATAATCATTTTGTTTAAATTAAAATGAACTTTTTCTGAAAAGCATTAAATTTATTTCCATTTGTTTTAATGAGAATTGACTATAAGCACATTTCCAGAAACAAATGATGGACATAAAATGTACATATCATTGTGGCGAGCAGCGAGGTCGAGGGACCGTGAGGGCGGGACGAGGCGGCGCTCATCAGGGAGGATGAGCGCCAGCTGCGCGCCACAGCGATCTCGGGTCCTCTCTCGTCCCTCACTAGCTGTGTCTCATTTCGGAAGGCTGCATCCTACGGAGGTCGCATTTGAAGGCTGCATGCGTCTGAAGGCTGTCTCATTTCAAAAAAAGTAAGTAGGATACTCCGAATGCGACCTTCAAATGCGCCCTTCTTTTCAGGAATTCGGAGTGTGCATAAAATGTATCCTTCGTTGCTGCAGATAACCCACAATTCTTTGCGTCGCCATCAACAACCGTCATGTTTTTTAAATATTATTTGAAAAAATGGCGCCGCTGGCAGATATACATGCAAGCGAAATGTGGTGTTTAAATTTAAGTAGTTTCAAGCTTGTTTTTGTTTTTAAGCTGTATATACCTCAAATAGATAGTTGTGGTAAACAGGATTACAAGTGTTTTTTTTTTTTTTAAACGTTTAGAACAGTACTTTGCTGTCAAGGCAAAACATTTCATAGTCATTTTCAAGTTATAAATAATTTTCATTCATATAACTGGTGTGAGAGCGCAGCCACTGTGAACGTGTTGGCATAGCAACGTGATACTTCCTGCCTGTGTGTCCTATGGAGGACGTCTCGTTTAATTCTGATTAAGGACACTCCGTATACCGCATCCTTCACAGGATGTGTCCTCCAGAGGATGCAGCCTTCAAAATTAAATTAAATGAGACACAGCTACTGTCCCCGCTCCTCCTTTATACTCCCTCACTCCTCCGTGATACCCGAGATCGCTGCAGCGCGCAGCTGGCGCTCATCGCCACTGATGAGTGCCGCCTCGTCCCGTTCTCACGGTCCCTCGACCTCGCTGCTCGCCACAATCATACTTAACATGAGTTTAAAGAGTTTTCTAATTCAGCAGTAAAGAACCATTTTTTTTTTCTTGGGACTGAAGTGAAGCCAAAAGAACCAGAAACAGAAACAAATCTCATCTTCAGGCACCACAGAGCTGTGCAATCTCAGTCATACAGGTACAGTCATATACACAGACATGGGGTTTCTCTCCACTCTCACAAGTCCTTCAGGGTCTTTCACTGCAATGCATAGAGCCACATGAACCCAGTGAACTTGACATACAGATGATATATTTAACCGACCTGCGGGCTGGTTTGACCCAGTGTGAGCTATTCCTCTGAGAGCATTTTCAGTATTTGAAACCTGTCCACCCACACTTACACACACAATCCACTCCTGCAGAAGATAAACAGAGATTGTAAAGCATAATGATGCAATGAGCCCCAGACTTACACATATTTAAACTTATACAGCTCTTTAAATCACATGATTAAACTCAACACCACTTTTTTTATTCTAAGACACACACACACACACACACACACACACACACACACACACACACACACACACACACACACACACACACACACACACACACACACACACACACACACACACACACACACACACACACACACACACACACACACACACACACACAGGGGTGTTTTTGTGAAATGTGGGGACATTCCATAGGCGTAATGGTTTTTATACCGTACAAACCGTATTTTCTATCCCCCTACACTGCCCCTGCCCCTAAACTTAACCCTCACAGGAGACTGTGCAGTTTACTTTCTGTGGAAAAAAATAAATAATTCTGTGTGATTTATAAGCATTTTGAAAAGTGAGGACATGGGGAACGTCCTCATATTTCACCCTCTTTTTGTAATACCTATGTCATACCCATGTCATTATACACATTTGTGTCCTGATATTTCACAAAAACATGCCCACACACACACACACACACACACACACTCTTACGACAATTTGGCATATCCAATCCACCTAACCTGCACGTCTTTGAACTGTGGGGGAAACCGGAACACCCGGAGGAAACCCACACTGACATGGGGAGAACATGCAAACTCCACACAGAAAGGACTCCTAGATCAGCCAGGGCTCGAACCAGGAACCTTCTTGCTGTGAGGTGACTGCTACCCACTGAGCCAATTTTTTTTTTTTTTTTTTTAGATATTAATTTATTAAATTTAATGTTAATTTATTAACATTAATTTTTTTTTATATTAACCATTTTTATTTTATAATAATAATAATAATAATAATAATAAATGATAATAATCAATACTTTATTTTTATGGAAGGGTCATGAGTCAATATTTCAATAATAAAGAGTCAAACATTGTTAACTTACAAGCTGACCAATCAGGATCATCCTCTCAGTATCTAGGACATGTCTCTGTCTACTCTACCTTCACGACTAAACACCGTGATCACTAGAAGTTCACTGGCTGCCACAGTCATGTGACCAAATATTGCATTGCCTACAAGAAGACTTGCACACATGGAGACAGAAATAACTTGTGTTGGGCTGTGCTCCCTATGAGATGCCTAAATAAGATATTTGATATTGATACATTGAATTAAAGAACTAACTGAACATTATAATGTTTTATTCAAAAATGCACTTAGTGTTTTTGTTTATGTTCTTGGCTGATACGCGAGTCATCTTGGATTATGTAACCCTATACAATACTATAGAAATGCTCAGTTCACAGTCAGTCATTCATTAATTCCACAAGCATAAGTGTCCAATAATGCGGTATTGCAGTGGTGAAGTATGGTCTTGTTATCTGCATGTGGTGGCTCCCATGAGGCTCCATGTAAAAGCAATTGCTTTTATTAACGGAATAGTTCACCCAAAAATGAAGATATTTGTTGGTATAATGTTGGTAACCAGACAGTTGACAGTAGCCATTGACTACCACAGTATTTTGGCTACCGTCAACAATCTGGTTACATTCTTTAAAATATATTATGTGTTCAACAGAAGAAAGAAACTAACAAGGTTTGGAACAATTTGAGGGTGAGTAAATGACAGGATTTTCATTTTTGGGTGAAAATGTTTTACAAAATTTCTCATGTACTACTTCTTTTCTTTATATGTATGTGACTTTAACAGAGTAAGAGTGTGTTTTCGGCACCAAGCAAGGGCATTTCACTCTAGCAATGTGCCTGTGATACAAGATATGAATGCCTGAGATTCTTCTATCCCTGACTCAGAGCTGTATCACCTTTAAAATCTGGCAGAGCACTGCACATATCATTACATAGGGGGGAGCGGGGCACAACCCAAGCGGGGTTAGTTGTAACACACATGGTTTAACACTTTCCACACATGTCAGGATGACGAAACTTAGTGTATTTACTAGTTGCCATATCAACACTAGAGAAAAAAATTGCGTCAAAATTAAAAAAATCAAATCTCATCTCTGTAACACATCCACTGGAGGCAAATGTTCAGAACCCATGTGCAGCTTTTATCCAAACATAAATCCTAACATAACTCAAAACAACAAACAAAACTTGGCTTGACAAGAAACTTGGCTTGATTAAACATAACAGACTTGAGAACACTCACCACCAACGGGTACAACGTTAATAACAGACAAAGACACATGGCAAACATGAGGGCTTAATACACACACACAAAATGACAAGACAAGTGACACCTGTGAACAGTGATTAAACAATAAACCAATGGCAGGACAAGACACAAGATCACATGAGGGCAGGGGAGTCACATGACAAGACCAGGAAGTGCATGACAAGACTGTGAACATGACAAACTCAAACATAACCATGAACATAACATAACCAAAACAGAACCAAGAACAATGAACATGAACCATCACCAAAACACCCTGTGACAGATCCCCCCCTCTATGGGCGGCCCCTGACGCCCAAACAACACCAATGGCCTAACAACATAGAGTCTCAACAAAAAAGTCTTGGGGGGCGGTCTTGGGGGAGGGATGGTGGGCCAGGCCCGTGCAGGGCCACCGGGCCTGGGGGCATGGGCGGACCTGGACCCTGTGGCGTGGGCGGACCTGGACCCTGTGGCGTGGGCGGACCTGGACCCTGTGGCGTGGGCGGACCTGGACCCTGTGGCGTGGGCGGACCTGGACCCTGTGGCGTGGGCGGACCTGGACCCTGTGGCGTGGGCGGACCTGGACCCTGTGGCGTGGGCGGACCTGGACCCTGTGGCGTGGGCGGACCTGGACCCTGTGGCGTGGGAGGACCTGGACCCTGTGGCGTGGGAGGACCTGGACCCTCAGGCGTGGGAGGACCTGGACCCTCAGGCGTGGGAGGACCTGGACCCTCAGGCGTGGGAGGACCTGGACCCTCAGGCGTGGGAGGACCTGGACCCTGAGGCGTGGGAGGACCTGGACCCTCAGGCGTGGGAGGCCATGGCGGCAACGGCAGTTCACCAGGCCATGGCGGTAACGGCAGTTCATCAGGCCATGGCGGTAACGGCAGTTCATCAGGCCATGGCGGTAATGGCGGTTCAGGGGGCCACAGAGGCGTGTCAGTCAGTTATATGAACTGAACCTTTAATTTTACCTGCTCAAAGAAAACACGCTTCTTGAATGTATCAAACAAAACTCAAGTCTGGGCACAGAAAACAACATGAGCATTTAGAACAAATACACAATATACTAAAAGCCACTTCAGGAGGTGGTCTGGGCAGCATTACAGTCAAAACTAAAGTCTAAATGCATCTGGTTGTTGAAACCCCATATGCAAATTTTACTCCTCGCAACAATACTAAAAAAATAACGTGTGAGTGCGTGTTATTGGCTATATGACATGTTAGCCAGATATGACGGCGCTACTGAAGCGCATCCCGCAGACGAGCAGCTGCGTATCTCTTCATCAAGCAAACGCACAAACTACCGAAAGTAAAGTTGCAGGTGCTCAACATACAATCATATTCATTAAAATAAAGAAACTGAATGATTTGACCAGTGCTGTTGCCACGCGCTCTCCTATTGCGGTCTTTGATTTCTAATTTCAAAATCAAAGACCGCAATAGGAGAGCGCATGGTTCAATGGTGATCAAGAAAATGCAGCTCATATCTGTTGTTTTCGGTGACGAGAACTCCATTAAATCTGTATATAGTGCGGGAAATGTAGATCGGATTTATATCTGTTTTGCAGAGATACATTTATGTGCCCAAGTGTAAATTAAATCATTTTGATAAATCAGATAGCTTTGATTTACACACAGCGCGTGTTCTCCAGGTCATGCTTACCAGATTGTTCATAAAAGCCGAAATGTGCCCAGATGTCATCTTTAAATTGGAGCATTTTAATCTCGCCACCCTCTGCCATTGTATGCTACCGCGACAACACACGTACGTAACAAATGTCGTCAGAAAAGAATCAGTACATTAGAATTGGTTATGGTCTATTACTGAACCGATACCTAATCGTCCTCGTCTGCATTGCGATGCATTGAAGAAACGATTCATTTCGACACCCCTATTATACAATCACGCTGCACGTCGATTGGTTCGTAAAGTTATAGAAAACGGACCAATGACGGCGCAACCTCGAGATTGAAGCTGCCTTCACCTGCTGGATTCGCCGTTGATCTTCTTGCCTCTGCGCAGCGCAATTGATCGTCCCCGCATCCCTACTCGCCACTCTCTATTCTGCTCGCCGATCTCAAGCAGCTCGCTGCTCGGCCGAGTGTGATCTCACGTTGGCCCAGCTCCCGCGTGACTCACTCTCCCCACAGGTAGAGGTTCATCCGATACAATTCTCCCGTCCAGACCAACATCCCTCTGCCGTGGCAAGTGACCTGGTTTCGTTCGTGGGATCTGGTGACGAGCCGCAGGATGACAACATGTCTTTGGCGGCTTTGGAGGTCGAGGAGTGGTCGGGCACGCACCATGACCCCGTCCCCTTGCCGTCTTTGGTGTCGATTGACACCAGGACATCTATCGACTCTCGTCTAACGCAGTTCAACAACTTGGTTTAGAGTGGTCTGCACCTGAGTTTGTTTCTGCCTAGATGTCGTCAAGCACCTTCTCAGTGGTCAGCGCCCTTCTTTCCAGAAGTGCATGATGAGCTGACAAAGTCGCTCACGTACCACCTCGGCTATTGCTGGACGCGCGTACACCTCGGCTGATCAGGCAGCTTCTGCGTTACACTCTATGGCAGTTCTCCAGGTGTACCAAGCGAAGCGACTCTGCCACCTTCAGGGAGCTGCAAAATGGCTCGCTCAGTTTTCCTGCCACCCCGTTGGGTTCCGGGTGTTCAAGAAAAAGTGTTTGTTGCCCGCACAGAGCCTCCCCCATGGTTTCTTTGGACCTGCTGTCGATGGCTTTGTCGAGCGCTATACAGCAGCACAAAAGTCATCCCAGGCTATGCAACACTTTTTACCTAAACGCCAGCTCTGGAGCAGATGCTGAGAGATAAGTCACCAGCACCGAGCTCCGATCACAGATGGTGCTCACGCTCTGCTAGGTGCCACTCTCCTCCGATGCGACAGGGCCCCTGACCCAAGATAGCGTTGGACCCTGCAGCCCAGAATCCGGCCTGATAGCTGAGAAAAGAAAGAGGAGGAGGCTAAGTTCCGCTGTGGTCGGACCGCCCTCCAAAATGCCTCGCTCAGTTTTCCTGCCACCCCGTTTGGTTCCGGGTGTTCAAGAAAAAGTGTTTGTTGCCTGCACAGAACCTGTTCAAATGTCCTGGTTGGAAGCTGCTGTTATAGCGAAAATAAAAATCAAACATACTCAAAGAGAGAGCAAATTCTCTCTTCCACCAAACACATAAACCACAGTCCCTCACAGCGACTTGCCAGTACCAATTCAGCCCCTCACCACATGGGCCGAGGCCTGGCATGCCATCCCCGGAGTGTCAGCCTGGGTTCTGAACATAATAAAACTAGGTTATGTACTCAAAGGGCCCCTTTTTTCAATGGCATGGTCCAAACCTCTGTGGAAAGCAAGGATGCAACATGTCCTGCGTTCCGAGGTAAACATGCTGGTGAAAGGAGCCATAGAGGTGGTTCCTCCGGCACTGAGCGAGTCAGGTATTTACAGCAGGTACTTCCTGGTCCCCAAAAAGGATGGTGGTCTCAGACCCATCCTTGATCTCATCTACCAAACCCTAATCTGTTCCCACCCTGTGTGGGACCACTTTGGCTGGTGGTCAGGGTGACTTGAGGGTGACGGTGTGGAACAACCCGATGAATATTCCTCGGGCCACACCCCCTTCTAGCACACTGTTACCCGTGGTGCTGCCGGACGATATTGCTGGTGTTTTTTTGCTGTACACTGGGGTGCCCCCTGTCGAACGGTCTGTTGCGATGCAACTGTGTCCGCAGAGCGCTTCGACATGGCGTGGTGACCCTAAGCACCCGTCCAATGCCTGTAGGTTTACATCTACTTTGGTGGCGAAGACCTACAGAGCGGCGGGCCAAGCCGCGTCCGCCTTGCATGCCATGGCTGTGCTGCAGGTTTACCAGGCCAAGGTACTCCGTGACATGCAAGAGGGTGGTACTGACCATGCTTTAACGCAAGAGCTGCGTGTGGCCACCGACCTCACTCTACGAGCGACGAAGGTGACCGCGCGCTCTCTAGGTCAGGTGATGTCCACTTCGGTGGTCCAGGAGCGCCATCTATGGCTCAACCTGGCCAATATGCGGGAAGCCGAGCGAACCCGGTTCCTCAATTCCCCCATATACCAGGCTGGGCTATTCGGCGGGGCGGTTGAGGATTTCGCCCAACAATTCTCAACCGCTCAGAAGCAGACTGAGGCTATTAAACATATCCTGACCCGGCGGTCCGCTGCTGCCTCCACCCAGCCGCCAGCTCAGGTGCCTCAGCTTGCTCCCCGCCGAGGCCTCCCTCCAGCGACTCCCGCCCCTCCTGCCCGGCCCCAGCAGCAGCCTTCACCCGGGCCGAAGCGCGGAGGACATCGCAGGAAGGCGGCCCCGCCTGTCCCAGCACCGCAGCCCGCTAAACGGGGGTCAAAGCAGCGGTCCTGAGACAGGCGGCTCGGAGGTGATGTCGGTTCTTCCTCAGGAGATGGTAGCAGGACCACTCCTTCCCCCGGTGGAGGGCCGGGGGAGAATCTTTTGTTTTCCCCATTCCCTGCCACTGGCCTCATGGTCAGCGGTACCTTTACAATGGTTCAAGAAAGAACAGTACACACCTCTGAGCCCCAAGAGGGCGCGGCTGGCAGTGCGCGGCGCCCACAAGCCTCGTCACTCTCAGCCCCCTCTGTCTCCAGCCCCCAGGCAGACGAGACCACAGCGGGACGCTCGTCCTCCCCAGGTCTCGTCCGCCAGGTCGCGGAATTTGACCCCGCCCACACCTCGGGATGCTCCCACGCCTCTCACGTCTCCCACGTCTGGGCCGGTCATTCCGCCTCGCTGCCCCATCGGGGGTACGCCTGTGGTTTGCATGACCCCGCTGGTTCAGTTTTTGCCACATTTTTGTTGAATTCATGATTTTTGATTGGTTACATACATTTCCACCCCATCAAAACACATACATAGCCAAAAGCATATGAATTACAGTCTATTGATTTAGACTTGTTGACCAACATGCGGACAGATTTCATAGGGAGCCATACTTTGATAGAACACTGCACTCCTGGAGTGGCACATTCAGTACGAAACAGTCCCCATGTCAGCAATTTTTGTGAAAAAAAAAATGTATGGTACTTGATCAAACTACCAGCAAAGTACATATTTTATAAGAAGGATCTGCTCTTTTTTTAGTGACACACGCCTATTGAAATGCAGACCAAAGAGGAACCTGTGATCTTATGTTAGGGGTTTTATGTGGATGGAGAGCAAATTTGAGAGGAACACGCTGGCTTCTGTTACTTTCCAGTCATGACCCCAGCAGACGAATGTCACGTATGCATAATGCTTGTTTACATGTTTTCACTCAATGGCTGCAGTCTGCTAATCTGCTGATTGATTTTCGGTTAAGTAAATGTAGGATTACTCTAAAGAAATGTCCTTCTCCTCAAATGTATTGCTGTATAAGCAATTTTTTAAATATTTTTTTTTTGTTTAGCTTTCTGAAGACGTGCCATAGTAATTTTTAACAATAAAATAATTAAACTGACCCCAAAACAACCCTATTCCAAACTCTACCCCTAGACGTTAAAGTAAATTACATTTTAAAATAAATTAAATTGTACTTTTTATTGTTAAAATGTTTTTAAAAGGTACATTATGTAACTTTTTTTTTGTTCAGAATTAACTAAATTTAAATAATGAGTCAATATTTCATCAATGCTTCTTCCATAATGTGTTTTTGTCTTACTCTAACTCACTAAGCTTGTTATTCAATTTATAATTTAGACTTTATTAGTATTTTTATTAGTTTTGAAAATTAAAAAATATATACAATATGCCTATATAGTTTTTATTTATTGATTTATTAGTTTGTTATTTTAGTACATCAAGTTAAACTAAATGGAAATTAGAAACAGAGTAAGAAAAGTAAGTTTAAGTTTTAAGTAAATAAAGTAAGTTTTATTTTTTCAGTTGCAAGACACTACAGGCAAATACATTGTTTTATCGTGCATTGAGATTTCGGGCTATTTGGCTTTTCATAACGTTATTTCAGACTAGTGGATAGAAAACTTTTTTTTTTTTTGTGCACTTTAAATGTTTGCAATTTTAAATTTGATCAATCAACTGTGGAAGTTGTAACACTCTCTCCCCGGTTGCTTCCTATTAGTTCTCTTTATTGCCCTGTCCCAATGAAGAAGAAAAAAATGCTAAAAATAAAAAATAAACGCACAATGGTGATTTTACCATTTTATTAAGATGACTGCAGAAATCAAATAACAGAAGGTGCAGAATCAGATCATGACACTGGTCAGACTCAAATTCTGTAATGGAAAGCTTAGGACTTTATACTCTCAGTTTCAAAAAGTCCAAACCTGACACAGACCCAGCAGAGCACTAATCTCTTATGTAAGACGTAAGAGGCAGTGCTGATGTGTCAAGGTTGTGTTGTTTGCTTGTATTTGTCTTTGTGTGAGTGCCAATGTGTTCAAATGACGGGAATGGCGAAAGATAAAACATTAAATATGTTATACAGAGAGAGAGAGAGAGAGAGGGAGAGAGGGAGAGAGGGAGAGAGGGAGAGAGAGAGAGAGAGAGAGAGAGAGAGAGAGAGAGAGAGAGAGAGAGAGAGAGAGAGAGAGAGAGATGTGTGTGTTTATGTGATAGAGGCTGTATGTGGAGAGGTCAGTGGTGTGTTGTAAGGATACAAGACATTTGCTTCCATTTGACCCACATCTGCGCCATCATCCAATTGGCAACCACCTGCCCCGTACAAATTTGCCTACCAGGGTCCTAACACAGACTTTGCTCTCATAACAAACCAGCTCCAAAACATCAAACAGCTCGTTCTGCCACAACCCCCACCCCTCCCCCCATTTAACACATATCCAGTCTTTCCTTTTTTCAGTTCTTTCCCTTTTCCTTGCATTTTTCCCTGCATTTCTTTTCCACAGAAACCTATTATAAAGATATAGTGCTGGAGCTTGTCTCCACAACCTGTTCTGCATCACTACTGAAAAGCAAACTCTCAACAATCCTTATGACAGGTCTGCAATTACTTATGAAAATAAAAGACATGTTGTATAATGTGTCAATTTTAATCAATTAATTGCTTGAAAATGGATTTGGTTAATATTTATAGAGCTACATGGACTGAGCAGATCATTAAGTATGGGGTCAGGGACGCAGGCTTGAACAATTCATTATTCACCATTCACAGACTCAATGGGTTGAATAGTCAAACTAACACAAACACACACAGGTGCTTATTTTATACATACAGTGGGAAAAAAAGTATTTAGTCGGCCACCAATTGTGCAAATTCTCCCACTTAAAAAAATGAGAGAGGCCTGTAATTTTCATCATAGGTACACTTCAACTATGAGAGACAGAATGAGGGGGGAAAAATCCAGAAAATCACATTGTCTGATTTTTAAAGAATTTATTTGCAAATTATGGTGGAAAATAAGTATTTGGTCAATAACAAAAGTTCATCTCAATATTTTGTTATATACCCTTTGTTGGCAATGACAGAGGTCAAACGTTTTCTCTAAGTCTCCACAAGGTTTTTACACACTGTTGCTGGTAGTTTGGCCCATTCCTCCATGCAGATGTCCTCTAGAGTAGTGATATTTTGGGGCTGTCACTGGGCAACAAGGATTTTCAACTCCCTCCAAAGATTTTCTATGTTGAGATCTGGAGACTGGCTAGGCCACTCCAGGACCTTGAAATGCTTCTTACGAAGCCACTCCTTCGTTGCCCGGGCGGTGTGTTTGGGATCATTGTCATGCTGGAAGACCCAGCCATGTTTAATCTTCAATGCCCTTGCTTATGGAAGGAGGTTTTTACTCAAAATCTCATGATACATGGCCCCATTCATTCTTTCTTTTACACGGATCAGTCGTCCTGGTCCCTTTGCAGAAAAACAGCCCCAAAGCATGATGTTTCCACCCCCATGCTTCACAGTAGGTATGGTGTTCTTTGGATGCAACTTAGCATTCTTCTCCTCTAAACACGACAAGTTGAGTTTTTACCAAAAAGTTCTATTTTGGTTTCATCTGACCATATGACATTCTCCCAATCCTCTTCTGGATCATCCAAATGCCCTCTAGCAAACTTTAGACGGGCCTGGACATGTACTGGCTTAAGCAGGGGGACATGTCTGGCACTGCAGGATTTGAGTCCCTGGCGGCGTAGTGTGTTGCTGATGGTAGCCTTTGTTACTTTGGTCCCAGCTCTCTGCAGGTCATTCACTAGGTCCCCCCGTGTGGTTCTGGGATTTTTGCTCACCGTTCTTGTGATCATTTTGACCCCACAGGGTGAAATCTCGTGTGGAGCCCCAGATCGAGGGAGATTATCAGTGGTCTTGTATGTCTTCCATTTTCTAATAATTGCTCCCACAGTTGATTTCTTCACACCAAGCTGCTTACCAATTGCAGATTCAGTCTTCCCAGCCTGGTGCAGGTCTACAATATTGTTTCTGGTGTCCTTTGACAGCTCTTTGGTCTTGGCCATAGTGGAGTTTGGAGTCTGACTGTTTCAGGTTGTGGACAGGTGTCTTTTATACTGATAACGAGTTCAAACAGGTGCCATTAATACAGGTAACGAGTGGAGGACAGAGGAGCCTCTTAAAGAAGAAGTTAAAGGTCTGTGAGAAATCTTGCTTTTTTGTAGGTGATCAAATACTTATTTTCCAACATAATTTGCAAATAAATTCTTTAAAATTCAGACAATGTGATTTTCTGGATTTTTTCCTTCTCATTCTGTCTCTCATAGTTGAAGTGTACCTATGATGAAAATTACAGGCCTCTCTCATCTTTTTAAGTGGGAGAACTTGCACAATTGGTGGCTGACTAAATACTTTTTTGCCCCACTATATTTTTTAATTCACCATGTCCCTTTTGGGGCTCCGTTGTACTCTGATTGGCTGATGTGTTTATCATTCATTAGCTGGAAAAAAAAACTGGAAAAAGTTTAATGGCAAGCTGTATTTAATGTAATCTGATTCAAATCATTTGATTCTGTTATTTTGTAAGCCATATGGACTGAAAAAAGCATTGCAACACACTAGCACTCTTGTTGACTGTAATCGAGAGTGGTAGTTGAGGTGACCCAAGTTGGGGAGAGAGAGCCTCTCTTGTTCTTTTAGAAATAACATCTCACTTTAGCATCACAGGGACTGTTCCACTATTTACTGTAGCTACTTCTAGTTTAAATACAACTGGAGCCGGGGGAAAGGCAGTATTATTAGGATGTAAGATAATGACATATTAATGTTCATAATGTCAGATCAGGAAATTAGGGTATACACTTAAAAAAAGCGTTTGTTCTACATTTCTCGTTGACTAAACTAAAAATTTTAGGCAGCACAAATACTTATTTTTTAAAGTTAAATAAAGTTTTATTTACAGCATAGCTACCTCTCCACACAAGTATTTAGGTAAAGGAAATTGCTTTGAACTAAAATAATTAGGGGCAAGCTAAGGGAATTCTAGAGCTCTTTTCTCTGTTAATAAGCTCTTACGGTCTCCTGAATCTCTACCCCACTACTATACTTTTATAGATTATTTTAATTTAAAAAATTGGAGATATTCATAAGCAAATACATGCACATAACGCTGGCAATGGCTCTTTAGATTCCCTGTCCACTTTCTCTTAATCTTCCTACTGTTGATGAGATATTCAGAAATCTACTACTTGTCAACTGGATCTTCTTCCAACACACTTAAAAAATGTTTATCTTCTTTGTCTTCAATCACTGAAATCATTCATTCTTCACTGTTGTTTGTTCCTCCATCACTTACAGTTTTTGCCTGTTGCTTGAACACTATAGACACATGCTTAAACCAAAGTAACATAACTTGAAGTTGTTTTTACTATACCTTAAACAAAGTGTAACCATACCTTAAACAAAAGCGCTGCTTTGCACTTTAGTTGCCATTCTGTAACACACTTGCTCCTTTCTGCAACACACTTGCTCCTCGACACTACACACTATTTCATACATAAGACACTTAGTTCAAAAATGAAATCTCAGGGTACCATTGGGAAAACACATCAATTCAAAATACAACACACATTGGTTAATTGAAAAGGCATAGACACACACCTGAAAACACTTACTTACAAAACTGAACACCAATCAGCCAGCTACAAAAAGGCCCCAGTTAAGCCATTTTGAGAACTTTGCAAGCATGGAGGCAGGGAGAACTAGAGGCAGAGGCAGAGGAAGAGGAAGAGGAGGAAGAGGAGGACAGAGAGCGAGAGGAGGACAGAGAGAGTGAGGAGGACAGAGAGAGTGAGGAGGACGTGGTCAAAGAGGCCACGCAAGGACCATTATTTCGGATGACATAAGGGCAACTTTGGTGGACCATGTCATAAACCATGGCCTGACTATGAGGGAAGCTGGGCAGAGAGTCCATCCTAATCTAAGCTGCTTCACAGTTGCATCCATAATAAGGACATTCCGGCTGGAAAACAGGTATGTCTTCAACTCTCTACTCTACTCAGACTGTATAGAGTATTTACAGTACTGTACCATATCACATTACTGTATCACATGTATTGTATTCCAGGGTGGCTAATGCTCCTTTTTCAACAAAAGTGGTAGTTTTGTGAAACATACCTTGATACAGTAACGTGTTGAGATGTTTCACTGTGTATGGTAAATACAGTAAAGTTCAGTATACACAGTACTGTAAAAAAGAAGCAGACGAGAACAATTTGTGGTTGCATTTTTCTACAGAATGGCTAGAAGACCTACTGGGGGTGGACGCCAATGCCTGTTCACCCAACAGCAGGAACTTGCCATAGTGAACCTAGTCAGAGCAAACAATGCAATCCGTCTCCACCAGCTACAGCAACAAATACTTGCAGATAGGCAAGTATTCAACAACATAAATCGAGTAAGCATCACAACTATCAGACGGATCTTGGTAAAGCACAACATTACCATGAAGCAACTGTACAGAGTCCCATTTGAGAGGAACAGTGTCAGGGTCAAAGAACTTCGACATGAATATGTACAGGTAAGTGTTTCAGTCCTTTACATTTACAATAAAGAATGGGTGCAGTCCAGTAACAGATGAATATGTACCACTGGATTAGTACCATATAGATACATTCAGAAAGCTACACGGGTACCTGTGTGGTGGGATGGGTCGGTTCTGTGTAGGGTATGTGTGTGCTTTGAGTAAAGCCATCCACAATATGTTTTTTTTTTTTTTTTTTTTACAGAGAATCTGGATGGAGCTGCACAGCCGCATGAATGTATTTACATTGACGAGGCTGGATTCAACTTTAGCAAAAACAGACGACGGGGACGTAATATAATTGGCCAAAGGGCAATTTTGCACGTCCCGGGGCAGCACGGGGGAAACATCACACTGTGTGCTGCCATAAGTCTTCGAGGGTTACTGCACCATCATGCCAAACTGGGTCCCTATAATGCGCAACACATAATCACATTTCTAGATACATTTCATGATGCAGTTGTACAGGATGGACCAGAGCAGCCCAGGTTTGTTGTTGTCTGGGATAATGTTAGTTTCCATCGGGCTGCTCTGGTCCAGAACTGGTTCACCAACCATGATCAGTTTGAAGTTCTGTACTTGCCCCCTTACTCGCCATTTCTAAATCCTATAGAGGATTTTTTTATTTCCACTTGGAGATGGCGTGTATATGACCGTCAACCACATGCCCGTATGCCTTTTCTGCAGGCAATGGAACAGGCCTGCGGAGACATTGATGTGAGGTCAATCCAGGGATGGATTCGGCACACAAGGGGATATTTTCCCCGATGCTTAGTGAGAGAAGACATTGCTTGTGATGTTGATGAGATCCTGTGGCCAGACCCCAACAGACGGCAGGATCCATAAGCCCACTTGCGCACAATTGTGTTGTGTTTACAGTAGTGTATTTTTTTTTATTTTTGATTTAACTGAATTTACTCTACTGTAAAATATACTTAATCTAATGATTTTGAAAACAGTATTTCATTTTTTGGTTGTGAAAACATGCCCTCTGTGGAACTGAATAAAAACACTGAAAACAAAAGAATGCAGTTTTTTTTATATGAAGTAGACTAGTGTGTTGCTGCTAATCTGAAAGTGTATTCATATGATGCAAGTGGATATCATTTTGTCATCAGAGTGACATTTTGACAAAGGATTGTTCGGTTTTGATAGCAGAGTTTCAATTTGACATAGATGTGAATGGTTTATTTCCCAGTGTTGTCTTATTTGCTTGTGTGTAGAGTTGACACAATGAGCCAAATTTAGCAAAACGTGTGTAAGCAATCGGCTAAAACTGCTATAATCATACTTAAAAAAACAATGGTGACATACTTAATGCTGCAATGCATGCTGGGAGCCATGAGTTTTATACTATGGTGGCTTAGTACGGTTGGAGCTAAACTCTGCAGGACATCAGCTCTCTAGAACCGAACTTGCCTACCCCTGACTTAGAGGTACAAAAATGTACCCTTAAGGGTACCATCCCAGTGACGGCCCTTAAAAGGTACAAGTTTGTACTCTATTTTTGAGAGTGCAAGGCTCAGTCTTGGGGCCTCTTCTATTTACAAACCCGATTCCAAAAAGTTTGGGACACTGTACAAATTGTAAATAAAAACAGAGTGCAATGATGTGGAAGTTTCAAATTTCAATATTTTATTCAGAATACAACATAGATATATCAAATGTTTAAACTGAGAAAATATATAATTTTAAGGGAAAAATAAGTTGATTTTAAATTTCATGGCATCAACACATCTCAAAAAAGTTGGGACAAGGCTGTGTTTACCACTGTGTGGCATCCCCTCTTTTTATAACAGTCTGCAAACGTCTGGGGACTGAGGAGACAAGTTGCTCAAGTTTAGGAATAGGAATGTTGTCCCATTCTTGTCTAATACATTCTTGTCTAATACTCATGCAACCCCATACCATCAGAGATGCAGGCTTCTGAACTGAGCGCTGATAACAACTTGTGTTGTCCTTGTCCTCTTTAGTCCGGAATGGCGTCCCAGTTTTCCAATAAGAACTTTAAATTTTGATTCGTCTGACCTCAGAATAGTTTTCCACTTTGCCACAGTCCATTTTAAATGAGCCCTGGCCCAGAGAAAACGCCTGTGCTTCTGGATCATGTTTAGATATGGCTTCTTTTTTGACCTATAGAGTTTTAGCCAGCAACGGCGAATGGCACGGTGGATTGTGTTCACCAACAATGTTTTCCGGAAGTATTCCTGTGCCCATGTTGTAATTTCCATTACAGTAGCATTCCTGTATGTGATGCAGTGCCGTCTAAGGGCCCGAAGATCACGGGCATCCAATATGGTTTTCCGGCCTTGACACTTACGTACAGAGATTGTTCCAAATTCTCTGAATCTTTGGATGATATTATGCACTATAGATAATAATAACTTCAAACTCTTTGCAATTTTTCTCTGAGAAACTCCTTTCTGATATTGCTCCACTATATTTCGCCGCAGCATTGGGTGAATTGGTGATCCTCTGGCCTGGAGACATAATCCCTCCAGCGTGTCCTAGGTCTTCCCTGGGGTCTCCTCCCGGTGAGACATGCCCGGTACACCTCACCGGAAAGGCGTCCAGGAGGCATCCAAGACAAATGCCCAAGTCACCTCAGCTGGCTCCAGCTGAGGAGCAACGGCTCTACTCTGAGCTTCTCCCAAGTGACCAAGCTTCTCACCCTATATCTAAGGGAGCGCCCAGCCACCCTGCGGAGAAAGCTCATTTCGGCCGCCTGTATCCGGGATCTTGTCCTTTCGGGCATGGCCCACAACTCATGACCATAGGTGTGAATAAGAATGTATATCGAACGGTAAATCGAGAGCTTCGCCTTATAGCTCAGCTCCTTCTTCACCACAACAGACTGGTACATCGACCGCATTACTGCAGAAGCTGCACCGATCCGTCTGTTCATCTCCCGTTCCATCCTTCTCTCACTTGTGAACAAGACCTTGTTTTCATCTAATTTCCTTGAACTTAGTAATAAAACTGTTCTTCTTGTAGGCACAAAGTAGGCACAAAGTCTAATCTGGCAAAATCTGATAGTTTCTCTGTGACTATTGACCAGTCAATAGTTTTTCCATCCCCACAGGTAAAAAGTCTTGGTATCGTTCTTGATAGCACCTTATCCTTTGAAAACTACATTAATAATATATTAGTTCTAATATATTAGTAATTTTCATTTGCGAAACAAAACCCTATTGGTCTTTCTTTGACAACTAACAGCACTGCTACACTTGTACATGCCCAGGTTATGTAACAAATAGATTATTGTAACTCTCTTCTCTTTGGTCTTCCTTATAAAACCTTACATAAACTACAGCTGGTCCAGAATTCAGTGGCACAAATTATCTCTAACCTCTTCCATATTTCTCCTGTTCTTCACCACTTGCATTGGCTTCCAGTTAAATATCGAATTGATTTCAAAATCTTGCTTATAAGGCTCTTGATAATTTAGTTCCTTCATATCTCCATCAAATCTATACTCCTGCACGTAACCTAAGATCCTCTTCATCAATCTTTTTATTCCAACTACATATTCATCTGAGAAGTATGGGGTCCAGGGCTTTTAGTTATGCTGCCCCTCATTTGTGCCCCTCATTTGTTCCCCAGGGTCCCCAGGACATCCATAACATTGACAGTCTTTACACTTTTAAATCTCGTTGTAATGATGGTTTGTATGTGTGTGGGTGGAGAAGGAAGAAGACGGGGTCGGCGTAACTGGGACTGCACTCTTTTATTGATCTCACGATCCTCAAAACGGAAACACGCACGAGGGCGTTCAAACTCAAAACACTCAATAACCACAGACAACGTTGCTCTCTGGCTCAATGTCTCTCTCAGTACTCTGGCAGTGGTGAGCAGGCGTTTCCAGTCCCAGTCCTAGTCTCTCTCGGCCTCAACTCTTGCTGCTGCGGCTTATATGCAGTCTCTCCACACCAATTACTGCAATCAGACACAGGTGTTACTCATCTGCACTTGACCTACTTACTCACCGCTCAGCTCCTCTCTCTCCCGCTACAGACTTCGCAAAACCACGCCCCCTCCGCCACACTCGTCTTAAAACTCATATATTTAAACAAGCTTATTTATGATTGCACATGTGTTGAGTAATATCTTATTCCTCAGTGTCTTAGTGTATATAATGTATATTTTTATGTATTTGTAGTTTGCTTTGCCTGTTGTTGTTATGTTTATGTTTAGGAAGATTTGTAAGATGACCTTGAGTGTCATGAAAGGCGCCTATAAATAAAATGAATGAATGAATGAATGAATAATCCTTTCAAAGGGGCAACAAGGGCTTAAACTATTAGACTTTAAAGTTACCACAGCAGAAGATAAAGTATCTAAAGGCTTAACACCAGAGTTTTGCTGAAAGAGGAAAAACACAAGACCTTTTAGTAACGAAATCAGATGAAATTATCTAAACCAGTGTGCAGCAAACCTTTAAACTATTGGATTTCAAAGCATCCATGTACTCATTATTATGACACTTACCAAGTCAAATGTTAGCCAAGTCAAATGGTGCTGTAAATTATGCATGCGTGTAGACACATAAGGTGGCACAGCTGTGATTCTATATCTGTTAACAAGGTGATTGATGACAGATACAGTATCAACACTCATGTCTCCAAGAGTGACTTTGCTGTAATGCATTTTGTTCACAAAGCTTTTATTGTTGTTTCAGTGCTCATTACTGAAAATGATTTAAGCTGTGTCAGCAAATAAAGGCTGTACAAGCATCTTACAGGTTTGAAATAGTTTGATTGGGTGATTTGAATGAAGAAAATAGTCGAGAGCGGGCACAACCTTAAATCTAGAATAAAAACACATCTCTTTACTGTGGCATACACATAAAACACTTTTTCAATTAAATGATTGTTAGGCTGCATTTACTAGGTCAGCCGGAACCAGGAACACTTCCCATAACACCTGATGTACTCGTTACGTCATCAGAAGAATGGCATCTACGCTAATGATAGTCTCTCTGTTTTATCCCGAGGTTTACTGCAGTCAGCCGGATCCGGGCCGTATCCAGATCAGATGATGGACCTGCGCCCAGAGAAGACCAACGCAGGACCCTGAAGTGTCCGCAGAGACCGTGATTAGACTCCCCCTGAAACTGCCTCATTGACACGGCATCCTCAATAAACACGTCTCCAGCACGATGACTCAGATTGTTCAAATATTACAATTTAATAATACTTAAATCGATATGTCATCCGCAATAAACCCGTCTCCAGCGTGTTGCCTCCGATCATTCGAATATTGCACTTTATAATTATTTAATCAACATCATCCTCAATAAACCCGTCTCCGGCGTGTTGTCTCCAATCATTCGAATATTGCACTTTAATAATTATTTAATCAACATCATCCTCAATAAACCCGTCTCCGGCGTGTTGCCTCCAATCATTCGAATATTGCACTTTAATAATTATTTAATCAACATCATCCTCAATAAACCCGTCTCCAGCGTGTTGCCTCCGGTCCTTCGAATATTCCGATCTATTATGACCTCTGACTTGTAAAGTTGCCAGAATAATAATAATACGCTGTTTGTTAATTGGCCAGAGGAGAACTGGCACCCTGACTGAGCCTGGTTTCTCCCAAGGTTTATTTCTCTCCATTAGGTCACCTAATGGGGTTTTGGTTTCCTTGCCACTGTTGCCTCTGGCTTGGCTTGCTCAGTTGGGGACACTAAATTTTTCAACTAAATATCCAAATAAATCTAATTATTAAACTAAATTAACCATATAAACTAAATTACTGATCTAATTACTGATCTAAAGCCCACACTGTATGATAATTGAAATTAACTGATGACATCACCGTTTTCTCCAGAATGGCTATACGGCTGAATAAAATTGTTGTATTATTTTCCTGTTTAACACTGTAAAGCTGCTTTGAAACAATCTGCATTGTTAAAAGCGCTATATAAATAAAGTTGACTTGACTTGACTTGACAACCTTAAGCTTTTTTACTTTCTCAGTTTGTGTAAATCCACTTGGGGTTCAGAGTATTTTTTTTCACCCCCACATTAATTGCACACATGTCTAGTACAATTATGTGGTTTTGTTTAATTAATACAGTGTATACTTTTTTCTTGATTTACCCTGAAAGAAGGGAAGTGAAGTGTGACAACATGCCCCATAGATGGGGTACATTGTAACATGTGAGGGGAACAATGTAACATAACCAAATGGCAGCTTAAATCTGATCTAAGAAAAAATATCCACAACAAACTAAAATATTTTGTCAATAAAATAAATTATTAACTTTTTCAAATAAAATGGCATTTCTTAATCATTATCATAGTTCAAATCATAATAATAATGAATAACTTTTGAACATTGACTCTCTGTCATTATCACCTTTTTCTCATGATTTCTCAATAGAATAGATTAGCATATTTCTGATAGGGGCTCAGTGTAACAGTGTGACAACATGCCCCACCTGCACAACTGGGATTTAAACCCGACTCGTGTCTTCTGCTGGTTAGATCAGCATTAAAGAACTACCCCAAATGTTAAATAACAGATTTAAGACTACAATATCAGATTTTTTTTTTTTTTTAAATAAACTCAAAAAACAGAGACGAAAAATTAACTTAAAGGGGTCATAGAATGCCATTTTTGTACAAGTTAATATGATTCTTTAGTGTCTAAATGAAAAGTTTGTAATATATTTTAATTAAAAATTCTCATTAGTATTGTAAGAAAACACTCATTTTACCTGGTCAAAAACAGCTCTGTTTTCAGCAAGCCATTTCAGTGCCTGTGACTTTAAATGCTAATGAGCTTTGCTCACCCCGCCCCTCTGCTCTGTGGCACCGTTATAAACAATCTAAAAAGTAAGCTTAGTGTAGTTTTACCACGTTAACTTTATCACCAGCGTACACAGTTTGTAATAACAAAATAACCATAACGCGTTGTTCATTATAAACGTGGGATTATGAAGTATACTGAGAACGTCATTATACATAGAAAGCATGCCGTGATGTAACTTACCCTGTAAACTTTAGCCGCATTCATCGTGAAGCGTGCAAGTAATTTGCATAGATTAATATGAAGGATAATAAAACGTTACACACACTTCTTCTGGAGGGCCTGCAGGAACACGAATAGTTGGTACCGATCCTTTTTTCAGGAGCAGCTTCTTGGCAAAACCTGCTTTATACTGACCCTCGTTTATAAAGCAGTCTGCGGAGAAATGATTCGCGCAAACATGACACCATCGAGGTTGATCGGGGGGAATATTCCCTTCAAAAACAAAACTCAGCCACTGCGTCTTCAGCGGGTCGGATGTAGGAACATCAAAATGACTGCTGTGTTTGTTATTACACCCAAGAACAGAACACCACAATCGCTTAGACGCCATTCTGCTCCAGCATGTAAACAAGGGCGGACTGATGACAGCTCGCTCAGGGCGGGTCTGTGTTAAAACGCTGCTGTCAATCAACAATCGCAGGAGGGGCGTACATCGTGTAACGTCACACGATCACACGGCTCGATTTGAGACAGGGGAAAATATATAAGGAGATTAAAAAAAAACACTGGATGGATTTTTATCATTATAGGATGGTTGTGTACAGGCACTGCCAACACACATTTCAATACAATCAACTTGTAAAGGTGCATGTACCGTTATATGACCCCTTTAAGTAAGAAATGTACTATTTCTATTATTAAATAAATGTTCGTTGATATCTTACAAATATATATATATATAGGTCCACAGTGTCATTCACACAAACACTAAACACCAAACACCATCATGGTAACACACATGAAATTTAAAAAATGCAATAAACATTAATTTAACAACATTAGATGTAACATAAAACCCTAATGTACATAACTGATTAGAAAAAACTAAGAAGAAACAGTTATTTCAATGAAAATACTTCAAATGCAAAGTGTCACGCAGGGAATTCTGGGAATGTCAATTTACGTTTTTTCACTGTAAATTACACAATGACTTTTTCACTTCCAAAAGCTGTAAATTTAATGGTATTTTACTTTATAAACCTTTAAATTATATGGTGCTGTCCCATAAAACGAGACCAGTTACTACTACATGATGATTATATCATCATCAATAAATAGCCAAATCACCTGATAACATTTTCTCTTGGCTTCCCATGCCATAACAAATGTGCTTTATAAACACACAGTTAAAGCAGCCAGAGAATTAATGTTAAAGAGTCAAGGGTCAAGAGCCAAACTAAAGCAAACATAATTTAAAAAAAATTTAAAACTATACACAAATTAAACTATTATTTTCATTAAAACAGAAATGACAAAAAATAAAGTCAGTCTGGTTAGAAATAAGTGAAGCTGGTAATGCTGTTTGGAGTTGTTTAATCCTCATCTGCTGAGATCTTCAGAGATTTAATGTCTTATTTTATCTTCAGTTGATTTCAACTAAAGCTGTGACTAAGGCCCCGTCCAAACAGAGACGCGTTTAGCTGTATACGTTAAACTTTTTGTACCGTATCAGTGTTTCGTCCACACAGATAAGGTGTTGTGGGAGCATGAAAACAATAATTTTTAAACCGGGTCCCAGAGTGGATAAATCTGAAAATGACACCCTTGCGTTTTCGTGTGTACAGCCGATCTGTACATTTTGTGAAACGGTGATAACATCACACCATGTCCTGCACGGGGCGAGACTAGAAGGGATACAACTACGGGCACTGGGTATGCGCATATCCATATTTCGTCATTTAATTACTGTATTTGCATTATTGTAAGGGTAGGTTTAGGGTTGAGTTAATGAAACACATCTGGTAAGTAGCACATTTATTTATTGTTATTTTATTGTGAGATTTTGCCTCACTTCCTACCATTGCTGTACCCCTTCTAGCCACAACTCTTCTTTTCTGTGTTTAGTGTATTTCGGTGCCAGAATTACAGCGCCACCTACTGGTCTGGCATGAATACTTCATTGTTTTGAGCCATTTTCAATGCTCTTGTGTGTACGCAGATATTTCTTGAAACGAGGGGGAAAAAAGATTGGATAGGGAAAGCTCTGGCTTCGTGTGGATGGGGCCTAAGTCAGATGTAGCTCTGGTGTTTCTCTTTCCTTCAGTGATTCTGCTAATTATCATCAGGTGTTCATCATTAATGCTCAATCATCACTTAATTATCGAATTAACGTCAATCGCTTCAATGGTACTTTAACTCAGTAGTGAGCATGTACATGAACACTAGGAAGTGTTCATTTAACATGGGTGTTTTTCTGTGTACTATTACATAATTCTTAACTGTTTCTTTCATGACTGACATATATGAATCACTTTCAGTTTATTAAAACAATTAAATAAATCTTACCTGTTTCATTTATGATTTACAAATAAGAATGTTATTAAGTTTATACATTTGTTTATGTTAAAATTATGTAATTCAAAATAAAAAAAAATTTATGAGTATTGCAGCATTTCTCTGTTTTTGATACCTATATTTGTAGTTTTAACAAATAAATTTGATTATAATCACATATTGTTGTTGTAGATATAACAAAACATTCTGTTTAATAGTTTACAAAAGTTCACTGTGATTTAAACAAAAATATATATGTTTTTGGGTTTACAATACTTTTCTGTAGGGATTTTACATAGTTTTTCTGTAAATTTCAAGGTCATTTGTTACAGTGTAAGGCTGGATCTATTACAGTTATTCACCGTATATTGTACAGAAACTTTCAATTAACCAATTAACTGTTTTTAACTGTAGCATTTTTACAGCCTTTTACCATTGAAATTATGATAATTTTTTACAGTGTGGCCAAAAAAGAGTAAGCTGTCAGGGCTGTGATTCTAGCACAGGGCTATTTCTGCCTGTCAGACCCCCTGCAGTACCGATACGGACTCCCTTGGGGTCGCGAAGACCCTTGGTCTAGCACCTTGGTCTAGTGTTTCCCAACCACTGGTGCTGTGGAAACTTATCAAATAAATACATTTAAAAAATAAAATGCTACAAATAAAAATATAATAATATGAAGAATACATTGTTGCTGTCAGGTGGAAACCTCATCTCTTTTTTTCATTTTATTTTATTTATGTAATTTTTGTTTTATTTTTGAAAATCTATGCCATTGGACATCCTTTATGCCTGTGTGTTGTTTTTACAAAAACCTCGTCACTCCATTGGCTGTCGTTCAAACCACATAATTGCGCCCATCATGAACGCACGTAGTTTGGACAGTCTCTGATTGTTTGCAGTGCAAAGGTAAATAAAGAAGTGATGTTTGAATAAGTACAGTAATTTCTTTACTCAAGAAACACTGTCTTCTCTTTTTTTTGAAGAGCGGAGAAGAGCCATACCCCCGGTTTCACAGATAAGGTTTAAGGCTTGTCCCAGATTAAACTTTTTAACTTGTCTCAAGATGCACACCAGTAATGTTTTGTTTTCTAAGGCATGTTTACAAGCTACTTAAATGTCCTAATTGAACTAAGGCCTAATCCTGGTTTAATCTTAGTCCTGTCAGTGAAACCAGGTTTATACTGTTTTAAATATCATGTGCAGAGCACTTCAATCATGAGATTGTCCAAATGTATTCAACAAGAAAAACTGAGCACATATAATTACAATAAACTTTATAACCTGTAAGTTGCACTTACTGCCTGAGATAGATTACCCAAAATTTTAATTTTTTTTATAATTATTTACTCCCCTCCATGTCGTTCCAAACCTGTAAGACTTTCGTTCATCTTCGGAACACAAATTAAGATTTTTTTTTAATGAAATTTGAGAGCTTTCTGTCCCTTAGACAGTTTAAGCAACTGGCACTTTGACGCTTCAAAAAGTACATAAAGAGATAATAAAACTAATCCATATGAATTGAGTGGTTTAGTCCAAAATATTCTGAAGAGACACGATCGATTAATATGATGAACAGATTGAATTTAGACTGTTATTCACATCAATATGGATTAGATTTACTTTATGGTCTCTTTATTAACTTTTTGAACCGCTGGGTTAAAACAACCCAGTTGCTGGGTTTGTCCATTATCAAACCCAACTTGGGTTGTTTTTAACATAGCATTTTTTAGAGTGTGTCTATGGAGGGCTAGAAAGCTCTCAGATTTCATCAAAAAAAATATTCATTCTAATAACAAATAGGCTAACTTCTAATTAATGACATTTGTAGAATTATAATTTTTGGGTAAACTATCCCTTTAAACATATCAACATAAAAGCCCACAGCCAAGCCATAATATATGTTAAATTATACAGACAGTTTAGCAACAGAAAGAAAAGGGATATATTAAGCCTGACAAAGACTACACCAGTCAAAGTGAAGTCTGATTTGACTCTGGTAAAAGCTGGAGTTTGTCTCCCCCTCATGGGATACAACAGAAGGTGAAGGGGGCTATTATTAGTACTGTGGTCAGTTCAAATGTGGAGACTAGCCTATTTTACACCATGGTTACACCCGTAGTCTTTCTTTTCCTTTGGTTTATAGCAACCACAGAAGGTACCTTTTTACAGTATCATCTCACAGAGTGCAGGACGAGCATCCCCTGGTGGCCAAGGGCACTTCCAGCACCAACATTAGCTTTCCCACCCAGATAGCAACATTGTGTCTGCCCAGATCTGGCCCACATCTGGCACCTGTGGAATGCTGATATGGCCCACATGCTGCGTGGAATGATGGCTCCTGTTTACCAAATCTGGGCCAATTGTTTGAATCAAATTACATCAGTCAATTTTTATGATGACTATAAAGGCAGAAACAGGTAACCATCATCACATGATGTCATTTCGCTTTAGTTTCCTTTACTACTTCAAATGTGTTTTACAAACACATATTCACAGAAGCCAAAAGAGACAAACACAGGATAAGAGTTAAGAGCCCAACTAATGGAAACACTGATCACTGTTATGGTGACTTAAACCCCTGTTAAATCAATAAGAGCTTCTGTAGACGTCTGACAGAAATAAAGTCAGTCTGGCTAGTAATGTGTGAAGCTGGTAATGCAATTTGTGGAGTTGTTTAATCCTCCTCTGCTGAGACCTTGAGAGATTTAATGTATTCTTGTATCTTCAGTTGACTTCATCTAAGGCTGTGGCTAAAGTCAGTTGTAGTTCTTGTCTTTCTGCTCGTCTCTTTTTCTGTTCTCTACTTTCCTTCAGTGATTCTGCTTGTTAACAGGCTTATTAAGGCTGAGCTGACTCCATATTTAATATACAGATTTATTTATTTGCTCTTGACTGACATGTGGCATTGCTATGGCTTGCTTGTGGCCCAGATCTGGCAAACAGGAGTGGGCCACCCAAGGGCCGTCATTCCACGCAGCATGTGGGCCAGATCAGTATTCCACATGTGCCAGATGTGGGCCAGATCTGGGCCGACACAATGTTGCTATCATTCGTACTGACTAGGCTTAAATTAGTTGCTGAGTGTGCAGGCGAAATACATGGGCAATTTTTAGGCATGAAAAAACAGCTGTGAAAAAATCTGCATCTTAAATCTGCATCTGCATCTTACATGAAGATTCGTAATAACCAATATTATTGTCTTTTACATGTTCGTGGACCATGGTGTGCACAAAGAAACATCTTTCATGGTTTATCAGTTTATGCGTGTTAGTCACTAGGTTTAGGTTTTGATGGCCCAGAATAGAATAGAATAGAATAGAATAGAATAGAATCTACTACTACTAATCTCAGTTCTCGCGCATGCGTCGTGGCACTCCCGCGAACTCTCGTCAGAGGCTCAAATTGAACAACAATAATAGTGGGATAAAGTTGTTATTTTTGTTGTTTTTCCGCTCAAAAAGTATTTTCGTCGCATGATAGACTTAATACAGAGCCACTGTAGTCATTTGGACTCCTTAAATGACGTTTTTACTTACTATTCTGGGCCATCAAGTTTCATTCCCTCTGAAAGCCTATGGAGGAGTGAGACAGCTCTCAGATTTCATCAAAAATATACTAAATTATGTTCCGAAGATGAACGAAGGTCTTACATGGTTGGAACAACATGAGGGTGAGTAATTACTGACTTTATTTTCAATTTTGGGTGAACTAACCCTTTAAAGCTGACAAGAAACAACTCCATTAAAGTCACCATGGAATAAAAAAAAATAAAAAAAATGTAATGCATGTGCCCTCACAATCTTTAATCAAAATAACTTCCCTCCCTCTTGTAAAGACATCTCTTCTCTGATCAGGGGCGCAGCTAAGGGGGGGAAAGTTAGGACGATTCTAAGGGCCCACACACTTTTGGGGCCCCCAGAGATCGGTTTTATTAGTAGTAACAGTACTAGTAGTAATGTATTATAAATGTATAATCTACCAAAGAGCTACAAATATAAAAAAATGATGGCGCATTTCTGGCAAAATCCAGCAAAACGCTCCACTCATGAACCGCTCACGCTCACCGGTAAAAACTGTGTTCACTCATATCCCACTCCGACATGAAAATTATCTGTGCTATAATTGTTGCAGCCATTAAGGTATTTATTTTTATATTTATGTTTAAATATTATAATGTTGTTTTTTTATGTCTATGTTGTCAATCGGTCAATCTATGTCGATTATGAAAAGTGAACAGCATGAGACACATCATAAGATGAATGGAGTTGATCAGACATGATTGTGACCACTTCATTAAGTTTTGTTTTCGGCCCCACTTTATATTAGGTGGCCTTAACTACTATGTACTTACATCAAAAAATAAGTACAATGTACTTGGTATGGGTAAGTTTAAGGGTAGGGTTAGGGACAGGTGTGGTGGTATGGGTAAGTTTAAGGGTAGGGTTAGGGACAGGTGTGGTGGTGTGGGTAAGTTTAAGGGTAAGGTTAGGGACAGGTGTGGTGGTATGGGTAAGTTTAAGGGTAGGGTTAGGGACAGGTGTGGTGGTGTGGGTAAGTTTAAGGGTAGGGTTAGGGACAGGTGTGGTGGTGTGGGTAAGTTTAAGGGTAGGGTTAGGGGCAGGTGTGGTGGTGAGGGTAAGTTTAAGGGTAAAGTTATGGACAGGTGTGGTGGTGTGGGTCAGTTTAAGGGTAGGGTTAGGGACAGGTGTGGTGGTGTGGGTCAGTTTAAGGGTAAAGTTAGGGACAGGTGTGGTGGTGTGGGTCAGTTTAAGGGTAGGGTTAGGGACAGGTGTGGTGGTGTGGGTCAGTTTAAGGGTAAAGTTAGGGACAGGTGTGGTGGTGTGGGTCAGTTTAAGGGTAGGGTTAGGGACAGGTGTGGTGGTATGGGTAAGTTTAAGGGTAGGGTTAGGGACAGGTGTGGTGGTATGGGTAAGTTTAAGGGTAGGGTTAGGGACAGGTGTGGTGGTATGGGTAAGTTTAAGGGTAGGGTTAGGGACAGGTGTGGTGGTGTGGGTAAGTTTAAGGGTAGGGTTAGGGACAGGTGTGGTGGTGTGGGTAAGTTTAAGGGTAGGGTTAGGGATAGGTGTGGTGGTGTGGGTAAGTTTAAGGGTAGGGTTAGGGGCAGGTGTGGTGGTGAGGGTAAGTTTAAGGGTAAAGTTAGGGACAGGTGTGGTGGTGTGGGTCAGTTTAAGGGTAGGGTTAGGGACAGGTGTGGTGGTGTGGGTCAGTTTAAGGGTAGGGTTAGGGACAGGTGTGGTGGTATGGGTAAGTTTAAGGGTAGGGTTAGGGACAGGTGTGGTGGTATGGGTAAGTTTAAGGGTAGGGTTAGGGACAGGTGTGGTGGTATGGGTAAGTTTAAGGGTAAAGTTAGGGACAGTTGTGGTGGTGTGGGTAAGTTTAAGGGTAAGGTTAGGGACAGGTGTGGTGGTATGGGTAAGTTTAAGGGTAGGGTTAGGGACAGTTGTGGTGGTGTTGGTAAGTTTAAGGCTAAGGTTAGGGACAGGTGTGGTGGTGTGGGTAAGTTTAAGGGTAGGGTTAGGGACAGGTGTGGTGGTGTGGGTAAGTTTAAGGGTAGGGTTAGGGACAGGTGTGGTGGTGTGGGTAAGTTTAAGGGTAGGGTTAGGGACAGGTGTGGTGGTATGGGTAAGTTTAAGGGTAGGGTTAGGGACAGGTGTGGTGGTATGGGTAAGTTTAAGGGTAGGGTTAGGGACAGTTGTGGTGGTGTGGGTAAGTTTAAGGGTAAGGTTAGGGACAGGTGTGGTGGTATGGGTAAGTTTAAGGGTAGGGTTAGGGACAGGTGTGGTGGTATGGGTAAGTTTAAGGGTAGGGTTAGGGACAGGTGTGGTGGTGTGGGTAAGTTTAAGGGTAGGGTTAGGGACAGGTGTGGTGGTGTGGGTCAGTTTAAAGGGGTCATAGAATGGTACATGCACTTTTACAAGTTGATTATACGGAAATGTGTGTTGGCAGTGCCTGTACACAACCATCCTATAATGATAAAAATACATCCAGTGTTTTTTTTTTAATCTCCTTATATATTTTCCCCTGTCTCAAATCGAGCCGTCTGACCGTGTGACGTTACACGGTGTACGCCCCTCCTAAGATTGTTGATTGACAGCAACGTTTCAACACAGACCCACCCTGAGCGAGCTGTCATCAGTCCGCCATTGTTGATACTCTGGAACAGAATGGCGTCTAAGCGATTGTGGTGTTCTGTTGTTGTTGTGTGTAATGACGAACACAGCAGTCATTTTGATGTTCCTAAATCCGAACTGCTGAAGACCCAGTGGCTGCTGAGTTTTGTTTTAGAAGGGAATATTCCCCCCGATCAACGTCAATGTTTGCGCGAATCATTTCTCAGCAGACTGCTTTATAAACGAGCGTCAGTATAAAGCAGGTTTTGCTAATAAGCTGCTCTTGAAAAAAGGACCGTGTTCCTGCTGCACCTCAGGAAGATGTGAGTGTAACTTTTTATTAACCTTTATATTAATCTTTGCAAATCGCTTCACGATGAATGAGGCTAAAGTTTACAGGGTAAGTTACATTACGGCATGCTTTCTGTGTATGATGTTCTCAATATAATTCATAATCCCACGTTTATAATGAACAACGCGTTATGTTTGTTATTACAAACTGTGTACTCGGGTGATAAAGTTAACGTGGTAACACTACACTAAGCTTACTTTTGTACATGGTTTATAACGGTGTCTGTTACTGATTAAGAAGTAATGTAAAAAAAAAATCTTATAACATAACATCAATCTGTCAATTAACTAACACATCAGTAAACACATAGCAACTACACTACTCTGCCAGTACAAAGATAGATCAAAGTGACATGACGTTAACCAACCATTCAGAAACGTCCTGTTCGAACTTCGATGGGTTCGTCATCTTGTTCCTAGTCCGACTCCGGTTCAAAATGATAAGGTTGCTCAGATGTTTCCTCAGAGACTCCCGTTGCCATTATTTCTCGAAAATATACCCTCAAATGTTGTCAAGGCAACACTCCACGTGTGTTGTGGTGTTGTGTCGGGTCGAACCGAACGCCCCACAGAGCAGAGGGGGCGGGGTGAGCAAAGCTCATTATCATTTAAAGTCACATGCACTGAAATGACTTGCTGAAAACTGAGCTAGTTTTGACCAGGTAAAATGAGTGTTTTCTTACAATACTAATGAGAATTTTTAATTAAAGTATATTACAAACTTTTCATTTAGACACTAAAGAATCATATTAACTTGTACAAAAATGTCATTCTATGACCCCTTTAAGGGTAGGGTTAGGGACAGGTGTGGTGGTGTGGGTAAGTTTAAGGGTAAAGTTAGGGACAGGTGTGGTGGTGTGGGTCAGTTTAAGGGTAGGGTTAGGGACAGGTGTGGTGTGGTGTGGGTCAGTTTAAGGGTAGGGTTAGGGACAGGTGTGGTGGTATGGGTAAGTTTAAGGGTAGGGTTAGGGACAGGTGTGGTGGTGTGGTGGTGTGGGTAAGTTTAAGGGTAGGGTTAGGGACAGGTGTGGTGGTATGGGTCAGTTTAAGGGTAGGGTTAGGGACAGGTGTGGTGGTGTGGGTCAGTTTAAGGGTAGGGTTAGGGACAGGTGTGGTGGTGTGGGTCAGTTTAAGGGTAGGGTTAGGGACAGGTGTGGTGGTGTGGGTAAGTTTAAGGGTAGGGTTAGGGACAGGTGTGGTGGTGTGGGTAAGTTTAAGGGTAGGGTTAGGGACAGGTGTGGTGGTGTGGGTAAGTTTAAGGGTAGGGTTAGGGACAGGTGTGGTGGTATGGGTCAGTTTAAGGGTAGGGTTAGGGACAGGTGTGGTGGTGTGGGTCAGTTTAAGGGTAGGGTTAGGGACAGGTGTGGTGGTGTGGGTAAGTTTAAGGGTAGGGTTAGGGACAGGTGTGGTGGTATGGGTCAGTTTAAGGGTAGGGTTAGGGACAGGTGTGGTGGTGTGGGTCAGTTTAAGGGTAGGGTTAGGGACAGGTGTGGTGGTATGGGTCAGTTTAAGGGTAGGGTTAGGGACAGGTGTGGTGGTGTGGGTCAGTTTAAGGGTAGGGTTTGGTGTAAGGGAAGTATTAACTGTGTAATTTCAAATGTAACTACATAAATTAATTACAGACGTAATTACATGCAGGTAGTTTTTAAAATGTGAGTACAATGTAAAAACATGTATGTACACAATAAGTGCATTGTATCAAATGATTAATTAAAATGTTAGTACATAGTAGTTAAGGCCACCTAATATAAAGTGGGTCCTTGTTTTCTATAAATTGCATCTTAATTTTAATCAATGTTTCATCAGCCAATTGGGGCATTCTGGGTTGAGCGAGCGGAGCTTAATTGGTCAGTATTATTAAATTGCAGACAAAGATTTTGGATAGCTAGGTTGGTGTGGTAGAGGGCCCAACATCAAATTCTTTCATAGGGCCCAAAATTGCTAGCAGCGCCCCTGTCTCTGATGATACGTTTACTGACAAGAGGGGCTGGACAACCTGTCACTCACATGAGATCGACCAATAGCAAATAACAAAGATCCAATCAATTACCGATGGATAAAAACCGAGTGCCGCCCTACAAATTTTTTTTGTTTGTTTGTTCGAGAAGCCGTTTCACACAGATATAGCTACATCACAATAGGGAGGGGAAGACTATTGACTATCGCAGCTTCTGTTTTTAGTCTAGTTTCATGCCGACTTTAAATTATCACGTTAACATGCATTTGTGTGTCAATCATTTTTTCATTATTAATAGCAACGTTGGCTGGTGGAACATGGCTGCTTTTTCCTATGTTTTTTTATTGCTTTTAGGGGATGAAAATCAAGATTTGAAATGTAATTTTACACATATTTTTCAAAGAGATTTTCAGATGTCCACTAGAGTGGACAGCATTCGTTTATGGATTAAACTGAAAATATACTGTATTAAACATAATACAGTAATAACACCGCAATATTGTGTGTATAACAAATCAATCAATACAATTATATAAATTCACATGAAAACTATAAAATATATAAAAAAATAGATGTGAAATATTGCAAACGCAATTGAACTTCATACAAGTTGAACTTCACGTATCTTTGAAATCACAACATGAGGATGTGATTCCATCAGATCTATACAAACTGTCAACTGTGGAAATCCAACTCAGATGCTCCCAACTGTAACGGTCACCAGCTGGAGTGCCCTTGAGAGCCATCAGAGGGCACTCCACATAAGACTATTATCACTCACAAACTAGATTTCCCATAACTCACTGCCCGGACTCATCATCACTTATCACTGATCACATTCACCTGTACCTCATTCACTGATTGCATTCACCTGTGTTTCATCATCCTGTTAGTCTCAGTCTATTTATACCATGTTCATTCATTCACTCACCGCAAAGTCTTGTTTAAGTGTTACACTGCATTTCTGAGCATTCTCCTGGTTTTCTTGTCTTCTGGTTTTGGATATCTTGCCCTGTTCCCTAGATTACTCTCTTGCCTCTGGTCCCTGCCTGTTTTGTTTGTTTCTTTGTTTTGACTGCCTGTCTGTGTATGACTCTTGCCTGTACATTGGATTACGCCTCTGGATTGCCCTCAAATAAAGCTACATTTGGATCCACCTTCGAGTCTCGGAGCAGTTTGTGACAGAAGACTTCGCCGCTATGAATCCAGCAGCACAGTTAATGCGTCTCCGTCAGGGAGATCGCCCCATCGAGGACTATGTAGAGGACTTCATTGAGCTGGCACATTTGACTTCAATGAACGAGGTATGCCTCATGATATTTTTCAGAGGAGGACTATCTGAGCTGCTCAGTTCTATCCTGCCTTTGCATGATCCTAATTGCTCTCTAAAAAAGTATATTGACATTGCATTGCAACTGAGCGGCTCTGCTTTTACAGTGGGTATAATGGAGGAGGATAGTGACATACCCACTGCATCTGCTATGCATGTATCTTCGGACGACATGGCCGCCATTCCAGAGTCTCGTCCTGTCATGGTCGCCGCCCCTGAGACTGAGCTTCACGTCACTTCTGCCGATCCAGAGCCAGAGCTTCACGTCACTTCTGCCGATCCAGAGCCAGAGCTTCACGTCACTTCTGCCGATCCAGAGCCAGAGCTTCACGTCACCTCTGCCGATCCAGAGCCAGAGCTTCACGTCACTTCTGCCGATCCAGAGCCAGAGCTTCACGTCACTTCTGCCGATCCAGAGACTGAGCTTCACGTCACTTCTGCCGATCCAGAGACTGAGCTTCACGTCACGTCAGCCGATCCAGAGACTGAGCGTCACGTCAGCCGATCCAGAGACTGAGCTTCACGTCACGTCAGCCGATCCAGAGACTGAGCTTCACGTCACGTCCGCCGACCCAGAGACTGAGCTTCACGACACATCTGCCCGTCAAGAGTCTCGTCCCGCCGAGCCTGAATCTGATCCTGATGCTGAGCCTGAATCTGTTCCTCTTCCTCTTCCTGTGCCTGTGTCTTCGGACAAGATGGCCGACTCCACGCCCGTGTCTTCGGACAAGATGGCCGACTCCACGCCTGTGACTCTTGACAAGATGGCCACCGCCGAGCCAGTGTCCGCCGAGCCAGTGTCTCCGTACAAGATGGCCGCCGCCGAGCCAATGTCTCCGTACAAGATGGCCGCTGCCAAACCAGTGTCTCAGGACAAGATGGTCTCCGCCGAACCAGTGTCCCAAGACAAGATGGTCTCCGCCGAGCCAGTATCTCCAGACGAGATGACCACCGCCACGTCGCTTGAGCCCTCAGCAGAGATGGCCCCTGACACTGTGTCTGTTCCTGTTCCTGAGCCGGTGTCTGTTCCTGAGCCATGGTCTCCTCCCTGGCCGCCTGAAGGGTCGTCTCCTCCCTGGCCGCCTGAAGGGTCCGATCCGCCCTGGTCGCCTGCACAGCCTGACCCGCCCTGGTCGCCTGCACAGCCTGACCCGCCCTGGTCGCCTGCACAGCCTGACCCGCCCTGGTCGCCTGCACAGCCTGATCCGCCCTGGTCGCCTGCACAGCCTGATCCGTCCTGGTCGCCTGCACAGCCTGATCCGCCCTGGTCGCCTGCACAGCCTGATCCGCCCTGGCCTCCCATCTTGCCGCAGTCTCCAGGTCGTTATCCACTCCACGGGCCTGGCCCTCCATCCCGCCCCCGGGTCCGCCTCCGCTCCACCTCCCTCCTTGACAGTTTTAGGAGCGTCTGGAATCCGCTCCTTAAAGGGGGGGCTATGTAACGGTCACGAGCTGGAGTGCCCTTGAGAGCCATCAGAGGGCACTCCACATAAGACTTATCACTCACAAACTACATTTCCCATAACTCACTGCCCGGACTCATCATCACTTATCACATTCACCTGTACCTCATTCACTGATTGCATTCACCTGTGTTTCATCATCCTGTTAGTCTCAGTCTATTTATACCATATTCATTCACTGACCGCGAAGTCTTGTTTACACAGCATTTCTGAGCATTCTCCTGGTTTTCTTGTCTTCTGGTTTTGGATATCTTGCCCTGTTCCCTGGATTACTCTCTTGCCTCTGATCCCTGCCTGTTTTGTTTGTTTCTTTGTTTTGACTGCCTGTCTGTGTATGACTCTTGCCTGTACATTGGATTACGCCTCTGGATTGCCCTCAAATAAAGCTGCATTTGGATCCACCTTCGAGTCTCGGAGCAGTTTGTGACACCAACAGTATACCAGAGTGTTGATTTACCCTCATTTGCTGATCATTTTGATTATGTTCAAGATGGACACATTTCTACCATAGCTCTCATTTGAGAAAACCTAGCAATCAGGTTTTCAATCTCATTTAAAAATATTCATTGAAATGAACCATGTTACGTAATCAGAATTTTTGATGTAACGAGTTAAGTAATGCATTACAAGTCACAAACATTACGTAATCACATTACGTTTTTGATGTTAATGCACATTACATTCTAATAACACAAATGTATTTACAGTCATAAAAAGTTACTGCAGAAGAAGTATTTAAAAACAAAAATACAACATTGACATACAACGCCTTGCCACTTGGTGGCAATGTATAGGATGATGCACAAGGGTCCACTAGAGGTTGATGTGCAAATCAAAACTCATGCATATGCAAGAAAATGCTTTTTGAATAGATGTCCACTGTAGTGACCTCTATGCATGAAAGGGTTAAGGAAAAAAAAAAAGTTTAAGAAAAAAAGTTAACAGAAGGAAAACATTAAGACAGAATATCTTTTGAAGGCTTGAATCATATTTTAAATAAACATAATTGTTTTACCAAGTTCAGAATTAAGTTTGAGGATGATTCTCACAATTCTCAGCAAGCATTTTTTCGAGGTTAATTTAAAAACACCTTTTTCATTTTCATAGTTCACAATTTATGCATGCAGTGCAACAGCAAAAACTGTGAGGAAAAATAAGGCCTATATATTAATTGCAATACCAGCTGCCTTAACCTTACAGATCCATTCAGTTTATTCCTTAACCTATACAAATCCATTCAGGATTATTAAACAGTAAAATTTCCCTAAAACGCCTAAAAAAAACATACCCAAAGTAAATTGCATGCTGTTCTATATGCATATTTTTGGACTCTTTTAAAAGGTGACAATCTAAGGTTTGTTCCTAAACAGTCAGAATTAAGTCACTAAGTCATACTGGTATTGGGTAATAGAACTTTTAAAACACTGAAAAAAGAAAATATGTAATTCCGCTAACATTTTTTTTGTAAAAAGATGCCTGCATATATGACTATAGCTGGGAGCTATTAGCTGGAAAACACAATGGGATCACAGCATGAAGCCTTACCAAGTCCAATTTCTTATTTGATAACTATACCTTTAGAAAATGAGTGTTTTGCACATGCTTATCCAAGTTCATGTCTAGGCGCTTCCCAAAAAAAGCCACTTGGAGACTCCAAATGACCCTTTGTAACCATTGACACATACAATGCTGCTATTCTTTAATGCTTTTATGTACAGACATACTTTTGGGCTCTAATGAAAGGTTACACTTAGAGCTGTTCTATTCCTTGTCCAGATTTTAAATATGTTTGTAAATAATGCTGAGACATGAACATTATAATGTTTTTATAGTGTATATTATAGTGTTTTTGCAATTAATGACTCTAAACTTTGTGCAAATAAAGACAAAACAAGTGCTATAGTATTTATAAAGCTCTTTAATATTAAAACTCACACTCATATATAATAAGAATATATAATATATAATATCAAACTATTAGCACACTTTACATGTCGCTCTCTCCTCCTCTGCCTCTCTGGGAGTGTGGCATCTCTGCAGGCGTGCTCCCCTCCGTGTCCAAAATGCTCTCACGGTCTCAAAGATGATAATCTTTTACATAAAAAACAAAGAATAAATCAATACATTTAAAAAACACTTACACGCAGACATGCACGCACGCACGCAAGCACACAAACAAACACACACGTGCGCGCGTGCTGCAAAAGAATTATCCAAACAAACACGGCAGAGGTTAGCCGTAAAGAACACACCAAACGCAGTACAATACAATAAAACATGCAGTTATAATATAATAAAACACTACCTTGCTGTTTTGGAAGTCACCTCGTGCGATCCTCTTCTGACGAGTAAGGCTCAAAACTTCACTCTTCTTCAGTAATGTGCTCCTCCAACTGATAACATTGCTCAATTGCCTATTCGAGTGAGAACCGTGCATTTCCGCATTATATTTAGCGTCTAATACGGAAAACCCCTGGTTCCCTATCAATAGCTGTGTCTCATTTCGGAAGGCTGCATCCTCCGGAGGTCGCATTTGAAGGCTGCATGCGTCTGAAGGCTGTCTCATTTCAAAAAAGTAAGTAGGACACTCAGAATTCGACCTTCAAATGCGCCCTTCTTTTCAGGAATTCTGAGTGTGCATGAGGTGTATCCTTCAGCTGTGTCTCATTTAATTTAATTTTGAAGGCTGCATCCTCTGGAGGACACATCCTGTGAAGGATGCGGTATACGGAGTGTCCTTAATCAGAATTAAACGAGACGTCCTCCATAGGACACACAGGCAGGAAGTATCACGTTGCTATGCCAACACGTTCACAGTGGAGTTGCGCTCTCACACGTTATATGAATGAAAATTATTTATAACTTGAAAATGACTATGAAATGTTTTGCCTTGACAGCAAAGCACTGTTCTAAACGTTTAAAAAATAAAATAAAATATCACAACACTTGTAATCCTGTTTACCACAACTATCTATTTGAGGTATATACATCTTAAAAACAAAAACAAGCTTTAAACTACTTAAATTTAAACACCACATCTTCGCTTGCATGTATATCTGCCGGCGGCGCCATTTTTTCAAATAATATTTTAAAAACATGACGGTTGTTGATGGCGACGCAAAGAATTGTGGGTTATCTGCAGCAACGAAGGATACACCTCATGCACACTCCGAATTCCTGAAAAGAAGGGCGCATTTGAAGGTCGCATTCGGAGTGTCCTACTAACTTTTTTGAAATGAGACAGCCTTCAGACGCATGCAGCCTTCAAATGCGACCTCCGGAGGATGCAGCCTTCCGAAATGAGACACAGCGTCATTGCTTCAGATAACCCACAATTCTTTGCGTCGCCATTAACAACCGTCATGTTTTTTAAATATTATTTGAAAAAATGGCGCCGCCGGCAGATATACATGCAAGCGAAGATGTGGTGTTTAAACTTAAGTAGTTTAAAGCTTGTTTTTGTTTTTAAACTGTATATACCTCAAATAGATAGTTGTGGTAAACAGGATTACAAGTGTTGTGATATTTTATTTTATGTTTAAACGTTTAGAACAGTGCTTTGCTGTCAAGGCAAAACATTTCATAGTCATTTTCAAGTTATAAATAATTTTCATTCATATAACGTGTGAGAGCGCAACTCCACGGTGAACGTGTTGGCATAGCAACGTGATACTTCCTGCCTGTGTGTCCTACGGAGGACGTCTCGTTTAATTCTGATTAAGGACACTCCGTATACTGCATCCTTCACAGGATGTGTCCTCCAGAGGATGCAGCCTTCAAAATTAAATGAAATGAGACACAGCTATAGATTCACTCAACGCTGCGAACCGTCGCCATGGGACACTTCCGGTGTGAAGAATGTCTGAAGCCCTTATACCATCACGCCAATTCATTGGCTATTGGCGCTTAGCGCTGCCCTGAAATACGTCACGTATGAATCATATCAGCGCCAAACTGTCAGATTTAATTCCTTCAGGAAACAAATCATCTGTGCCCTTAGGAAAGCTATTTTGCTACTAAAGCTAACCCATCGTGTTCACAGCTACTTACCACTGTTTGAGTAGTTCCTTTACTCCTCAAAAGCGGACACAACGAGCTTCAAGAACAGGGGCTTAAATTTAATCTAAAAGTTGGGGGGGGACAATAAACATGAAATTTCTCAAGAGCAATTTTTGAAGGGGACACAAATAATACAGCCAAAATCGTACTTGTAAGGATATGTGTACCACAAAAAAAAAAACATTTCGTACTTATTTGGCGTTTTGGTGAACTGAAAAATTATCTAATATCCGTTTTTCTTTTCTCTGTCATTTTATCTGACCAACAACACAAAGCGATAGTAGTTTAAATATGAGTAAGGTTCACCACGCAGTCATATTATAATTATTAAATTATCTTGCATCCTCCACATAGTATTTTATACTATGATATTCAGATATTTAGATATTCAACTGCAGCAAGCCCTCTGATCTGCCACTTATTATCATATTGAGCAAAACCCTACACAGATCTGACTGAACTTTCGGTTTAGAATTAGCCAATTTTTTGAATTTGGGGCGGGTTGCTTGAATTTTCGGTTCATTAGCCTATTATTCGTAATGAAAAACACAACAACAAAACAGTACAATGACACACTCCCTTAAATAGGTGCTTTTACGCTTTGAAACCAAATCTTCGATAATCTTGTCTGTCAGCGGTTTGCTCGTTCGGCTCGTGCTGTATTGAGCAGACCCGTTCAGTTTTTAATTGTTTTGTCAGTTCTCTAACTGAACTAAATGATTTTATTACTATACAGCGGAGCGGGGCGGTGCGGCGGTGGGCAAGTGATGTTAACAGTGTTTTGCCTAATCTGTATTAAAGAGAAAAGAATCACTTCATCTGACGTTTAAAGTGAATAAAATAGCCTTGACAGCTACTTACTGGTGTTTCACAACTGCTGTCTGAAGAGCCTTGTTCTCTCCCCAAACTTGTGTGGTAGTTTTTCTACGTTCTATGTAACGTTAGTTGAGGTGTGCGGTGGATCAAACCACTGTGAGGCAAGGGGGGAGGGGGGACTCAAAATGTTTCTAAACTTAAAACGCATTTTTTTGTCCCGTTTGCGTTTGTATTGTTTTACTACTTACACATTTATTTTAAGTATATATTGTTATATTATTTACAATACTCAGCATGGTTTTTAGGGGGGGACAGCCCTCAGATTAGGGGGGGGTCCTGTCCCCCCCGCGATTTACGCCCCTGTTCAAGAAACGTTTGGACCCATGCGACAGACTCATTGCTGGAGACAACACTCATGACAGGTGCGTGATGTGTTTGGGCATTCAGCACGCCCAGGCTGCGCTTAGCGGTCTATCTGACTGTCAGCACTGTGATAGCCTACGCATGAAAGTGCTTCGCTCTAGGCTAGCTACCTTTAAAGGCCGCCTGCCTAATCCCCGCTACCCCGTCTCTGCGGCCCCCGAGGCACCGCACAAGTCGGACGCTTGGGACGACATGGGCGAATTACAATTTATGGATAGTGAGCAGACGGATTACAAACCTTTTCGCTCTCTTTCCCCCGGCCGGGTTTGCTCACTTGAGAATCGTGACCGTGTCGAGCCCGTCCTGTTTATGCACGACGAACTGCGGCCTACACCAGAAGCCCAGGACTCGGTTTCTTTTGGTTGCGGCCTGTTCGATGATGATGTGCTCTCTACAGCGGCTTCCGATTCCGACGGACTCGCAGGCGAATCAGCCGCTTCTCTTCCTCCGAGTGGTCAAGAGAGACAAGTTTCCCAGTCATATGACGAACTGATAAAAGTTGTCACTCGCGCTGTAGACAAACTGGGCCTGGATTGGGACCAGGGGCGTAAATTTCATCTAAAAGTTGGGGGGGACAATAAACATGAAATTTCTCAAGAGCAATTTTTGAAGGGGACACGCAGCCAAAATCGTACTTGTAAGGATATGTGTACCACAAAAAAAACATTTCGTACTTATTTGGCGTTTTGGTGTACTGAAAAATTATCGAATGTCCGTTTTTCTTTTCTCTGTCATTTTATCTGACCAACAACACAAAGCGATAGTAGTTTAAATACGATTAAGGTTCACCACGCAGTCATATTATAATTATTAAATTATCTTGCGTCCTCCACATAGTATTTTATACTATGATATTCAGATATTTAGATATTCAACTGCAGCAAGCCCTCTGATCTGCCACTTATTATCATATTGAGCAAAACCCTACACAGATCTGACTGAACTTTCGGTTTAGAATTAGCCAATTTTTTGAATTTGGGGCGGGTTGCTTGAATTTTGGGTTCATTAGCCTATTATTCGTAATGAAAAACACAACAACAAAACAGTACAATGACACACTCCCTTAAAGGGTAACTAAACCCTAGACCAACTTTTTTTAGTTAATGATCTGTAATACTGGGGCTTTATTAATGATGTTCATTGATTCGAGTCAATGTTTTGACATTTGAGTATAAAGTGTTTTAATTTTATAAAATATGGTGTAAAACCGCCAAAGTGCTGCCCTCTTAGGGTTGAACGGTGGCTACTGCAGTTGAATTTTCCTATTGGACGTTGTGGTACATCGTGACGTAGGATGGTACCGCTAACGGCTCACTACCACGCCCCTGGTACGAGATCACCACGCCCTTGGCTCAGCCCCTGGTATAAAAACATCTTGTTCTGTCAAATCCACTGTAGCGAGTCAGGAGTTGGAATTGCAAGTATTGAAAATTATCAGGATAGTGTATATTAGCATCTAGTTAGCATAGCCATTTATATAGTTATATAGATTATTTCGAGTAGCCTAGTTTAGTTAATTAATTAGCATAGTTAGTTAGCATCGTATTGCATCAGTTAAGATAGCTTCAAGTTAGCGTATATTGTTAGCATTAGTTTTATCTGTATTTAGTACAGTGGTTAGTTAGGATGGGACGTAGGTGTTGTGTTGCTGGTTGCAACAGCAGTGCTGGACTGCATAGCTTTCCAGCAGACTTGGAAATTAGGCGCCAGTGGTTGCATGCACTTGGCCTGGATGACTGCGAGTTCCCGCCTAGAGCTGGAGTGTGCAAACTGCATTTTACGCGGGATTGTTTCTCCAACGCAATGGAGGTGGAAACGGGCTTCTGCAAACAGCTCGTGCTGAAAAGCGACGCAGTGCCAAACGCTGCTCCTCCTGCATGGACTCCACCACCGCAGCGGTGTATGTGTTTGTTTTGTGTACGTTACTTATTAAATGAATTAACTGGACTTAACACCCTTGTCTTGTCATATTTCATAGCTATATCTTTATTTATTATTTGGTTTGTGTACGTTACTTATTAAATTAATTAACTGGACTTAACACTCTGGTCTTGTCATATTTCATAGCTATATCTTTATTTATTATTTGGTATGTGTGTTTTGTGTATATTACTTATTAAATTAACTAGACTCAACACTTTGGTCTTGTCATATTTCATAGCTAACGTTATACCTTGGGTATCTCCCTACAACAGACGTTCTCTACCAGGGACAGTGAACTGCAGTGTCCACACGTGCACCTGTTGAGACAGAATCATTTGTAACTGTAGAGGGAGACTTGAAATCTTTTTTTGTTTGTTGCTTAATTAACACTAAATCATACCAAAATTAACCTAAATGCATGGGTTTGAAATGTTTTAAAGTTAGTTAACATTTGCTATGAGCATTAGCCACAATGCTAATGTTTTACCACTCGGACACTGGTCCCATTCTCTCTTGCGCTGCTGTTTCGTTAGTATCGTTGGTATCAGGAGTTAACGCAGTTTGAGCCAGCGGCTCGAATCGATAAGGCTCTGGCCCTGCGTCTTCAGACAATTCACCGTCCTCCACTTCAGGTGAAGGCGGGGGAGAAAAGTCCTCTACTTCAAATGACCGCTCTGTTGCAAAACTACTGGTGTCACTCCAGTCATTCTCCATATTTTCGAGTCAGACAGCTGTCAATCAATCCAGGTGCACGCCCTCTGCTCAGCCCCGCCCTCGGTTCATCCCCTCTGTGTCCGCCGGGCTCTGCCCACTTTTCCAGCATTTTTTGAAAATTGCCAGTGGGCGGAGTTAAGCTCTGAGCAGGGGTTTAGTTACCCTTTAAATAGGCGCTTTTACGCTTTGAAACCAAATCTTCGATAATCTTGTCTGTCAGCTGTTTGCTCGTTCGGCTCGTGCTGAATTGAGCAGACCCGTTCAGTTTTTAAGTGTTTTGTCAGTTCTCTAACTGAACTAAATGATTTTATTGCTATACAGCGGAGCGGGCGGTGGGCAAGTGATGTTAACAGTGTTTTGCCTAATCTGTATTAAAGAGAAAAGAATCACTTCATCTGACGTTTAAAGTGAATAAAATAGCCTTGACAGCTCCTTACTGGTGTTTCACAACTGCTGTCTGAAGAGCCTTGTTCTCTCCTCAAACTTGTGTGGTAGTTTTTCTACGGTCTATGGGTAACGTTAGTTGAGGTGCACGGTGGATCAAACCACTGTGAGACAAGGGGGGAGGGGGGACTCAAAATGTTTCTAAACTTAAAACGCATTTTTTGTCCCGTTTGCGTTTGTATTGTTTTACTACTTACACATTTATTTTAAGTATATATTGTTATATTATTTACAATACTCAGCATAGTTTTTAGGGGGGACAGCCCTCAGATTGGGGGGGTCCTGTCCCCCCTGTCCCCCCCGCGATTTACGCCCCTGATTGGGACAGCGAGCCCGCGCTAGATCGAACCCAATCGAAGCTGGACATGATCGTTTTTTCACTAGCCGCGCACCAACCCAGCCCCGCCGGCCAATGCCTTTCTTCCAAGACCTCCACCACGAGGTCTCGAAGTCTTGGAAGCAGCCATTTTCGGCTCGTATTACCAACCCCGCGGCCGCGGATTTCGCCACAATTTCTAAAATGGCGGACTTTGGCTACGCGAGCTTGCCTACTGTTGAAGAGACCCTCGCGGCCCACCTCGCACCTACTTCGGCTCCGTCGTGGAAGTCTCGTCCCTTACTGCCCTCTAAACCATGCAGAGTGACCTCCTCACTGGTCAATAAATCTTATATGGCTGCTGCCCTTCATTTCATGGCCGTTTTCCTGGCTTATCAAGCCGATTTATTAAAAGAGCTTGATGAAGGACAGGGCATGACTCCGGAGGCAGTCAAAGAGCTCAGATGGGCTACTGGCCCGCATACTGCCCACGCCGTAGGAAGGTCTATGGCTGGTTTAGTGTCAGTTGAGCGCAACCTTTGGCTTAATCTCACTGACATTAAAGAAAAGGAGAAATCCTTTTTGTTGGACATCCCCATTTCCAATGACAGCCTTTTCAGGGAGGCCGTAACTACGGTGGTGGAGAAATTTCGAGCAGCAAAGCAACAATCTGCCGTGTTTTGCCAGCTTATTCCACGTCGGTCTAGGGAATTTGACCGCCAGCCGCAGCCAGCTCGCTCGCGCTCGTCTTCCCTTCAACTCCGTGAAGTTCAACGAAGCGAACCCGTGATATCTGACAACATCACCGTGATATCTTACTTAAATCGCCAAGGAGGGCTTCGCTCTCGCCCTTTATACAATCTGGCGAAGCGTTTGCTTCTTTGGGCGCAGAACAAGTTTCTGTCAGTCAGAGCGGTTCACATTCCAGGCCATCTGAACCTGGGGGCGGACTTACTCTCAAGACAAGGTCTGGATCCCGGAGCGTGGCGGTTACATCCTCAGACGGTAGACCTTATATGGCAGAGGTTTGGTCGAGCAGACGTGGACTTGTTTGCGTCGAGCACAACTACGCACTGCCCGCTTTGGTTCTCCCTTTCACCTCCGTCTCCTCTGTGGCTAGACGCATTGGCCCATTCATGGCCCAAGACCACTCTATTTGCTTTCCCTCCAGTTTGTTTACTCCCAGCGGCACTGCTCAGGGTGCGAACAGACAGAGTGGAACATCTGTTACTGATAGCTCCTCACTGGCCCACTCAAGTTTGGTTTTCGGAGCTGATCAATCTGCTAGTCGGCCCTCCATGGGAGGTTTCCTTCAGACCCGATTTGCTGACGCAAGCTCAAGGCATGATTCGGCACCCCCGTCCGGAATTATGGAAGTTATGGGTGTGGCCTCCGAGCGGAGCGCGCTAGATTGTCATGGTATCTCGGCAGAGACCTTGGAAACCATTCTCAACTCCAGAGCACCGTCTACAAGACGCCTTTATGTTTTTAAGTGGAAGCCTTTTGCTTCATGGCATCTGTCACGAAATGAGGACCCAGTATACTGCCCTATCGGTTCAGTACTGGAGTTTCTACAAAGCCGTTTTTCAGCAGGAGCTGCTCCGGCCACTTTGAAAGCTTATGTGGCGGCCATTTCTGCCCAACATGTACAAGTGCAGGGTGCTTCGGTAGGACGACACCCTTTGGTTTCTCGCTTTCTGCAAGGGACAAGACGGCTTAGGCCTTTCCGCCCTGCACGAATCCCGTCTTGGGATCTTTCTATAGTTCTAGAAGGTCTAATGAGCGGTCCCTTTGAGCCTTTGGAGTCGGTGGCAGAGAAGTTTCTGACTTTCAAAACTGTTCCTTATCCTCTTTGAAGGATAAACCTCGCCTTTAGGGGTATGTGCGCATTCGACCAGAGGAATGGCATCTTCTCAAGCTCTCTTTAAGGGCTCTTCATTGTCCAAACCATAATCCAATTGTCTTTATAAAGATTTATTTTTCTTGCAAGAAAGAGCCACGGTCAGTGCAGCCGCTCGAGGCTGCCTTGAGTGTGAACTGCTAAAACAAAAGAAGGCACAAACTCTTATACCCCCAATGTCTAAACAGCCCTTCTCAGTGAATTTCCATTTCCAAACAGGGTAAAGGCAAGAAACACAATACACAAATGGTCACTCTTTGTCTTAGAACTAATTTAAATTATCCGACACCTTTGGTTCGGGAAAGCTCTCAATTTAGATATCCCACTGCTACCCCCCTGGGTTTACCACAGACACTGTGTGTCTTTTGAGCTAAGAGAGGTGATTTGCATGGCTAAAGCAGATTTTGACTTCTGTGTGAACTCAAACATAAATTTTAAATTTTTCCCCAACAATTCCCCCTTTTATCATTCTTTGATAACTCACAAGAAAAAAATTTAAAAGTGTAGATACGAATATAATAAAAATAGAAGTGGTAATAATAAAACAATAATAATAATAAAAATAAAAAAAAGTAGTAATAAAACAGGCAAATTTAAGTCACTCTTACACTCTTCATCTCTGATTTTTTGTATAAATGATCACGCTCTTAAATTTGTAATTGAAGAAAATAAAAAAATCCCCTAATATGTTTTAGGCGTCTCCTCGCTAGTCATCTCATCAAACAGCAACCTGTCCAGTCTCTCTGTGGCATGAAATGATATGCTCTGTTGCCACAAACCCAAACTACCACATGCGAAGTGTCACTTGGTTTGCTAAACGGACAGGTAAAGTCTGTTGTGATACTGCCTATCACCGCTGTGCAGTTCCCTGTCGTCGAATTATTGACAACAATTCTACAAGTTAGACCGCCCTTTCACGTTCAGCTTCAGTCTCCGTGAGCACACGCACACATCTCCTTGAACATGCATCACTCTCAATGGTGGAATCAACATGTCTGTGTGGTTGCACCGTTGCGTTCTCTTGCAGGCAGATGTTGGATGTTTTGTTGGAATCTTCCCTTGCTCGATGTCCGCTGCAGCTCTAAGCACCACCTACTGGATTCTGTGGGCTGGCAATAGGGTTTAACTTGAAAACTGGTTGGCTCAGCACCGCGTTGTGCCAGTGCCTCCTGCTCCTCTCCTCTCGGCTCCTCCTCCCCGATCACTGGTGGGACTTTTCTGCAATGGCTCGCATGCACCCACGCCGCTCTCTCCGCTACCTTGACGGCGGTGTGTCGTCAGAAGCATGACAAAAGGCCCTAGCCACCTTTCCGCCTTCCAGCTCTTCGTATTCAGGTCCCGTTTTACCACGTAATCTCCTGGCTCGATTTTGTGCAAGCAGCTTTCACCTGCACACAGATATCAGACAACAGAGAAGACATTTCTTTGCAATAATTCACAATTTTATTGATGTAAGCTATTGTTTACCCCCTTCCATTCCCATGAATGGTGGTCTTCCAAAAATGTCTCAAACGGGCTCAGATTTACTCGAGGCCTTTTCTCGTTTTCATGTATATCAATATGCATCAAGATACAACATTTTCAGCACATATTGTAACCCCCTTATAAACTTCATTCATTTGAGTATCATTACCATTCCCCCTTTGGCTGCAGGCTCGCCCATGCAGCCATTTATCATAATCATCGAAAATATTGTTGGGGTAAACAAGGCTTGCCATCACTACTCGTCTAAATGCCATTTTGCACATTCACACATCATTCACAAGTTTCCAGCCACAACGTCTCCACAGGTGCTTCTCCGCTGCTGTGGCGAACGCCTGCATACTCTGTAAGGAAGTCAAAGCATTTGTGTTAGTTTCAGATAATAAAAGACATTCTGGTTCCTTTGACTGCTGTGCTGCGGCTGCTGCTCTTACGGTTTCCTGTTGAAATAAACTTACGATGCGCATTTACACATAGCTACAAACTAATAAAGTCTTAACTAGAAAGTTTCCCATAAACATATTGAAAATATCCAATAAAATGAAAGAAATCCGTATTTCCTCTCTGTAAGCCGGGCTAAGTCAGTAATCACCATCACTGCTCTCCCATCATGTTAGGGGTGTGTGATACCTCCAAAATCCAAACATGCCAACTTTCTGCTATCAACCGTTTGACGACACACACATCCCTAGGCCAGACCCACAGTCACTTCTCAGAGACTAAATACTTTAGAAAACATATGAAAAAGCAAACAATCAGTGGTTCTCTTGATTAATCAAAATCATAACAGACCTTTTTTTTTTTTACTAAACAATTTAGTTTACTAAACTAAATAATACAAAAAATAACTAAGATAGATAATAATCCATCTTAGCACTTTAAATCTCTACATAAAACATCATTTGGTTTACATTTTGTGCTTTGCCCACAGTTCAGATGACACCTCTGCCCATGCAGGGTATATTTTCAAATCACAAATATCTGCCATGCACTGATTCTCTTTTGTGCGTCTGTCAGTGTGGTCACTATCCTTTCTACCTCAACTACATGCTTACATTCAGATCTAAATGCCCACAATTTCTCACTGTGTATCACATACTTATCAACCTTTCTTCAGTCAATCGTTTCAACAATTCTTCACAAACCACCCTACTTACTATTTCCAACAGACCCATTTTCACTCATCATAGCCCACATCATACTTAAACAACTAATGAACATAAATCTAAATTTGTTAATGTTAAATACACTTCATCAAAATGAGTTATCAATTCGTATTTCGTATTACGTTCAATCAGCTCGTTCACTCATCTTTATCTCGTGACATCATACTTAATCATACTAAAAACCCAAATTCTTTATCAAAATCTTTTCAGTTCCTGTTATCAGTAAGCCATTCAAAATAAATTAATTAATTAATTAGGATTTCCTTTAAAGTACCCTTTTCTCCATGCCCTGTCCATTAAAACTCCTCTTACATCATGTCATTTGGCAGTGATTGCGGTTAATTGCGGTTTCCTGTATGCAAAATATCATGCCTATTTAATAAATGAAAAATAGAATATAAAATAACTTTTAGAAGTTATCTTTTTGGTTCGCCCTCCGGCCTTTCATAAATATGTGGGAATCTCTAGATAATTTGGATAGTGACTTCAGTTAAATTTTCACTTTGTCTCTTAATTAATCCAGAGATTAATTCAAATCGTCTTCATCCATGACAAAATTGGTCATAATTACCAGTGACAGACAGAGCTGGATGTCCAATCCACATAAAGCTCGTCCCATGTTCTGAGCACCTTTTCATCAGATTCACTCAGAATAATCAACTTCCTCTAAAGGTTTTTTTGTTTTGTTTAACTTAACTCATCTGTGATGATAAAAACACTCATTCCAGAGGTTAATGCACACTACACTCAATCAGGACACATAAATATGAACTGCTCATTCTCAAAATGTGCTTCTACATGGTCTCTTAACCAGTTTCAAATTATGTCTGTTCATTAGTAATTTATTTTTAGAAAAGTCAGCTGTGTTGTTTTGTTCTGATATCATTGTTTTTGTGTTGTCTCAGCTTTAACAGAGCGATAACAGATAGAGTACAATCCCTGCTTCCAGCCCTCTCTCTCTCTCTCTCTCTCTCTCTCTCTCTCTCTCTCTCTCTCTCTCTCTCTCTCTCTCTCTCTCTCTCTCTCTCTCTCTCTCTCTCTCTCTCTCTCTCTCTCTCTCTCTCTCTCTCACCCAGATAATCTTTTCAACAGTCTTCTAAGACTTTAACTATAATGTTAAATTCATTAACCCTTAACTATAATGTTAAATTCATTAACCCTTAATTCATTAACCCTTCACAAAGTTTAGAAATTCCATAGTGTAACTTTTTGTTTCACGTTATCTTTAGTTTAGATTCCTTTGTTATTCAGACCTTCTCTTTAAACTTCAAAAGCCGTCATCATCTTAAAGCCATCACCATGTCTTTGAATTATGCCTGCTGAAGTAAACTCATAATAACATTAGTTCCTGATCACACAGTTTTCCTGATACAAATTAATACATTTTGTTCTGTTCTCCGCAAGGTTAAGGTCTCAGCTGGCTCTTGAATGCCAATCTCGTCATTGCTCTTTTCTTCAGGGTGTTTCCTGGCTCTCAATTTATGCGGTATTTGGTGAGCGGTATAGAGGGGCCAATATTAGGGCAGGGGCTGCTATGTCCAGTCTTGACCTTGGCCCCTACGAAACACACCTTCCCCCCCCAACAGAGATGCTGCTGGCCTCACAGACATCTGCCTCACCTCTCATACACACCTCACATAAAACTCCCTCCTCCATTTTTTTTTTTTTTTTTGGGAGGGAGTCCCAAATAACTTATCGTGATTTCCCTGGCTTGGGTTGCCGCCTGTCAGGCCGTAGGAAGTCTTACCCGTCTTTGGGAAACCACCTCGTGCTCATTTGGTCATCGCTTCTTTGACCCTCAACAGGATCAGATATTTTCTGGAGCCTTTTGGAAAGTGCATTCAAGAGTCATCAGAGCCATCTGGTCTGCTTTCAAATGAGCAAAAACATGGAGACAGGTTAATTATAACACAACTTAATCACTAAAATCCATCATACCTCTTCAAAGACGCAACCTTAACAGTGCATGAATTACACTGAGTGAATTTAGCCAAAACACCTGTCCATTCAATTTAATGTTCTGCTACATTTGTGACCAAGGCCATCAGTTCTGTACATGGTGAAGGCTAAGAGCAGACAGAAGTTACTGGTCATATCATACATTAGTCAAACATTTCAGTTCATTAAAAGTCTGTATTTTTAAAACATGTCTTATTGCCCTCTTGATGGCACCTTTTTATATCTTAACAAATAACTGTCTATTATGTTCACATGATGCCCTGTGCCTTTACTCATCAATATCTTCTATCATCTGTGGCACAGGCTCAGATATCAGCTTTGAGCTGGTCTGGGATGAGAGAGAGACTCTGAGGCCTTCAGGGCTGGTACACGGCATTTTCATAAACCTTTCACTCTTCACACTAGCTCAGAATAAGATCTGGCTTTGTTTTCAAATAAATATAAGACATTTTCCTTTTAACTCTATCCTTAGACAGAAATCACATTTTCAAGTGATCATAACTTTATATTTGTCTTTTGCCCCCAAAATAAAATCAGAAGCTATAATTTCCACTCAGATTGAGTCTCTGTTACTCAAATTAGGCCACATGGTGGCCGGATTGAGATAACAAATTGTTTATTTCAGCTCAGCACAGGCTTATCTTTTGAAACCAAAACATCAACTTCTAGGGTTTTCAACATTTTAACACCTATAGTTATTTCAACAACCCAATATTCAGTCAAATCATCATTATCAGAGTTTTGCAAAGGTGAGAAGAGCAAGAACATTATATCTTTTTCATTTAAAACTCGGTTAATCAGGATTTATATATCTTATATATCTTTTACAACATGTTTTATCATCTTTAACTTTAATTTTAACCTCATATTAAAATTATCTCAAATCCTTCCTTCAAAAATAATCACTAAAGACTTTATCAAGCTTATTATTTTCTCATTTTCTTAGTGTAAATCTCTGTTTTATTCTTTTTTACTGAGTTTCGTTTACAGAATTTAGTCTGGTGGCCTGATTTGCCACACATTTTACACCTTATGGGTGTTCAGACACAGTTACATGCAAAATGAATGGCCCAGCTGAGCACAATTAAAACGCTCTCATCTTTAGCTTATGGAGCAGCGTTCAGTAACCTGTGTGCTCCAAAAGTAGGAGTCTGTCTGAGAACAGAGCTTGCTCGGGGTCCAATAAAACAGACAATGGCTTGCAATTCATGGTGCTATCTGCTTTTTTTTTTTTTTTTTTTCAGCATTATTTTTAGTTACTCAATTGTATATCCTTCGTGAATGGCACCTCACCTATTTTATAAATTAATGAATACGCACAAACATCTACAAATTTGAATTTTCTTGTTCTCTCTTTGTTTGTAGCCAGTCAACTTCCAATTTCAATAAAAACATTTCTGCCCATTATCTTCATCAGTCCAGCAAATCTCTTTGAAGTCAGGGTTTCAGAGCAGAGCTGCTTACAGCATTTGCTCTTGTTCATCTTAAAATCTTTATACCGACTAATCAAATTACTGATCATATCACTCAAATTGTTAGCTAAAATTTAGCCAAAGTTCATACTCACCAGCGATCTTTAAACAGCTGTGGCATTTTAATTTCTCCGTTTCATTTCTCCACAGTCAATGCCTCTCACACCCAGCATTTCGGTGTCTGCTCACATTTCTCACACGCGTTCTCACAACAGCCCATCGATTTATCCTTTTCCTTCAACTGACTCTTTCACAGTCTCAGTCCGGTCACTCAGTGGTGACACTCAAATCATGACATTTAATGAACTTCGCATACATTGCATGCATTTCTGGCCATATAATTTTCTCATTTGATACAATACCGGTGTCTCATATTCAGCTAGCTTGCTTTCGGATTTCCCCATATTGGCAGTCTGATTCTGTGGCTTTTCGCGCGCGCGCTATCCTTGAAGGCGGATACGTTGTTGAAGTTTAAAACTATTGGATCTGCCCAGAGCCACTCTGGTCGTGACGTATGTCATGCGCCGTTTGCCTCTGTTTCTCACATGGAAGTCCTTAAAAATAAATGTGCAGCCACCTCAGTGATATAACCTAAAACTTGTGCATTCGGATTGTGATTTATTCACGGTGGAGGGGAGAGTTTTGTGATCGGAAATGCATTGCTCACGTGGTCCGTAACATGATTGCTGTAAATAAAATGACATATGCTTGGTATGATAAGAATACATGCTGCCTTAAATAATAGCCCAATTCAAATGTTTACGTGTTTTTCTTTTTTTCTTTTCGTATTTTCCTTTTATTTTTTGAGCGGTGATGAAATATATTGCTCTTGAAAATACTTGCCAGCATTTAAAGAAATACAAGTCTAGAAATGCATCCAAATTACAACCGCACGGTGCTCTGCAGTGGTCAAAAAGGATATAAACAGTGAATTTTAAAATGATATATTCTTGAAAACTCAGAGATGTGGATTCGGACAGCAATTAAATGCTTGGTGTTTGTCTAAACAGTAGGTAATTCGGCCGGGGATTTTTACGCAGGTGGTGGGAGATGGACGGCAATAAAATCACTTTTCCCTGTAAATGATGACAATACCTTCCTACCACACGAGAAACAATTACCGTCTGAATAGGGCTTCAGCCAACTCCTTCACCACTAACAGAGCGAGCTGGAAAATCAAACTTTTCCCGAACCCTGTGGGGTGGAGGGCCACAACATCATGGCCACCAACAAAACTCAGCAAAGATTGTTCTTGCTACGGGTTTAACTTCTGGATATTCAGCAGCGGTGCCACAATGGAATGAATGGCTTCACTCGCATCTTTCTCAGCCGCCATTACTGAACTATAACTCAAGAATCCCACTATTTCTGACACCAATTTGTAATGGCAAAAATTAATTAGTCGACATCACTAATAAGAGACAAACCATAATCCAATTGTCTTTATAAAGATTTATTTTTCTTGCAAGAAAGAGCCACGGTCAGTGCAGCCGCTCAAGGCTGCCTTGAGTGTGAACTGCTAAAACAAAAGAAGGCACAAACTCTTATACCCCCAATGTCTAAACAGCCCTTCTCAGTGAATTTCCATTTCCAAACAGGGTAAAGGCAAGAAACACAATACACAAATGGTCACTCTTTGTCTTAGAACTAATTTAAATTATCCGACACCTTTGGTTCGGGAAAGCTCTCAATTTAGATATCCCACTGCTACCCTGGGTTTTCCAAAGACACTGTGTGTCGTTTGAGCTAAGAGAGGTGATTTGCATGGCTAAAGCAGATTTTGACTTCTGTGTGAACTCAAACATAAATATAAATTTTTTCCCCAACAATTGGAAGATATCTGTGTTGCTGCAGGATGGTCCTCTTCCAACACCTTTATCAAGTTCTACGATCTGGATGTGAAGACGGCTCCTGGCTCCCAGGTCCTATCTGTTTGAGCGGGCGCTTTCCACGGTCCACCAGCTACCCTCAGGTATGTGAAGGCGTTATGGTATATCGTTCCCATGGCGACGGTTCGCAGCGTTGAGTGAACATATGATAGGGAACGTCTTGGTTACGTATGTAACCTTGGTTCCCTGAATAGGGGAACAAAATTCTGCGATTCTGGCCTTCTCATCTTCGAGCAGTAGTTTCCTTCGTCCTGAAATCTGACGGTTTGCCTGATATGATTCATACGTGATGTATTTCAGGGCGGCGCTAAGCGCCACTAGCCAATGAATTGGTGTGATGGTATAAGCGCTTCAGACATTCGTCACACCGGAAGTGTCGTTAAAAATCCAGTGTGCCGTCGGCGGCACGGAAGCACTTTAACAGGTTAAATATAAAACATTCTAAATGTGCTGAATATGGCGACCTGAAGCAGTTTGAGATCATTCGTTGAGTTCCTCTGTCAGATTGAGTGTTTGTGTCTGTGCTTGGAGTGTCTAATGCCCGGGCCTGGCCTTAAACACCACTGACCATCGCAAACTCCTAAATAAAACACTCACCAGACATGGTTGCATACTGAAATGTGCTCGAAAAAGCTATTAGAGCTCACATGTGTAACCGGTCCTACTCGACCCTCTCCGAACAGGATTCGGACTGAGATCTCTGCTAACCAGGACGGAAATAAGGCATTAGCATAACCGCATCCAGCTACTTTACTTGGCGCGCATGGGCGTGCTCTTGGGGTGATCTGACTAGATTTGAGCTCACTAATTGGCTACAGTTTATGTCAAACATTCATATCTTAAATGAGCAATAGGCTAGCTGCTACTCAGCTACTCAGACCCACACTCCTGGGGCAATTTTTCCAGCGCTCCAGAGCTGATAAGATATGCTGACAGGTGAAGGGGACGTGTAGAAAAAGCAGACATTTTGAATTTTGAACATATTTTTCATAGCCTGACGTTGTCATACTCAGATTCTAGTCAGAATATGAGTCTGATACTGCTCCATTGGGCTGTGATTATGGGGTGTATTTCAACCGGACCAGAAAAGCAAATGCCTCTGCACTCAATTGGATAGACCTACAACCAATCAGAGCAATGGAGTAAGTGATGTATGTTGAGCAATGCATAGTTGTCAACAGAACTCAACTGCATGCACGCTGGAAGAAGTAGAAGGAGAAGATGAGTGTAAACGTGAGTAAATGTGAATGTATATACGTTCTCCGTTTAGTATTCAAATTAATTCAACCCAATCGCTCTTTGGTGACTTGGATGATTATGTTACTGTTGATCATCTGTCCATCCTCGTATAAAGCCCGCCTTGACAATTAATGTTTTCCGAACAACTCTGGTTCGAGCATAGTTGCTCCACAACGGATCAAGTCTAGACCGAACTTCCCGACCTCAAATGTTGTGGGCTATCTTCCCTCCATCTCGTTCACCCAGATGTGCATCATTGTTTACGTTACATGAGTGCCCACTACTGGTGGAACCTTTGCAATGGACTGAACAGGAACGTCCTTAATCACTTGGAATTCACTATGGAGTTGATTTATTATCATTTTTTTCCCCTTACGAAATTGTTTAATGCTAGCCTGGTCCTACCAGACTCTCGTACATTTCATTTGTACAAAGAGTCTGGCCACTCTCCATTGACAAGCGTTTACTTCCTTGAAGGCGGATACGTTGTTGAAGTTTAAAACTATTGGATCTGCCCAGAGCCACTCTGGTCGTGACGTATGTCATGCGCCGTTTGCCTCTGTTTCTCACATGGAAGTCCTTAAAAATAAATGTGCAGCCACCTCAGTGATACAACCTAAAACTTGTGCATTCGGATTGTGATTTATTCACGGTGGAGGGGAGAGTTTTGTGATCGGAAATGCATTACTCACGTGGTCCGTAACATAAAGCTGTAAATAAAATGTCATATGCTTGGTATGATAAGAATACATGCTGCCTTAAATAATAGCCCAATTCAAATGTTTACGTGTTTTTCTTTTTTTCTTTTCGTATTTTCCTTTTATTTTTTGAGCGGTGATGAAATATATTGCTCTTGAAAATACTTGCCAGCATTTAAAGAAATACAAGTCTAGAAATGCATCCAAATTACAACCGCACGGTGCTCTGCAGTGGTCAAAAAGGATATAAACAGTGAATTTTAAAATGATATATTCTTGAAAACTCAGAGATGTGGATTCGGAGAGCAATTAAATGCTTGGTGTTTGTCTAAACAGTAGGTAATTCGGCCGGGGATTTTTACGCAGGTGGTGGGAGATGGACGGCAATAAAATCACTTTTCCCTGTAAATGATGACAATACCTTCCTACCACACGAGAAACAATTACCGTCTGAATAGGGCTTCAGCCAACTCCTTCACCCCTAACAGAGCGAGCTGGAAAATCAAACTTTTCCCGAACCCTGTGGGGTGGAGGGCCACAACATCATGGCCACCAACAAAACTCAGCAAAGATTGTTCTTGCTACGGGTTTAACTTCTGGATATTCGGCAGCGGTGCCACAATGGAATGAATGGCTTCACTCGCATCTTTCTCAGCCGCCATTACTGAACTATAACTCAAACTAGCGCACGACATCAACGTCATCATTCTCAGCCACTCTCTCTGTTCGCTGATTGGACCGGTAAACATTTGTTTGGAGAAAACCTGAGAATATACTGCAGTCCCAGACAGAGTACTGAAGGAAAATGAAAATTGAGCAGAATCACTCTCAATCAAATATGAATCAGTCATGTTCACTGCACTTGGGAAGAATCTTTTAGAACTGCTTCAAATGTTGATTAAGTCTTTAAACAGCAGGGAGCGACACACATCACCACAGACTCTATTCTCTCTCTTAATTAAGATTTTTAAGATTTGAAGAGCACCAAAGGTTCTAGAACCTTCAGATTTTCTTCTTCTTCTTTTTTTTCTGCCCTAAAAGTATATGGGCGTCCAGACCGTAATTCTTAGATACCCCAAACTCGGCAGGATGGTCACCACTCCAATTTAATTTCCGCTAATAAAATGTTTCCATTGTTTTCCCATTGGATCTTAGGCACACAGCAGCTAAGGACGGTGCAGGCAAAAAGTTATCAATATAATCTTAATTTGTCACGGCATTGTAAAAATATAAGATAATTAATTGGTCAGGCAACAACCTTTTTTACAAGTTGACATATAACTGCTGAACGCAAAGAACGCACATAGACAACATGACATTCTGAGGACGCACACCAAGTTTTGAACATTTTGCCAATAGGGGGTTGTACAAATAAAACACTATTATTTTTATTTATATGAACAAAAATAATGTATTTATTGATTTATTATAAACCACCATTAGCCTATAAATTACCATTATTTTTCACTCTGCAACCGTATGATCCATGAAGTTGAAAATTGGTAGGCATCTTCTTTGGTGAATGTTCGAAAATAGCCTATCCTCTAATTATTATTTGCACACTTAAAAAGCATGACCACCAGTAGCCAATCAAATTTCAGTCTGAATTTGATTTCATCAAATCTAAATTACCTAATGTATACAGATGCTGGTCATATAATTAGAATATCATCAAAAAGTTGATTTATTTCACTAATTCCATTCAAAAAGTGAAACTTGTATATTATATTCATTCATTACACACAGACGGATATATTTCAAATGTTTATTTCTTTTAATTGTGATTATTATGAATGACAACTAAGGAAAATCCCAAATTCAGTATCTCAGAAAATTAGAATGAGCACAAAATATAAATTTGCAAGTTCTGCTTGCTTAAACTTTAAATTCCTTAACTTAAAAAATTGGATGTAACGATTGTCTTCATTTTTGGTGATTAATTTCTTAAGTTTTGCCATCTTATTCGGGTTTACAGTGTAAATTTAATATGTAGCCTATTTGATTAAAAATGAAGAAAAAAAATGTAATATTGTTAAATATTATTACAATTTAACTGTTGTATTATAAACAATATAAGGGTTTTCTATTTTAATATATTTTAAAATGTAATTTTATTCCTCTAATGGCAAAGCTGAATTTTCACAAGCCACCTTTCCAGTCTTCAGTGTCACATAATCCTTCAGAAATCATTCTAATATGCTGATTATAGTCAAAGTTAAAAACAGTTGTGCTGCTTAATATTTTTGTGGAAACTGTGAGACATTTTTTTTTAGGATTCTTTGATAGAAAGTGTGTTCTATACAACATAATAAATATGTTCTGACCTTTGGCACAGTGGTGATGTCATCAGTGAAATGTAACTTAGCACACTAGGGTGTCATTCCCAAAAAAGAAACTCTGTGGTGATGTCACTCCTATATATATGATCCGATTGGTGCCGTGTGGCCTCTTCTTGAGGTCTAAATTTGGAAGATCATGATATCACTGACTTCAACCTTATGACTTCATGGGAAGAAAAGGTGAGAGAAATAGAGAACGAAAGTGACTAACAGCAACCTCAAAGAGAAGTTCCAATTAGATCAGCCATGTTAACAAGATCCAAATGAACACAGTGCTACCAGAATACACCCAGTGATCCACTCCATTATCTGGCCAGTGACAGGTTTATAAGTGAACAGTTGTGTTAGTGAGACATTGGACAGCATTCAGGAGGGACTTTGACTGTGACTCTCATGAATAATGCAGTTAGCCAATGGATAGACAGGCTAATACACACGGCAACAGAGTGATGCAACAAAGCAGCAAGAAGTGGAGAGGATAACTAATCAACACTAGTTTGGGTCTCCCTACACATCTCATTTTAGAATGCCTTTTGTTGCACTGGCTAATGATGAGTGTCAAAGAATGCTTACACAATCATTTTTAAATACATAAAAATATATATTTTAAAGTTCATACTGTCTCTCCAAATGGAATTAAAACAATAGGTATGCTGAACTTAAAGTCGCACTGCGTCATACACCAAGTCTGCGCTGCGCCGCATCAAGTCGAACACACCTCGCGATGAGTTTTCCGGAACAACGCCCACGCCTTCTATTGGTCGGATAAAGAGATAGTTGATGAACACCAAATAGAAGGACTATGTTTAAGGACTAAATAGCTCCGTTGATAAACACCAAATAAAAGGACTATATTTACCAATCAGAAACCTTGGAGGCGGCCCTCTGTCCACATTAGCCAATGGTGTGAGCTTAGAGGCGGGACTACAAGGCAAAGATGGGGGAGTGTTGACCTGTTTAAAAACAATCATTAAATTCAATTTTTTTGCCGCTAACGACATAAATTGCATGCAAAACCTTTAAAGGGATAGTTCATCCAAAAAAAACATGTAAATCGCAGTGCAGCTGCACAGTTCTCAGCAGGAAGCAGCTGCGTGCTGATTGGCTGTGCTGCTGCAACTGCAGGAACCTATGGCGAGACCGCTGGGCGGGAAGGACCAATCAGGTCCCTCTAATATTCCCGTCACAGGGGGCAGCAGAATTTGCATAGCCAAGGGTATAAAGAAACCCAGTCTCGCCAGGTTTGTTAGATTATTTCTTCTTCAGCGACTCACCTCGCTGAGCTCTGGATTGAAGCCTGCCGTCGACACGCACCCAGCGAAACTCTGCAGCCTGAGGAAGTAGGACTCTCCGCCATTCAGCCTGCCTTCCAGCTGCGCCATCCGGCACATATCCTTTATACCAATCCGTGTGTTTGCTGTTGCTACACACTCACGAAAAGAGCTGAGACATTGTTGCAAATGTCTCGTTCCTCCTGCGCCTCGTGTAGAGGCTTTCTCCCGGACGAGGATCGGCACATCATCTGCGTCTCATGTCTCGGACGAGACCACGCGCAGGCCGCACTCAACCAGGGCGGCTGCCCAGAGTGCGACGAAATGGCTCTGCAGACCCTTCGGGCTCGGCTCGCCAGTTTCGATCCGAATCCCGTCCCTTGCACTCAGCCTCTCGAGCCGCGAAAGAAAAAATGCTGTGACCAGAGGCCCCCGGAGCGCTCTGACGAGCACACGCCGGCCATTTCCCCGCGTGACTCGCCATTGCCTGTCATGTTCGCAGAGGAACAGCACAGCTCCCCTCGTCTGGCGGCTGCTACTGTTTCCTTCGGCGGACCGGAAGAGGAGGAGGATGACAGCTTTTTGCTTGCTGCATCTGAAAGCGGGTGGTCGGACACCGTCTTGGAGCACGCTACTTTTACAAGGACTGCCACGGGCGGCAAAACCTCAGTTGACGCTGAGCTTATGTGCCTGCTCACTAAGGCCGTGGACAACCTTGGTATTGACTGGTCTCAACCCCAGGAGCCCACGAGAAGCAGGCTGGACAAGTGGTTTTTCGAGAACTGCCGCCACCCAACCACTCAAAAACCCACTCCCTTCTTCCCAGTAGTCCACAAGGAACTATCCAAGTCGTGGAAGGCGCCATTTTCATCTCGTGCCAAATCCTCTTTGGTCGATGGCCGGTGGTCGATGGCGCTCAGGAAAAAGGATATCACGCTCTTCCTCCCCTCGAGGAAGCCGTCGCTGCACACCTTTGCCCGTCCTCCGCCAGGCGATGGCAGTCAAAGGCTGTACACCCATCTAAGGCCTGCCGCACTACTTCCAGCCTCGCCGGTTGAGCATACACCTCCGCCGGCCAGGCGGCCTCAGCGCTACACTCTATGGCGGTGCTTCAGGTCTTCCAGGCCAAACTCCTCTGTTCCCTGGATGAGTCTGTCCCTGATACCGAGGCCCTGAAGGACCTGCGCGGCGCCACTGACCTGGCCCTGCGCGCGACCAAGGCCAACGCTCAGGCGATCGGCAGATGCATGGCCAACTTGACGGTGCGCCATTTGTGGCTCAACCTAACCGAGATGAAAGACTCGGACAAGACCGCTTTCCTGGACGCGCCCATGTCGCCTTCAGGATTATTCGGTCCCTCTGAGGTTGGGTTCACAGAACGCTTCACTGAGGCACAAAACAGTGAAGGTTACACTGTTGAACATATTGCGATTGCTAATTCCAAAATTAATCTAAATTAAAATGGCTCATTTGAATTCTGCCAAAAGAATTCAGAATATGTGTGCTCGTAAGTGATCGTTTGTCTTTTTGTAGTTTGAATAATAAATAACTTCTGTCCCTTTAAGACCTGACGCACGCATGGATCCCAAACACTGTTCCTGTGAGCTGGTTACGACTGTGTTTACGTTAAAACTCACCAAGATGGGCATTGAGACATTTTTTAGTGTATTTGACCATTAATAAGCTGGAAAAAGGAGCTCATTTTTGCACTTGTATGTCAGAGGCGGCTTTATTATGGTATGTGTGTGTACGCTTCAGATGCGAGCGTGAAAACTGCGGGAATTATTAGAATTAACGTTATGTGCAACCCCACGCCAAATTCAGACCGGTTACACCAATACTAACAAAAGTCCAGCAGAACACCCGTTCGCAATGTTTAGAGGATTAAACAGACTGAATGAGAGGATGCAGGTGCGTATCAACTCGTTGTTGGTCGGAGAGGAGAGCGCAGCTGATATCGATACTGTAGAAAATGAGTATTGTATCGTTTCAGATATTTCAGTATCGATACATAGCAAAATATCAATATTTTTGACAACACTAGTAGGCATACACACAGGTTCGAAGACTCGTTCTCTCGTCCCTACAGTGCAATTTGGCTAGGTGTACATCCGCACTAAAATATCAAGGTGAAAGTCATCATAGCTTGCGTACTATAGACCCAGCTCCCAACCCAACTTTGAGAATAGATTAACGGCGATATTTTTTTTTATCGCCCGATAAGAATCTCACGTTAACGCAGCACGTTAACGCCGATAACGGCCCACCACTAATATATATATATATATATCATTATCTCTTTGTGTGTCATTCTCATTAAATAGCCCGACTCAGGTCTGGCTCATATTGGGGACTCCTATGAATATCATATTTACGGGCCCACTTAGGTCAGCCTGGGTGTAGCGTCTGGAGTCTCTCTCTCATAGGATCAAAGGGATGAGTCGTTTTGAGGAACATCAGAGATGCTCTTCTCTTCCACAGCTCTGCATATAAATTAAATCCCTGCTCCAATGGCTCCAACAAGTCTGAGTTAGATTGCACCACTGACTGGTTAATGACCAACCAGAGTGTGACCAGAAGGTACGATGATGGTCCTGTGAGAGCTTCAATCAGATCCTAATCAGCCAGACCTGTAACTGACCCCTCAGTTGAGAATGGCCGGAGACATACACACACATACACAAGCATTCCTCTTTATTTAGCCTTTAATTAAACTATCCTAGAAATTACAGATATGATGATTTCTTAAGTATATGCATGCTTCCTATATTGTATATGTTCATGTGATGTAAAAGTCATCTTAAATGCTCAAAATGGCTCTGTAAAGAAGATATACTGCTTTTATGTGTTTAAACCAAGGCATGTTTGATGTCTAAAGGTTTCTCTTTCTTTGTCTTAAGCCGGTTGCACACTGTGCGATTTTGGCCACGATTTGGCCGTCTGAGACAAATTTTGAAATCCTAAAAGATTTCTCTGATCCTAGGCTAAAATCTGAAGTCTTTGATCCTTAGTTTGACATGTGCACCGACAACCGATTAATGACCATTGTGATCAAATTTCACCTCGGACAAAATTCTGGCAGTGTCAGAAGATTTGAGCCGCAATCCTGCAGTGTGACTTCTCCTAGGACGACCGTCAAATCAAGAACCAATAGGAGCGCAGAACCTGATGACGCATTTCGTGCGACAACATCAAATCACAACAGGGAACATGTCGAAAAGAGTCAGGTGAATGAAAAATGCCACAGCTTGTTTTTGTTGTTGCTGAACGCTACCATTGTGTTTGTGAATGCACAATTACCGAACGTCTCACGGATTGATGACGTAAAACTCAGTCCTTACGAGTCTCTTGCTTGCGTCCGTTTTTCACGTCTGACTGTCGTACAGTCTGACATAATGACAACTGAGATCCTACAGTGTGACATGTATTACATCGGGGATCATGTTCGTACAGTGTGACAAGCAACATTCGCAGAGGATTTAGAAAAATCGCACAGTGTGCAGGACCCTTTAGTCAATGGTGCAAAGTATATGATTATGAGATGTACCGTTAGTATGTTTAGTCCTTATGGAGTGAAACTTTACTAATTCTGGCCTCCCGCAAGAACATTCCAACGAGTAATAAATTCCAAATTCTCTCCCGCCTCAAATTCTTATGTGACCAATTCATGATTGGTCATCTCAGGGAAGATGGGCGTAGGTTAGTGGACTTTAAAGGACAGTAACACAAGCACATCTTGGCTCAGTCAATTTGCAAGGACTCCGACGAGACAAACTTTCTTTTCCTCCCGTCATGTCATTAGCTCGCGGGGCTTCGGCCCCGAGCCCGCGCGGCCCAGCCAAGCTGGTTGTTTCCTTTGAAGATCGACGCGCTCCGTGACATGGCCAGCGGCGCACTCCGCGACACGGCCGGCGGCGCGCTCCATCAGAGTGCGCGCATCACTGCGCACGAGGAACCTTCTTAGCTTTGACGAGATGAACTTTCCCTTCCAAGACACTCACTTCTAAACACCTTTAAATCTCCCGCGGACCAACTAAGCTCCAGAAGGACCAAACGGATTGAGAGCTTCAGCACACGAACACTCTGAGAAATGCCAACGCACGCATCTTGCTTTACACAACACAAAGAACCATGCAAGTATCAATTCTATCTAAATTTAGATGCGTTTTAAGATTGTACCCCTGTTTAAAGTGATAATGGTTCTTGCTGGCTCTAGTGGTTATGTTTGGGAAAGTGTCTGATCGGACCATACCCTTCTTCCTTGCCTTTCTTCTCATTCTCCTTCTTTACTTTCCTTTATTCTGTATTACATGTATTCTTTATTTAGTCATATGTAATCGTAGTATCAATAATTATTAAAACCATTGTATCCACGTTTTGATTGTCATTGTTGTTGCTCACAAAACACGAGTCCCTTTAATGTCAGATTTAAGCTACGAGCTCTTATAAGTATCATTAAATGCTTTAATTAATACCATAGCTTGGAAAGTTTGTCCTTTGTGGCCAGAGGGACAAACTTACCGAAAATTGGGTAGAAGACCTTGTGAGAGTTGATAAGGATTGTACTGCTCGTTCTGGTCTGTTCGAACGGAACAGACCAGAGGAATTAATAATCCACTCCTTAGAGGTTATTCTGTGATTATTTCATATAGATATATAGTTAATTGCAATAAATTGTTGTTAACCATATATATATATATATATATATATATATATATATATATATATATATATATATATATATATATATATATATATATATATATATATATATATATATATATATATATACACGTATATATATATATATATTGCATAAATACCTAGGTTAGGTATTCCCCTTTTTGGGTGATTTTGGAGATTTATGATTCGATTATAACCTGTTGTGATTAATCATAAATCCCTAAATATTCATACCCATAATTCCCTATTGAGCTAAATTTAATATAATAATATATGTAACCCTAAAACGCTACATGGGTATGGTGTCTCCAGGCTTTCAGAGCCGTTAAGTGAGCACAGCGTTTTGCATTGGGTCCCCTAGTGTTTAGCAAAATGCAATACGAGAGTACTCTCGAAAGGGAATGCTTCGGTTACTTACGTAACTTCGGTTCCCTGAGAAGAGGGAATGAGTATTGCGTTTACTTGCCATGCTTCGCTTGCTCAGGGAGCCGCTTCAGTCGATTAACCTGATGAACCTGGCGAGACTGGGTTTCTTTATACCCTTGGCTATGCAAATTCTGCTGCCCCCTGTGGCGGGAATATTAGGTTCCTGCAGTTGCCATAGGCCATAGGTTCCTGCAGTTGCAGCAGCACAGCCAATCAGCGTGCAGCTGCTTCCTGTTGAGAGCTGTGCAGCTGCACTGCGTTTTACATGGTATTTTTAGGGTAAAAATTTGCTTCAAAATCTCGAGGAAAGGAAATTCCCCGAGCATTTAGCAAAACGCAATACTTGTTCCCTCTTCTCAGGGAACCAAGGTTACGTAAGTAACCGAAGCGTTTTGTTGGCAAAAGTGCATATGTAAACAACACGAACGTATACGTATAGGGGAGAGCGGGGCACAACCTAATGCTTTTTGACTTTCTCAGTTTGTGTAAATCCACTTGGGGTTCAGAGTATTTTTTTTTTCCTCATTAATTGCACACATGTCTAGTACAATTATATGGTTTTCTTTCATTAATCCAATATATACTTTTTTCTTGATTTACCCCGAAAGAATGGAAGTGAAATGTGACAACATACCCCATAGGTGGGGTAACGTGGTGGGGCACGATGTAACATGACCAAATAACAGCTTAAAATGTTACCTGATATAATCAAAAAAAAATATACAAGACAAACTGAAATATTTTGTCAACAAAATACAATTATTAACTTTTTTTAAATAAAATAATGGCATTTTTTAATCATTAAAAATATAAGCATTTTTGAGTTTGACTACAAACACATCGCTAAATACAGCTATAAAGTATAGTTAAAATCATAATAATAATTAATAATTTCTGAACATTAACTCTCAGACATTATTCACCGTTTTCTCATGGTTTCTCAAAAGAATTCATAAAAGTGTAACACAGTGTTACAACGCACCCCATCTGCGCAACTGATTTAAATCACGGCTTGTGTCTTCGGCTGTTAGATCACCTTGATGAGGTCCTCTGTAAATTACGCCACCCTAACCTGAAGGTTAAGCCTTCGAAATGCGCATTGTTTTCCACTCAGGTTCGTTATTTAGGACACGTTATAGCAGCAGACGGAGTACGAGCAGATACAGCTAAAATTGATGCAGTGAGGCAATGGCCCGTACCGGTAAATCAATCTGAGGTGCGAAGTTTTGTGGGTTTAGCATCATATTATCTGCGTTTTATTAAGGGGTTTGCTGAAATTGCGCGACCATTACACCGCCTCACGGAGAAAGGTTGAAAATTTAAGTGGGACGATGAGTGTCAATGGCCGTTTTTACAGCTCAAAACAGCCCTTGTGACCACTCCAGTTCTTGCATATCCCGACCCACATAAGGCATTCATTTTGGACACTGATGCAAGTGATGGGGGGATCGGTGCAGTTTTGTCACAGGAGATGGATGGCTTACTGTGCGTTCACACCGCCGCTGGCGAGAGCGTCAAAGTGGCCGGAAGTCATTCATTTTCAATGGGAGCCCGGTGGCGAGCTCAGGCGAGAGCGGCCCGTCTTGGACGATTTGGGCGTCGAGGAGAGTTGGAATCAGGTCAACTTTATGGTAATGAGCTATGACGCGGTTCGGCGGCAACCAATGGGAATATAGAAGTGCTCCGCTTGAGAGGATTCCAGAGAACGCAGGTTGATCACTGCTGGTGCGGCGGGTTTGATTAGAAGACGCGCAACATTATTTATACACCACACAAATGGCTTTTAATTGGTTTATTTTGTTAGCAAACATGTAACTATAATTGTTGACTTCTTTCCATCGATCTGCTTTTTTTAAACTTTCACATTTAAATGATCTCATGAGGTTATATTATACAGTTATACCCTACCTGTGGTCAGTCTGCACAAGCGTTAATCAACACGATTGTTTGCTTTGCAGCCCCTTTAAATGCATTTTTAAAAAAGACCAAGCATTCGATCTACATCAGAGCGGCAGCGCGTCCACAAATCTTTCTACAGCGTCGATGTCAGGGCGGCCAGAGCGAAGTTTGACGCTCTCGCCGGCGGCGGTGTGAACGCACAGTTAGAGCGGGTTGGGGCGTATGCGAGTCGAGCTTTAACGAAATAGGAGCGCAAGTATGCCACTACAAAAAAAAGAGTTACTTAGTTTGGTTGTATTCACTAAATACTTCAAATATTATTTGCTCGGAAAAGAGTTTGTATTGCGCACGGACCACAGCTCTTTAAGGTGGCTTCATAATTTTCAGGGGCTGGAGGGACAGCTGGCTAGATGGGTTGAACAGTTGGCCAGTTTTCAATATACAATTGTGCACACGCGGATGCGCTTTCACGATTGCCAGCATTCCGTGCTAAGCGAGAAGATTCTGTAGATCCGTGTCTGGATGGTAGCGCTTCTGTCTGCGTTGTGAGTAAATCGGCTCCTTCTGAAGAAGTCGAGGTTGACGATGAGTTGGTAGGGGCACAGAAGACGGATGCTGTTTTACAGCTCGTAGTTCAGTTGTGGTCGCGAGGGGAGGAGGGGCTTGCAAAGACGCAGACTAGAGTGGAGGTGAGGGGATTTTTGCCTGTGTGGAATCAATTGGCGTTTGAGCGAGGTCGGTTGGTGCGCCAACCACCCTTGAATACTGATGCAAATTCAGGTGATCCTTCCAAAGGTGATGATCATCAAATTCATCAAATACGGTTTTCTCAAATATGGTTCTCTCCTGTAATATTTTGATATTATTCTATACTGTTTATATGAATATGCTGTGGACAGAGGGGGGACTGGTTGGGGTGGTTGATTGTGTCGAAGAGCTTTAGTATGTGTGAGTGTGCAATTATTTGATGTTATTTTGAGGACCACCTCGAAAACGAGATGTTCCATCTCAAGGGGTTATCCTCTAATAAACTGAATTGAATTGGATTGATGATTCCAGATGTATTAAAAATGTTGCATAATAGCAATAGGCCATCTTGGGGTGCAGAAATTACAATCAAAACTAAAAGATTGGTTTTATTGGCCCGGGTGGTTTGAGGATGTAAGGAAATGGTGTAGAGAATGTACTGAATGTGCTTCTCGTAAGTCTTCAGGTCTAAATGTCCGTGCCCCCTTACAGCTTTCTTATGTTTCTCGGCCCTTTGAACAGGTAGCGGTAGACATTTTGGGGCACTTGCCCTTGTCTGAGGAGAAGAATAGGTATATCCTGGTTATTGGGGATTACTTTTCGAAGTGGACCAAAACGTTCACCCTCCCAAGAGGCAGTATCTATAGCTAAGGTTTTTGTGCAGGAGTGGGTGTGTAGATTTGGGGTCCCACGCAGTATTCACTCTGATCAAGGTCGTAACTTTGAATCAACATTAATTGCAGAATTATGTTGTCTGTTGCAGATGCATAAAACAAGGACGACAGCGTATCATCCGCAATCGTATGGAATGGTTGAGCAGTTTAACCGGACCCTGCTTTCCATGCTGTTGTTGTTCATAGTAACCAACTGAATTGGGACAGACTCATGCCTTATATCATGATGGCTTATAGGAGCAGCACGCATGCTACTACAAAATTTTTCACCATATAAGGTTCTTTTTGGACGAGAAATTGTTTTGCCTGTTGATGTTATTCTGGGAGTGGGGGAGATGGAACGTTTTGATTCCGTAAGTGATTATGTGGTGAAAATAGCTGAAAGCCTGTCTACGGTAGCAGAAGCTGTGAAGACACACCAATTTAGAGCATCAGGACGGCAGAAACAATGTTTTGACTTAAAGGTTTCTCATCAGTTTTATACAGAAGGAGAATTGGTGTGGATAAATAATATTGCACGTAAGCTGGGGCTATGTCCAAAATTACAAAGGCATTTTGTGGGGCTGTTTGTTGTCATTGAGTGAGTTACGGATGTTTTGTATCGAATAGCCCCACTGGAGGAAGGGTCTGAGCGAGTTGTACATTTTAATCGCCTTAAGCCATATGTCTCTAATTCCTTTGTAGGGATGCCCGAAAAGCAGAGTGGTGGGGAGAATCGAAGGCCTCCGGACTCTGCGCTGCCTCCAGACTCTGAGTTTGAGTGCCGCTCAAGAGGCGCACAGGCTGAGTTTTGTGTGGTGAAAGCTCTCACTTGTGGGAAACGCTAACCGGCCGCTCGGGACAATTAGTGTCTCCGGCAGTGAAGATAGTCAGCTAGCGGGGGGGGGGCAAATGTGTTAGATAGTTAGGAGTTGAATCGCTGGCTAGGAGAGCTCCCAAAGACACAGAGAGAACTGTCAAGTTACCCGAAAACCAGAAACCGGGTGGTGGATGATGCTGTTGTGAATTTCCTTTTCCTCGTTTGAAGAAGAGACCAGGATACGTTGGGAAATCTTTAAAGCAGACGTTACTCGTTTATTGAGAACCATGCTGTTCTTCGGCTGAGGTCCCAACTAGTCTAATTTAACAGTACCAAACAGTGTAATTGATCTACATTTCAGGGGGAGGGGTTATACAGCAGGGGAGGTGACACTCTGAACAAGACAATGCAAATGTTGTATAGGAAATAGGGACACACCCCAAACGTTCCTGCCATCAGTCCTGATTCAATCAACATAACAGTGTCATTCAAATGGATAGATGCTAATCCAATCACTCAGGGGCTCCAAGAGCCATTAAAGACAAATGGTGCTCATTTTACTTACAATGAAGAGAAACAGGAACTGGCCTGGAAGATTTGCATAGCAGACTAATTAATCTGATATCATAATTTTTTTATCTTAAATGCTAAATACAATGTACTCTCTTAAATTTGTAATCTTACAATGCGAACCTGAGACTAATCTGCCTACTGTGTGACTCAATCAACAAGGGGAACCCCAGAGTGCCTTCCCTGCTGACGTGAGCTCACTTATGTGTGACTGCGCTGACTGATACAAGGGGGGTAACGTGTTTTATGAGGTTGTGTTGTATTTTAATAATTAATAAAGTGTTGTGTGTAAACTACCATCCTGGTGTAGTGTCCTCTACTCTCCTGGTTCCATCCAGCAGTTATAATCATTAAAGAACGATCTCAACTGTTAAATAACAGATATAAGATTAAAATATTATCGGATTTGTCTTATTTTAAATAAACACAAAAAACAGAGATGAAAACTAAACTTAAGTAAGAAATTTACTTTTGCTCTGGTTAAATACGTTTCGTAATATCGTAGAGATTTTTTAATTTTGGCGCTATTTTTTCTCTAAATAAAGTTGATATGGCAACTAGTAAATACACTAAGTTTCGTCATTCTGGCATGTGTGGAAAGGGTTAAAACATGTGCGTAACAACTAACCCCGCGTTAGGTTGTGCCCCGCGCTCCCCTACTATAGTGAATCGAAAGTTATCCAGGGTATTGTGTGTGTGCGTGTATCATAGACCGTAAAAAAATATGGACAACGCGACTTCATTGACTTCCGCTGACCAGAGTTGAAGCTTTCGTAGGCCCGCACAAGGCGCTGACATCTGGGGACCGAGTCTGCACAGTAGCAATCTCTTGACCGGAGTTGCGCAGTAGAGAGCAGGAAGTAGAGGCGCGATTATCAAAAGCCTGCCCACACTCTCACAGATGCAAAACAATTTATGTTGGTGTGAAATAAACAGTTATAGAAATGTAGAAATTAAAGCTAAAGCTCCAATCTCCTCCCCAAAATCCCGAAAAAAGTCTGTTAGTGCCTTCACTCAGAGAAGCCGTCAATCTCAGCTGTCAATCATGACGTCACACCCCCCGTTTTTATAGCATCAAATAACTAAATAAAACTAAGCTTATTTAAAAATGAACACTTGAAATTAAATCATCGTAATAAAAACTGCCTAAAATGAACCATTTTCCGCAAGAACCAATGAGATTAATTCTCCTGTGTTAGCCTATGCAGCGCATTGGAGCTTCTGTTTATATTAGTTGATCAATGTTTATATGTGAATAAAAACCTAAATTCAATCTGTTCATCATATAAAGCAGTCATGGCTTTTCAGACAAAATTGGACTAAACCGCTCAATTCATATGGATTAGTTTTACAATCTTTTTATTAACTTTTTGAAGCTTCAAAGAGGTAGTTGCATATGGAGTACAGAACTGGTTCATATTTCATTAAAAATATCTTTGTTTGTGTTCCGAAGATGAACAAGTCTTAGGTTTGGTACAACACGAGGGTGAGTAAATGACAGAATTTTAATTTTTGGGTGAACTAACCCTTTAAACACTATATATGTTTGATTGTGGATGAAATGGGATTCCTACTTTAAACCATTATAAATTGAATGAAAACTCCCATTTGTGCATGTTTAATCTGCTTCCCTTTTTTCTGTAATGGTTTAATGTTGGAGTGTTAGCAGAGGGTGAAGGGATTCAGTCTCACTTTCTCTGTTTAACAAATGAGCTGTGAATTCTCTATCTCATCCTGACTGAAAATAGAGTTGTTTGTGACATGCCATGATGAAAGAGAAGACAAAAAAAGAGAGCGAGACAGTGGCAGGCTTTCTTTTTTTATTTACATTTGCGTGATGTTTTGAACGTTTATATTCTTGTCTATGTTGGCATTAACATTTCATTATGTAGATTTCATTTATTTCACAGTTTACAAAATCTGCAAATCCTTGCTATGTACTGTAAACATCCAAACAAACTTATTGCTGACATAGTTCTTCCAAAATCCTACAGCAAACATTTGAACAACTTCAGTTCACAACTACAATAAAATAAGTGTTTCTGGGCATGGACATATTTGTGATTATGTGTGTGTTGCCTTTGCCCTATTAAGTATTTTTGACCTTCACTTTTGCAAGATGAACGGCAGGGCAAACAGGCAGCTGAACAAGTGATGCACAGACTAAAAGAATGCATGTCACATTCCACTTCCTTCTGCATGAGTAGGGGAGAAAAAAGTGAGCGAGAGAGAGAGAGAGAGAGAGAGAGAGAGAGAGAGAGAGAGAGAGAGAGAGAGAGAGAGAGAGACAGAGAGAGAGAGAGAGAGAGAGAGAGAGAAGCAGGGAGCTGTGCATAGAAACAGTCTAAAAGAAGGCACATTCTTGTCTTTGTTTTTCATTGTCAGATTTAAACTCTCACACACTAATATTATCACACACTTTAAATGGTTGTTTTAAAAATGGCTTTCAACAACTTCAAAGGTTTTAGCTTCTGTTTTAAGGTCTGCTGCCCCTCCATTTTAATATGAGTATATAATGCAAAGACTTCTAAAATGCTTCAATCTAAGAAGTTATACTGTCATGCATGTATAATAGAATGTTCACAGAAAAAAAATGTTTCTGGAATATAGTCGAAGAAAATCCACTATTTTTGTCATGTTTTAATGTTCATTAATTAAATAACAATATGTAATGAACAGCATTAGGTAGCTTTTCATGTACAGTGCGAACATATTACAAGGGGAACACATATAGCAGGCGGTGGGACGTATAAAAAAAAGAATAAATTACCCCAAGCAGCATCATCTATTAGGAAAAAGACAAGCATTGACAAATTCTTTTGATTATAGGTGCAAATATACATAAGTGCTTCAACATACAAAAATACATTGTATTTATAATCAGAGCTCAAAGACACTTTATATTTGATTTGCATGTTTTCTTAGTGGGGAGGAAATTGGATTTTGGAGAGCAGCCAGTGGCCTTTGTCCTAAACAACAACGTCAAGAATTCCACTGAACTGACAGACAGTGCAAATGATTTTTAAGATTCAGTACAATACATCATGTTGGTATAACATGAAGTTTTAGCTTGTCATAAGAAACATTTGGACAAATAGAATTTTACTATTGGTAGACATAGGTACAATCCACTTAAAACAGTGTTGCTGAGCAATTCTCATTCTATATTCATCTTTTGACTTACAGCACTGAAGCGACTCTAATTTCTAGCATCCATTGTTAAGATTCCTTGATTCCAAAACTGACTTCAGAACACAGGACAAACCCTCATTTCACCAGTTGTCACCCCCTGAGATGATCCGAATCAAAGGTTCACATAATGATTAATGTAATCCTTTTTTACTTTGAGTACCATCACATAAAAGTTTTTAGGAATATAATCTGGATTGGCAAAGTTCCATGTTTTGAACCCTTAATTCTCAAAAAGCATTCTGAGAATGTGCATGAAATCGGTTTGGCAACTTTTTTTCAGTTTTGGCGTTCACTTACTTGTAATTATGATTTTAAATGATTCCTATCATAGCCCACTACACATAGATTAAAGATTTACACTGTCATGTAAACAAACTTAGAAAGTTAACCTATCACCCTATATGAACTAATGCTCCAAAAAACATCCTTAATATTTAAAATATTTAAAATGTGATGACTGAATTTCCACTCCATGACTTGATGTAGCTGCGTAGTAGAGGACTACACTGAGAAATATCAGATTTTGACTTTTCTTCCACTTTGTGTAAGTAACCAAATGCATTTTTTCATGTCTGTAGCAAAGTTGTTTTCCCAGACTTCACAAATTTGCATAGTGCATAAAATAAAACATGTTTTGATCCACCAAACACTGTTGCATCAGGCATTATTTTGCTGCATTACACTCAAAATACACTGTAAAAGGTGTATTATTGACATTCTGGGGTTTAAAACTCAAACATCTGTTTAGGTGGATTTGATTGGAATAACTCAAATATATTTCTGATTAAACAGGAAACAACAGAATGTCTACAACTAACAGACTGTGAGCCTAAGCTGCTCTTAGAGAGATGCAGCTGGCGCCCTTCAGTCATTCCCCATTCAGCTGTTTTTAAAGATGAGAATTTTCAATAAATTAATGCATTAAGCATATTTGGCTTCAGTTAATCTTATATCATTTTCAATGATCTGGTTTGGGTAAATGTAAGACTTGGCCTTAGAACAGTGTAAAGGAAAAATGCTTACCCAGAGTGCCTTTCAGTGCTGTTATTTTGGGACATCTACAGCGCTCTCATTCAATTCCAACTGAATGAGATCCATCAATACTTCAGACTAGAGCCAAAAACACCATTGGAGAAAAATGAGAGTGTGAGGGAAGATGGAAAAGGGCCGAGAAAGTGAGTGAGAGTGTGTGTGTGTGTGTGTGAGCGAAAGAAAGAGAGAGAGAGAGAGAGAGAGAGAGAGAGAGAGAGAGAGAGAGAGAGAGAGAGAGAGAATGATGACATGAAAAAGAGTCACTGAATTTATAAGGGACAATGTGGGCGGTGAGAGCCGGAAAGAAAAGAAACTAAAAGAGAGAGAGTGTAAAAGGTAAGACAGAACAGTAACACTACAGCGAGACATTTGGATTTGCCTCTAGTGCAAACTCTTGGATAAAAACACCTAATAAAACATTCTAAAATCTACCTTCTAGCGAGACTTCATTTTAAAAACGTCTCCATTTCCTCTCTCCTGTCACCTGGCCAAGAAGCAGCTTTGCGACGAGTTTTAGCTTACTTTCTGTGCTAGATTGCTATCAGATAATCCCAACAGGCCGCTGAACGCTAAGGCGTTGTCATAGAGACAACATGCAGAGAAAGCTTTGGAGGAATATAATCATCAAACTTGATACAGTGCCAGTGGGCGGAGCCACAACTGTCAAACAGGAACATGAAGGAGGGAGGAATGGAGGAGTAGAGGCTGAAGTAATGCACAGGAAGGAGAGCAGTCCTGTCAGTCATGGAGCTTTGTGTTGTTGATTTTCAACGGAGGCACAATCATTTAGTTTTTCTGCTTTTTGTCCATCTCTTGCCATCAGTCTGCATGAGATTTCCACTAAGTGCTGTTTAACCAAAGTCAATCCTTGGACGGTATTCGAGAACCATGGGATAAGCCTGGGGTAAAAACCAAAAAGTGAAGTAAAGAATTACTTCACATTTTCTGATTGAAGCACCATATCATATACATTATATTCTCATAGTTCTCTCCTGTTTTCTTGTGGTGTAAAAGGCAAGGACACAAACCTAGGGCCATCAATGTGTCCTCTGATTTTGTATCAACCTCTAGTGTGCATGTGTGTGTGTGTGTGTGTGTAACTGGAGAAATATGACTCATAGATCTGTCAGTAGCTGTGAGCAGGGTTTTTTTTTTTTTTTTTTTTGCCTCTGCCCCCCACAATCACCACCAACTCAGAGACAGCTGTTCACACTTCTCATGAGCACAAACCCACATTTTCAGGGTCAAACTAACTTTTCAATAATTTACCTTTCAAAGTTTCTAGTCTCTAGTCTTTTTTAAACTTTTTAATGCCAAAGATTCAGAACATAATGATCCCCTATCCTAAAATATAAAGGCAGCTATATATTTTAATTGATTAAAAAAAAGCTATTTATGCGTGAAATAAGACATGTTCGCTAAATTAAATAATTAGCTTTTATATTTTTAATTATTATAAAATCACAATGAAACAAAAGTAGTGACAGGTTTTTTAAATTCCATATTGTGACATATATCCAAGTTAAAAAATGTACGGTGGGTCTTGGTTCTATCCATCCGTTGTTGGATGGAGGCAGATCTAAATGCGAGCTTACAGTCGATTGTAAGAAAGGTGCTGGGTTTAAGTTACAAAAAAATTTAACATGCATGGATTAAATTATTTAGAATAAGATTATTGTTCCATTTCTGTTTTATACTGACTTTTTAAATATTAACTTATTAGTTAGTGTTTTGGGGACAAAACTATATGGGGAAACTTATGGGGACAAAGCCGTTTTGTTTTTGTTCTTACTGGTAAAAACTAGAATACCAGAATAAAACAATCAACAAATAATAAAAACAATTAATCTCATGAGTTATTAAGTGTTTAGACAGCAGTAGTAGTAGTAGTAGTAGTAGTAGTAGTATTTTATTGCCATATCAGCATCACAGGCTGACAGCAGATTAAAATAGCAATATCACTTGGTGAATGTGACTATAAATGTAAAAATATGTATCTTAAGTGCACAGTAATGTTGACAGCCCTAAAAATAACTTAAAAGGTAAAAAGGTACAGGTAAAAGGTACACACATAAGGTACACACATAAACACACACGTACTTTTGCTTTTCAATAATGGTGGTGACTTTACAATGACTTCTATTGTTTTTACACTGAGGTAATGATATTTTTCCATCCCTGAATCCTGAAGAAAATATCAAGCATGTTAATAAAGCCATTTTCCTCCTGGAGATGGTAGGCTGGTCCATATAATGGAATTAATTATGGTTTTACTATCTTGGGGGACATTCAGTGCAAACAATGTTTGTAAAATTTGACCCACACACATACACACTTACGCTGTCACCCTGAAGTCTCCAGCGAGTGCGGTAGATGAATTCCAGGGTGTGGTCTTTGCCCATGATCTCCCCGTTACACAAAACGTCGAGCTGTACAAAACATTTTTTATGAAATAATAATAGGCACATTAAGACTATGGCATTGTGTGTTACATATACACTTGGAGAGGCTAAGAAAAACAACCTCAGAAACAATTTTCATTGAATATTAAGTATCACAACTGACAGATAAACCCATCAAGAGCTTATTCATTAATATCTGTATTGAACTGTGTAAAAAACCTATTAATTCTCAGTAATTCTCACACAAATGCATTGACAGCCCAGTGAGACTGTAATAAAACAGTATTTTACCTCATAAGAGCTTGGCAGCTTCAATTTTACACAGAGGAACTTCTTAATGGTTCCCACCGTAACACGGGTGGAGCAACGGATGAATTTCTTCATTAAACCCTGTTTCAGAGACATATGGGGTAAAATTATAAACATGCACACACACACACACATACAGTGAGGAAAATAAGTATTTGAACACCCTGCTATTTTGCAAGTTCTCCCACTTGGAAATCATGGAGGGGTCTGAAATTGTCATCGTAGGTGCATGTCCACTGTGAGAGACATAATAAAAATAAAAAAAGAATTCCAGAAATCACAATGTATGATTTTTTAACTATTTATTTGTATGATACAGCTGCAAATAAGTATTTGAACACCTGAGAAAATCAATGTTAATATTTGGTACAGTAGCCTTTGTTTGCAATTACAGAGCTCAAACGTTTCCTGTAGTTTTTCAGCAGGTTTGCACACACTGCAGGAGGGATTTTGGCCCACTCCTCCACACAGATCTTCTCTAGATCAGTCAGGTTTCTGGCCTGTCGCTGAGAAACACGGAGTTTGAGCTCCCTCCAAAGATTCTCTATTGGGTTTAGGTCTGGAGACTGGCTAGGCCACGCCAGAACCTTAATATGCTTCTTACTGAGCCACTCCTTGGTTATCCTGGCTGTGTGCTTCGGGTTATTGTCACGTTGGAAGACCCAGCCTCGACCCATCTTCAATGCTCTAACTGAGGGAAGGAGGTTGTTCCTCAAAATCTCACAATACATGGCCTCGGTCATCCTCTCCTTAATACAGTGCAGTCGCCCTGCCCCATGTGCAGAAAAACACCCCCAAAGCATGATGCTACCACCCCCATGCTTCACAGTAGGGATGGTGTTCTTGGGATGGTACTCATCATTCTTCTTCCTCCAAACACGTTTAGTGGAATTATGACCAAAAAGTTCTATTTTGGTCTCATCTGACCACATGACTTTCTCCCATGACTCCTCTGGATCATCCAAATGGTCATTGGCAAACTTAAGACGGGCCTTGACATGTGCTGGTTTAAGCAGGGGAACCTTCCGTGCCAAGCATGATTTCAAACCAAGACGTCTTAGTGTATTACTAACAGTAACCTTGGAAACGGTGGTCCCAGCTCTTTTCAGGTCATTGACCAGCTCCTCCCGTGTAGTTCTGGGCTGATTTCTCACCTTTCTTAGGATCATTGAGACACCACGAGGTGAGATCTTGCATGGCGCCCCAGTCCAAGGGAGATTGACAGTCATGTTTAGCTTCTTCCATTTTCTAATGATTGCTCCAACAGTGGACCTTTTTTCACCAAGCTGCTTGGCAATTTCCCCATAGCCCTTTCCAGCCTTGTGGAGGTGTACAATTTTGTCTCTAGTGTCTTTTGACAGCTCTTTGGTCTTGGCCATGTTAGTAGTTGGATTCTTACTGATTGTATGGGGTGGACAGGTGTCTTTATGCAGCTAACGACCTCAAACAGGTGCATCTAATTTAGGATAATAAATGGAGTGGAGGTGGACATTTTAAAGGCAGACTAACAGGTCTTTGAGGGTCAGAATTCTAGCTGATAGACAGGTGTTCAAATACTTATTTGCAGCTGTATCATACAAATTAATAGTTAAAAAAATCATATATTGTGATTTCTGGATTTTTTTTTATAGATTATGTCTCTCACAGTGGACATGCACCTACGATGACAATTTCAGACCCCTCCATGATTTCCTAGTGGGAGTACTTGCAAAATAGCCGGGTGTTCAAATACTTATTTTCCCCACTCTATCCCAACATATACACACAATATATTGAACTATACTGTCTCTGAGCACCTTAACTATGCTTTCTCCTGATTGGCCATTGTTACGTAAACAGTCCAGACAAATAGCAATCTGAGGATCACTCCTGTGGTAGTCTCCACCTTTCCCATCATCATCCTCTTCATCACTCAGGCGAACTTTCTTAGCCCTAGGGCCATCTAGAAGACATAGGACATCTTAAAATATATTGGTATATTCACTGTATGTGTGGTACATGTGACTGTGTGTGTATGGAATAGTTCATTATTACCTTCTCCATTTGCTTTGATTTTATTTTTTCTCCAAAACTCACTTTCCTGTTGTTCCTCCTCTAGTAAATAAACACAATAATTTAAAGAAAGTACATTAAGAAACAATTTACAGATATAGAAACATGTAACACTAAAGTACAACTACATGACCTACAGAGTGTATCTCTGAAGTGCATTATATAGAATAAAGTCTCTCTCTCTCTCTCTATAATATATATTATACATATATACAAATCTCACTCTCTCTTAGTCCAGGCACCAGCTTGAAGATGATCTCCTCCAGGGTTTTATCTAGCCTGCAAAAAAGTGAAGCCAAGATACCATATAAAACACAGAGTACTTGTGTTAGTACTTAATCTGTGTATGTGAGAAATGAGAGCGGGTAAGTATGGTTACCTCAGCATCTCTAAAGGGTTGGTTTCATGGACCTGTATCCCACATTCTGGACACTCATTACTCTCCTCAAAGTGCTGAACGATACAACTCTTACAAACTGGAGGAGAGTGGAAAAGGAAGAACAGAAGAGGGACAAGAGAATGAGAGAATCAGGGGCAAAGTACTCTAAAACCATTAAAAAGTTAAATAATGTTAAAATAATAATGATAAAAAAGATTCAAAATGTCACTGCATTTAAAAGAACTGTTCAACATACAAAAGTTTGGGGTCAGTATGTTTTTTTTTTTAAAGAAATTAATATTTTTATTCAGCAAGGATGCATTAAAGACAATGTTAAAAAAAGATTTATATTTCAAATAAATGCTGTTCTTTTGAATGTTCTACTCTTCAACTCTTCAAAAATATATTTAAAAAACTATCAATGTTTCCACAAAAATATTAAACAGTGAAAAGTGTTTTTAAAATTAATAATAATAAAATGTTTCCTGAGCAAATCAGCATATTAGAATGATTTCTGAAGGATCATGTGACAATGAAGAGTTAAATAATGGCTGCTTAAAATTTCATTTTAAAATATATTAAAATACAAAACATTTATTTTAAATTTTATTTTTTTACATTACTATTTTTACTGTATTTTTATTTAAATAAATGTAGCTTTGGTAAGCATAAGTTTCACCCCAACGGTAGGTTACAATACAGTTTTCTAAATACTATCGAGCCCTATTTAGACACCCAGACACAGCAGCTCTGTCAAAAATTATTCAGGTGGCAGAGTATGAAACAAAGAGGTTTTAAAGACATTTTTGATATGAGATATGAGGCAGGTCAGGCGACCAGGTATAGGTAGGTCTAAGAGACATCCAGACAGTTGCCATTTTTCCATTACATATTAATGACAATAATTTTTCATGCTATAGCTGAACCATACACATTTTACACAAAATCTTGCTAATAAATAAACTCATCATATGAGGAAACAAAACAATTATAGAAAAATGCCAGTTTATTCTTATTTCTGATCATGAAGATTACAACACAAAAAAAACAATTTGGGGATGAAATATTATTGATATTTTGGAAAGAAAGACCAAAATATTCGGTTATTATTCTGAATTAATTTGATTAATTCAGAAAAGAGAGATGATCATAGAGAACATAATGCAGATGAGCATGACATGAATGACTCACAAGTGTGCAGGCATTCCGTGACAGCGGTGGGCTTGATCAGGTATCCATGGCAAATTGAGCAGGTGATGTGACGGTTGAAATCTCGGACCAGGTGCTTTCGGTGGGTCGCCATCTCGACTCAAAGGTCACAGAGGTCAGGAGATCACAAGCTAGTCACAGTGCTGCCTGTGCTCCCACATAGGGTTGCCACGGTGATTTCATCATTGCCTCCGTTTTGAGGCAGTTGTAACTCTGATCTGAAGACATTATTGTTAAGAGTGACCCTAGCATAAAACAAAACATATACAGGTTTATTGTTAGAATACCAATTACAAACTTTTGGTTGCATTTTCTGTCACATATTATGACTCCACATGTCAAGCAAAGTATCAAGACTGATTACACCACACATTCTGTTTTAAAACCAGTCCAACTCAAACCTGACCAAACCTTGTTAGTCCAAGTGTAGAGTTCAGGACACTCATTTAAATCTGAAAACTTTTAGGAAAGTCCCTGTCAGGAGAGACGGGAAAAGCGAAGGGTGTGTCATTTCAAGGGTTCTTTTGAGTTTATATTGGCTTGATGTTAAGGTTGTGTGGTCACAATATAACCACCAGATACAGCGGGATATTGAGGCCCTCTTTCTTTTGCATCAAATGCACACACAACAAAGTCTAAAAAAATACCATAAAGATAAAGAAAAATACACATTAGTCACACAATAAACTTACTGCCTACTAACACAACTATTTTTTTTAACAAATAGCCTACTCATTTTTCAAGTAAGCATTTGAACTGTTCTTTCTTAATTCTGTTAAGCAAAGAATATAGATAAATAGACTGAAAATAAGTAAATCAAAGATAAACTACTCTAAATGATCCGTACAGACCTTTAAACATGACATGAAAGTATGTCATTGCACTTTGTGACAACATGCCCCATAGCATGGCACTATATGAAGCCTGCAGCCTATGATAAATAGTTGTGAAAGTTCAACATTTTTGCAGTCAAAATTCACTCCAAAAACAAAATATGCTTTAATTATTATTATTATTATTTTTCATAACTAGTAGCTTTCTAAAGCACTTTCAACAAGGAAACACACACTTAAGCATACACCTAAATAGTGGGTTGGGTCTCTGAGGGTTAAACTTTTTAACAGATTTACACATTTGCATGCACTGTTACTGTGTTTGAGAAACACAACGCCATCGGGCAATATTTTTTCACGATGACGTACTCCTTGTGATGCTCTCTGCCTTTTATGTAATACATATTTGTATAAGAGGAAAACAGCAACTCATAAGCTGCTATGCGATTAATAACTAACACGAATGGATTGTGATCGTCCCTTTTAAACGCATTATAAACCCATAACCTGTTCCTATGAAGCTTTTAGTGTGCATCCGAAACGCGTAGTGTGTCACAGTCCCGTTATCTCATCAGCGCGAGCTGCGCACGGCGTCAAGGACTGCGTGACGTCATCCCCATGGAAATTATAACACATGGCAAGTTGAGCTCGTCTCGCGACGTCGTTTTTACATTCTATAATTATGTATCTATTTGCTCCACTGGAGCGGACTGACGGGTACACAGCCTCTGTCGTACCACGAGACACAATTTCTCCCCTCCCCAAACTTTACACACATTCGGTGCCCCCAACCCGATAACGTAGCGCAGATTCCCACGTTCCGCGGCCGTCCGAAATAGACTTACCGTTATACCCTCGCCTCGCTCTGTGCTGGGCCGTTAATGGAGACTGAAAAACCAGAGTCACATCGTTGCAGCCCGGCGGTGGATTGAGCGCGTGCAGGCAGTGCGTGGCTGGTAAACTCGCGGCCGACACGGAACTGGCAGCAGCACGCGCAGAGAGAGGAGCGCTCGCGCAGAGAAGGGGCGGGGGACTCACGCGCTTGTTTACGCTGTGTTGTGTAGATTGATACCAGCGGAGGGAGCGAACAGTTTAAAACAGTTCCAAACATTACTAAGCGAAATGTAATTGGGCCAAAGACAAAAATATTTGAAAAATAAATAAATAAATAATATATATATATATATATATATATATATATATATATATATATATATATATATATATATATATATATATATATATATATATATATATATATATATTAAACTGTTAATAATAAATAAAAATGTTGTAAAGACCGACACGCTGACAATACTTTTTTGGCACTGATTCTTGTTATTCTGTTTTATATAGCCTATGTATTCTAGTATAGGCTACATTTCAAAATACACACATTGACCTTTGTGACAACATGCCCTAATAGCACGACACTATGAAGCTGTCCCAATTGCCTATAATAGCAAACCGCAAAACAACTATGACGCACATAATAGCTAAAATGTAAAATTGTAATTTACATTTATGCATTTTAATTTATCATTTTAATTTATTATAATTTATATTATAAATATTTTAAGTTTTATTAAATAACATAGTTCAAACTTTTGGTTGAAATCTTTAAATCATTAAATCTTCCTTCATCTAGCCTACCTCCTGAATGTATTTTACTGTGAACTTATGTTCACCTGCTTACACAAACTATAACAAAAACGTTTAGAATTTAATTAATTTAAGTATTATATTCAGCATTGAACTAGGTTGGCTATTTTAAACCAACAGGCAAAATCACTGCTAAAGAGGACATTGATTATGACTCGTGTTGCTTTTGACTCAAAACCTAGGCCTATAGTTGCTGATAAGACATAGTGTGTCCCTAGTGTGACAACTAGCCCCAGTCCACTTTCTGTCATCTTTGGTGTCATGGGCTGTCATCTCAGTTTTCAGCCTATGCATTCTAATACTGTTTAAGATGCTGGAAACCTTTCTACTAACATTGCCCATATTAAACAGGATATACTAAAAAAGACCTCGCTCCACTCCTCAGTGTGTGGGTGAGTCCTTGTGTGGGTGATACCGCAGGCTCTGATGGGTGAATGGTGATACATGTACATTTCTTAATGAGATAGGCTACACATCTGTGTTATAGCTTTGAATAATGTAAACACTCTCCATTAGTGTGTTCCCATAGCAACAGAACATCAGTGCCCTTTGAACTGAATATCCAGCTCCTCAATGAAGGATTTTCTGACATCTCTGCTCCCTCATGCATTTTGATGTCTTAATTCAGATGTGTACATAGCTGTCCATCAATGTTTTGTTTACATGGATGCGAGTATGTGTGAATGTCCATAAACATACAGAACAATGTGTTATTTTCTTTAAATGTTCTTTATGTGTATGCAAACATACACACTGGAAATGTTTACATGCATTTTAGAGTGCATAAAAAGGGGTTTAGGAGATTTTCTTTTTATGCACTGGCTGTCCTTCAAATCCTTGTGATTTCACTTGCCATTAGACAGTAGCTCTATTTATAGAAGAAGAAAAAAAGAAAAGAAAACAGATGTGGGGAAATAACAAAGGAAGTGATCAACTGTCATTTCAAAGGAGTTTAATATGTACACCGGAGTTGTTAACGTGCAAATAACATTTTCAAGACCAGCTAGATCGTCAAAGCATCACACAGATACAGAGATGAATCTCACCAAGCAGTGCATAAAGCTTGAGATTGCTGTGTCTGTTGAGTCACCCTGACAGCTGGGTTGTCAAAACCTAACCTGTCATGAGGAGGAATATATACTGACAATCAATTGATCAATAAAAAATACCTTTGGATCACCCTCACCTACTGTCTAAAAATGTTGCACAGTCACTGAGAGAAACTACGGTATAATAACAATATTAGGTGTCTTTAACTACTAACATTTAAATTAATCATTCACGTATTGCTTCTACGTTATCCTTATATTTAAGAAATACCTGAATGTAATTACAGCACATAATGACACTGATGACCCTTCCTTTATCCCTTAACCCACCTTTAAACATACCCATACCACTAAACCTGTCCCTAACCTTATCCGTATCACACCTAAATAGCAGCAAAAGTGTTTTGCAATACAACGTGAACACAGGAAAAAGAAAGAAATGTAGGGCAAAATAGTTAATACAATTATTAATGTATTATTAATTAAATTAAATTCATTTTATTTATTTATTCATTTTATTAAGTTAAAGACCATAAAAAGGAGTGAAATAGCAGGAATTGAGTAAACATCTAACAAATGAAACATTACATAATAAACTTGATGGTTTTCTTAAACTTTTTAAAGCTACCGTCTACAGCCAACTTTTTGTCATGCTAACGAAGAAGCAATGGAAAAATCTGAGATAGAAATGTTTAAAAAAAAGAGAGAGAATAACGGAATCATTAACATGCATTTTGCACATAATAGCATTTACCTTAAGATATTTTGTTCTGTACCCTCTCTTGCTCTTCCATGCTCTGTCCTGCCATCTCACATCTTTTTTTTTTTTCTTCTCCTCTTGCTCTTATTCCTCACACAATGACTGCAGAAGCAGATACGGCTCTGTTGCTTTGACTAAAAAGAAGGGAACAATTAACTTTTTGCCTCCTACTGGCAGTGATGACTTGAAATAGATAAATAGAAGGGGAGAAATAAGATAGAAAAATACTGCTTGCATAACAATAACATTGGCAAAACACATAACACTCAAACTCATAAGAGACACATTTGAGTGTCTTACTCAAATTACTAAGAATCATTTCAGCTAAAAGCGAACAGCTGTGAGAAGACCTGCGTATCAGGTGTTCACATTATGACTCTTTGTGAGAGAGTAATCAAATTTTGCGCAGAGAAGGGAAACAGAATACAAGCCATGTGTATGTGTGTGTCCATGTCATTTTTAACACGTCAACAGCTGCAAGAAAGGCCATAAAAATAAAATCTTAAATCTCAAAACCAAATGTTCATACCAGTGTGTGATTGCATTCTCAAATGTTGGCTGTAGGCGCACACACTTTCTTGTCCCCCCTAGTGTTTGTGGCTGGTTTAGAGACACACAAAGCATCAGACTAATCCACGTGGAGTCTCAGAAACCTTACTCAAAAAACAAACACGTCCTAAAATGTCATATCCCCAACAAATTAACCAGGGATGCACTTCTCAAAAGAGACCAAATAGAGATCATTGGTGGCAACAATGATGGTTCGACAATCTACTTGGGCTTACAATGCTTTTGGAAAACACCCTGAATGCTTATGACTAATTTCCCCTCCAGCATTCACTAGATTTCATTTTTGTCCATTTAATTTGAGGTGAGCTCTATTACGAGTCTTCTGAAAGAGTACTGAATCTCCTGATCAAAACACAGGTGAAGCAGCAGACACAAACGATAGCATATATGTAAGCAGATGCATATGTAAAATAGCGCGATCATCAACATTAAACAGCATATAAATCAAAACTGCCTAATGTTACCAAATTAAATGTAAAAACGGACAAGCTATCCACCTTATTTTTCAAGTATCAGGCGCGGCCATTTGTAATTTTAATGTGTGACTTCAGGTGTCATTCGCTTCCAGTTATTTTTAGCTGTACAAAACATCTTATGCTGCTTGATATTGAGTGTTGCAGGTATGACATCTCTTTGTAGTCCAACCGGCAGTTAGCATCCCAATGGGATTTTTCCATAGGCTTTTGGATTATCGCAAGAATACAAGCTCTGTGATCAACAAAAGTTGATGATACTTACACGTTTTGTCCATCAAGATAATCACATGAACACAACTTTTATGAATTTTGAAGCCTAAATGCAGTCGCCAGAAGTAAAAGCTAAAGTTCGCATCTAAAAAAAACATTTTCCCAGAAAGTTTAACTTGGAATAGTTTGTAAGAGCTCAATAAGCATAAGGCTGTAAAAGCGGACTGAGCTTACCTGTTCGGCGTGATGACAGCCGACAGCCTCTGTAGTCCCATTTAGCCACTTGTTAGCAGCCACTTGTTAGCAAAGACACAGAACAGCTTTAAAAAAAAAAAATCACGAGTGGGGTAATACACTTTTGGGTTTGGTCTGGTTTGGTGTTTTATTTTGTACTTCTCACAGTTTCCTGTTTGTGTGCTTCCATTGATCCTCATGTTATCCTGCCTGTGCTACACCAAAACATTTTTTAAGTTTTATTTAGTAACTTTCAGGAGGGTGTACTCATTTTTGCAACACAGCATTTTATCACTTTGATAAGAAAATCTTTACTTTATTATATATAATTATTATATATTATATGTAATATTTTCCTTCCTGAATAATTTTGACATGCTTCTTTGGTAATTGATCAAGCAGACTTCCTGGAGCATTATATCTATAAAGAACCCTAACATGTCTTCTAAGTAAAGAGTAATTGCTGAATTTGTTAAGTTTCAGAGGGGATGTACTCATTTATGCTGAGTTAAGTTAAGTAAACTATAGGCTATATGCTTTCTTTGTTTGTAAAGGAACAATAAGCAAAAATATCCAGGATGTGGTCTTAACACATGACACAAAACTCAAGAATGGTGACAATCAACGAATATAAAGATGAGCTCTTTACATCACAACACAATGAATAACTAATAATAGTGACAAAATAACAATACCTTTTTTAATTAATTCAGCAAAACAATTGTCCAATTGTCACAAAGGGAACCCACTGGAGGCAAGCTTGATGAGAACCCAATTGCAGTTTATTTACAAATGAACAGAACATACCAGGATTTGACTTAAACAAACTTGACCATGACCTTACCAACAGCAGCCAGTGACACAAACAAAGCTAGACCAAGAAGCATGGGCTGTGTCCAAAACCTGGAAAACGCTGCCTTCGGAGGACACATTTTAAGGTAGGAAGCCATCGAGGCATGTCTGAATACAATGTTAGTCTCCTGAGATGCCTTCATCTGATGGATTTTTGAAGGCAGCATAGATGTATCCTTCGCTGCCTCTGATATCCTAAAATCCTGTGCGTTCCATTCTGTGACAGTTGAGCTAGAAAAAAAAAAGGCATCCGAAAGTTGTGTTTGCTGGTCAGTTTGTGTAAATGTACGTTTTTTATCAACATTTTCCACTTCTGATGTCTTTTTATAGCGAAAAAATTACTAATGTAGTAATTAAATATTTGTTTAGTTCTCACCAAAGCTCTCTCTATTTTGCTGTAGATCATTAAACTGTTACACTGCCTTAGAAGTCTGTCCGAAATCAGTTTTGTGAGGTACCTTCATGTCTGATAAGGCAACAAGTCAGCTGCCTAGGTTTTCGGACGCAGCCATGGTAAACATGAGGGCTTAAATACACAGACCCCTTTTCCACCAAGGCAGTGCTGGTGCTAGTTCGGAGCCAGAGCCTAGTTTCAAATCGGTTCTTTGTGTTTCCACACCCAAAGCACCAGCTACAAGCCAGGAAAAGTGGTTCTTAAGTAGCACCAAAACACTGCTGGGCTAGAAGAAAGAACTGATTACGTCAGGCGCTGGGGGCGGGGTCAAAAAAGCGAACACAAACTTGAGATCCGCCATTTTTGAAATAGCAGCTAATGGAGCTAACAGCTGCTGCTCGTTTGTAATCTCCGTCTATACAAATTACGGCGAACTGCATGAATGCGTTGGATTCGCTGTGTTTTCGTTGTGTTTTGATGCCGATGTAGGATCGTAAAGCCATGTGAATCAATCGTTTGCATTGTTGATGGAAGGCTTGTTCGCAGCGGTGCTGTGCAGACCGATCGCTGTATGACAAGCCTGGTGTGTTTATGTTTCCCGCTGCCTCGCTAGCGTTGCTGTGAAAGATGAGACGTATACAGTGACGTAAGACCTGGCTCTGTTTTGGCTCTCAGCATGTGGAAAAGCAAACGGTTCTTAGAAGGCTCCTCAATCGAACCAACTATGAACACTGGCTCTGAACTAGCACCCGGTTCATTCTGGTGGAAAAGGGGTAACAGAGACTGATGACTAACAATGAACACCTGTGAACAATCAAACAATGAACCAATGACAAAACTGAGCTGAGAACCCACATGACTAAATCAACCAATGACAACAGGCTTGTCTGACTTGAGGCAGCGCCGATGCCACGTGACTGTTACATAGGTCAACAAAGTACAGATTGCGCTGCTCAGGCGCTGCTCATGCGGCGACTCGCAACAGGTGTCTGCAGTGAGTGTGATTGCATCTTGCGTCTTGTTTGTTTGAGTACGTTCCGTGGCTTTTTGACAGTGTTTTCTGGTTTACTTTTAAAATATTTTCTTATCCGACGATGGTTTTAAGGAAGATGAGTGCCATATTTATTCTAGTTTTATTACTTTTACCTAATTTGGCCAATTGTGAACATTACCGAATAGGATCCAATACATCCGAGACTTTCTCCTTGGACTGAACGCAGGCAGCTTGTCACCGAGGCAACTAGAAAACTTTCCCCTGCTTAAAGACATTACTACTACAAAAAGAGATGCTTAAATGAGAACACTAGTGTGCTGTTTATGAAGGCTATATCTCTAACAACAACCATATCTGCGGACTCTGTTGATTTTCTCCTTGACTCTTTTAACTCAAAAGTTAAGAGTGTAATTGATGATATTGCTCCTGTGAAAGTCAGAAAAAAGAGTGGCAAACAAAAAGCACCTTGGAGAAACTCATCAGCAGTGCAATTAATGAAAAGACAATGCAGGAAAGATGAGCGCATGTGGCGAAAGACAAAACTTGTAGTCCATTACAACATCTATAAAGACAGTCTTCATGCTTTCAATGTGGAACTAGGCAAAGCTAGACAGACCTTCATTTCAAATATTATAAACAGAAACTGTAGAGAGACTAACAAACCCTCCGAGTCACATTCCCAATGAAATGCTCTCAGACAGCAAATGTAGTGAGTTTGCCTTCTTCTTCTACGAGAAAATCAATAATATCAGAAATGCGATCAGCACATCCTTGAGTTGCTCTGGGGTGAGTCAGATCAGACCACAACCTCAGAAAGTTACTATGACTGATTTTGAAGCAATTGATGGTCAAATTTTAGAAGAAACGGTACAGCACCTAAAAACATCAACCTGCGTCCTTGACACACTTCCCACGTCTTTTTTCAAAAGTGTGTTCAACTGTTTAGAAGCAGATCTCCTAGAAGTGGTAAACGCCTCACTTCTTTCTGGGACTTTTCCAAACTCCCTTAAAACCGCAGTAGTTAAGCCTCTCCTGAAAAAGAGAAATCTGGATAACTCCATACTGAGCAACTACAGACCAATCTCAAATCTCCCCTTCATAGGCAAGATCATTGAAAAAGTTGTTTTCAGTCAGCTGAACAAATTCTTGAACTCAAACGGATGCTTTGACAATTTTCAATCTGGTTTCCAACCGCATCACAGCACAGAGACAGCGCTCATAAAGATAATAAATGATATTCGCCTCAATACAGATACAGGCAAAACATCAATTCTGGTACTACTCGACCTCAGTGCTGCATTCGACAATGTTGACCACAACATACTTCTTGACAGGCTAGAAAATTGGGTTGGGCTTTCCGGAATGGTCCTCAAATGGTTCTGGTCATACTTAGAAGGGAGAGGTTATTATGTGAGTATAGGTGACCATAAGTCTGAGTGGACATCCATGACATGCGGAGTCCCACAAGGGTCAATTCTTGCACCACTCCTATTCAACCTGTACATGCTCCCACTGAGCCAAATAATGAAAAATAACAAAATGGCTTACCACAGCTATGCTGACGACACCCAGATCTACTTAGCCCTATCGCCTAATGACTACAGCCCCATTGACTCTCTGTGCAAATGCATTGAAGAAGTTAACAGTTGGATGTGCCAAAACTTTCTTCAGTTAAACAAAGACAAAACTGAAATCACTACATTTGGAAAAAAAGATGACATTCTCAAGGTGAACGCATATCTTGAGGCTAAAGGTCTAAAATCAAAAAATCAAGTCAGGAATCTTAGTGTGATTTTGGAGTCAGACCTGAGTTTCAGTCGTCATGTCAAAGCAATAACTAAATCAGCCTACTATCATCTCAAAAATATTGCATGAATTAGATGCTTTGTTTCCAGGCAAGACTTCTGAAACTCGTTCATGCTTTTATCACCAGCAGGGTGGACTATTGTAATGGTCTTCTCACCGGCCTTCCCAAAAAGACCATTAGACAGCTGCAGCTCATACAGAACGCTGCTGCCAGGATTCTGAGCAGAACCAGAAAATATGACCATATCACACCAGTTCTCAGGTCTTTACACTGGCTTCCAGTTACATTTAGGATCGATTTTAAAGTACTATTACTTGTATATAAGTCACTCAATGACCTAGAACCTCAATACATTGCAGATATGCTGATACAAACCCAACAGATCACTCAGATCATCAGGATCAAGTCAATTAGAAATACCAAGGGTTCACTCAAAGCAAGGAGAGTCTGCTTTTAGCTTTTATGCCAGCCGTAGCTGGAACCAGCTTCCTGAACAGATCAGATGTGCTCCAACAGTAGCCACTTTCAAATCCAGACTCAAAACACATCTGTTCAGCTGTGCTTTTACTGAATGAGCTGTGCCACTGTACGTCCGACTGATTGCACCTTATCTTATGCTTTTACTGAATGAGCTCTGTGCTCTGTCCGAACTGCTTGCACTTTAATTATGTTTCAATTTAACCCGGTTTTTATTTTTATACTTTTATACTTTTTATTTATATATTTTTTCTTTTCTTTTAATTCCTATTATAACTGTTATACTATATATATTTTTATTTTATTCACTTATGAATATTTTAACTTCATTTCTGTGTAAAGCACTTTGAATTGCCACTGTGTATGAAATGTGCTATACAAATAAACTTGCCTTGCCTTGCCTTTATGGAGACGTGGCTGACGGCCGCTGACACGGATTCTGCTTTTAACCTCAATGGATTTGAAGGACCAGTACGTCAATGGGGAAGCGACAGGGAGGTGGAGTATGCTTTTATGTTAACCCACAATGGTGTAATAATGTGACTGTACAGGAGAAAACTGCTCACCGCACATTTCCGTAAGACCATATTATTTGCCATGGGAATTTCCTCAAGTGTTCCTGACTGTTGTGTACATCCACCCGAAAGCCAATACTAAAAATGCCAACGAAGTATTGTTCTCCGTGTTACAACGACATCAGTCCATTTCACCTGGCGCCCCATGCCTGGTCATGGGTGATTTCAACCACAGTAACTGCAAAAAAGCATTAAGCCACTTCCATTGTTAAAATATGTTCATTATGTCCTCAGTTGTATATTAATGTAAAGCTGTATTGTTCTGTATTATGCATATGTGTAAACTACAGAAGACGCGTTTTGCGGTATTATGTTTGTCCCATTTGATTTACGGTTATCTCTTACTAAAAGCTGTCTGACCGTGAGACTGATGTGTCGGCAGCTAGAAAATCCTCGGACCGGGTCGGGCCGGGCCCTTGATCGTTTGTGTTTTTTTAATCATTACTTTATTAGCCTAATTGGGTGGGCAGAAAGCTATGCCATAATCAGAAATAATATATTTTTTTAGCAAAGTAATACTACAACTAAGAAACAAATGTGTACAAAGTTGCACAAGTCAGGATTATTCTAAAAATGCGTGTTAAACTCTCAGCACACGCAGTGATGAAGCGCAGCATTCAGAAACGCTCTGAGACGCCAGTCATGAGCTGCTCGCGTTAACACTGTGCATTGCTTAACTAGTCTATTTCTTTTCTTAACTATAAGTTAAAGAAAAGTAGACATTTCAAGCTTTCTATACACATATTTTAGAGGTGGCGCGGTTCACAAAACCCACGGTTCGGTTCGTATCACGGTTTTAGGGTCACGGTTTTCGGTTCTGTATGGTTCTTGTTGTTGTTTTTTTTAATCGTTAACACTCCATAAATGTACTTCAGCATATGGTATGTATGGCTTAATCATCCACAATTTAGGATACAGTATTAAAAATTGTTATATCAAGTTGTTTCCTAACTGGCTGTCTACCGAGTCCGACACATTGGCGTAACATTTTTCATGTTAATCATGTCAATTTTGATCAGAACAATGCACTGTGGCTTTAATTCAGCTGACCTGATTAACAAATTTCACCATGAAGTGTCCCGTGTGTTTCACAATCACCATATGACATCCAGCGCTGTGAAAAAATAACATAAAATACACGAAAACACAACACTGCCAGAAGTTTTTGCCCAAACTTCAAAGGCATGTTTAAATTATTAGAACTAGAAGCATATCTTAACTTTTAAATGTTACATTTATCATGTGAATTACTTATATACAACATACCATGTGTGTATGAGACAGAGGGGAACACGGTCGCATTTGCAGCAGATATATGTTGCCCATCATAAATCAAAGCACGAGACAGACAGGGGTCGGAGGAGAACACCGGAAAATGTGACAGAATGGACTATATTTGCCTGTATTTGCAATCCACGAGCCGCGACTCGCGAGACACGTGCGGCGCGGCTCACACTCTCCGCACTGCATCTGCCCTGCTATACGATGCTAGCGCATCCTCCAACTCCGGGCAGCCTTCCTTATCTCTCCCACTTTCATTTCTACATGTGACGTGACCTGCAGCACTCCACTTTTACTTTACTGTATGTCCACACACACACCTCTTATTTCGCGCGAAAAGGACACCCACTGTCTGAGGTAACATACGGGCACGAGGATACATTGCGCATGCGCGAACCGTGCAACGCACACACTCCGAACCGAGACAAGCGAACCGAACGGTTTGTTTTTTTTCATGTACCGTGCCATCCCTAACATATTTCTCATGTCTGTCAGGCAGTAGCTGCTGAGTTTCGTTTATTTATGAGACGCACTCCAGCTCATGTGCAATGCATGTGATCGGCGCGACTTCATCTCACCCTTATAATCTGCTATTACTCTATTTGCTTGTTATTTATTAAATCCAAGCAATTGGCTGACGAAACCTTGATTAAAATTAAGATACAATTTATACAAACGAAATTAATTTTAAAGAAGGGCTTCATACAAAACGAAACTTAATATTAAACAAAATATAATAATATAATAATAATTTCTGATCCACTCGCATCTTTGCACTTTTCATAATCAGATGAAATTTAAAAATAACATTATAATTGTGGCGAGCAGCGAGGCCGAGGGATCCGGTTCTGTCATCAGCCAGGACGACGCTGAGGGATCCGGTTCTGTCATCAGCCAGGACGACGCTGAGGGATCCGGTTCTGTCATCAGCCAGGACGACGCTGAGGGATCCCGTTCTGTCATCAGCCAGGACGACGCTGAGGGATCCCGTTCTGTCATCAGCCAGGACGACGCTGAGGGTTCCGGTTCTGTCATCAGCCAGGACGACGCTGAGGGATCCGGTTCTGTCATCAACCAGGATGATGCTGAGGGATCCGGTTCTGTCAATGCCACCCAGGACGATGCTGAGGGATCCGGTTCTGTCATCAGCCAGGACGATGCTGAGGGATCCGGTTCTGTCATCAGTCAGGACGATGCTGAGGGATCTGGTTCTGTCAATGCCACCCAGGACGATGCTGAGGGATCCGGTTCTGTCATCAGCCAGGACGATGCTGAGGGATCCGGTTCTTTCCTCAGCCAGGACGACGCTGAGGGATCCGGTTCTGTCATCAACCAGGATGATGCTGAGGGATCCGGTTCTGTCAATGCCACCCAGGACGATGCTGAGGGATCCGGTTCTGTCATCAGCCAGGACGATGCTGAGGGATCCGGTTTTGTCATCAGTCAGGACGATGTTGAGGGATCCGGTTCTGTCCTCAGCCAGGACGACGCTGAGGGATCCGGTTCTGTCATCAGCCAGGACGACGCTGAGGGATCCGGTTCTGTCATCAGCCAGGACGACTGCAGCTGATAACAAAACTAAAATAAAACACAACACAAAATCCAGGCCTGGTCCTCTCTCGTCCCTCACTGTCGTCGCTCCTCCTTTATAGTCCCTCACTCCTCCGCGAGAGCCGAGATCGCTGCGGCGCGCAGCTGGCGCTCATCCTCCCTGAATTTGCAAATTGCAAGAATTGAAGCAAATTTTTATCCTAAAAATGCCATGTAAAACGCAGTGCAGCTGCACGGCTCTCAGCAGGAAGCAGGTGCGTGCTGACTGGCTGTGCTGCTGCAACTGCAGGAACCTACGGCAAGACCGCTGGGCGGGAAGGACCAATCAGGTCCCTCTCACAGGGGGCAGCAGAATTTGCATAGCCAGGGGTATAAAAGACCCTGTCTCGCCAGGTTCGTCAGATTATTTCTTCTTCAGCGACTCTCATCGCTGAGCTCTGGATTGAAGCCTGCCGTTAACACACACACAGCGGAACTCTGCAGCCTGAGGACGTCGGATTCTCCGCCTTCAGCCCTGCCTTCCAGCTGCGCCATCTGGAATATATCCTTTTCTTACCAATCCGTGTGTTTGCCGTTGCTACACACTCCCAAAAAGAGCCGAGACGTTGTTTCAAATGTCTCGTTCCTCCTGCGCCTCTTGCAGAGGCTTTCTCCCGGACGAGGATCGGCACATTATTTGCGTCTCATGTCTCGGACGTGATCACGAGCAGGCTGCACTCAACCAGGGCGGCTGCCGCACCAGACCCTTCGGGCTCGGCTCGCCAGCTTCGATCCGGATCCCGTCCCTTGCACACAGCCTCTCGAGCCGCGGAAGAAGAACGGCCGTGACCAGAGGCCCCCGGAGCGCTCTAACGAGCACACGCCGGCCATTTCCCCGCGTGCCTCGCCATCACCTGTCATTTTCGCTGTCTCCTTCGGTGGGCCGTAAGAGGAGGTGGATGACAGCCTTTCGCTTGCTGCATCTGAAAGCGGGTGGTTGGACACCGTCTTCGACGCGGACCACCACGGGCGGAAAAACCTCAGTTGACGCTGAGCTTATGCACTTGCTCACTAAGGCCGTGGACGACCTCGGAATTGACTGGTCTCAACCCCAGGAGCCCATGAAAAGCAGGCTGGATGAGTGGTTTTTCGAGAATGGCCGCCATCCGACCACTCAAAAACCCGCTCCCTTCTTCCCAGAAGTCCACGAGGAACAACCAAGCAATGTGTTGAAACCCGAGCCGTCGAAGCCGTCCTAGTCAGAGGCACAAAGAGAAGGTGGATAATACCCGCTTCGGCCAGTTTACCACCTCGCTCTCCTCCAATATGTTCCCCAGCTCCCTTCAACCAGGTGTCTGTAGGTACATTACCTACACAGCCAACGAGCTCGTAAGCAAATGCGCTCGCCTGTACACAAACGCCATTTTCACGGCGACCCAAATAATTCACAAAAAGGGGTTTTTCTCTGTAGGCAGTGTGCCAGCATCAAAGCAGGTACCCCTACACTCAATCACTCCCCTATGTTCACCAGCCGCCTGCACTCAGTCGGCTGGAAACATTATCCCCACAGTCAACGGGCCCGTGAACAAATGTGCTCTGATAAGCGCCACCTTAACACAACACTATCGGGCCACCGAGTCCCTGTTACTCAGCAACTCTCCCCACAAATTAATTCAGCCCCTGGCTTCGAAGGCCGAGGCCTGGCAGGCCATTCCTGGCATTTCAAAGTGGGTGTTGAACATAATAGAACAAGGTCCTTGCTACAGTTTCCTCGCAGACCACCGCACTTCCACGCCGTGGTAGAGACAACGGTAAGAAGCGACACAAGTCACGTGCTTGAAACCGAAATATCGAAGCGGTGGAAGCCGCACACCCCTCACAGAGCGAGTCAGGCTTTTACAGTCACTACTTCCATGTACCAAAAAAGGATGGTGGTCTCAGACCCATTCTAGATCTCAGACATTTGAACAAGGCCCTCATGAAGTGCCCATTCAGAATGTTGAAAATGAAACAAATCCTTGTGCACATTCGCCCGGGGGATTGATTCTTCACTGTAGATCTAGAGGATGCCTATTTCCACATCCAAATAGCCCCTCATCACAGGCCATTCTTGAGATCCGCCTTTGAGGGGAAAGTTTACCAATACAAGGTGCTACCCTTTGGTCTATCTCTGGCTCCCCGCACATTTACGAAGTGCATGGAAGCGGCGTTAACCCCGCTGAGGCTTCGGGAATGAGAATTCTCAACCATCTCGACGACTGGCTCATAATAGCTCAGTCAGAGATGCAGTTGCTAAACCACAGATCTTGGCTTCTCAACCATTTGAAATGCTTGGGCCTCAGAATCAATTTGGCAAAGAGCTCATTGTCTCCCACACAGAATGTTTCGTTTCTGGGAACAGTGTTAGACTCACTGTAGATGAACGTGTGACTGACATCACAGCGTGTGCTCTCTGTTCGGAACTGAGCGGTTTCCCTCAGGTCCGGTGTGTACACTCCTCTCAAACACTTTCAGAGGATGTTAGGTCTCATGGCCTCGGCGGCGCCAGTCCAAAAACTAGGTCTGTTACACATGCGCCCTCTCCAGCGCTGGCTGAATTGCTGCATTCCAGCTCACGGATGGCTCTCGGGCCGATTGCAAATCAAGGTAGACCACAGCTGTGTATTGGCTCTGGCTCCTTGGAAAAATCCCATCTGGTTTCAGACGGGCGTGAGTTTGGGTACTGTTACGAAGTGGAAAGTTATCTCGACAGATGCATCCAACCTAGGTTGGGGAGCCCTTCACGAGGGCAGGCCAGTCTCCGGTCTCTAGTCAGACTCGGAAAAGAGCCTCCACCTAAACTGTCTGGAGATGAAAGCGGTCACGCTATCGCTAAGAGCTTTCCTTCCGCACATAAAGCACCACCATGTCCTGATCCGAACGGACAGCACGTCAGTGGTAGCCTATATAAATCGCCAGGGCGGCCTAAGATCTATAGGTCTGCACACAATGGCGAAAAAAGTCCTAATCTGGGCGGAGCACAACCTGAGTTCGCTGAGAGCTACTCATGTGCCAGGCATTCTGAATCTAGGTCCGGACATGCTGTCCAGGGGCAATGTGTCCCCAGCAGAGTGGTCTCTTCACCCACAAACGATCCAGATAAAACTTCATGTCTGGCCCATCAACAGGTACACGATAACCTCTCTGAAAGTGTATTGAACACTATTTCTGAAGCTAGAGCCCCCGCGACCTGACGGCTCTATTCAGGCAAATGGTCAGTCTTTTCGGACTGGTGTAAAGCACGAAGTCTGATCCCACGTAATTGTGAAGTGTCAGAAGTGCTCACTTTTTTACAAGAGCTACTGGATGTGGGTCGTTCCCCCGCCACGCTCAAAGTTTATGTGGCTGCTATAGCAGCGTACCACATTCAAGTGAATGGACTATCACTGGGGAAGAACGATCTTATCGTGTACTTCCTCAAAGGGGCTAGAAGGCCCACCTCGCCCCCCTTCAGTCCCTATATGGGACCTGTCTACGGTCCTGGATGCTATGAAAGGCTCAACATTCAAGCCTCTGCATTTGGTGAGCTTAAAGCTCCTCTCACTCAAGACCGTTTTTCTGCTAGCACACGCATCATTTAAGTGGGTGGCTGATCTGCATGCGCTCTCTGTGAGATATACTTCCATGTATATCATATTTATGGGCCCACTTAGGTCGGCCTGGGTATGGTGTCTCCAGGCTATCAGAGCCGTTAAGCGAGCACGGCATTTTGCATTGGTCCCCCATACGAGAGAAATCTCGAAAGGGAACGCTTCGGTTACTTACGTAACCTCGGTTCCCTGAGAAGAGGGAACGAGTATTGTGTTTGCTTGCCGTGCTTTCGCTTGCTCAGGGAGCCGCTTCAGTCAATTAACCTGACGAACCTGGCGAGACAGGGTCTTTTATACCCCTGGCTATGCAAATTCTGCTGCCCCCTGTGGCGGGAATATTAGAGGGACCTGATTGGTCCTTCCCGCCCAGCAGTCTCGCCATAGGTTCCTGCAGTTGCAGCAGCACAGCCAGTCAGCACGCAGCTGCTTCCTGCTAAGAGCTGTGCAGCTGCACTGCGTTTTACATGGTATTTTTAGGATACAAATTTGCTTCAATTCTCAAGGAAAGGAAATTCCCCTAGCAAAACGCAATACTCGTTCCCTCTTCTCAGGGAACCGAGGTTACGCAAGTAACCGAAGCGATCTGGCAGTTTTTAGACCGATCGGCGGCTGACTTGAAGCAGTGCATTTTGTTTACTGTTCCACGATTGGCCGGATTCACCGCATGACAGCAAGCATGTGTGTTTCGGGTTTATTCTAAAACCTTCTGTTCCACTAATGTTCACAACTTTTTATAACGTATAAATGTTATATGTTGAACTTTATTCTTGTACAAACAGATGCTGTATTAAGCAGTAGCCTACATAAAGTATTAAATGAAAATGTCTTCTGAAAAATCTGTGTATTTGACAAATATTGCATTTATTTCACAAGTGTCCGACTTCACGTCTCCGTTTGCAGCTCCTCCCTGCCTGCACACGGCTACTCTAGCCGATCGGTTGCATCCAGCCGCAGCCAATGTCGAACACACCTAATATGACACAGGAGACTAGGGAATCACATGACAAACAGAAAACATGAACATGAAACAAAACCAAGACACTAGACATTACACCTATAGTAGTAAACATAATTTATGGTGCAATGCAATTCAGCAACATGAGGTTATTTGTTTAGACAACATTTGGGGAATTCTGTAGGTCTGACATAGCCTGGTCCTACCAGACTCTCATACATTTCATTTGTACAGAGAGTCTGGCCACTCTCAAGCGTTTACTTCCTTGAAGGCGGGTACTCTGTTGAAGTTTAAAACTATTGGATCTGCCTGGTCCACTCTGGATCTGCCAATCTAACCAATTGCTAACGTTTGGTCGGGACGTATGTCATCTCAAACTAGCGCACAACATCAACGTCATTGTTCTCAACCCCTCTGTTCGCTGATTGGACCGGTTAAAATTTGATCAGAGAAAATACCATGATCCCAGACAGAGAACTGAAGGAAAATGAAAATTTAACGGAAGTACGTAGGAGGGCAGAGCCAGGCAGGTTTGACATTATGTAGATTTAATAAATTCTATTTCTTATGTAAGACTCAAAAGATTGTCAACTGGAAAATATATAGTTGCCTTTTTTACAGCGCAGGGTACAATAAAATACATGTGTAAATGAACTAATTCATGAAAATAGAAACTCTTATTATTAGAACACTTAATGTATGAAATGTGATGATAATGTTTTGTTGTTTTTTTTTCCACTGATTTTTGTATTGTTTTAAACAGACTGTGCCCATTCATCAGACCTAAATGTGGAAGCATTATAATAGAAGTATTGTAAATCAGCAGAGAAAAATGTTGTAGAACCTTCACGGGTGCTGGTCAGGTGTTGAAGTACATTGCTGTGGACACATTGAGGGATCAAGTGATAGGCTACACATGTGAGCTGTCATGTAAACCAAGAGGGAAAATATATTGTCTTAAAACAACCCATGATCCATATGGCCACAGCTGAGGACACAGAATCCTAAATCCTCTCACCATTCCCAAAACTTCACAGCATTTCCGAATCCTTGTAGCATTCCAAGCCCCTGCCATTGTGAGAACATGATTCCAAAATTCTTGTTTGATTTGCAGTTGTTCTACTGCCTCTGTCCCAGTGTGGCCTGGGCTCCACAGTCTGGATTTCGGGTTCTTAAATAAGAATTCCAAATAGCCATTTGTTTTAGTAACTGATTTTTTTTTTTTGCAGAACATAATGTGTTATTTTCTTATTGTGTTCATTTAATATATTCATGCATGTTTCTTTATGATTATTAAATCATTGGCTACTCTACATGTCTCTGAGTATGTTTGCATGTATACATGTGCATGCAGGCAGGGAAGAGGCAGGTTTGTACATCCTGCTAATCTAAACTCTGAGGAGGGGCAGTTATTCTGGTGTAGTGCCTGTTTGGATCCACAAAAATAAAAATCATCACTATATCAATAATAACTAAGGCAGCTGTTGCATGTGCTGCACATATACAATCACTTGCCAGAGAAGCCATTTGCCAAGGTTAGTGGGTTAGAGCTCCGAATCCCTACAAGCCTTCAGTGATACTGACACATATACACTTAGTAACACCCCGTAAATAACCCTTATTAGAGACACCCACAAAGCCAATGGCTAAATTTAACTAAACTGTCAATATAGAGACACTCATACCATTGTGTATGAAAACATGTGGGGTTATGCCTTAAAAACCTAGTTTGACAGATTGACAGCTATCATTCAATGAGCAATTCAGCATGGAAAGCATTACGAGGGCTGGAGGCGATTGGAAAATTAACGCATCTTCATGCAGTCTGAATTTCATTCTGAATATCAGAGAAAATTCGTGTTTTTTTTTGTTTTTGTTTTTTATACCAGTGCACCATTTATGAGATGGACAAAAATGCTGCAATGCAAGATATTGTTTACAGCTAGAGTAAAAGGGATACTTCACCGTTGAAAAGATGAATGTGTATTTAAATTGGGTCATTTATTTAGTAGAAATAAGAAATTATTTTAGAAGTTGGTGCCTTCTAGACTGAGAAAAGCCAGAATGTATTTTTGGCTCATGTGGATAAAAGACAACAACTCCCAGAATGCACTTGCTTCGCTGCCCTACGAGGCCACTCCCAAGCCACGCCTACCGGTTACACCACTTGCCCACTGCGGCACTGCCCCCACCGTCATTTTCATTTTTATAGTAATAAAATAATTTAGTACAGTTAGAGAACAGACACTACAATGAAAAACTGAATGTGTCTGACTAATACAGCATGAGCTGAACAAGAGTCGCTGCACAAACGCAACAGCAGTCAGATTTCAGTCATCAGAGTGAAAGGATCTCCTTCCAGATGAAGTGTCTTTAACAGACACAACAGACGTACGTGTGCTATAATTTATGGTTTGTATACCTGTAGTCTTTGTTTCACTTTCCCTTTTTGAATGAAGAATATATCTGATAAAATAGACATTTATCTCTTTCACACACAGGCGCAGAATGCGCGTTCGACTGTAGTCCTTTTGGTGTGCTCGGGTGCTGTTTTTCCCCCCAATACAGTCGGCTTTCATCAGAGCTTTTGTAAACAAAAAAGCATAAGATAATTTATTACGGTTTGTCAATAACTGTAGAAAATGTATTAATTCCGTTTAATTACATCAGAACATCTTGGAGTGGCTGATTTTGTTGTTGTTGTTGTTGAGATTGATAAGAAGGTTGAAGGTTTGAACCCCACAAACAGCAATCCAACCTTGTAACCCTGAGCAAAAACTGAAAGCATTAGTCACTCTTTCGTCATCTTGAGTCATAATCTTTGGTATCTCTCAGATATAGGTCTAGACAGTGCCCTGGCCTAAGTGTCTCCTTTTATGGAAAACACCATTGAAAATCATCTTGCGACTGATTTTAATTTATGGCTGATGGACTGGTTGAGCTCCTCACTCCTTACAAAAAACTTCAGATGTATCTCTGATCGTATGAGTGATCACACTCATATGCAATTCTGCACCTGCTCAGCTTGTGTCTAAAGGGCATGAGTGATGGATGACATCAGCTCAGATTTATCTGTACATATTGCTCTCTGTCCATAAGAGGTGAAAAGGTGTCTCAAACATGTCATTCTGTCATTACCATGAGGCTATTAAAAGCCAATGTTCCTGATGGTCACCAGACAGTATTGTCATGTGAAAGGAAGTTCACAAACACCATTCAATACCTGTCATGCTCACGGCAGACTTGCACAACTTCACAGACTGGCACATTATTTTTGAATATTTGTTACAATGGAGGCATGAATTATAACGGCTAAAAGCTCTCAATTGCAAAAGAGCCCATGTGAAAACAGAGAGCACAAGAATAAATAAATGTCCTTGAATATAAATGTTTGGTTTTTTTTATCTCAATTTAACTGAAAAGCATATAATAGACAGTGAAACTGCAGTTAACCATTTGCGACCCCATGTAGTGTAACCACACCCTATCTATATAAGTGTTTGCATCTAACAGAAGCTGAATTAAAAAATAGACCTACCCTGAGAAATATTCATTGGAGCAGCAGACCTGACAAGTTAGTTACTATAATTGACAAAAAAAGGCCACGTCACACTTTACTGCTTTTCTCAGCGCAGAATAGATTATGCAGTCATGCCGTCGTACACCTGTTGCCCACGTGTTAGTGGTCGCAGGTCAGGCCTGCGAATCTGGAGCTGGTAGCTACTGGTAAACGCGAGCCATCCATGCCAGAACGGAAGCCGCGCGTTCCTGGCTTGTGCAGTCATCGTTGGCGCAAGATTCAGGAGAGGTGCGGGAAGCATGAATGGAGGTGTCTCGCGCCATTGGAATGTTGTGGGCGTCGTAAGAGGGGGAGAGAAAGTAAGGAATATGATCTAACTTTTTTTACGGTCGGCGCCAGAGTCTGGAACAATATATATGGGAGGTGCTGGAGAGGAGATGCACAGACCATAAGGGAGCTGAGCAGGCAACACCGATCGCTTTTGGGACTCTAATTAATCACAAGGAGAGCTACGTCGCTCACCACTGACAACCTCACAGCAAAACGCACAACCGAGAGCTAAAGACAAACTCCAGATCACAGACATGGGACTGCTGCATGTTGAAGAGCTGGTAAGTTTTGTGGTGATGCATGCAGTCCTTTCTCATCTTAATGTTGACACTAGTGTTGTAGTCAAGACCACCTAAACCGAGACCAAGTCGAGACCAAGACCAGCGTGTGCCAAGACCAAGACTTTGTGGTGTTGAGACCAAGACAAGACCAAGACCAAGACAGGGCGAGACCGAGTCAAGACCAAGACCAGACCAGCACTCCTTAAATTCATCTAAAAGATCCATATCTACTGTCTGAGAAATGACTTATATTGAATACGGTAATTAAATACAATTAGAATAGTAAGACACTATAGCGCTGTTACCAATCAAATCACTACCAATAAAATTCATGGCACAGAAGTTGCATCTGAATTGATACGATTACACCTGCATAAATAATGTTCAGATTAATTTAACATTAAAACATTAACATTATTTAACCGTCACAGAATCCTTTATTCAACCGATTTGTTCAAAGCAACCGATTCTTTTAATAACCAAACGCTGCCGAATTAGCAAAGACACAGATTAAAATGTAATTTAATATTAACTTCTTGTTTATAGAATGTTTGTATAAATCAATATCATTTGCAATCACGCTAATATATTCATGAAAACAGCTCTCTTGCTATTGCGATATTGCTTAATTCTATTCTATGTTATATAAAAAAACAATCTCAGAATTTTGTGGGCATTTATATTAATTTTGGGCATTTCTGAGACAATTCTGCATTGATTTTGAACCCGGCAGCATAGTAACAAAATAAATCACATTACAAAGAAGTAAGCTGTAAGTTTTACATCAAATCACATTAATGATATTAAATCAGACAATGCACCGGAAATTTAGTGATATCCTTGCAGTTGTGGTCTTGACTGGTCTTGAGATAAAATCCCGAGTCCTTTAAGTCCGAGACCAAGACAAGACCGAGGAGAAATGCAGTCGAGACCGAGACAAGACCAAGACCATCAAAAAATGGTCTTAAGACCGGTCTCGAGACCAAGACCGGTCTCGAGTACTACAACACTAGTTGACACACTCTAAAAAATGATGTGTTGGCTCAACCGTTTGCATAATTTAATTCGTAAAATAAAATTATGTTCAACGAACAAACTATATTGAGTTAGTTATAAGAACTTAATAATTTGTAATTAAACCAATTTAGCATTAAACCCTAACTTTAACGTATTTACTACTACTACTAATAATAAATTAACTTAATTTTAAAATGTATTCTGTCCTGTGCAAAACATGCTGTAAACTAGAAATCCACCATTCCCAATTTCATTTGAATAAGATTAATACTACACCCTAATAAGAAAATTTTAGCTTTAATTGGTTTTGAGTTTAAATTACACGCAATATTAAAGGGATAGTTCACCCAAAAATGAAAAACTTCAAGTTGTTCTAAACCGGCAAGTTGTGTCTAAAGATGTTCTTTCTTCTAAATATATTAATAAAGATATAGCATTATTTGAAAAAATAATATATTACACTGCTCACAATTACAAAATAATACAACTATTGTTGAAATAAATAAAGAAGCCTAAGAAAAAAAATACATTAAATGAACACGAGAAAAAGAAAATGAATAAAAGAAAAATAAGAGAGATGACATGTTACATATTCTTTAGCGAAATGGAAGAAATAAATAATATAAGAAACAGAAAATACATTACAGAAAATAAGAGAAGTGAAAGGCATAAAAGAGAAAAAGGAAAGAATGAGTGTGATATACAGGGGGAGGGAGTGGTGTTATTAAATATCTGTCAGCGATTAAGAAGGTTCCAGGATGTCTAGAATAAGCCAACTGCACGGGCCGGTCTTCCTATTTTAAACGACAGAAATGTGTGTAATTAATTTTTTTAGGTTCTCAAAACAGCTGAACACTCCCTCCACCCCACCCACACAATCACAGAATTAAATTACATCTACTTTAAACGAGACACTTGTTCTTTCTCTGTTCAATCCTCTGTCCTTGAAACTGAGTGTGTAAAAGCTGTGGACACACTAGACCACAGATGCTTGTGATCCGTTGACTTCCATTCATTGCATACGAAATCCAAGACTAATAGGTGTCTTGTCCAATCACAGGTCACCGGGAAGAGAGGAGAGGGAAAGGTGGCAGGAGGTGCTTGTGCAGAGGTATTCGCTGCAGGAGAATATGAGACCAGCATCATTCAGGAGAAACAGGAGGGTGTTCAGACACAACAGGACCGGAATGACACCTCCCAGAAAGACATTCAACTGAGCGAAGAGAAGCTCAAACTCAATGTAAGAATGAATACAACTTGATGAAAGTGAACATGGCTTAACATGTCCGCCCAGTAGCATAATGAAAAAAAAAAACATTTGTCTTTTTATTTTTCTAAGGTTGACCGGTCAGGACAGTTAAAACTAGAAACTGTGGAAGACCTCTTTAACATTTTGGAGCTGAGGAAGAGGAGAAAGGAAAGGAAGATTCAAGTGGCAAAGAAAAAGCCAGAGCCTGATATCCTGGTAAGGAACTCTTTCTATAATAGACTACAAATACTGCTATATCATTTTGAAGCCTTAAAACCTAAAACAGATTTGAGATGTAATTATTGGTTAACATTTTTTTCAGCCTGAGACAGTGGACCAGGCTTTGTTCCTAAAGGCTGTCACAGAGAATAAACTACCTGTTGTTGAGAAATATTTATCAGATGGTGGAGACCCCAATGCCTGTGATCATGTGAGTGTGTAACACAAAAAACACACATCTCAAACTTTACTTTGGATGTGCTGCGTATTCCAGGACATATTAAACCCTCATCAGTTTTAGTAGTATTTATATGCTTATGTTATAGTCTTAAAGCTGCAATATGTAAGATTTTTTTCTGCCCGAGTCCTAGTGCTGGACTCTTCTACTATTTGAGGGAGGAAATACTGCAGTAGATTGACTAGAATGCCCTATTTTACTGTCATGATGAGTGAATATTGTAGAAAAACTCAACTCGCACTAGAATTAATACAGGTGTGCAAAGCCCCACAAAATGATGCTGTGGGAGACAACAACCAATTAAACACACTCATTACAGACACATGCATATTGAATTAAAACATGACCATGGGGAGAAAAAAAACCTTAAGCACTTTAAAAATCTAACCCTATATAACAACAAACTGACAAAACGAGGAAGAAACGTGAAAGATCATTTAAACTTTCTAAGGATATTTTCATAACTGCAGTCTCTGAACAAACGACACACGCAAGTTTAACACAGAAAGAATAAAGCAGTTATATTTTTGCCCATTCTTCTTTGAATTGTCAGTCTATTTAATAACTTACATTGTGTCATTGCGGTCGTGATCAGACGTACAGTTCAGTGTCCTTTGCGTACGGCTACATTTCATTTGAAGAAGACGTGATGAAATATGTGTGCATACACGCTGCCGGTTCATTTTGAGAGCACTAGAGTATATGAAATATGTCCATAAAAAACTTAAACAAGCTCGCTCCGGTCTATATGTCCTATAATATGATCCATGTGGAGAACGTTGTTAATCTCATCGCGGCGCTCCGTGCAAAAACCACTCTCTCTCGCGCCGCATGAAGTTTGAATTCTCCGCTGAAAATCAAGGGCTGAACCTGAAATCTCCCCCTATAACCTCAAATAGGGGATTATTTGAGGGGACAGCCATCTGTAGTGGTGTCCGAAACCATGGTGGATGTTATTGAGTGCACTCATTCTATCCCACATTGCACCACAATAACGAGTGTACAGCTGATGTACACACTACCGAGTCCTATCCCGATTCTTTTCCACGGGCTGTGAGGTGAAGACCGCATGTCCCAAGATTCTACGCTCAAATGTGACGTCATCAAATTACGCCTTTGTTTTGAATAGGCGACCTCTAGCGGATTGAAAAGTCACATAGTGCACCTTTTAAAGTACACATTATTTTTAAATGTTCAGGTTTCATTTTAGTTTAAGTTTTAGTAATTTTGTTGTGTGCTCTTGTCATATATAAATGTATTTTTTATTTTGGCTTTAGTTTTAGATTTTTTTCCCCTAGTTTTTTCCCTAATATTTATATTTTATTTTTTCACTCTTTATTTCAATTAGTTTAGTTTTTAGTTAACAGTAACACCACTGACTCTCACTTGTTCTTTCTTTCTTTCTTTCTTTCTTTCTTTCTTTCTTTCTTTCTTTCTTTCTTTCTTTCTTTCTTTCTTTCTCTCTCTCTCTCTCTCTCTCTCTCTCTCAGTTTAAGCGCTCAGCTCTGCATAAAGCCAGTGCACAAGGTCACACAGAGATCATGCAGAAGCTCTTGGAGAGTGGAGCATCCATGGATCAAAAAGACAAGGTAGCACAGATGGCTGATGTGACCATTATACCAGTGCTACAAGATTTTATATTATAATTCTAAGATGCAACTTTTCTATCATATGTTTATAGCTGGATGCTTCAGCTGTGCACTGGGCCTGTAGAGGTGGAAGCTTGCCTGCCCTTGAGCTGCTTCTCAATAAAGGAACCAAATTCAACACTAGGGACAAGGTAGATATAAAGCTCCTGTGGACGTATGACACCAGATCTTCTTTAGACAGTGATAATAACATCACAAATCATTCTAATGCTTTACATGCTAAAGTTTCTGTAGCAAACAATGATAAAGCATTATTTATCCTTCTTGTGCTTAAAGTTTTCAATTTGTGCCTCTGGACTGGCACTGTAGTTTGCACTAACTAAAACTCTTGTTGTGGATCTTCAGCTATGCAGCACTCCCCTCCATGTTGCAGTTCGGACGGGACATTACGACTGTGCTGAGCATCTCATTCACTGTGGAGCTGATGTAAACGCTAAAGACAGGGTAAGAATTATTTTTGCACATTTCCATAACATTAAAAAGCTTTAAAGTGCCACTATTATGCTTTTTTCAAATATTACCTTTCACGCAGTGTGTAATATAGCTGTTTGTGAAAGCAATAGGTTTAAAGATTAAAGTGCACAACAAATAAAGTTATCTCCTAAAAGAAAGAAACCATTTTTAACGGAAATTCCAGTCTTACTTCCTGTTACAAACCTACGTAACAATGTAACAAATTTGCATCAATTTACATATGTTCGTCATTGGCTATCTGCGAACAAAGTCTACTTTGACCCAGCCTCAAACACTGTAGTTGTAGCTGAGGCCTGGACGAGTATGGTTCATGTTGTCGACATGTTAAGAAGACGCTGTTTTTAATCCTGCAAATCCACTTTGAACGCACTTCCACAGGATGAGGACTCAGGCTTGAACTGATATGGTATTTTACTGTTCATATTGTGTTTACAAGTGCTGATGAAGATCTGAAGCTGAAAATCAGATATGGTTATAGGCGTTTGGTTTCCAACAAGCACTGTAAGCGGTAGACCAATCACAACAGACTGAGCTGTCTGATCAGTCAGAGCAGAGTAAAGACTAAATCTTCGAATGAACCGTTTTACGACTCTTTGAGAAATGAGGTGATGTGCAATGTATACTATGAGACAATGAAAGTGTTTTTTGACCTTGGATGCATGTAAACCTGTTGTCGGAGACCTCCGAAACAAAATTAGGAACCTTTACAATAGCATAATAGGGGCACTTTAATATGGTAATTTTAATATTTAAATGATAACATGACACTATGGTCTTGAGGAAAAAAAGCATTTTTGAAACATTTTAAATAGCAGATTTTTAATATTAGTAATGCATTGTCCCACATGTTGCTTTCTTCTCTAGTGCTAATGTTGTGTTTGTGTAGGATGGAGACACACCAATGCACGACGCAGTGAGGATAAATAGATTTAAAATGATACAACTGCTGATGATGTATGGAGCCAGTCTAAATGCCAAAAACAATGTAAGTTCAATCAGGGTGCATACAATCTTTACTGTACAAGTTGAAATTTACATGGTGCCCTCTAGACAGATTGAGTCACTACAGGATTATGTTTAATGCCCCAGTGCTGCCTGACTCTCCACAATATCAAATTTAAGAAGCAAGATATGCAAAAAAAAGATGACATGCCAATAATGAAAGAATTGTCTTTTACAGGATGGAAAGACACCAATGGAGACTCTGCTTTCATGGCAAAAAGGTGTAAAAAACATCCTGAATAACTTTAATGAAGAGGAAGCACCAAAGCCAGATGTACAACTTTTGTTTTGAATGCTTTTCTTTCTTTCTTTCTTTCTTTCTTTCTTTCTTTCTTTCTTTCTTAAACAATAAAAACTGACTTTTCAATTTACATAATGATGACGCTAATTGCTGGCGATTGAGCGTTCAAAATATTGATAAGGTTATTTGTAAATATTGTTTTATCACTTGTCTCGCTTGATTTTGAGAGAACATTTTTTTGAGGGAGTGACACAAAACATGAACGTGTGAGTGATTGGATGTTTGTTTGCTTGTTCAGTGTATTTATTGAATATTTAAAAAAAAAAAAAAATTATTTGAAAAATGTCCAGGACTGTTTGATCTACTGGGAAAATGCCTAGACAGAGACCGAACTGTACGTTTTCAGAAATGGAACAGAATGTGAATTGCTGGTCTAAGAATGTTTATTATGATGGATATTATTATTGTAATTGATTTGTGATTTTGGACTGGATTTGTGAAAGACTTGGTACCGGGTACATGGGCCTCTGTTATGACATGTTTTGTTAATGTAATTGTGAATAATTTTAATCATATGTGAATAAAGTGTTTTTGTATGTGTCACCATGTGTTTACACCTTTTTTATAACAAACATTTAAAACATAGCATTTTTGGTTTTTATATCTATTACAAAAATATGGACGATTTCGGCATAAACTCACTTTTGTTTATTGGGAGGTTTTACTTGAATAAATTTAAATGTACAAACTGAAAAGGCCCATTTTAATGCACAGTCTCAAGATCTATTATTGAGAAAGTGATCAAAACATATATAATATGTACCCTGCTTGACATTCTTAATGATTTAATTCGCTTTTTTTCTTCTTTTAGCTTCTGTCTTGTAAATTTTATCTCTTATTACCAACACAAGGTTAGCACATTTCTTTGAGAATTTAAATATAGGTGAGTTCACAACCAGAAGCTGCGCGATATTGTAGTATCATATTCTTCCTGAGTGACGACTCGCTGACCGTTCCAAGATGGCGGGCGCGCCGACGTGTCTGGAGCAATCGAATGTGAAATCTACTTATATATAACTATGCAGCTGCTCACGCAAATCGAACTTCTGCGCATTTAAAACGCCACGTTGACGTGCACGAGCACGATCTCCCAGCAGCCTTTGCTGTTGCTCTCGCTTATCCGATTGGTGGAATTTGAAAATAAGTACGCGCTACTGTATGGGAGCTGAGGCAACACAAATAAAACTTAGTAACGAAGTCAAAAGCAATATAACACACACTTTATCCTTTGACAGCCCTGTAAGTCAACTTAATTAACTTATTTTAATGCGCATGCTTTGTTGACCTGTTCTTATTAGCTGTGTTTACTGTTTATTCAATGAGCGTCTGAGATTGTGAGTTTGGGAGGGTCCTGGTATCATTTTTTCCTCAGATTTACTTTATTACACAACGTTTACACTAGTAAATGGTCTATTAAAATATACGTAAAATAATTGAAAAGGTGTAAAAAATAAAGTGTGACCTTTCAAATGTCAAAGGGTCGTATTACCATCAGATGTGATAAAAGGGTGAACAAGTTGTTGTCTGTTTATTAGCGGCTGTTATTTCATCCTCCTATTTTATGTTTTCTTAAATGCTTCTGTAGAGCAGGATGATGGAATCAGGGCTAAAGGATGATCTGGCAAGACCGAAGATGATGGTTGTGGAAGATCTAAGGAGAAATCTGTCCTCAGAGTTCAGCGAGTGTTCAGATTTCCAGGTAAGATGACATTCTTTATAAACAATGACTTATGAAATGCTCAACTGAAATGGTTTGATCCTTGATATTTCTTTTGAAGGACCCTTCTGACCTGGAGAAGGAGCATTTGAAGGTCTATCTTAGAATAAGACCATTTTCAGCTGCTGAGTTTGAGAATGGAGAATCACAGGTGAGAATACGGAAGAAATGGTTCAGGCATATTTCACACATTTCAAGAACCCCAAAATGAAAACCCAAATGTAGAATTGTTTTGATATGGTGTTCCTTCTTCTGTGCTTTTAAAGGACTGTGTGGCCTTTCAGCCTCCAGAGACTGTGCTTCTCAAAGCTCCACGATCATCTCTCTCTGCCAGACTCAGTGATAAATCAGTGCCAGTTACAGCTCAACGTTTCCAGTTCTCTCAGGCAAGCAGACCCATCAGCACACACAGTCTAGAGATAGTGAATGATTGTATGAGCTAGTACTTTTTTGACAACCCTGAATAACTTGAATCTTCAGCATCCTCTGTTTTTGAACTACTTGAGTCTTGAGTCATTGTCATAACTTGCTAATTATGACACATTAATCTCATAAAATGTGCATATGAATGTGTTTTTGTAGGTTTATGGTCCAGACACTACACAGAAGGATATGTTTGATGGCACAGTGAAGGGTCTTGTAATGGATGTGCTAGAGGGACAAAATTCTCTGGTCTTTACATACGGTGTCACCAATGCTGGGAAGACCTTCACATTTTTAGGTTTGTATAATTTTTGGACTTAATCGTTTTCTTTTGTAATCGACATAATGTCAAAAAGAGGCAGAAATTGCTACATTTTAAAGATTAAAAAGATTTTATTTTCTTTAAAGTAGTGTTCACATAATGAATGTTTCGCAGTAAAGGCCAGGAATGTGTATTAGGGTCTATAAATTAAAAGGTTAGTTCACCCAAAAAATTTCAATTTAGTTAGTTCACCCAAATTCTGTTGTTAGTTATTCACCCTGGTGTCTTTCCAAACTCGTAAGACCTTCGTTCATCTTCAGAACACTAATAAAAATATTTTTGATGAAATCCGAGAGCAACGACATGAGGGTGAGGAATTAATGACAGAATTTTTTATTTTTGGGTGACCAAACCCTTTAAGATTTGTTTTGATCAGAACAACCTTGTAAAATAGGGTTGGTGTTGATGATCTTGGTTATTAAAGTCACAATGAAACAGAAGTAGCTAGGGCTGGTCCAAGTACCATTGTTTGAGCTTCGACGCTTCGGTAGTAATCAACACCGAATATTCGGTGGGAGGGGGCTGAACATATTCTTCTCTCTAATAAAGGCAGGAATCTGGAGAAGCGGCGCGTCTCACGCGGGCAGGGCTTATATGCTCCGAGAACAGACACTCTAATAGTGATACAAAACACACAGGTCTGTTACATCCCAGTAACAAGATCCTATATTTCGCATTAAATTCATTTAGATTGATAATAACGGGTAATATTAGGCTTGCTGCGATAGTCGCTCTTACCGGTGTTCAAGCATAACACTGGTTACATCACTTGCCCACCGCGGCACCACCCCCACCATCTTTTTGATATTATATAGTAGTAAAAATCATTTAGTTCAGTTAAAAAAACAGACAAACTAGCCTACAATTAAAAACTGAATGTGCAGTGTGAGCCGAACGAGAGTCGCAGCACGGACCAGCAGGTGTCAGATTTCATTCATCACGAGAGCGAGGAGGTGAATGACAAGATGATCGCGGTAGATTTGATTTCAAAGCGAAATGTAAAAGCGCCTATTTAAGTGAGTTTGTCATTGTACTGTTTTGATGTTGTGTTTTTCATTAAGAATAATAGGCTAATAAACCCACCATTCAAGCAACCCGCAACCAAATTGGCGCTAATTCAAAACCAAAAGTAAAATATGCACACGGCCTCACTATCATTCGTTTACGGCTGCACAGTACAGCACTGTAATGTAACGGTGAGGGAAAATTTTCTCACCGTCACATCCCTAACGTGTAAAAAGGCTAATACATTTAGATTCTTTTTACCACAATGTCAAAACAACACCGCTTAACCGTGAATGCAAGCTCAGGCATGCGCCTCATCCTTATAAGCTTGTTCAGTTGTGTGCTCTGTTGCAGGGAACACTTGGGCTAAGAATAAGTATAACAAGGTTGGCTAGGCTATAAGATAATTGTAAAAAAAGAGTATTGTATTTCGCCAGATTTTATAGTGCAAAAATATTCAAGCGCGAATAAGAACCGTTTCGAGGGGAATGCCAGGTGTGTGGAAGGGAGAAAAAAACCCAGAATATTTGAATCCCAAAATTGAAATTCGAATACCAACCCACCTAACAAATATTCAAATATTGTGGTACAGCCCTAGAAGTAACGACAGATAATTTCTTCTGTATCGAAAAATAAAAAAACGGGGTGAGGAGGACTTGGTTCTTCTGGTTTTTGGTTGAATGGAGGCAGATCTGAGTGCAAGCTTGTGGTCGACTGTAAAATAAGGGCTGGGACTTTTAGCAGTCTAATTGATTGGAGAAGTCCCGCATACACCATCAGAGATAATTCTGACGTTTCACTGGATAATCAGCTATGACATTTTGATCAAAAATTATGAGTTTGTAAAAATAAACCATATGCTTTTCGTGCTTAATTTAACAGTGCTCAAATTCAAGCATAATACCCTGATTATGTGTTTATGTATTAGGTCCGGATACAGATCCAGGCATCTTGCCTCTTTCCCTCAACATGATCTTCAGTAGTCTGGATGGTCGCATCTTCACTCAGATGTGCTTGAAACCCCAAAGGTGCCGCGATTTCATCAGACTCACCAAAGAGCAACAAAATGAGGAAGCAGCTGGCAAACGCAACCTGCTCAAGCTTTTCAAAGAGGTACAGTAATGTCATGAGTTCAACACCCTCAGCTTTTGCAGGGGTGTTTCATTTGCCTGAATCTTTAGTTTTAATCTTCTCTTTAGACTGATGCGCAGAAGAATATGTCTTGCCACAGCTCAAAGTCTGATCTTGAAGGTAAAGAGAGAATTTTTCAGCTAGTATCTACATCTCTAAGGTTGTGCTTGGCAGTCTGTTTATATTGTTTGTTTGGCTGAAACAACTTTCTGGTTGCCTGTTAGATGGTTCCACTCTCTGTGATATAAGCTCTGCAGTGAATGAGAGGAGTTTGGCTATGGATATGGACATTCACACTAAGTTTTCAATTTGGGTCTCATTCTGCGAGATCTACAATGAGAACATCCACGACTTGCTAGAACAGCATGCGAGCAATGCTTCACGGAGAACTAACCTCCGTCTTTGTCAAGACGTCAAAGGAAACTCATTCATCAAAGGTAAAGGATCACCTGCTTCTGTAATTTGAATGCAATAATGTGGATCTTCAGTTACATTTGGCCTTTTATGCATTTTGTAATCCAAAGCATCTTAATTTCATGTTTTATCGGTTCATGCATTCCCTAGGAATCGAACTCAGGACTTTGGCGTTTCTATTTCTATCCAAGTACTGTTTGAGCTAAAGGAATATTACACAGCAACATTTCTTCATTATATAATTCCAAAAAGCAATTTTATATATAGGTTAATTTTAATGTACTGGAGTGACTTCTGAGTTTTTTTTTATATTTGGAAATAATGTGTAATAGCTAAAACTGACCAGGTGCTGGTGCTAGAGTAACAAAAAAAATGTAGCTATAATAGCATTTCCATAGGTGATTCAGTTGGTTGATTAACAAAACTGTGTGTGTAGCCTATGCAGATTGTGTTGTTGCTGACTACTTATTAAACTATTTATTTTCTTTATTTTCCAGATCTGAAATGGGTTCAGGTGAGCAGTGCTGATGAAGCCTTAAAAGTGATGAAACTGGGCAAAAGGAATCAGAGCATCTCCAGCACTAAACTCAACCTGCTCTCTAGCAGGAGGTACAAATTCCTTCCTGGTGTTTACCTGTTTTAAACGCAGTGGGTTCTGTATTGATCTGTTATTCTGACTTTATGTCCCTCTTTGTTTGATTTTTAGCCACAGTATTTTCTCTGTCCGGATCTTGAAGGTGGAGGATGTGGGAATACCCAGAGTGGAGTCAGTCAGCGAGTGAGTCTGTGTGTTCTGATCTGACCTCTCTGCAGGGTTTTCGTGTTGTGTTTCAGGATAGTTTGTAAAAATATGTACTCTGGTTCCAGACTGGCACTGTGTGATCTGGCAGGATCGGAGCGATGTGCTAAGACACAAAATAAAGGTGAACGGCTAAAAGAGGCGGGAAACATCAACACCTCTCTGCTCAGCCTGGGAAAATGCATCAGTGCACTCAGAAATAACCAGCAGGCCAGGTATGCAAGTGTCTTTTTTTCTTTCTTTTTTACCCCTCCCTTTTCTTTGTCTTTTAATCATTCTTATTTTGTCCTTTCAGGCAGCACATTCCTTTCAGGGAGAGTAAACTCACTCACTATCTGCAGGGCTACTTTACGGGCCGTGGCAAAGCCTGTATGATCGTAAACATTAACCAGTGCGCCTCCATGTATGATGAGACACTCAATGTGCTCAAGTTCTCTGCCGTAGCTCAAAAGGTATGTAATGTCCTAATACGTCTGTATCTCAATCATTAAACCATTAGTTCTTTCAGAAATGGAAATTGCCATTAATTACTCACCCTTATGTCATTCCATCTGCGACTTTCATTCATATTCTACATTTTTATGTAACTTGCACACTGTAAACACAATCAAAGCTTCAAAAAACACGAAGAATGGGACCTTTAACTCTTTCCCGCAAGCCAGCACCAGCATTTTTGACCATTTTCACAAAATGTCATGGCCCCCTGAACATGCAATATATCAAAACAAAGAACAGGCCCTCTGCTTTTAAACAACACATTTTATTCTAGCTTCATGCATTATTTTATTGACACTTGAATGTTGGTAAGTTTCATTAAAGAAGCAACATTTTGAGCAAGACTACGTCTGGATCAGATTCAGAACATTGATCAAAACATCAATGGAGTAGTAGATCGAGTCCATCAACACCCCCAAAGCTTGCACAGTCCTATACGTCCTGTTGGGTTGACACTTAATTTGATAACATTAGGCCGATTTGATTTATATGCTGTTTAATGTTGATTGTGTCATTTTACATATGCATCTGCTTGCATATGATATCGCTTGCTTCTGCTTCTTCATCACATGTCTTTTGATATGGAGATTCTGTACTCGTTCAGAGGATGTGCAATAGCGCCCCTATCGTATAACAGTGAAAACATGGAAAGCCAGAAAATTCCGCCAATGGCAGGGACGAGTTGAGTCATGACGTAAATTTCAAATGCCGGGGAAAAAGTTAATGAAACCTGAGTGAATTCTGTCCCTCCCAAAACTTTAATGCTTCAGAAAGTTAATGAAGAAGATCATAATAAACCCGTTTGAATGGAGAGAGGTTTAATCCAAGTCTTCTAAAGAGATGTGATATGGTTGTACAGTTGAGCTTCTGTTTACCATATTTGATGTGCTCTATGTACATGCGTTGATCAATGTTTGCATGTGAATAAAAGCCTAAATTAAATCTGTTCATGATATAAAGCAATCATGTTCCTTCCTCAGAATTAATCCTGAATTAAACAACTCCATTCATTTGAATTATTTTTACGATGTGTTTATGAACTTTAACGTTGAAGATTCTGTAGACTTTTCGGTAGGGACATCATTTTCAGGTTTCATTAAAAATGTCTTCAATATATTCGTGTTGTGAAGATGAACAATCTTATGGATTTTTCATTTTTGGGAGAACTATTCCTTTAAAGGGGCTGTATTCTTGTTTTTCTATCATGTTTGTTTGTAAAGTTTCTTGACATTGTTTATTTTTTTCTCTGCTGAAATGCTGAATGGTTACTTGTAGCTGTGTTATGGACAGTTCTGTCTTGTTTTTCAGGTAGTGGTCCTCACCACTAAGAATGTTCCAGTGGTGGTGAAAAGGAGTGCCAGAGAGGTTTCCTTCATTATCAACAACGTTGATCGGCGGGAAATGCGACGCAGCTCACTGGTACGATGGGACCCCAGCCTTGAGGATGTCCAGGAAGATTCTGACACTGAGGAGGAGGAGGATGAAGAGGGGAGTGAAATGGAGGATACCATACTGGATGTCGAGGAAGAAGGGAAAGAGACTGTGCTGCTCGATAAAGAGGTTTATGAGGTGATATTTGGCACCTTACACCATGAGTCACATCTATGGTGATTTTAGGTTTTGTCCTAATCAGCCATACATTCAACAAGCATCACACAAGACGTTTAAGCGTTTATTCGCTTTTAATCTAAATAGGTCACAGTATTATTGATGCATGTATTTATATTTTTGCTGCATGCTTTTATGTTTGTATTACAGTGAGGTTTCTGCTTCAATATGTTTTGTGTTTGTATGTAAAGGCCCAGCTGCAGTTTATAGAGCAGATTCAGCAGCAGTTGAGGAAGGAGAAAGCCGAACACTTAGCTCTCGAGGCACGTGTTCGAGATGAAGTTACAAAAGAATTCTCTGAGCTGATTTCCCAGATGCAGGAAGATTACAGGTCAGAGATCACAGGCTCCCATGCTCAATTATGTGTAATAATAACAAATTGCAGGTCGTGCTTTATGATGACCCAGACCACTTTCCGTGTCTTTTTCTATTTTAGTGAGCGCATATCCAGAGAGAGGGAACTGATTGAAGAACGGTGTGAACGGAGACTGGAGATTCTCAAAAACTTGGTGGGAAAAACAGCTGTGGAGGATGACAGCATGGTTTCAGCTTCGACAAAATCAGAGGTTCACATATGCTTTCAGAATAGATATTCAAGGTTACATAAATATTTTTAACATGGCATTAACTTACTAAACAAACAAACAAACAAACATAAATACTTTCTTTGTAAGATGATCTTATTTATTTTGGGAATAGTAATTGTAGTTGTGAATTTGTATGTAGGAGGAGAACCAGGTCTCTCTAGACAGTATGCTTGACTCTATGAGCAATGATCTGGCTGAAATCAGACAGGATGCCCAGGCTGCCCAGTCTTGCTTGGTGACCTCTGACCCTGGAGTCTCTACAACGCTGCATGAGCTTGAGAAAAAGGTCCCAGAACTGCTTAGTGAAACTCAGAATCAGTTGTCACTCAAATCGAAGGGTGAGAAACCATTGCAGATGAGCTGACATACACCAAATCTCCACCTGCACACTTTCACTGAAATATGTTGTGCATCCTCTGCCCCTTATTTGTTAATTTTTTCACAATATAGGGTCCCCCATGTTCTGGAGAACCTGAAAATATAAGGAATTTTAAAATATATGTTTTAAGTCTTAAAAGGTCATGGAATTTATTTTTATGTTCTTCTGCTAGAAAATGCTTTTTGTGAGACCAAAAAAATTCCTTGGAAAAGTCATGGCAATTCATTGACCAGAAAGCAAGGGAACCCTGTATTGTGAGACTCGGATGCTTTTACTGTAAAACTAACCACATACACTTGCTTAGTGTTCATACTCCAACTTACCAGGCTTCCTAATCACTTGATCTAACACCAAGCCCCATACTCCCTCACAGAGCTGGAAACCCAGAGCAGACTGTCAGATGAACTGGAGGAGGTTAAGAAGGTAAAACATGCCTCGGCCGCTGTTTCACGCAATATGAAGTCCAGACTCGGGATTATGCATCCTCCGCATAAGCAAGCGCCACTTTCTTTCTTCAGAAATTGTAAAAACCTTGTAGTGAAGCTGTGGCTTGTTCTGCTGCTTTTAGGCTCTGGAGAGCCACATGCAAAGGGAATGGGATCTGAGTGAAATGTGCAGACAGAAGGATGAGATGGTTTCCAAACTCCAGACAACTCTTGACCAACATGTAGAAAACACGGCTCAGGATGTGAGTGTGAACATCTAGACATTGTTTTCAAATGGCCAATATAAATAACTTATAAATAACTGATATTAAGTCGTTTTGCTGTTTAATATCAGTTATACTGTGTCATTCCCCCCAAATTTTAATTCAAATTTTAGCATTTTCTTCTCTTTCTTTTGTTGCGGATTTCTAGAGAACTCAAATTGATTCCATCAAAAAGGAGATCATCCAACTTAAACGCAAGTGTACCTGCTCAGAGCAGCGGCTCAGCTCCCGGACTGAAACCAGAAAGCGGCGTCAGGAAGGTGAGGGGCTTGATGGACAGCCCCCACTCAAGAAAGGTACAGACTCCGCCCCAGGTGCTGAAATGTGCCTCCCAGCTTTTGTCACAACCAGAGGAGCCGGCCGAGAGAATCGAGTCAAAGGACGACGGTACCTCCATGGCCGAAAAAGGCTCTCAAGCATAAAGAAATAATCATAATAAATGGTGTTTTTTTTGTTTGTTTTTTTTGTTACCACAGTGCATGATAAGCCCTGTATTTCAAAGTACTTCTGTGAAGTGTATTGTTTTTATGAGCTCAACTGAATAAAGAAGTACATTTATTTTACACATGGAGAACATTGCACAACATTAAAAGCACTGTAAGCCATATAAGAGGGGCAAGGTATGCTTCAGTTTCATATAATACAAAAAACATGAGTATAAGAAATGTTATTATAGTAGTATCAAAGCATCCCAGGCACACATGAGGTGCTTCCTGTGTATAAACAGGAGACTTTCAGACTGAAGTGATTTCATATTTAAATGCCCCTCTTTCCTCTTCATAATGAAATAAAATTTTATTTTACACCCCATGTGCAAGTAAAGAATAGTACATTTTAGATTTAATTGATTACTGGCTTTGTTGCTAGGCCAGTAGCAATACATTTGAAATACCTGGTAGTACCAGTTATATTAAGCACACACATAAATATTGTTTTATTGCTTGTCACACTGATACATCACCAATATTAAAATATTTATATATGTCAAGTGTTTTCAAAATTCTCTATTCTTCATAGGTCCCCTGGAGGACTTAAAAGTCCAAGATGATGTTACAGATAATGGGTGTCAAGACTCCGCCCTTCTTGAGGTCAGAGGTCAGCTGGAGTGTTGCCTTGCTGAATCCAAACAAAAAGACAAGCAGATCTCAGATCTTGAGCAGGAATGCCACACATTAGAAGTTTGCATACAGGATCTGAAGTCTAAACTGGAAGAAAGAGTTTCACAAGGACATATTCCATCAGAGAAGGTGTGTCAGACATCTTTGGAAACCAAACCTATGGCAACAGCAATGGATTGCAGGAATTTGAAGGTAGGAGTTGTATCGAGTTATAGCAACACTACAGAACTTTTAAAAGATGTTTATCAAGAACTTTCTTCTGCCAAATCACAAATGGCTAAGCAAGATCTTGAACTGGGAGAAAAGAACAAACACATTGTGACTCTTGAACAGGATATTACTCTACTGAAACAGAAAGCTGAAACCTTTTCTTTGCTTCAGTCTAAAAACACATCAGCTGACTATGATGACCTCAAAAAAGTAAACTCTGACCTGCAGGCTGAGATTGCCACCCTTCATGGAGTCAAAGCTGAACTAGAGGTGAAGGTCAGATGCCTTCAGAAAGAGGAAAACAATGATACAGCACTTCTGTCTAAAGAGCATGGGCTTAAATATGGGGAGGTGGTGCTGACAGACCCTAACACTCTTGGATCTAAAAGCAGGGAGATCGATAGCAAAATAAACATGCTGTCTAAGAAGGAGGCTGAACTTGCACAGAGGGAGAAAGACCTAGTGTCAAAGGAGGCTCAGCTTTCAGTGCTGCAGAAGAGACTGAAGGAAGCACAGGATCGTTTGGAGGAGGAGGAGACACAAGCGGTGCAAGAGGCACGCAGGAGGGAGGTGGAGAGAAGAAGAGAGCTGCTGGCTGTGGCAGAGGAGGCCATCGCTCAGAAAGATGCAGAGCTACAGAAGAGACAAGAAGAGATCAACCGGTCAGTTATTTTCCTCCTCAACTATAATACAGTTTCCTTAAACACAAGTCACATTAAACCACCATACAAAATCAGTCCAATTTAATTAATAAATGTTGCCAAACACATAATTCATTATTTTTGAATTTTGCATGGAATTTATTTATATCCAATACCATTCAACAGTTAAAATAAATTAATTCTTAAGAAATTATTATTTATCAAAAGTGACTGTAAAGGCTTTTATATTGTTACAAAAAATTATATTTCAATTGAATGCTGTTCTTTAAACTTTCTATTCATCAAAGAAACCATGAAAAAAAATGTATATGGTTTCCACAAACTATTTTCAACATTAATAATAGTATAATTATTTCTGAAGGATCATTTGACACAAAAGACTGGAATAATGGCTGTGGAAAATTCAACTTTGCCATCATCATCATCATCAAAAAAAAAAAAAAATTCAGACATATTAAAATAGAAAGCAGTTGTTTTGAATTGTACTTGTATTTCACAGATGTAGAATTTTTACTGTAGTTGTAATCAGATATCCTTAGGTGAGCATAAAATACGTCTTTCAAAACTTTAGAATGGTAGTGTAATGTATTTTTGTAAAAAAAAAAAATTGTATTTAAAATACAAAAATTGTATTGTAATATATAACGATTTTTGTTTGGTGCTACTAGTGGTGCAGAAATTCACCTGTGAATGGTCCTTAGAATTTAAATAAATTGCTGTTTAATGTTGATTCCTTGTAAATCAAAGACTTGTGTCTTTGGAACTGATTTTAATGGTGTTCGGCATTAGCAGCTTTTTGTATAAGCACTGATGATTTGTTTGAACACTAAGTGATCAGGTAAGGGTTTGAGAAATTGTTCCTCATTGGTTGAAATTCAATCTCTTGCTTGGTTTGTCAAAGATATTGCACAAGATGGCAGCTTTTTGTTGGCTTAATTATCATTCCACACACAAAAATAAAAGCCTTTTTTGATGTTTGTTTGTTCTTTCTGAATACGCACGAAAAGTATATATTTGTAATCGATATTATGTAGACTATTCTGTCAGATTAATGGTCTATTTTTAAAGCTTTTAACTAGTGGTTTACCAACATAGATTTTTCATTAGCTGATGCCAATATCTAGAGAGCAGGGTGGGTGATATAATACCAATATATAAATCTATTAGTAGCAAATGAGATATACATTGCCTTGCGGAAGTAAAAAGAAAATTTTATACAACATTTAACCAAACTTCATTGAAAAAAAAGTAGACTCTGGAACTGACCAAAGGGAAAGATTACAAAAAAACAAACAAACGTATTAATCAGTCAAGAAGACATAGTTTAATGATGCAGAAAAAATACCCAAATACTGGCCAATTAATCAGACAACGATTTATCAATACTTTTGCCTCAGATTTGTTTCATTATTCATTTTGTGTGTATGCGTTTTTTTGTTTGTCATCTCTCAGGTTAAAAGAGGAGATTAAAACTAGTGAGTGTAAGATAAGCAGTCTGGCTGTTGATCTACGCAGACGTGAAGATGATTCATCTGATCTTCGTGAAAAACTTGGTGACTCAAAGAAACAGATTCAGCAGGTCCAGAAAGAGGTGAGAACTCACTATTCACTCATTCAAACATCTTTACTGTATGGGCCGAAACGTGTCAGAGCTCCTTATGTTGTTTGATGTAGATCTCCTCCATGCGAGATTCTGAGAAATCTCTACGACTGAAGCTCAGTGATCTAGAAAAGACTAAAGCGCAGCTTCAGAATGAGATTGCCAACAGGGACCGCATCATCAACCAGCTGAAAGCTGTAAGCACCATACAGCGATGAATACCTAAAACCACAAAGAGAGAAAATTGCCATGTGACTTGAATATTTTCTCTTTCTTCTAAAACAGGAACGATCCTCTGTATCTAAGTCCGATGAGAATCTGGTGCTCTATCAGAAAGCATGTAAAGGTATCTTTTGTTCACTTGCATGCATCTGCATGAGTGTGTGCACTAATGGATACCATTTATTTTTAAGTGCTTAATTAAATATGTGGCAACAACACAGTTATGAATGTTAATGTTTGTTGATGGTTTCGGCAGATTTGCAAGAGCACAAGCGTGTTATTGAAGACATGCGTTTGGCTCTGACAGAACAGGAGGAAACACAGGCACAGTTGGACCTGGAGCTGGACAGCAGAGAGACTCAGATAAATGACCTCGCTCAGGGTATGAAATTACATGGACAATATTGCATTCATGATACATTAATGTGCCATAATAATATTTCATACAATTATTGTATGTAGTGTTGCTTATTCTAATGTAATAGTAAAAAAAAAAAAAAGTTCACATGACCAGTGTCACAAATGTATTTATTTGATAGTGACCTAGAATAAGTGCAGAATCTTAAATAATACTTATACTTATTCATCATAATTTTTTTGGTTTTAAACCTTCAAAACCTTCATGGTAGATATTGAATCCGAGTTTTTCAGTATGGTCTGATTTTGGACATCACTGTATTTATTTCCAGAATTGGTGAGTTTGAGAGAAACAATCCCTGAGCAGAGGAACAGGAGAGATTCTAGATCGATCTCTGATGACGTTTTACAGGCCAGACAACAGACCAATCAGGCCCAGGAGAGCTTACAGGTCTGGTGTCTTCTCTTCAACTGTAAGACAAAATGTGTGCTCATGTTCTTATCGTTTGGTTCTTCGGGGTTCATGTTTGTAGCTGGCCAATGAGAAGCACCAGACAGAGCGCAGGAAGTGGATGGAGGAGAAGTTGGTTCTGATTGGTCAGGCTAAAGAGGCTGAGGAGAGGAGGAACCAGGACATGAGACGATTCGCTGATGATCGAGAACGGCATGCCCGTCAACAGGCTGAAATGGTAAAGAGCAGTGTGTGTTTCCAGAGATAACATCAGACATGTATTTTTAGTTAAAGAGAGAATGACTCTTGATGCGTCAATTAGGAGTCTCTGACCGCACGTCTTGCTGCTCGTGAGGAAGAGATGGAAAGCTGGAGAAAAGAGAGAGACACACTTGTCTCTGCTCTGGAAGTTCAGCTGAAGAAACTCATCATGTCCAATGCAGAGAAAGACCAACAGATCAAGATCCTACAGTCCAGTAACACCCCCCAAACACCAGAGGTCAGTGAAGTGCAGATTTACAGATTTCACCATCTACATAAACTCTTTAAAAACATTTTTTTTTATTTATTTTTTATAAATAAATATTTAATTTTCAAGAATGCATTAAATTGATTCAAATGGAAAGTTAAGGCATGTATGATGTTCTGTGCCAAATAAACTGTTCTTTTGAACTTTCTATTATTCATCAACAAATTCTGAAAGAAATTTATATCACGGTTTTCACAAATATGTTAAGCAGGACAACCATTTTCAACATTGATCATAATTAGAAATGCTTCTTGAGCACCAGAATGATTTCTGATGAATCATGTGACATTAAAAACTGGAATAATGGCTGCTGAAAATTCAGGTGTACCATTACAGGAATCTTAAAATATATTAACATGGAAAACATTTATTTTAAATTGTAATATTTCACAATTGTACAGTTTTACTGTATTTTTGGTTTCATAAATGCAGCCTTGGTGAGCATAAGAGACTTAATATTATGTAATATTAAAAACTCTTACAGACACTAAACATTTGAATGGTATTGTAATTGTCTGCATAAAAGCACATTTAAACCCAATTGAAACGGGTAGATGCATCAGCCAATTCAAAATTTGACATACCAAGAATTACTAAGTTTTAAATAAATACCAATTTCAAAAAAATGCTGATAGTCAGTGTTCTTAATTTTTGATTGAAATATATGTATCATAATAAACACATTTGTGTATATATTTATTATCATGTACATTACAGTGAAACAACTTTATCAATAAATAATTATTAACAATTACATTTTTATGTATCTTTTCCGCATGGTTTTTTTTTCATGCAATTCATGCATTAATTTGTTTTTAGTCAAAAATAAAATGACTTGATATGAAAGCATGGTAAATTCAGATATTATTTAATAAATCTTGGGGTAATTCACTCAGTGGCAGTACAGGTGCATGTAGGAAAGTATGATAGCAGTCCTGTCATTGTTCAACGATGCTGAATAGTTGATTCTGATTGGTTGAGAGACATTGGCAGACTTTTTCCTATAACTGTACGACTATGAAGCAGTCCAGATTTGTTTACTGCGTTATAGTTTTCTATCACTCACATCAGAATAACTTCAAAGAGCCATACAGCTCTTTTGAAGCCAAGCAAATCTAATATAAATGACGTACAGTTATTCTTGGCTGGACTAAAAGCTGAAGTGGCACGACACTGTCCAGTTGAAATATATTGTAATAATATGGAGGCATAATAATGTAGCCTATGTGACTGTCATCTTGATGTGATGTATAAACGCAGAACCTTATTGTCAACAATAGTTTTACTGAAAAAGTAGTTTCTGAAAAAGTTAAACCGCTAAACTAATAGCTGTTTGCTATATTGTTCTATAATTCTAACCTTCCTCAATTTTTACTTGCATAAAGCGTTATTTTAACATTCTGTCTCTGTCTCAGGAGGTCACTGAGGAGAGCACGACAGAAGTACTGCAGGCAGAGCTGGCTGCAAAGGACGCAGAGATCCAGAAGCTGAGGGAACAGCTCAGTGTCAATGTCATTGACGACAGACTTCGCAGAAACTCATCTACCCAGGTCAGACACGCGTCTTATTACTGACAATTCACCCATTAACTTTGATTCATTAGAGTCTGCAAATGATAAATATAAAAGTCCAAGAATGTAATTTTTTTAAGTGGCTTTACTCTGAACATAAGATATTTGTACAAAACACACTGCTAAGTAAAGTGTGGCGTTGTCCTTCATTTTTATTTTACCTCAGATGAGTTCTCTGTATGCTAGGAGGAACTGAATTATATGAATAGTGCTTTTATATTGGTTGTATTGTATAATTATAGTCGTAGAATAAAAACTGTCCTTTATTACTTTTTACTTCTTGGTACATCAATGTCTTCCAAAGAATTGTCTCCCCTAACTGATTTGAACGCATGTATTCATTCAGGGAGTTCTCAATATATATTTGTACTAACCTGAGGTGATATGTGTTGTTTATTAGACATAGCTGTGTAATTAAATGGAGTTGGTAATTAGATATAGTGAGAATTGACTGTTTATTTATTTATTGACTGTCTCTTAATTGCTGTGCTAGACGATGGAAGAAGAATTGTCTGATGTGAAGCCTCTGAACACCAGTACGCTCAAACACATGAGCAGAACCAGAGGATCTGTCACCAGTCAGGTAAAAATTAAATGCCTGGTTATCATTTCATTGTGAAAATGCCGAATGACAATTACATTTTTGTTACTTTAAAAAGAAAAAAAAAGTTAGTTTTTCATTTAGTTGGTACCAGTTTTATGCAATTAGCAGATTTACACATTTTTTTGCCAACATTTCACGATCCATCTGTCAGTAACAAGGGAAAGTTGTATCATTAACTAACAATTAAACGTTTGAAATTATTTTTGATTTGTATAACTTTTTTAATATACTATTCACTGTTAATTCATGTTCGTTCATAATAGATTGTTAATTTAGAATTCAATAATTTAAACTTAAAATGTTAAATATGTATATGTCTTTATTTTCTTAATGTTATGCTTTAAAATCCTTGCACAGGGATAAATTAAGATACAAAACAGTTGTTTAAATTATAATAATATTTCACAATATTACTGTTTCTTAATACACTGTTTTTGTACTTAATACAGTTTTTTTAAATGCATGCAGCCTTGGTGAGCATAAGAGACCTTTTTAAAAATGTCAAAAAATCTTACTGACCCCAAACTTTTGAACCACAGCATAGTTAATAAGTGCTGTTAAAATATTGTTCAATGATATTTCATTTGACCTAATGCATTAGCCAATGTTAACACATGTTGCCAAAAAATCTCTACTAGTAATATCGAACATTACATCATCCATCCAGACTAATATTTGGCTGACATCTTTAGGTTATCAGCATTTTGCCGATGATTGTGCTTGATTGGCCGGCCATCCCGCCTAGTGACAGCTTTACCATTAGATCTTTTATTTACACATTTTAGTGAATTTTCAGTAATAGTAAATAATTACTAGAAATAATATTACTATTATGAGGTTAATGATCATAATCTTCATATCGCAGAGTTCATCCGGTAGCTGTCCGCTGGTGCTAGATTCGTCAGAGATCTCCACGGAAACAGGCAGACGTTCCAGGTTTCCACGGCCAGAGCTGGAAATTTCCTTCAGCCCTCTGCAGCCGGATCGTTTCGCTCTCAAGCGGCAGGGAGAAGACTCTGCCGTTACTGTTAAAATCTCCCGACCCACACGCAAGAGGAAGAGCGGGGAGATGGACAAGGTGAGAAATGAATCAGATGGAGGGGTTTTAGAAAATTGTTCTTAGTTCACCCATAATAGAATAAAATGCTGTGACTTTAATGACCTTTAATCGTCTTGCGCTTGAGCAAAATGTCTAATCTTTTCCATTTCTAGCCTTACAATCATGGGAAATTTAGTATAATATTAGTTCAGATTTATCACACAAAGTTCACTAATAAGTTCAAAGTTTCTCTCATAATTAAAGTAAAAAAAAAGATATATATATATATATATATATATTATTACAATTCTTTACAAAAATCCATAGACCATCTGCTGCTGACCTAATCTGCACAGCCAGCAGCCCTTTAATTGTCCTAATTAGTCATTAACAAGGCTCTAATTTTGCTCACTTGCACTTAACGATCAGTGTTCATTGTGCATGGGCAGCAAAATGGCAGTCCTATTAAACATGTAGTTCTGAGTGTGAGAATATATTTATGTGTGTGGTTGAGTGTGCCTTGGCCTAACCTCACATACTCTCTCCAGCCAATTTAAACACTTGCGGACACTTGCTTTGGGAGCAATAACAATAATTATAGAATACACAGTAGGTTTATAGTTTTTTTAATGGAACCTTTTTTATGGAAATTGAATTGAATTGTTCAGACAAAGGGATTACCAATACACAAATACAAAACCACCATAAATGCTGACTAAACAGTATGTTAACATTTTATCACACTTAATAAGGGTAGCCATGCACTTTAGAGTTTCTAGTCTGGGTAGGTTATGCCATTCTCTCAAAAATGATATGTTGCACACTGAAAGAAGGCTCTTCACTTAAAGTAAGTGTCCTCTTATTGTCAAATAATCTTGCACTCTCACACTGGTTGTCCCTGGCAACAGAGGCATGCTCTGTAGATGGTAATTGTTAGAGAGTTTTGTAATTGATTGACACAAACCATTTGTATGGCGCTTCTGTTCACTTGAAGCAGAAAGGAGGCAGGAGCAGCGCGGTGAAAAAGAAACCCAGTCCTCAGGTACCCTCTTCCTGTTTAATCCTACTACAACAGCTCTTCCACCTTCAGGACTCCTAATGGTCTTGAACCAGATATTGACAGCCAAAACGCTAAGGGTCATGTTAATTTCCTCAGGTTACGCTGAGCTGGAGATTAGAAGTTTAAATCCATAAATTATGTGATTACCATGGAAGCATATGGGTTGCAGTATTCAATTTGCAATGCAATATGCAAAATAACAATACATTTCAGTATTTAAATGTAGATTTTCCATACCATGTGTGCAACATTTGGAGCAAAATGATAATTCAAATTAAAGAAAAATATAATTTACATTTGCTATTTCCTACACTAGTTTTAACATATAATTCAAACATTTAGCGCTTTATAAATTGCAAAATTAAAATGTATTACAGAAATGCTTAGATGTGTTGAACATGTTCAAGCTAAAATTGTAGCAAAACGATCATTTTAATGTAATTTTTCTTTATTGCATTTACACTCACAGTTAAGATGCTTGCGATTGCATTTTCATTAAATGTTTCATTAAACGAGGCAGATGAAGTGGAGCAAGAGCACAGAAATGATTACACGCATCTGTCAGTGACTGTTCTGTTAGACCAGTACATTATTAGAACCATAGATATTTATGGTTAGACCGTCTCGCTGAGAACAAGCCTGGCGCTCGTGCACCTTAACATGAGCATGGTTGCATGTCTGTTGAAGTGCTAAAACAGCAACAGGTTATTTTACACTCAAATAATCTTAGACAAGCTGTCCAAGATTATTGTTTGCTATATCAGTATGGTTGTATTTTTTTCCTCTCTTTTTACCTTTCTGATTGTTGTTTAATGCATCAATTATTAAATCAGTTAATAAAATGATGTGTAGTATATCTGGATGGTGATGGGTGTTATTTATAATAATAATAATTAATTATTTCTGTTCCCCAAAAAAACTCTGGTGATGTCTAAACCCATCTTTCACATCTAAGCATTTTGGTCTGGTGTGAACAGGTGCTTGTGGTGCGATGGATATTTTATTGGCAAACTTTGGGCCTCTTACCATTTAAGCATCATTTAAACGCCACAGCCTAGTATTGTTGCTGGCCACGTCCATCCCTTTATGACCTCAGAGACTTTTTATAACCTCGGATTTTTCATTCTCTCTCCCAAAAACATATAGGCTATGTTAACTTCTCCCTCCTGCAACATTCAAGTTTTGTCCCGCTCCTGCCTGCATAAACGTAGGCTATAAATAGATTATTTTCTGTTTGTCCATAACATTTCCATGAAATGGTTTTAAGTTACTAGCCTACACATTCCCGCATAAACATTCCCGATAAATTACTTGTAAATAAAGTATTAATATTCACAAATCACTTTTAACAGAAAAGCAATAGGCTGCCACGTGCATGTTTGGCATGGTAGAATGTGCGCTCCACACGCAACCGTGCTCATGTTAAAGTGCACGAGCGCCAAACGCGTTCTCTGCAAGATGTTCTAACTATAAATATCTATGGTTCTAATAAAGTACTGGTCTAACAGAACAGTCACTGACAGACATGTGTAATCATTTCTCTGTTCTTGCTCCACTTCATCTGCCAGTAAATGCCTTGCTCTAATATCTCTGCTATATTAATGTTTGAATTATATGTTAAAACTAATGTAGGAAATAGCACATGTAAATTATACTATTCAGTTTGAATTATCATTTCGCTCCAAATGTTGCACACATGATATGGAAAATGTAAATTTAAATACTGAAATATATTGCCATTTTGCATATTGCATTGCAAATTGAATATTGCTACCCATATGCTTCCATAGATAACTTTTTTTTTTTTTTTTTTTTTTTTTTTTGCCCTCTGTATTTTTCCTCCACACCAAATCAATTTGTGCAAGTGTGATGGAGTGTTCCATTAAATAAGATACTGGTAGAGCGTGTCCTTAAAATCAACATGAGATCCAAATTGACTTTACTTTCATAAAAGAAATGGAATAATTCTGTTGTTATCTGTTTGTCCTCATTTCGTTCCAAACAAATATGCATTAATCTTTTTTCAGTTCCACAGGAATAACGAATGTAATGACAGAATTTTCATTGATTAATTTATTCCTTTAATACACATTCTTGGTCTTATTGTGTAGGGCTTTCCTATCACCTTGGCCAGACATGATGTTAGCCAGTAGCCAAATACTATAGCTATACTACCATTCAAAAGTTTGAAGTCATTAAGACTTTTTTTTATTGTTTTTGTTATTGTTTCTCATGCTCACATGTTCAGCAATCGTAGCGAATAACAATAGATTTGATAAAGCGTTGCCATTTGGATACATCAAAATGCTCATAGGATGAGCTTCAGCCTCCATGTCTCAGTTTAAAAGCCTTCTCAAAAGTGGATGCAGCTTTCAGTCAGGGACTAGTCCTTCACAATCAACTGCAAACTTGCGTTCATGTCTGGCTCTATTCAAATATTTTACAATCCAATCTATTCCTGCTAGGTAAAATCTATTTTATTCTCATTGAATATTGTGTTTTACTCTGAATTGTCACATTACAAAAGTAAAGTTTGCAGATGCGATTTCATGTTGACTTTAAAGGCATCCGATTCACTTATTAAAAATATAACATGGCCTAGCCCAGACCTCTTTGAACAGAGTATCTATAAAGTGTAAAGATGCAGAAATTAAAATGTTTGCAACTACCAGTAGTCCTATTAACCCTTTAAAGTTCCTAAAAGTTTTTGTGACCATTTTATCCCAGCCATTTGGTTAGAGTTCCTGATGGTGGAAATGCAGGCTATGAGTCATTATCCCTGAAGCCTTTAATGCATCAAAGAAATAATAACCTTTCTATCAAGGTGGGCGTGTATCTGAAGCGGATTTTGCTATGTGGTTTACAGATCCATTATGGTAACATTATCTGTAACAGCTGTCCATGCCCTCAGTGGCAGGGCTTTTTTTTCTATATGAAATACAGCATTTTTTTCCTAAAAAATAAATTGCCTTGCCTTGCCTATATGATGCATAAACGACAAAGGCTTTGGGAGATAATGCTCAAATTCATCATTCACCCTCAAAATCCTCAATATCATGAATTTTCACATAATTGGGGGGGAAATCATTGTAATAATGTGTTGCTTTCACCCTCGACACCTCTGAATCATTGTAATTACACTTTATCATTTCATGGCAGGGAAACACCAGCACCTGACTGCAGAACAAGCCATCGGTCTTGATTTTTGGCGCGTTTCCCTCTGATGAGATTGAACAGGGCAGGGCCGGCCCAAGCCCTTATGGGGCCCTAAGCAGAATTTTATTTGGGGGCCCCTCTGTGCCACCAATACGATTGACTATTGTCAATTCTTGATAATTTGCACACTCAGTATAAACTGTATTAGTTGTAGCTGTGTTGCTTACATCATGTCTGCCTGTCATGTTTTTACCCTTATACGGTTTTTAATTGTAACAGTAGCAAACCCACAAGAGTGATCAGGCGTTAATATTCAAAGTCTTACAGTACTACAGTTCACACTGAGATATGTACTTTTTTTTAAGTAGTCTCTTATGCTGAATATGCTCACTTTTCCCCAGGATTCTTTGATGAATAGAAGGTTCAAAAGAATAGCATTTCTCTGAAATCGAAAGCTATCAAAATAAATCCTAAAAACATTGTTCAACACTGATAATCATAGATGTTTGTTGAGCATCAAATCATCATATTAGAATGATTTGTGAAGGATCATATGACACTGAAGAATGGAGTAATAGTGATACTATGATGATAAGTAATGATGATAAATTAAGCTTTGATCACAGGAATAAATTACACTTTACTATATATTCACAAAGAAAACAGCTGTTTTACATTATATTATTATTTTACTGTATTTTTAATCAAATAAATGCAGCCTTGGTGAGAAGAATAGACAAGAAAAAAACAAGAAATGTTGATTTCTTTCAAACATTAAACAGAGCTTTTATTTTGGCGGAAATAACATTTTATTTTTTGTATTCCATTCGACTGTGTAGAAAGAACCTTTTTATTTTCTAAATGAAAACTTCCAAAATGTAGGCTACACAACTTATAATTTCAAGGGAGAAACTGGAAGCTATGCTGTCTACTCTTTCCAAAACATGCAGCACGTCAGACAATATATTCGCACTAAACCATATAGCGCATTCTCAAATCCATCCATTCATAAAAAGGTTACAGGGCAACTGACGAGTTTTAGCGCCGATTTTTCCACACTTTGGACTTTGAACTCTGACTAACAAGCGAATAGTGTCCAGCCGACGGTGAGCTCGTGCAGCGCTGTCAGAATCAATCCGTGCATATATTAGAAAACTTTCTGCAATTTATCGCAATAATTGTTTAAGGCCATTTCGCGATTTCAATCATCATAAAATAACTTTGCCGGAGAGTAATTTATTGTGCTCTTGGGGGCCCTCTGGTGGCCAAGGGGGCCCTAAGCAGTCGCTTAGTTCGCTTATGCCTTGGGCCGGCTCTGGAACAGGGAATGACTTGGCAGGTTCCTGCCTGGGCGTCAGGGCATTAGTCTGCTTGTAATGCAAGCCTGAGAGTCAGAGAGCAGGTAACAGGTGTGACAGACGGAGATCCGCCCCGTTTAGGTTGTCGGGTGTTGCGAGCGTGGCATTGGATGTCATATTCAATGTCACAGATGCAATCTTGTTGTCTAGAGAAAGAAAGATATTGACAGGAAGGGAGTGATGGAGGGGAAATGCAGACAGGTTGGAGAGAGAGAAATGAAAAGACTGAAAAGTGATGAGTCACTGGAGAGAGACATTTTCAGACTGAATCATTTATTCTGCAGATTTTTTTTTTTTTTTTCATGTAGTGTGTGTGTGTGTGTGTGTGTGTGTGTGTGTGTGTGTGTGTGTGTAAAAGAGGGATCGGGCAGATGCTCTGCTGTCTATTAAATATGCTTTAATGCACAGCACACTCTTGGCACTAGATCTGTCAACTAATCCTCTGGGGTTTGTGCTCTTGAGTGTCAAGAATTTCACCGCCCCTCTTTCCAGCTGACCTGAAACCAATTTGTGTCTTGTCAGTAGGGATTAAAGGTTCAGATCAGTCAGATACTCAGGGCTGTGTGTTTCTTCATATACATTTTATCATTTCACATTGTAAAATTTCCTGCTGAACTGAACATCAACAGAGGGTTAATTAACCACTGTGACTGGGTAATTGTTTTTTCATGAACTAGTTCATCAGTGATCATCCTAACATTCATCAAATCTTACATGACCAATCACAGTCACACATTCAGATTCAACTAAGGCCTGTTTCACTGTCTGTGGTGTGTGAACTGCACATAATTGAGGTAATTGACACTAAACTCAGGTTAACAGCACATTTTCAACATTTTCTTCAATTTATGAAAACAATAATTTTCAAATGATTGGAACAAACCCTGTAATTGAGTGTATTTGGCTGAATTCAGACTATTTAAACAAAACAAAAAAAATGTATTGCTACACTTTGGGGTTTGGGTCCAGTTTAGATTTGTTACCATTTCAAAATATTTTTTTTGTTTTTGAAATAAGACTTTATGCTCGCCATGGTTGTATTTATTTGATTAAAATACTGTAAAATTGTGAAGCATGACCATGAAATTGTTGCATGATCCTTAAGAAATCAAATATGCTGCTGCTCAAGAAACATTTCTTATTATCCATGTTGAAAACAGTTGTGCTGCTTAATATTTTTGTGGAAACAGTGATACATTTTGTCAAGATTGTTTAAATAGAAAGTTCAAAAGAACTGCATTTATTTGAAATCGAAATCATTGGATACCATATAAATACTTGACTGTCACTTTAGATTAATTAATGCATGCTTGTGGAATAAAAGTATTCCTTTCTTTAAAAAAAAATCTTTGACTCTAAAAAATTGAACGGTATTGTATAAAAATCGGTAGTGCTAAATCTGATGTCCATTCTCATGTGAGATTTCATGCTGGTCAAGTTTACAATGCTCTAAATTCCCACTTCCAATAACCATTTTATAAAATAATAGGCTTTATTACAATAATTTCATATTGTAAGCCAGAAATCCCTTTTTTTTCTGTACAGAGCCATAGATCTGTTACACAGCAGAAGTACTGTTAGTGTTAAAGCACAAAACAAGCTTGCTGTTGAAGTTGTTGTTTTGCTCACGCTTTGCAGACACACAATGTGTGAAACAGGCCTAAAAGAAACCAAATAATTTACGTTAGCCTTCCTAACTCCAAAATATTTGTTTACTCTTGCACTTTGCTATTCCTCAGGATGGGGTGGAAAGTGAGAACATAAGGAATATAAGAAGTAGAATGACTCCTCACCTAACGCCTCACCAGGAAGAGGTGAGTTACAACACATTCTATTGAAGTAAATGTATTAAGAAATGTATTCTATGATAATGACCAGTGGAATCAATCTCACAGTATGATACTGAGATTTATTAGGTTTAGTGATCGACCGATATATCGATTTTACCAATATTTTCCCCGATATTTAAGCATTTTACCATAATCGGATATCGGTTTTGTAATATCGGATTTACCGATAAACAGCGCCATCTTGTGGGCGTTTAGAGAATTGCTCGCAGGATCGCCATTACAGCGCATCTGATTTACAGGATTTGGCGGATTATTTTACATGCCTCCGTGAGCTCGTCTCTCTTAGAGACGAGCTCACCGAGTCACGTAAAATAATCTGTCAAATCCTGTCCAAATACAGATGCAACTTTGCATGAATTAAATAATACAGCCATGAATGAGGAAATAATGTTGGAAATAAAAGCGCTGAATTTAATTCTCTCTCTGTTGTCTATGCTCATCATTAGTCTCGTGAAGTCGTCTGTATTTTGCTGTTCACGCAACGGGTTGATGCTCAGGAAATGCTCCACGGCCACCGCATATAACTTTAACAAGATTCACTTGTTTAAAACACTGTAATTAATTATATAAACATTTACTTAACCATTAATTCGCTAATAAACATTGAAGTAAACAACTCTATGGATAGGCTATTAATTATTTTTTACATCCGCGAACGATGGCAGTTTGAGTAGTTCTGTGTAAATGCATAGGTAAACATCAGTTTGTCAGCAGATATTTCAAAATCTAGAACGACAAAAACATTAATAATTCTGATAAAACTTAACATACCATTTGAGAAATGCAATAAAATACGATGTTTTGTTTGTTAAATAAAATGGTTTGTTCAGTTCAGTGGTGTAGTAATCGTGTCAAAAACAGAAGAATAACAGTAAATAAATATCGGGTCTGTATATCGGTTATCGGACACATAAAAACAAAAAGTATCGGTTCTAAAAAAAAAAATCAATATCGGTCGATCGCTGATTAGGTTTTAATAAGGTAGAAGGAGGGAAGTATGGACAGAGGAGTTAAGAGAGGAAAAAAGTGGCTCAGAGTCACTGCATCATACACTTGAATACTTTGATTGGGAGAGTCGTGATTCCTGATTCTAGCACTATTGAGTGATTACAGTGACTGACTGAACTCCTTCCTCATAGCCCTCAACTTCCCAGGAGTCAAACCAAAGAGGAAAAACGATCCAGAAGATTGGAGATTTTCTTCAGGGCTCTCCCACCTTTCTTGGGAGTAAAGGTCAGGATTAAACCTATTCCATCATTATTGCCCTTTTGTTCATTTCTAGATTTTGTCATACTCAGGCATCCTATTTGTTTATCTATCTGACAATCACATTCGTTCTCTGTCTCAGCAAAGAGGATCATGGGATTGATGAGTGGAAAGTCCCCTGATGGTGGAGCGATGTCTATAAAACTTAAATCCAAACGTGACAAACGAAAACATGACAGACCAGATATCTCCTCCCCAATGGACATACCGGCCCACCAGGTATGGGTTACAGGTTTGGTTTCTGCAAGATTTTTTAAAAGAAGTCTTGTGCTCACCAAGCCTGCACTTATTTGATTATTTGCAGTTGTGCTGCCTAATATTTTTGTGGAGCCTGACTAATTATTTTTTTTTTTTCCAGAAACGGCATTTATTTGAAATGGAAATATTTTGGAGGGAAAAAAGTCTTTACTATCACTTTTAATCAAATTGATTATACACTCTAAAAAAAAGGTTCTATATGGCACCAAAAATGGTTCTTGGCTCGTATTCATAGGGGAACCTTTTTAAGTGCTATATAGCACCAATTTTGGTTCTTCAGCGGTTCTTCAGAGGTTCTTCACCGGTTCTTTGACTAAGGTGCTATATAGCACCGCTAACTATGGTGCTATATAGCACCGCTACCATATACAGAACATGCTAAGATATGGTGCTATATAGCACCAAAAATGGTTCCCCTATGATTACGACGAAGAACCATTTTTGGTGCCATATAGAACCTTTTTTTTTTAGAGTGTAAGTATTCTTTTAAAAAATCTTACTGATTCTAAATCTTGATGACATCAGTGTACTTTATATAAATATCTATGTTTTCAATGCTTTTCAATGTAAAAGTTACATGAATTTCAATTTAAAATTGCATTTTCAGTAACAGCTTACATTTGACCTTTCTTATAGATCATTGGCCGAAATCCAGGGGAGAAAGAGAGTGAAAACCTTATCAAGAAACGTCTTCGTACTAGGACTGCTAAATGAACTGTTTTATTCTGAAGTTTTAATTTTTTTGTATTGTAAATCATACCAGTCTTTATAGTCTTTTCTTTTTTTTTGTTTTTATGTGATGCACTTTTCATACATAATACCTATTGTCAAATTCAAATTCTCTTTTGACTTTTTATAAAATATGGCACATAATATATTATCCTGGAAATGTAATTAACACTAGTGCCACTTTTGAAATGATTGACAGTTTTCATAAGCTCATGTATGGAGAAATTAACACATTTTTGCTGCTAGAGTTAGAATGACTACATTTCTGCACATTTCTGACACAAGGTTTCGCTGTACATTTAAACCACGGTTATTTGTTTACATTGTGCTTATGCTCCATGCAAATCAAGGCAAAACTGTTGTTTCCCTCTAACCACTTTCTGTTTTTCAAGTGTTAAAAATGCACACACAATATAGCACAAAGTAAAAGTTTATGGGGTTTTGTGGGGTTTTTTCCCTACTTGTCAACATTCTTTTCTTTCTGTTTATCACCCTGTCACAAACCATTAATATATGCCACTCACATGATAAAGACTCACCATTACCACGTCAGCAAAGCTGTGCTCCAGATGCCTAATGAAACCCAAAGGACTATTTGTTTGAATTACTGAACAAATGTTTATGTAACAGATGGTTAATTAAATTTCCTGATCACAGCCTAGTGTGCTTATCTAAGATGACATGAGAGGGGAAGGGTAAGGAACTGGAAGCAGGTCTATCTCTTTTTTGGCACTGACTGACAGGATATGAACGGGGTGGCTGCTTGCAATGATGAATCATGGTTGTGAGTGTTGAAAGTGTGGGAGCATGTGGTGAAGAGTGAAAACTGACTGTGAGGAGAAATAAAGAGGAAGTAAAAACATACAGAATGAGCCACGTGCAGCCCAGCTGTGCTTTTTTGCGCAATTTACCTGATGTTATAATTGTGTGACCATTAGGAAAGAGTGAGAGTCTACTCTCACAATCTGTATTTATTGTATGCCCTTATATATTTTCCCTCCCTGTCCAATTCAGCACACCATAAGTGCATGATGTAGTGGCATGAGACAGACTGTAATCATGAGTTTTGATGGCGTGTGTGTGAAATATCACTGGGCTAGTGAGTTTTTGATTTGGTTTTTTTTGCACAAGGTGAGTCATTGTCCCTGTCATTTGATTGCATCACTTAATTGACACACAAAGTCTAGTCTTTTTATAATTTTTTTCGTTTTTGGTCTCTTCTTCTGCATGCAGAAAACAGCAGGGAGGCATGAAATCATCAGTCTGAGCCGAGGCATCCAGACCTGGCAAACAATGGCGTAATAATCATCTGCTGCAACTATAATTTGGGGCACATCATTCGAAATGATAAACAGGTAGAGTGCAGCTCTATCTTTCCCCCCACTCTGTGCTGAAGAGAGAGAAGAAAGAGCCTGTAGGGATGGGTCTAATTGCTTGGCCTCATCAGGAGATGCGCTTTAAATAGTTTTGAGACAAAGAAGTGAGACAGTCGAGAGGAATGCTCAGTGAAGATTTCCATCTTATTGCTTTAATCCAACCAATTTGTTCAGACGGTGAGAAGATTTGATACGCTGTCACATGCGCCATCTTGTCCTATTTGTGCCTGGGTGAGGATTTGATCTCTCTAGAGCTGGAGTGACTGTACTGTTAAATGAAGTGTCATATCCTGCCGTATCTTAGTTGTACACAAAAAAACCAAAAACAGTTTAAATAAATTAAATGACAGGCAAACTGAGTGAGGCATGAGGCAGTGTGGAGATATGGAAAAGATAGATAGTATCGCTATACATTTTTTAAATTTCTTATAAAAGTTGCATTTCTTATCACTGCTATTAAAACAGAAATGACGCTACAGTCAAGACATCTGTCTAGCACGTTTCAAGTAGCTTTTTAAGCTCTCAAAACGCATTTTCTTAAAGCTGGAGTCCGTAACTTTTTTGGGGTTCAAGATTTACAAAAATTATATAATCCAATCCGTATTTTTCTTACCCTGAATCATTATAGTACACTTATAATCAGAGCCGGATTAACGCAAAGGCAAACTAGGCACGTGCCTAGGGCCCGATTGGCGGGATGGGGCCCAGACAGAGGGAAAAAAAAATAAAAATAAAAAATTATAATAATAATCTTAACCCGCACCGGATCGCGGGCGGGGGGGTTGACGGAAGTGGGCGTGTGTGTACTTTTATTTACTTTTGTTTTATACAAAATATTCAATCAACTATCACAAATGCATCATTTGAAAGCTAAAACACTCAAGATTCATGTTCTGAACTTGTTTTTGCAATAAATAAACCAGAGAGGAAAGGGTTAAATGAAACGCTAAAGGACCGGCCATGTAAACATTAGCATAATATTAGCGGTACTCATCTTTCATCTCCTGTCGTTCGGATCAGATCGGACGAATCCAATAAACACCCGCATACATCTCTGTGTAAGAGTCCACTCTTCAAAATGCATCCCACTTTTTAATCCAAAACAACGAAAAATTAGGGAAAAAACAAAAAATCCTTCGTTGTTTGCAAGGGAGTTTTGAGTTAGCGTAATCAATCATGTCCATTTTCAATGAAATATCGATTCCTTTTCTGGCAAACCCCCCTGCTAGAATAGTCTCTCCCACGTATTATAAACCCTCCCTCGTCTCTCTCCTTCAATCAGAGTCTCTCCTGGGATGCATCATATAGAGGAAGCGCTTTACAGGCTTGGTGAGCTGTCAATCATTGCGCCCATGGTTTTCGTTGGATAAAGGCACTCGGTGCCCAGCCAATGCCTTTCCAACAAAGGTTTGATTGATGGACTTAGTAACCAATCAAAAGGCATTATCTTGCGCAGTTTACGTAAGTAGGCTTTGGTGAATACTGTTTGTGCGCAGTCTGCGCGTTCTCAATGGCGCAACTGCAGTGGAGCGCGCAGACTCTGACTGACGCTTCCCATCAGCTAAAGGAGTTTTTTACACGTTGTAATCTCTGTAAATAGTTGCTTTAGTTTTTCAGTAACTGTTTATCCATTATAATTAGCAGTTTATTGCAGATTTATTTGAATGAAAAACTACTCTTTACAATAGCAAATGTTCTGAAATAAATGGCCTTTTTGAAATTCGCCTAGACTTTTCTTGACATAAAAGCTCACAGAAGCTACATTACTGAGAGAATCATCCTCATATTTGAATCATGACATGATTAGACATTCAGTTTTATATTTAAGTTATTTTCAGGCTCTTAACATTAAATTATAATATTTTTTTCCCTAAGTAAAAAAAAAAGAAAAAAACGTCACTTACATGTATATTTACATGTATATTACTCTGTTCCCATATTACTTTGAGTTTATTATGACTCTTGGGTAGCAACATTTCAAGTGTCTAGTTTAAAATAAGACCAGATTTATGAATATAGACCATAGGGTTTAAGAGCTGCAGACATTTTAATTTGGGTATGTCGTTTTCAAAGAATTCTCAAAAAATGGGGCGCAGGTTAAGAGGATAATAATAATAATAAAAATAAAATAAAATGTACAAATGTCCTATCTACAATTTATTTCAATATTTATTAATTAACTAAAAATAGTGACGATGTTTATCTTAACCATAGACTGTTACATTATGTCACATTAACGCCAGCCCGTGACTGTATTTATATAGAGGCGCCAGCCAGTTAAGACCGAGGAGACGTCAGTGGCGGTCAGAGGTTAGAGCGGGACAACAAAGCTAGCAGGCAGGTGTGTTTTTTAAGTAGGCTAACATTCAAGATGCTTTCGGGTGCGGCAAAACGTAAAAAGAAAAAAAATGAAGAGGAACAAAAGAAGAGACAGCGGGGGGCTTTACAGAAGTTTCTGTCGGGCAGCCGTCCGACAGCTGTGAACCTGCTCGAGTCAGCAGAGCCAGGCCCGGAGACACGGCCCGAAGACGCGGTGGAAGATGCGGCGGGAAATGCGGCGGAAGATTGTTTGAGTGAATCTGGTGTTTTTCACAATTCTTGAAATGTAAGAAGTATTACATCCATATACAAGTCTTTAATAGTCTGAATACCTTTAGTTTTCCACAGTTTAAATCCTCCATCCTTATATTTATAATTATTTATTGTTAGACAGTTTCTAAATGGTCTTGATGAATGTGAAGGGGTCATGTTTGCCTTCTTGTTCTTAATTACAACATTTATAAATGTTGTAAGCTATTGTATTTTGCAGAAAATCTTAATTACAACATTTATAAATGTTGTAAGCTATTGCATTTTGCAGAAAATCGTAATTAAATGTGTTGATTAAATGTAAACAGAGCAAATAAGATAAACTTATTTGCTCTGTTTACATAGTTTACTGACACCTATTGGTTATTTACTGGTACTACTGCCTTAACAATGACACTCCCAATGGATGAGGATAATTTAATAGCATTTAATAGAGCCGTGTAATGACGTATAAATAATGAATATCAAAAAATAGTCTGATAGACTGTTTAATATACAACACAACCAATTTGTAACTAAAGACTATGCTATGTAAAATGTGAATTAACTTTTATTAGTAACTTTGGTAAGTTTCAGATTTCAGTTCATAAATAACATCGATGGAGGGGGGGCCCAAAAAATGCAGCCTGCCTAGTGTAGTCCGTTTATTTAATCCGGCTCTGCTTATAATAAGTGTTTATACTGGGACTATTTCACACCGTCTGGTAGGAACCGCTGCGGAGGAGCACAGTCCCTACATGACTCGCCAAAGACATAATGGTGTGTTCAAGTCATGTCATAAAGATACGATATTTACGAGCTGAAATCACATGAACGCCACCACAAAGTCGTAAATACAAGTGGAAAGTTCGGGCCCGATCTGTACGAGTTGGGGGCGTGTCAGTGAGAAACATGGCGGAATCAATGGATACAACATCTGTAGTTTAATATTTAGCAGTGACACAGGCTTTGTCATTTACAACAAAGTAAGCTAGCATTTTAACAATTACAAAACAATAATTATATTGGCTTCATAATTAATTAAAAACGTAAAAGATTCAAACTTAGCTGATGCACATTCTTTGTTCTTCATTTTCTATAAACAGTTAACAAACCTTGCTGTATTTTCGTGAAATGTATTAAAAGAAGGTACACCGCCATCTTGCTCCGACCAAAGAGACTTGAACGCACATGATGTCGTAAACACGACTTCTCACCTCGTAATTATGAACATCCCAGGAGGACTCAATGTTCTTCCGCAAGACGCATGTCGTTCTGTTTATTAACCGCTAGAGCGCGTTTATTAACGGACTGCAACTAACTTGGTTGTCTTGTTACGAAAGCTTGTTTCCACAACGGAATAAAACAAGTTTTTTAGGCTGAAATTATAGGCTAGGCAAGTGGAACTCTATTTTATATATAAGCATATGTGGAAAAAATGTTCATCATAGTAGCTGGTCGCAGCTACTGAAGTGCTTAGGTTGCTTTTATTTTTTTTCACACATCAGAAACAGCAGTGACACTTTTGTGTGTTTTTTCAAAAGCATTTAGCACCTGCCGTTAAACTGCACCCTACAGTTGCGAGTGATTCTGGACACTGTATTTACCGTCTACAAGCATAATGGATTTATCATGTTGGATGTTGGGTCTAATGACCATGGATCAGTGTAGGCCTACATGCTGGTCCTTTTATGCCATCACCATATGAATCTATTTTAGAATTACTTAATGTTTCTAATTGAAATGGTGATAATATTGTTTAGGTTTAAAGAACTTTTTCTAATACAAATTTCAAAACTCTGAATGTACGAACTAGCAGGAGTTGTCACTGCAAACTAAGATGACCCAGAAAGGCAACAAACTCTGTCACCTTTCATTTTCCCCCTCACTTCATTCTTCTGTTGTTTAATAAGTCTCCCTCCTACACCTTTTTTTAAAACTTTCTTTTCTTCTGTCTTCCCTGCCGTGACTTGTACAGTTCAGTAGTTAAAGGGATAGTTCACCCAAAAATGAAAATTAGCCCATGATTCATAAGGCCTTTATTAACCCCCTGGAGCCGTGTGGAACACTTTTATGATGGATGCATGTTTATCGACTTCAAAACAGAACTAGCCTTTATAATGCTTGGAATAGCCAGGACATTTTCTAATATAATTGATTTGATCAAAAACACAGTAAAAACAGTAATATTGTGAAATATCATTAAAATTTAAAATAACTTTTTATATATATATTTTAATCATTTGAAATGGAATGTACTCCTGTGATGGCAACGCTGAATTTTCAGCAGTCTTCAGTATCACGTGATCCTTCAGAAATCAATATGATTTGCTGCTCAAGTAACATTTCTTATTACCAGTTGTGAAAACTATTCTGCTGCTTAATATGTTTGTGGAAAATGGAAACTGTAATACATTTTATTCAGTTCAATTCCTTGATGAATAGAAAGTTCAAAAGCATTGATAAATGTCTTTTAATCCTTCACTCTTAAAAAAGGGGTTCTTTATTGAAATTGACTGTAAACTTCTACTGGTTCTTTAGATTTTTTAAATGTTCTTCATACTAAGAAAAAATGGTTCTTCTATGCGGCATTGCTGTAAAAAACAACAACTTTTGGAACCTTTAGTTTTAAGAGTTTTGCTGAAAAAAGAAAATATACTGACATTTTTTAACGGTTTTGTGTGTGCTTTAGTTGAATTTTTAATGCAAAAGTAGAAACCTTGATTCAAAGAAGCTGTGTAAGGCCAGAGGAGAACAAAACAACACCTTAAAACTCTTTTTTACCACCTCTGCTACAAAAAACCCCCCAAAAAAACAAATCAGTTGTTGGACTTAATTAAAGTCTAACTTTGTTCTTTCTGGGGGGAAAAGAAAGTACAAAGAATAATTCTGCTTATTTTCAGGGTGGTACTTGGCCAGTTGGCCATGGATTTGCTTTTGTTCTCTGACCACAAAGACATAATTAATGTTTAAAACTATATAAAAGGCAGTTAAACTAAATGGCAGCCATACAAAAAAAACACAGATTTCCGTCTGGCCACTTAAAACGAGACTCTAATGGTGTGATCTAATTGCATTTTTTTTACTGTAAAAATTCAGTGTTACTCATTATTGCAAGGGAATAAAGCTTTCTAAACGAGAATTACTGTTGTACAAATCCAGAGGTGTTAGACCCAGATAAAACGGCCACAAATTAAATTTATAATTTAAAAGAAAACTTTGCTAAAAGGGAAAACCCAACCTGTCAGACATGACATCACTTTCATTTTTACAACTAAATAAAGAGCATGAGTGAGACCAATGTTTGAGTGAAAGTCTGTTTTATTATTCAGATGTTTTGTTGTCATTGTGCGGTTAATGTTGAGCATTTTGTCTGATTGCTATGTTCACATGCTTTTTTGCCATGCTCTGCAGAGCGTGAATAGGACACACAGCAGGCTCAAAAGCACAATTTCTGTCTTATATTGCCCCTTTTAAAGGTCACACAATAAAAGCTATGAAATTACTTTTTCTTTTAAAGTATGTTACCAGATTTGAGTGTCCAAATTGGGCTGGTCGACCTTGTATGGTGTAAAGATTTCTAGGTCAAAAAGGTCTCAAACTATCAGCCCCTCAGGGACTCCCCTTAATTCATCCTGGCTGCAAATCAATTTTCGCTTTCTGGTATCCTTTAGTTCTCTTAAGGACTTTAATAGTGTGCATGTACAGTTCATCCAGAAAGTATTCACAGCGCTTCGCTTTTTCCACATTTTATGTTACAACATTATTCCAAAATGGATTAAATTAATTAACATACATTTCTCAATTCTACAAACAATACCCCATAATGACAACATGAAAGAAGTTTGTTTGAAATCTTTGCAAATTTATTAAAAATAAAAACAGAAAAAAAAAATCACATGTACATAAGTATTCACAGCCTTTGCCATGACACTCAAAATTGAGCTCCAGTGCATCCTGTTTCCATCCTGTTTTCCTTGAGATGTTTCTACACCTTGATTGGAGTCCACCTGTGGTAAATTCAATCAATTGGACATGATTTGGAAAGGCACACACCTGTCTATATAAGGTCCCACAGTTAACAGTGCATGTCAGAGCACAAACCAAGCCATGAAGTCCAAGGAATTGTCTGTAGACCTCTGAGACAGGATTGTATCGAGGCACAGATCTGGGGAAGAGTACAGAAATATTTGTGCAGCATTGAAGGTCCCAATGAGCACAGTGGCCTCCATCTGTAAATGGAAGAAGTTTGGAATCACCAGGACTCTTCCTAGAGCTGGCCGCCCAGCCAAACCAAGCGATCGGGGGAGAAGGGCCTTAGTCAGGCAGGTGACCAAAAACCCGATGGTCACTCTGACAGAGCTCCAAAGTTTCTCTGTGGAGAGAGAAGAACCTTCCAGAACAACCATCTCTCTGCAGCACTCCATTCCTCAGTAAAAGGCCGTCAGGAGCCTGAAGGACTCTCAGACCATGAGAATCAAAATGATCTGGTCTGATGAAACAAAGATTAAACTCTTTGGTCTGAATGCCAAGTGTCATGTCTGGAGGAAACCAGGCACCACTCATCACCTGGCCAATACCATCCCTACAGTGATGCATGGTGGTGGCAGCATCATGATGTTTTTTGTTCCTCTACGTGGTTCCTCAAGCTACTGCTATGGATCATCTTCTCTTCTGCTCCTCGACTGGTTTACTCGGCGACAGACCTGTACAAACTTAGACCTGCAATCAAACCTCCACTGTTGCTGCTTAATCATTCGGAACTCATACGCCAACCAAATTCATTTTGGGTCTCGTCGGAATATCCGAATCAGTTCTGTTAAGCCTGAAAGTGGTGAACTAATTCAGTCCTTTTGGTCTACACACCGTAGGTTGCCCAAAAATGCTGGGAGGACTGTTGAACATGAAGTGCTTACTCCGCTACCCAGGTCAGATTTCAAGCCTTCTGTAGGCTACTTCGTTTTACTCTTTTTAATGTTCGCTCACTCAGCAATAAGACATCTCTTATTAATGAATTATTGAGGACAGAAATATTGATTTTATGTCCGTGACTGAGACATGGCAGAAGCCTAATGACTATTTTTATTTAAACCAAACAATACCATCTGATACCTCGTTGCTCCAGAAAAGGGGGTGGCCTTGCACTTATTTATCGTGACACTATAAAGTCTGCCGATTTCTATATCAGGGCCATCATCTTTTGAAATCTTGGCTGTACAACTCAAAGGTTGAACTCCTACTATTGTTGTTATGGTAAATAGACCACCAAAGGCATCTGCTTTGAATACATTTTCATATGAATTTTCTATCATTTTAACACATCTGTGTACTTTGTCCCCGAACATCATGTTAATGGGAGATTTTAACATTCATTTTGACAATACTACCAGCACTCAATACAATGATTTTAAATCAGTGCTGGATAGTGCTGACATTGTGCAATTTGTTATAACTTATCAACACATAATAAGGGGCATGTTTTAGACCTTGGGCCCGTTCTTCGTACCTCGCTAACTCAGTTAGCCGGATTTGATTGTTGACGATTTGGCATGATCTTGGATTGTTTGGTTCTTCGGTGCTCATCCTGGACTTGCTGTCATAGCAACAGGTCCGTTAGCTTAAACCTGCTCGCGAGCAGGCTTATTTCATGTAAACAGGATTAGATTGCATCTTGAGGTGATACTTAAAATCTGTCCCAGCCACTGCTACTTTATTACAACAGTTCATTACTGAACCAGGGGCAATAATAATCATTTTAAATAATAATAATATACAAATTTTAAATTGTATATGTATATGAGAATGTATATAATATTATAATGTTGTGTATATAATACCATAGACACAGCCTCTTGATTGAGCGATTTATTTGTGATGGAATAATTACTTTATAATTTTATTTGAGGTTTGCACACATGTTGTACAGTTAATCTGAGCCGTGCATTAATTTAAGTGATGACGGATATTATGGGATGCTTGATGCAGCGCAGGAGATGCAGATAATTTGATCTTGACCCTTAAGAAACTTTAATACTGTCACGTTACAAATCTGCTTCGAATTGAATTACAACATTGAAATAAAAATGTAAAGGGTGTACAAATACTGTATAAAATCGTGAATATAAATAATTGGTAATCATGTAAAAAAAAAAAAAACATTTATCATTGATCTATTATAACTTTTATGTTGGTTTGGTCGTTTAGCTGTTTCCTTATAAAGGTCCAGATATTCGTGGGTTTTTTATGTGTAATTTGCCAAGTTTTTTGCCAGGTGGCTTTTTTAATTATATGATGTCATTACGTTGCTGTCTTGATGCCAGCCAATCGCTGCATTGCTGATCATGGTTTCGAGTATCGATGCATCTGCCCTCTTCAGGGAAAACAAGAACGCGCAGTGATCTTAGATCATTTAATCCAGATATTTAAATCCAATCCGCAAATTCGTTGGAAGAACCAAATTAGCCAGACATCAGTTATCATGATTAAAAGATCTGGGATCTGTCAAATCATCTCAGATGTATTAAGCGAGGTACGAAGAACGGGCCCCTTGTATGTTGTTCTGGTGTCATGCCTTTTAATTTGACTTGAATTTTCTATCACAGATCACAAGACTAAATTTTTTTTCCATTCCTTTGGCAAAAGTTAAACCACAACGCTCTGTTTCATTTCGTAATGTTAAAAATGTTGAATGTTATCATGAAACCCTGAACCAAATTTTCTGAGATTTTAACAGAGTTATGTGTGTTGAGCATCATAGAAGTCAATGTTACCATCCATTAATTTTGATTGTAGGAGAAAACTAGTTAATTTTAAACATTTTTACGCTATATTCAACTTACGGGTTTAAATTCATCTTTGTATCAATGTCACAGAATGTGACGCTTTGTCATGTCTCATAAATAATTCACTAGGTCTCCGTATCCTTATCCTATGAGAAGAGGCCTTCCTTAATTATTCATGAGACTGCGTGTCCTTATCCTATGAGAAGTGCCTCGCTTAACATATGGAATTACATTTGTTTAAAAAAAAATGAACAAAACTTCATAAAACTGAACAAAACTTTTTCAGAAACTATCAAAAATATCCATTACAAAAGAAGAAAAACTACTAATTTAACAGGATATTCAAATATGCTTCATTCTTTGTCAATGTTTTTCAAAGATTCGTTTTCATTGCCACAGATTTCGCTTACGCTTCGCAGTTTTTCGTTTGCAGTTTTGACACAAACATCTCGTGGGGGCGGGCTTAACAGTGATCTACTCTGATTGGATAGTGAGCTTTCGATGGACAGGTGCTCTCTGACCTGGAAGTATAGACGTCACTCAGTAGCGCACACATTGGAAAACCTTTGCGTTGCTTTGCATAAAGTTTATACAAGTTTGTAAAGAATTTCTAAACAATTTAGTTTATTAGTTTGTAAAGATGAGCTCTCAAGAGAGACACGGAGCGGCGGCGGCATCATCTTCCTCCTCCGCTTGTTCTTCAAGGCAGTTTGAAGTTCTGTGTTACTGAAGTAACCAATGACATCGATTAAAGTTGTATCCATGTACAGTGTGTCCTCAGAGGAGTCAGCGTCGCCCTGGCAACAAACACAAAACACCTGCACGTCCTGATCGCGGGCTGATCGGTCACAGCTGCACCTCATCAGCCACAGCCATAAAAGCAGCACATGCTGAACAGACAGACAGACTCTGGTCTCGAGCTGAATGAATCGCTGGATTAACCTTTCTCTCTGTTCTCCCCAGAAAGCAGCGAGTGACCGACAGCCCACGACTTGGAGCACGTTTGGACACCCACTTTCACTTGGATTGAACACCGTAGAGCACTTGGAGCACCAGCCATCACCCACCGGCTCACTGACTTTCATCACCTTTTACTTTTACACTGTAAATAAAATCCACCCTCCGGGGCCTTTTCACTAAGCCTGCCTTGTCGAGTGATTCCTCACCACGTGACAGTGGAGGAGAATGCGGGCAAGTGCGTGAGGAATCACCGACAAGTTCACCGCCCCAACCCCTCATCTTCTCTGTTTTTTTTTCTCTGTACACGACAGGAGACGGAAAGCGGCGCGCTCGTTCCCCGCAATGGAGGAGGTGTTACAGCGCCTCACGGAGGTGAGCATCCACCAGCAGCAAATCGTGGAACATCTCGCCACTCGCCAGGGCAGGATGGAGGAAGAACTGACCGCCACCGCCGCCCAGCGAGTTCCGCTACCTGATCCTCGTGCCCAAGCAACCCGCCTGCTGCCGAAGATGACGTCTGATGATGACGTGGAAGCTTTCCTGCAGGTCTTTGAAACCACCGCCCGATGTGAGGAATGGCCTGAGGGCGATTGGGCACGCGCGCTGGCACCTTTGCTCACTGGAGAAGCCCAACGGGCTTATTTTTCACGCCCCCGTGCGATCGCCGAAGATTATGACGAAGTCAAACGTGAAATGCTGGCGAGGCTGGGCCTCTCATCCATCTGCGCCGCCCAACAGTTTCACGAATGGGAGTTTAAGTCTCGCGTGCCAGCCCGTGCTCAAGCCGCCGAACTCAGCCGCATCGCTCAGCATTGGCTGATGGAAGGAAGCCCCACTGCAGCTCAGGTAGCGGAACGAGTGGTGGTCGATCGCCTCCTCCGCGCTCTACCCCGTCCAATTCATGAAGAACCCTGCCAACACCCTGGAACTGGTGGAGGCGATCGAGCTGGCGGATGCCATCCATCACCGTGAGGCCGGGGATCGAGTGCTGCCGTTTCCTCGGAGGGTGGTCCAGGAGCGGCGCCCGCTCGAAGGCACCCCGCGACCAGTTAGCAGGCCGACGGTTCCCCCGCCGCAAGACGAGCCCATGCCCAGCGCCGAACCCATCCCGCCTCCGCGTGCGTGGCTGGCAGGCTGCATCGTCCACCAGCATGTACCATCGGGAGCCCCTGAAGCGGACGTGGTCGTGGAGGGGAAACGGTTCAGAGCCCTGCTAGACTCAGGCAGTGCGGTCACCCTGATCCAGTCAGGGTTGTGTGCCCCCCGAAGAGGCGAAAAGAGCTTCCTACCGATTACATGTGTGCACGTAGACACTCGCCAAGTACCGGCCCGTAGAGTCACCATATCGTCACAAGGCACCTGGCCGGTGGAGGTTGGCTTGGTAAAGGACCTACCGGTGGCCGTACTGCTTGGGAGAGACTGGCCGGGCTTCAACTACCTGCTCACCGCCGCTACTCAGCCTGCCAGCCGGGAGGGGAACCGTCAAAGACGGAGACGGCCGCGTGGACCCCGCCACAGACCAGCCCTACTAGCCTCCGACAACGGGAGAGATGGTGAGTCCCCCTCCCAGTCTAATAACCCTTTCTTTGATGTGTACCAGCAGGCTGCAGGAGGGGGCTCGTTCGCCAAGGAACAACGGGAGGACGATCGCCTGAAGCACTGTTGGTCCCAGGTGTGGGTCGTCGATGGAAAAGACGTCCTCCCATGGCCCCATCCTCTCCCGCATTTTGTCGTTGAGAATGGCCTGCTATACTGTGTCGCACAGCGGAGGGGGGAGGAAAAAGTTCCCCTCCGCAAGGCCACCGCGAAGTCCATCGCCCAGGAGCTGTTTCTGCTGGCCAGCCGGGTCGGCATCCCCTCGGAGATACTGACTGACCAGGGAACACCGTTCATGTCCCGGCTAATGGCAGATCTCTGCAGGCTGCTACGGGTGAAGCAGTTGAGGACCACGGTCTACCACCCTCAGACGGACGGACTCGTGGAGAGATTCAACCAGACCCTCAAGCAGATGCTGAGACGTGTGGCGTCGGAGGATAAGCGGGATTGGGACCTCATGATTCCGTACGTGCTCTTCGGGATCCGCGAAGTACCCCAGGCCTCAACTGGCTTCACCCCCTTTGAGCTCCTGTTTGGCCGCCAACCACGTGGGCTCCTTGACATCGCCAGGGAAGCTTGGGAGCAGCAGCCTGCCCCTCATCGCACCCTCATCGAACACGTTCAACAGATGAGAGAACGGATTGACCGAGTGATGCCATTAGTCTGGGAACACCTCAGCAAAGCCCAACAAGCGCAGCAACGCCGTTATGACCGGGCAGCCCAACCACGGGAGTTCCAGCCGGGAGACCGCGTCATGGTCCTGGTCCCCAGCTCTGCCTGCAAGTTCCTGGCCACCTGGAAGGGACCATACACGGTGATAGAAAGGATTGGGCCAGTCACATACCGTCTGAGACAGCCGGGACGACGCCAGACAGAGCAACTTTACCATATCAACCTCCTCAAGAAGTGGGTGGGGACCCGGGACCAGGTGGCGGCCCTAAGTGTCACCGATCCCGTGGTTGTGGACGTCAACCCCCATCTTTCGGCTGCCCAGAAGGCGGAGCTGCAGCACCTGGTCAGTCAGTTCCAGGATGTGTTCTCTACCCAGCCCGGGCAGACCAACGTGGTCCAGCACGACGTCAGGACACCCCCAGGAGTCGACGTCAGGCAACGGCCCTACCGTGTCCCGGAGACTCGTCGGCAGGCTATCGAGGAGGAAATTCAACAAATGCTGCACGGGTACCCCATGCCTCGGGTCGACGAGCTGCTGGACCATTTGGGAAGGGCCCGGTACATCAGCACGTTAGACCTCACCAAGGGTTATTGGCAGGTACCACTCTCTGAAACGGCTAAACCTAAGACTGCTTTCTCGACCCCCAGTTGCCACTGGCAGTACCGGACCCTTCCCTTCGGCCTGCACGGGGCCCCCACGACATTCCAGCGAATGATGGACATCATCCTGCGGCCCCACCAGGCGTACGCGGCCGCCTACATAGATGACATCGTGATCCACTCCGAGGCATGGGAGGAATATCTGGAACGTCTGCGGAGGGTGCTTTCGGAGCTCCGGTGGGCTGGACTCACTGTCAACCCCCGAAAGTGTCATCTAGCCCTCTCCGAGGCCAAGTATCTGGGTTTCCGAGTCGGACGGGGCCTCATACAGCCCCAGGAGAAGAAAGTAGAGGCCATCCAGTCCGCCCCGAGACCCCAGACGAAGACCCAGGTAGGAGCCTTTTTGGGGTTCGGCAGGGTATTACCGATGTTTTATCCCCAACTTCTCCTCTTTAGCCGCCTCCCTGACAGACCTGACCAGGAAGGGGCAGCCAGAGAAAGTATGCTGGACCCCAGCCATCGAGGAGGCCTTCGCCCGGGTCAAGACAGCCCTGACGTCTTTGCCAGTACTCCTCGCTCCAGACTTCGGTTGTCCCTTCCTGCGACGATTCGGTGTGACGAGCGTCCTCAGAGGAGTCAGCGTCGCCCTGGCAACAGACACAAAACACCTGCACGTCCTGATCGCGGGCTGATCGGTCACAGCTGCACCTCATCAGCCACAGCCATAAAAGCAGCACATCTCGAGCTGAATGAATCGCTGGATTAACCTTTCTCTCTGTTCTCCCCAGAAAGCAGCGAGTGACCAACAGCCCACCACTTGGAGCACGTTTGGACACACACTTTCACTTGGATTGAACACCGTAGAGCACTTGGAGCCATCACCCACCGGCTCACCGACTTTCATCACCTTTTACACTGTAAATAAAATCCACCCTCCGGGGCCTTTTCACTACGCCTGCCTTGTCGAGTGATTCCTCACCCCGTGACAGTAGATACCAGAGAACAATTTAAAATGTTGTTTCAAATCATTATAGGGCACCTTTAAATTATATATGATATTTCAGAAGAATCTTCCTGTGTTGTAAAAATAACTCTACCATTATCTGATATAAGCATTAGTTATAAATACACTTCTTCTCTAGCCTCCTCCTGTTTCTGTTTGCTCTCCCCCCTCTCTTCCACCTGGATATCCCACACACACTGTTATTGTCGATAATCTCTTCTACATGCCAGATATAAAGGAAGATGATACTATAATAAGACTCACAGTCTGTGTGCTATACAGTATAATGTTATTAGTATTTGCTATGGCAGGCAACAATGTAATTAGGGTTATGGATCTGAAAAAAAGCATTAAAGTATTACACTTTGGGTGGTCAGTGTTTGTGCTGTGGACGTGAATGATACCTCAAAACGTCCAATATGATATAAGATATGATATAATATGATATAAGATATGTATCATGGAGCATGAGAGTGTGTGTGGGTGTGATGGATGTGTATGTGTTCTTCCTGTGACCATGCTGTGAGATTATGGGATGGCTGTGGTGAGCACAGCCCTCTATAATCAGCCTCACAGAGGGGAACTGGCCATAGAGACTTAATATTTGTTGTACTCCTAGAGATTGACATGCTTTTTTACATTGTCCTACTCATGTGTGCCCGAATCACGTGTATCTGGACATGGGTCGGCATGCAGTGGGCAGCTTTACATATAGGCAGACATGGGGACTTGTGACTTGGTGACTTGGACTCGAGTCGCTATTTTTATGACTTGTGACTTGACTTGACAAAACATAAAATACTTGAGACTTGACTTGGACTTGGAAGTGAAAGACTCGGGACTTGACTTGACTTGAGACACGATGACTTGAATGACTTGAGAGTGTTAATCACATCATGTTTTCAATATTTTAATATAAAATATATAAATTATTTAAAAAAAATAAAGTTGACCCAGCTGGAGCGCAGGCTGAGAATAGCGTTGTCGTGACTGGATCACGACACTATCATCAGTCACGCCCTCTCATACATTACGCACACCACGCCCACTTATATCAGGTTATCATCACACCAACATGTCAGCCGGAGGGGTACCGAAAGTCATCGCTTTCGGCTTCAATAATTATTTCCAAGAAGGCAAAAGACGAACAGCGCGTTGCAAGACATGCAACATTAACATTACGGACAGCCAGACGACAACCTCCAATTTCATCCGTCATTTGAAGAGCCATTCTGCCCATTAAGTGCTTGTCAATTTGTTCATGTTTTCTGTACCAATAAGTAATACCTCCGTTTTATCTGAATTTAATAGCAGAAAATTACACGTCATCCAGTATTTAATATCTTCAACACACGGTGTCAGTTTAGATAATTTAGCGTTTTCATCCGGTCGTGATGAAATATATAATTGAGTGTCATCAGCATAACAGTGGAAATTAATTCCATGTTTTCTTATAATATTACCAAGTGGCAGCATATATATTGAGAATAGCAGAGGGCCTAACACGGATCCTTGTGGCACCCCATAGTCTACTGACGTCATCTTTGATTTTTCCCCATTTAGACAAACAAAATGGTAGCGGTCTGATAAGTACGATCTAAACCAGTTTAATGCCTGTCCCTGAATACCAGTATAATTTTGATGTCGATCTATGAGTATTTTATGATCTATAGTATCGAACGCAGCACTAAGATCGAGTAGAACTAGTATTGAGATACAGCCTTGGTCAGAAGCTAGAAGTAAATCATTTGTGACTTTAACGAGCATTTGTTGACATTTGTTGATTTTAACGAGCGCAGTTTCTGTGCTATGATGCGGCCTGAATCCTGATTGAAATTTTTCATAGATATCATTTTCTTGCAAGAAAGAGCACAATTGAGCGGACACAACTTTTTCTAGTATTTTAGACATAAATGGAAGATTTGAAATTGGTCTGTAATTTGCTAGGTTATTATGATCTAATTGTGGCTTCTTAATGAGAGGTTTTATGACTGCCAGCTTGAATATTCTTGGAACATGACCTAAAGATAAAGACGAGTTAATAATATTGAGAAGAGGCTCTTCCACTACAGGTAACAACTCTTTCAGTAGTTTAGTGGGTATTGGATCTAATAAACATGTAAACATGTTGTTGGTTTAGATGCAATGATAAGTTTATTTAGCTCTTCCTGTCCTATAGTTGTAAAGCGGTGTAGTAGTTCTTGAGAGGCGATAGTTGCGGTTGAATCATAAGACATCATTAAAGATTGTACATTTACAATTTTGTTTCTGATGCTTTCTATTTTCTCAGTGAAGAAATTCATAAAATCATTACTACTAAACTGTAACGGAATATTTTGCTCAGGCGATGCTTGTTTATTTGTTAGTCTAGCCACGGTGTTAAATAAAAACCTTGGGTTATTTTGATTATTTTCTATTAGTTTGCGGAGATGCTCAGCCCTGGCTGCTTTTAGGGCCTTTTTATAACGTGACATACTATCTTTCCACGCGATTCTAAAGACCTCTAAATTAGTTTGTTTCCATTTACGCTCTAAGTTACGAGTTTCTCTCTTGATAACATGTGTAGCACTGTTGTACCATGGTGCTTTAGTTTTCTCTCTAACCTTTTTTTAATCTAATTGGTGCAACAATTTCTAATGTGTTAGAGAAAATTTTGCTCATACTGCTAGTCATTTCCTCTAGTTCATCTGTTTGTTTGGGTTCACTGAGCAGCTGAGACAGATTAGGTAAGCTATTTGAGAATCTATCTATAGTGGATGGAATGATTGTTCTGCCTGGTCGATAACGTGGCGCAACATGACAGATTTCAGCAGTACGCAGTATGCAAGTTACCATGTAATGGTCAGTGACATCATCACTTTGCGGTATAATATCTATATCGGTTGGGTTGGTTCCATGTGATATAATTAAATCTAGTGTGTGATTAAGACGATGAGTGGGACCAGTGACGATTTGCTTGATCCCAAAGGAGTTTAATAGATCTGTAAACGCAGCCCCTAATGCATCATTTGTGTTATCTACGTGTATGTTAAAATCTCCAACAATTAATGCTTTATCAACGTTGACCAATAGATCTGAGAGAAAGTCTGCAAACTCTTTTAAGAAATCAGCATAGGGCCCTGGAGGTCTATACACAGTAGCCAAGGCTAGAGATAATACGGATTTCTTTCTTACATCTAAGAGCGTAACATTTAGCACTAGTACTTCAAACGAAATAAACCTGTGACCTGTTTTCTGAGTGAAATTAAGAATATCTCTATAGATTGTTGCAACACCGCCGCCACGTCCAATCAGACGGGGCTCATGCTTATAACAGTATCCTGGCAGAGTAGACTCATTTAGACCGAAATAATAATTTGGCTTAAGCCAGGTTTCAGTAAGGCAAAGTACATCGAAACTATTATCTGTGACCATTTCATTTACAATAACCGCCTTAGGTGTGAGCGATCTAATGTTTAGAAGTAGTTGTTTTAGAAATTGTTTTTGTTCACTAATATTGAGATTTTCTGGTTTAATCACAGTTAGATTTTTCCTAGATCCTACAGTAGATTTAATGTTTGACCTCACTAAACGAGGAATAGACACAGTTTCTATATAATGTTCTACATTGGTACTTATGTCAATTAAGTTTGGACAGAATTGTTTTTGTTCACTAATATTGAGATTTTCTGGTTTAATCACAATTAGATTTTTCCTAGAACCTACAGTAGATTTAATGTTTGACCTCACTAAACGAGGAATATCCATAGTTTCTATATAATGTTCTACATTGGTTCTTATGTCAATTAAGTTAGGACAGCAAAGACTGTGATCTGGACTTTGACTTACTAGTCTTATGGTGGTGTGTAACGCCCTTGAGATGTTGTCCGACAGAAGAGCCGCTCCGATTCTGCTGGGGTGAAGGCCATCAGGACGGAAGAGCCTAGGTCGCTCCCAGAACAGATTCCAATTATTTACAAAGAGCAGCTTCTGTTCATTACACCATGACATTAACCATTCATTTAGAGCAAATAATCTACTGAACTTTTCATGTCCTAGTCAGTACGTGGGAAGGGGTCCAGACACGATGATCGTTGCTTCAGGCGATGTTCTGCGCACCGTCTCTACCAGACTCTTATAGTCCTTCTTCAGAACCTCCGTCTGCCGCAGCCTGGTGTCGTTCGTTCCCGCGTGCAACACGACAGCTCCGATGCGCTCGTCACCGTTCAGGATCTCGGGAACCTGCGCAGCGACATTGAGAACACGAGCACCAGGAAAGCAGTGAGTGATTACCTTGCATTTACCTGAGGTAGCGTGGACATGCCGGACGATGGAAGTACCGATGACCACAGCGGCGCGTTCCGTCTCGCGAAGAGGGGAGAAGCGGTTCCGGATGGAGATCTTGAAGACCGGGAGGGGCGGAGAGGTCCTAGCTCTGGTCCTGGCTCACGTCTTCCGCTGTGCCGGAGTGAACGAAACCAGGGATGATGATCGCGTCCTGGGTGCTTGTGTCCTGTGCAAAGAAACACACGGAGTAGACAAGCTCGGAGTCAAACGGTTACTAACCACTGACTTGTGTGCATCGGCGCGTGATGTTTCAAGCGCTGATCGCCGCTCTCTCAGCACGGCTTGTCTGTCTAGTAGGTTGCGAATCTGCTTCTCCAACGACTCCAACTCCAACTGCACCGAATGCAGCTCGAACGTGTCCTCGCCTGCACTCAAAGGTAACATTAGACACACATCGCAAATAAAACACAACGCAAAATCCCAGGCCTGGTCCTCTCTCGTCCTTCACTGTCGTCGCTCCTCCTTTATACTGCTGTCACTCCTCCGTGAGACACGAGACTGCTGCAGCGTGCAGCTGGCACCCATCCACACTGATGAGCGTGGCCTCGTCCCACTCTCACGGTCCCTCAGCCACGCTGCTCGCCACACATAGTAACTAGGACCGAGTGACCCTTAGGAAATTGTTGATTTAAGTTGTACACTTTACATTGTACGACCTTTCGGTTCTTATTCCAGAGGAACTTGATGGAAGCAAAATGTACAGACAGTCACTCAAATATTATTATGATCTATTATATAGACATAATTGCATTAACCTTTATAATTACCTGCATGGACAATTGAGCATGTCCTTAGCTTATCACATCATCAGTGTGGCGAAAAAAAGCCCTGCATTCTGCTGAAAACAATGAGTGACAGACAGAACCAATGAGACAGGTCTGAGTGGATTTGTGAGTAAAAGTCATCTTCACAATGCACCAATGAGTAACAGGTAGCATTTTTGATAAAGTCCTTTTAGTAAACAGCCCAATCAGAACACCAATTTGAAGATGTCATTATTTTTGTTTTCTGAATGCCACTGATTGTTAAATAATGTGTATATAATGCAAATTCTGTAATCATGTTTAGTGTCTATGATTACTGTTGTAAGGAAATAAGCCAGCTTGAATATGTAATACTTTTTTAAAGCATAGTCAAACACAAGTATAGCTAATCAGCAGTGTTGGGCACGTTACTTTAAAAAAAGTAATTTGTTATAGTTACTAGTTATTTCTTACAAATAGTAACTGAGTTAGTAACTGAGCTACATCATTATAAAAGTAACTAATTACCAGGGAAAGTAACTAATGTTACTTTTTATTTTATTTTTTTTTTTTTATGTCAAATAACTTGGATGCCCCCAATATTAAATATGTTAAATGAATGAATTGGACACTAAATAGAATAAATTATTATTATAAAACATTGTACATTAATGTAAACTATTGTAATGTTGCTGTGGGACAATGTGAGAGACACCTATCAAATTCAATACATTATTGTAAATATTATCAGTAGGCCTACTAATATTATCAGTACTTTACTACTCCTCTGGTAGTGGAGCTCACATTATCACCTGGGTTTTTAGCCACTAATGTTGTGGCTGTGATGATGAGAGGCTTCATTAGATTAGAATTACTGGCCACAGACGTGGAGAGACTCTTTCTTCTTGGGCATAAGCTGCACGTTACATAAACATTCTTACCTTTCACCTCAACGAGGGAAAAGTAGTGCTTATACTTCCAGTTTGCGAAAGCTACCTTTGAAGTCGTTGGACTTGCCATCGCTGACTGTGCATATATGTGTGCGTCATACGTGTGTGTGTGTGTGTGTGTGTGTGTGTGTGTGTGTGTGTGAACTCAACCTATCAACCTCAACCTTGTCTCCCACCCACCAATCATCATCAGTTATGTGTACCACCCAACCCACCCCACAACACGCATGGCTGGCGCGCGCGCCGCGCACATGCACACACACACACAAGTTGCAGGTCAGACTGACAGAGAGTCTGTTCGGATGAAAACCGCTTCAGTGAGCTAGTGAGCAGTGATAGTAACGCCGCATTTTGTTCTCGGTAATGCTAACGGCGTTGTAACGGTAGAAACAGTAATTCGTTTGATTACTCGTTACTGAAAAAAATAATACCGTTAGTAATGCCGTTTATCTATAACGCCGTTATTCCCATCACTGCTAATCAGTCTTAAGTGCGCAGAATGCTCACAGATCAAGACTCATTTCTCTCGCTTTCTTTCAGCAGGTAGTCTGAGCGATTTCTGTGACCAATATACTTCTGAGGCACTTCAGATGTAAATGGAAGGCAGACTGATGAAGAATGCAGATATACAGTATCTATTTTTCTAGCACATAAATCACATAAAGAGCAGCTCAACACTCCACTGACTGCCAATAGAGCAAGACGAGAGGAAAGCAAGAGGAAATTGTTTTATTATGATTATTATTTATTGTTGTCCGAGTCCTATACTCTAAAAAGTTTACAAAGTGTGAATTCCAAGGACGCAAACAAGTTTCACGGAATTTTTTTTTAGCAGGACAATTAAGCTGGGCTAAATGACTCATGTGATTAAATCTGGAATAAATCTCCCCACTAATCATTTGAATGGAGAGAACATAATGCTGGTGGAAAAAAGGATATGGAAGACAAAAATAAGTGTGTCACATGTGCTTATAGCCCACTCAAAATTCTTACGGCTGAAAGGATTTTCTCAGTGGGGTGAAATGAGAGGGAATTATTCTGACCTATAATATAACAGTCCTCCAGTCCATCTACCACTGCGGCATCAGCCTTTATGTTATTTTATTTCTTCATCTCAGCAGGTAGAAATTATATATTTGTGTTAGCAAGAGCTTGTACAATACTAATGGACCAGAGTAGATTCATGCTGAGTGAAACATGGTGTGAAATCATGACCATCATCGTCATCAGCAGCAGCAGTGCATATGTGAACACCTCCCCTGCACTTTGCTTCTCTTTCTTTTCTTTATCCCGCCATTCTGGATGTATTCAATATTCATGGTGCAGTCATATACACTCACCTAAAGGATTATTAGGAACACCTGTTCAATTTCTCATTAATGCAATTATCTAATCAACCAATCACATGGCAGTTGCTTCAACGCATTTAGGGGTGTGGTCCTGGTCAAGACAATCTCCTGAACTCCAAACTGAATGTCAGAATGGGAAAGAAAGGTGATTTAAGCAATTTTGAGCGTGGCATGGTTGTTGGTGCCAGACGGGCCGGTCTGAGTATTTCACAATCTGCTCAGTTACTGGGATTTTCACGCACAACCATTTCTAGGGTTTACAAAGAATGGTGTGAAAAGGGAAAAACATCCAGTATGCGGCAGTCCTGTGGGCGAAAATGCCTTGTTGATGCTAGAGGTCAGAGGAGAATGGGCCGACCGACTGGCTGAAATAACCACTCAATACAACCGAGGTATGCAGCAAAGCATTTGTGAAGCCACAACACGCACAACCTTGAGGCGGATGGGCTACAACAGCAGAAGACCCCACCGGGTACCACTCATCTCCACTACAAATAGGAAAAAGAGGCTACAATTTGCACGAGCTCACCAATATTGGACAGTTGAAGACTGGAAAAATGTTGCCTGGTCTGATGAGTCTCCATTTCTGTTGAGACATTCAGATGGTAGAGTCAGAATTTGGCGTAAACAGAATGAGAACATGGATCCATCATAACTTGGTACCACTGTGCAGGCTGGTGGTGGTGGTGTAATGGTGTGGGGGATGTTTTCTTGGCACACTTTAGGCCCCTTAGTGCCAATTGGGCATCGTTTAAATGCCACGGCCTACCTGAGCATTGTTTCTGACCATGTCCATCCCTTTATGACCACCATGTACCCATCCTCTGATGGCTACTTCCAGCAGGATAATGCACCATGTCACAAAGCTCGAATCGTTTCAAATTGGTTTCTTGAACATGACAATGAGTTCACTGTACTAAAATGGCCCCCACAGTCACCAGATCTCAACCCAATAGAGCATCTTTGGGATGTGGTGGAACGGGAGCTTCGTGCCCTGGATGTGCATCCCACAAATCTCCATCAACTGCAAGATGCTATCCTATCAATATGGGCCAACATTTCTAAAGAATGCTTTCAGCACCTTGTTGAATCAATGCCACGTAGAATTAAGGCAGTTCTGAAGGTGAAAGGGGGTCAAACACAGTATTAGTATGGTGTTCCTAATAATCCTTTAGGTGAGTGTAAATGGCATCCTAATGGGAACATTCTGTTATAAGTGGGGTAACAAGGCAGCAGTTCAATTTTATTTATTATATAGATCTGGCAATGTTCTGGAGTTGATTCAAATTGTAAACAAAAGTACTTCACAATTTTCTCATAATTTATTCCAACTCATATAGGAAAATATGCACAAGAAGTGACATTAAAATATGTATACAACAATAAAAACACATTAGATTGGTATCTTTACATTTTGGTGCATCTGCTTTTTATATTTACACAAGCAGACTTACAAATAGACCATACAAAGTCATTGCAGATTTGTTGATATTATTTTTATGCACAAGTAATTCTGAGGGATTCAAAAGAGTTAATCTGATCACAAGATTTTTCTGTGACGTGTGCTAAATAAATACTAGTGATATAAAAGCTAATTGCATAAAATCCATACAGAGTCAAACTAAAAATAGCTGCCAAAAAAAATCCAAGTCAATCTCATCAGAATCTCTTTAATTACTGATTGGTGATCAGATTACACTCCTGTTCCCTCTGGCTTAACCACAGCTGCAGAAAGAAGCTAGCTGGCATTAGATCTGTGCTTTAACGCACTTTCCATCAATGCATAAAATCAGTGGTTTTATAGGGATGAGCATGTGCAGACTGAAAGTAGAAATTAGTTGTGTTTAGTATAAAGTCGCAAGAATCAGACACAGATGAATCACACTTAGTGAGCTAACAGGTGCTGACAGTTGACAAATGAGTTTCTCACAGTTCGATAAACGTTTTTACAGAAACGGAGCTGAGTGGTTTTCTGTTTTCAAGAATGGATAAATCTAAACCACTTTCTTTCTACAGTTCTGTTGATCTGTATATCTCGATTCCCTCAAATCCCTTGAGGGACAAGATATCACGATACTGGTGCAATATTACACATGTCCTGTATATGTATCATGGAATTCATATGCTGTGTATCATGGAATTCATATGCTGTATATACTGTATGGACCCCTTTCACATTTCCAGGGTTCTCAGAAGCAAAGTCATACTTCTATAGTGGTGAACAGGAGACTATCAGCATATATCATTTTTGTATTAACATTTGCTCCAATACTTTTTCCACGAATCTGTTTTTTTTTTTTTGTGCAATTTTCTGTTAAGGTAATATAACTAAATCCATTTCTTGTTTTGTTTTCTGTTCTTTTAGATTGTCTGAAATTGAAATAGAAGCTGGACTCTTATTTGATTCATCAGATATATGTATTTCCTCTGCTTTCTACTAAAGAAAAGCCAGTAAAAGTATGTTCCTGTGTCAGCAAAGATGAGAAAATGCAACTGTATTGACCATAATGCACGCCTCTGTCTGAAGTGGCCACTGTTTTGACTGTGTAGGTACTGTTAGTACACTGTGACACCTTTCAAACCTGGCACGTCCTAAATGCCATCATGACCATTTAGGCTTGTGAGTTCCTATGCAAATGTTAACCACTGAACTCCTTGTATGTTATGTGCACAGTTCAGGTCACCCAGAGACAACCACCTCTGGTCTTTCCACCAGTCGTAGGGCCTCATGCATACCGGCGGCTGACAGTCTGCGGTTAATATTACGGTAACGGCAGCTGAGCAGGCTCCGGTATGTGGTGCGCAGGTCGCGGTTGAAAAAAGCATAGATAAAGGGATTGATGAGTGAGTTAGCGTAACCCAACCACAACAGAGTTCTCTCCACCCACAGCGGGACACAGCTACACTCTGTGCCACAGATGAAAGGCCGGGCCGTGGACAGGAGAAAGAATGGGAGCCAGCAGACGGTGAAAGCTCCTACTACCACCCCAAGTGTGGCTGCCGCCTTCTGTTCACGTTTGAATATGGAAATGCTCCTGCGGTCCAAGCTCTTCCTGCCCACTCCTCGCAGGATTCGAGGCAGACGCGCACACTCTTCCACTTCCCTCTGAAGCTTGATCGCGACGGTTACGCAATCCACACCCATGGGTTCTTCCGTCCCATCGGCCCCTTCCACCTCATCCTCATCTTCGTCCTCCTGTCCTGCACGAGGGAAGCCAGTGATGGTGTGTTTGGCAGCGCTGAGCTTGGCGGCACGGTAGATGCGGTAATACATGACCAGCATGACAATCATGGGGATGTAAAACGCAACAGCTGTAGAGTAAATGGTGTAGCCAAAGTCCTGGCTGATCAGACACACGCGGTCATCGTTCACGTTCTGTGCCCAGCCAAACAGCGGTGGCAAGGTGATTGACGCAGAGAGCAGCCACACAGAAAGCACCATTTTGGCCATACACCATCCGTTCTGCCTCACAGGGTATGTTAGGGGTCTGGTGATGCCCAGGTACCTGTGATAGAGGAAAAATACAGATGAAAAGATGTAGAAACGCATGGAAAACTAGAGGAGACTAAGGGATTTGTTTAATATATTATTCAGTACAGTGTTATTTTAGTATCACTGAGATACTATTATAGTTTGTATTAATGTTTTGAATGTTTTATTTGTATATGTTCTGTTTTCATTTTAACATTTTTTTTTTTTAGTTTTTAAAGATTTTCTTTTTTTTAATAAGTATAATTTTTCAATTATTTCCATTTTTTAGCACATCAATTTAAACTAAATGAAAATAATAAGTGTTGCCTTGGCAATTAGCTAAAATAAAATAAGATTAGGCTTTTTATATTTTAATTTATTTCAAGTGATTAAAGTTGGATGGTTTTATAGTTAACTTAAAATAAAATTAAAACCTGTAAAAAAATTGTTTATTGTTAGTTATAGATACCTAATGGATTCACTAATGATAACAAATTGAATGTTATTGTAAAGTGTTGCCAAATCATTTATAATATATGTATGTAGGTTAAGTATGTATTAATAAGCTGATCATGATTATGATGAACATATTCAGTCCACTATTAAGAAAACTCACCGGTCGATGCTAATAACGCAAAGGGTCATGATGGACGCGGTGCAGCACATCACATCCATGGCTATGAACACGTTACAGAAGAACTTGCCGAAAATCCACTGGCCACCGATCAGGTCCGTGATGCTGACGAACGGCATCACCGCGAGCGCAATGGAGAGGTCCGCGAGCGCGAGAGACACGATCAGATAGTTGGAGGGCTGCCGTAGCTTTTTCACAAAACACACGGAGATGACCACGAGCAGGTTCCCGCAGATGGTTATGAGTGTGAGCATGGTCAGCACCCCGCCGATCAGCACCTTCTCGACCTCTCCGTAGCTGAGGATCTGCTCCGCGCAGCGCGTGCCGTTTGCCACCTCCATCATCTCCAGTAGAATAGGGGAGCTAGAGGGCTTCATTTCCAAGAAACCGGAGCCCGTAGCCACTGCAATTTCTCCAGAAACGTGCGGTATTTTGAATAGTCGAGGGACGATAATCTCAGAGATCATCATACAGTTAGAGGCTTCCCCACATGCACCTGTCTCTCTCGCGCGCTCCTCTGCCATGAAGGGCTTCATAGTTTGTCCGTGGCTTTGCGCGACAATAGTTCTGTTGGTATCGCTCAGCACCATGCCGTGCTCCTTTTATCCATGAACTTTTCAGAGCGCCCGATGATGGCACGAGATCACAGCTGCGCGGCGCGCGCAATAACTGATGCATCCGATGAGCGTTCAGTCAGTGACGCGCGGCTAATTTCTCTATTTTTAGAGGAGATCATTGGTTCGTCATTTTCGCACACCATGTTCCGACAAAAATGAGAGAAGTTTGTCAAGTTGTTTTTAAGCAAGTGCTCTGGCAAACTGGTGTCAGTCTTTTATCATTCACTAAAATAAAATAAGTTAAATAAAAGATAAAATAAAAAGACTTATTTCTACGCGATGGCAGTTTATAATCGTGATAAATGTGTGCCATTGCAACTATATTACAGTAACAGAATCAACCTTGTCTCTGATGTAAATTTCACATTTTGCCTGTCTGTTACAAATTAAAATCAACAATAGGCTTTTAGTAGAAAACATTTAAAATGCTGTCAGTTAATATTATGGTAATCAAATAATTATTTTCCCATTCCTCATTACCACCCAGCAGGCGAGCACACCCCTATTTACCATTTTAAAGTCACCATGAAATCAAAATGGAAGTTTTTGGGCTTTTAGTATAATAGGTCATACTTAATTTAGCATTAATATGACACCTCACCCCTCCACTAACCCACAATGTCCTTCAGGGTGCCGTGGAGGGGAGAGGTGTCTTAAGTCGCAGCATCTAGCTACTGGGGTGCCTCAGGGCTCAGTGCTTGGACCACTTCTCTTCTCCATCTACATGTCACTAGGATCTGTTATTCAGAAACTGTTTTTTCCTGTCACTGCTATGCTGATGACACCCAACTCTTCCTCACATTCCAGCCAGATGATCAGATGTTAACTGCTCGCATCTCTGCCTGCCTGACAGATATTTCTTCCTGGATGAAGGATCACCACCTTCAACTAAACCTTGCGAAGACTGAACTGCTTGTGGTCTCGGCCAACCCAATACTTCGTCACAATTTCTCCATTCAGCTAGGTTTGTCAACCATAACTTCATCCAGGACAGCCAGGAACCTTGGAGTTGAGATTGATGATCAGTTGAAACTTCACAGATCACATTGCAAGAACTGCCCCGTCCTGCAGATTTACCTTATAAAACATTAGGACGATCAGGCCCTTCCTATCAGAGCATGCTACACAACTCTCTCACAAGCTCTTGTTCTATCCAGACTGGACTATTGTAATCAGAGCCGGATTAAATAAACGGACTACACTAGGCAGGCTGCATTTTTTGGGCCCCCCCTCCATCGATGTTATTTATGAACTGAAATCTGAAACTTACCAAAGTTACTAATAAAAGTTAATTCACATTTTACATAGCATAGTCTTTAGTTACAAATTGGTTGTGTTGTATATTAAACAGTCTATCAGACTATTTTTTGATATTCATTATTTATACGTCATTACACGGCTCTATTAAATGCTATTAAATTATCCTCATCCATTGGGAGTGTCATTGTTAAGGCAGTAGTACCAGTAAATAACCAATAGGTGTCAGTAAACTATGTAAACAGAGCAAATAAGTTTATCTTATTTGCTCTGTTTACATTTAATCAACACATTTAATTACGATTTTCTGCAAAATGCAATAGCTTACAACATTTATAAATGTTGTAATTAAGATTTTCTGCAAAATACAATAGCTTACAACATTTATAAATGTTGTAATTAAGAACAAGAAGGCAAACATGACCCCTTCACATTCATCAAGACCATTTAGAAACTGTCTAACAATAAATAATTATAATTATAAGGATGGAGGATTTAAACTGTGGAAAACTAAAGGTATTCAGACTATTAAAGACTTGTATATGGATGTAATACTTCTTACATTTCAAGAATTGTGAAAAACACCAGATTCACTCAAACAATCTTCCGCCGCATTTCCCGCCGCATCTTCCACCGCGTCTTCGGGCCGTGTCTCCGGGCCTGGCTCTGCTGACTCGAGCAGGTTCACAGCTGTCGGACGGCTGCCCGACAGAAACTTCTGTAAAGCCCCCCGCTGTCTCTTCTTTTGTTCCTCTTCATTTTTTTTCTTTTTACGTTTTGCCGCACCCGAAAGCATCTTGAATGTTAGCCTACTTAAAAAACACACCTGCCTGCTAGCTTTGTTGTCCCGCTCTAACCTCTGACCGCCACTGACGTCTCCTCGGTCTTAACTGGCTGGCGCCTCTATATAAATACAGTCACGGGCTGGCGTTAATGTGACATAATGTAACAGTCTATGGTTAAGATAAACATCGTCACTATTTTTAGTTAATTAATAAATATTGAAATAAATTGTAGATAGGACATTTGTACCTTTTATTTTATTTTTATTATTATTATTATCCTCTTAACCTGCGCCCCATTTTTTGAGAATTCTTTGAAAACGACATACCCAAATTAAAATGTCTGCAGCTCTTAAACCCTATGGTCTATATTCATAAATCTGGTCTTATTTTAAACTAGACACTTGAAATGTTGCTACCCAAGAGTCATAATAAACTCAAAGTAATATGGGAACAGAGTAATATACATGTAAATATACATGTAAGTGACGTTTTTTTCTTTTTTTTTTACTTAGGGAAAAAAATATTATAATTTAATGTTAAGAGCCTGAAAATAACTTAAATATAAAACTGAATGTCTAATCATGTCATGATTCAAATATGAGGATGATTCTCTCAGTAATGTAGCTTCTGTGAGCTTTTATGTCAAGAAAAGTCTAGGCGAATTTCAAAAAGGCCATTTATTTCAGAACATTTGCTATTGTAAAGAGTAGTTTTTCATTCAAATAAATCTGCAATAAACTGCTAATTATAATGGATAAACAGTTACTGAAAAACTAAAGCAACTATTTACAGAGATTACAACGTGTAAAAAACTCCTTTAGCTGATGGGAAGCGTCAGTCAGAGTCTGCGCGCTCCACTGCAGTTGCGCCATTGAGAACGCGCAGACTGCGCACAAACAGTATTCACCAAAGCCTACTTACGTAAACTGCGCAAGATAATGCCTTTTGATTGGTTACTAAGTCCATCAATCAAACCTTTGTTGGAAAGGCATTGGCTGGGCACCGAGTGCCTTTATCCAACGAAAACCATGGGCGCAATGATTGACAGCTCACCAAGCCTGTAAAGCGCTTCCTCTATATGATGCATCCCAGGAGAGACTCTGATTGAAGGAGAGAGACGAGGGAGGGTTTATAATACGTGGGAGAGACTATTCTAGCAGGGGGGTTTGCCAGAAAAGGAATCGATATTTCATTGAAAATGGACATGATTGATTACGCTAACTCAAAACTCCCTTGCAAACAACGAAGGATTTTTTGTTTTTTCCCTAATTTTTCGTTGTTTTGGATTAAAAAGTGGGATGCATTTTGAAGAGTGGACTCTTACACAGAGATGTATGCGGGTGTTTATTGGATTCGTCCGATCTGATCCGAACGACAGGAGATGAAAGATGAGTACCGCTAATATTATGCTAATGTTTACATGGCCGGTCCTTTAGCGTTTCATTTAAACCTTTCCTCTCTGGTTTATTTATTGCAAAAACAAGTTCAGAACATGAATCTTGAGTGTTTTAGCTTTCAAATGATGCATTTGTGATAGTTGATTGAATATTTTGTATAAAACAAAAGTAAATAAAAGTACACACACGCCCACTTCCGTCAACCCCCCCGCCCGCGATCCGGTGCGGGTTAAGATTATTATTATAATTTTTTATTTTTATTTTTTTTCCCCTCTGTCTGGGCCCCATCCCGCCAATCGGGCCCTAGGCACGTGCCTAGTTTGCCTTTGCGTTAATCCGGCTCTGATTGTAATGCTCTTTTGGCAGGCCTTCCAGCATGCACTGTCAAACCTCTGCAACTGATCCAGAATACCGCAGCAAGAGTAGGCTTTAACAAGCCGAATAGTGCGCACGTAACACCTCCTCTCATAAAATTGCACAGGTTGCCAATTGCCGCTCGCATCTAATTCAAGACACTGGTGTGTTTGCCTACAGAACAACCACTGGCTCTGCACCCCTATACCTAAGCTGATTACTTCAGACCTATGTGCCCTCCAGAAGCTTGCATTCTGCAAGTGAACGGCATCCCAAATAGGCACAAAATCATTTTCACTGACCTTTACCTTGAATGTTCCAAGCTGGTGGAGTGCTTTGGGAGACTTGGTGTAAAACCATCAGTGAAAAAAATGGATGCAATTTTCGATTCTACACTCAAATTTGATAAACAGATCAATTCTCTTTTTCAATTAAGATTGCTATCTAAAACTAAGAGGTTTTTATACTTTCCAGAGTTTGAGAGGGTGACCCATGCATGTGTGTCATCTCGGCTTGATTATTTTAATTCTCATTGGAATTAGTCAATCTAATATGAATTGACTTCAGATGGTTCAAAATGCAGACTGATCATGGCACTTATGCCATATTTTTGGTTTGATGCTTGTATTGCTCTGGTCACTTTGGACAAAAATCGCTTTGGATAAAAGAGTCTGCTAAATTAATAAATGTAAACATTAATATGTTAGCCTTAATGTTATCTATAATTGTGCTCCAAAACAATGACAAAATTTGAATTTAGAACATTTAAGCATTCAAAACTTAATCTCTCACTTCCGCCAATATGGATCAATGGTTTTGATGACATCACTGCACGGCTCATCAGATTTTCTGTCCTATCAAATGCTCTCTAGAATCTAAATTGTCCCGCCCCCTATATTATAAATAGAAGCTGAAGCTGCTTGTTGACCCATTTAATATTTTCTGGTGAATGGCACATGCACTAGGGCAGTGGTTTTCAAACCTGTCCTGGAGGCACCCCAGCCCTGCACATTTTGTATGTCTCCCTTATCAGACACACCCAATTTAGTTCTTGCAGTCTCTACTAACAAGCTGATGAGTTGATTCAGGTGTTATAAATGAGGGAGACCCACAAAATGCGCAGGGCTGGGGTGCCTCCAGGACAGGTTTGAAAACCACTGCACTAGGGGATATAGGGAACAATTTAGACAGTGTAAATATGCTTTCCGCTGGGACGAATGAAAGGGTTGGTTGCATATTAGTGTCAAGAGAACCACTGCAGTGAGCACACAGTCTGCTCCGGTCCAGAGACACAATAGCACAGAGCGGATAGCGCTAGTCTGCAAAGACTTCAAAACCTATCATACCATTTGAATTCTGCACAGAATGCTTATTTTAAAGCCATATGGAGGCGATTAGGAGGTAGCTGCAGCTTAACTGAGTTCAAAGGATCTGGGGGTTATTCCAGAAAGCAGGTTATGTGCCTGTCACAAGCATGCAAGGCTCCACCCTCTCCCAGACACAACGCTCACAGTCACCCGAATACTGACACACACCTGCACATCATCACTGCAATCACCACCTGCACTTATGCCGCGTTCCAGGCAACCCGTAACTCGTGTTTTTCCAACCTTCTACCCGTGAAAGTGGACTGGAACGGCAGTCAAACCCGTGACTTCCCACCCGTGAACTCGTACTAGATCGATGTACTCCCAGTTACGAGTTCTGACGTCACAGAGCCCGCGAAGCAACAATGGCAGCCCCCATGGATGCTGTGTTTTTGGAAGTCGTACACGGTGAGAAATAGACTTTAGGACAATATAACGTTGGAATCAAATTAATAATAATATAATAATGATAAATAATACACACACGATTATGTATTACAATGTTATGTGTCTGAAACGATGTATATTGTGAAAGTATATCGCTACATGGAAATGTTGGGCATATCAAACGTGAGGTAAACCTGAACTTGACCATGCAAACGATAATGCTAATTAAAAAATAATAATGCAATGTACAATTTCTCAAATGATGGTAAATGAGCATAAGCACCGTACGGCTCGCCATGTTTTGTTTACATCTAGCACCACAATTCCTTGCGCTCAAGCAGTTTGGCGTGACTTTGCCTGGAACGCTACAAAGTCGTAAGTCGTGGTTTGAAGTCGTAACTTACGGGCTCAAAAACCTGCCTGGAACGCAGCATTAAGCCCCATGCATTCACTCATTCACTCGGTCTCGTTTGCACACGCTTATGCTTGCATCTATGGACTCACCTTGTGTTACCTATCTGTTCTCCCAGTCTCCTCGTCCTGTCTCCTGGCTTCTTGTCTCCATCACTCCATTGTCCTGCTCTCCTTGTCATCTGCAACAAGATGTACAGTATCACCATTGACATTTCCATTCCACCGGATTACTCTTCTGTTACTCACCTCATCTGCTCACATCCTGGTTCTGTTAATAAACTCTGTTTACCCCTGTCATCAGTTCTCCGTGTCCCTTCTGTATTGTAACAGTGCCATACCTGGATTTTTTTAAGAGTAAGTAAGCGGATAACCTCAACTTCCAGTTCCAAAAATAGAGGTAACTTTCAGGGTTTGTAAGTAGCCATAGCAGCTCACTCTCTGAACATAACCTGCTCCAGAGCAGGTTATGTTCTTGGGTTGCTTAAGAGGTATTCAGATGTTTTTAATATAATTATTAATATAGTTATTAATATAACCAAATTTGTTTCAGTTATATAATATACAATATTATATATTAATTCTAAAGAATTATAATAAAAAATTATAACAAGATAATGTTTAAATGTTAATTCAATTCAAATATATTTATTATTTATTTATTGTCATCTCACACATGGATCTGCATTCAATTAATTAGCATCAAACAAACAATATAATCCTTATGCTCAGTGAATAAATATTACTTATTAAACGAAGACATTGAAAAAATGATTGCATAACCACCAAATAGGTGGCAATGTGCACTAAGTAGCGATTATGTAAATCGTTATTAAACAAAAGAAGAAGAGGAAGTAGAATGGCACGCTTTTTCTTAGCGTCTGTTTCCAAGGTGAATCCTTGATTTGTTGAGAATGTCTTGTGTGTTACCCGGACTCGTTTTTGGAACCAGCATACCTCGAGTAAGCAAGGTTTGGGTTAATCAACCGAGAGTTCAAGGTATATGTGACAAGTTAACCTTGCTTTCTGGAATACCCCCAGGTCGAACTGTGAGGTAAACAAAACGCTATTTGGTATTTTAAAAAGGGGGAGGTGCTGTTCAATATGTCTTGCCCTGGGGCATGTTCAAGCTCAAACCATAGACTGTAAAAAAAATATGGAAGTAGTGTCCGTGACGTCACCCATCGAATTCTGAAGAGCAGTTTTGAAGCGTAAAGTAGGGTCGAGCTGGCCATTGCCATCTTGGCAGCGCGTCATCACGCGTCACTCCTGGATAATAGAAAATGGTCAAAGAGGCGGGACGTGGGTGGAGCTGAGGTGACGCGATGACTAACAGACAGCAGATAAATGGCAATCAACCTGTCACTCAAAGTGGCCACGCCCTTAATTATGCAGAATCTTTAAGGCTTTATATAATGTAAAATTAGTCGTATAGACCAAAACCACAATTTGTACCAGGCTGTAAACATGTTTTTTTCTGCTGTAAAGTTGGGCATTTTAACATGGGGCTAAATGAGATTCTGCTCCCTTCTAGAGCCTGTCCCTAACGGCCAGCTGATTGGCTTCAAGAGAAACTGCGGGAGGTTGCCGCTTGGCTCAAACCGGTGCACAACATTTTGCTACGGTTTCTGGGTTGAACGGCATGTTTCCTGGAAACGGTGTGCAACGGGGTTTGAGAGATACATTTTCTCTTGTTTGGGGGGGTGTCAAAAATGTCAGCCCAATCAGCAGCAACATGTATATAAACCGTGCGGTATTAAAGAGACAGTTCGCACAATGGGTCCAAGTAAAGTTGTTTGCAAATGTGTCCGCTGCAGCTCAGTATATGCTACAATTGAAGATATTAGAAGACATGATTGTCATAAGAGTTTTATAGTAAAAAAAATAGCATATCAACATGATGATGTAGTTGATGTATATTTTTAGTATTATTTTAGTTTATTTCTATACCAAATTTCATACACAATGGTAATTATGTAGCCTGGATGCCAGACGAACTTAGCCCCGCCCACAAAATTTTTTGCACGGGCAGTTCGGTCTGGACTTGATCCGTAGAGGAGTAATTATGCCCGAACAGAAACTGTTCGGACCAATGAAATTGTCAGGGCGGGCTTTAGACGATGATGGACAGATGATAAACAGTGACGTAATCATCCACGTCATCAAAGGCGCTTGGGTTAAATTTGTTCTAATCCTAAATGGAGAACTTGTTCGTATATGCATTCACCTTCACTATTTCTCTCAGAAATGATGATCGTGTTGGTAAGTACTCTGTGTATCCTTACATTATTTTTTACAACACCGGCAAAGATCGTTTACACTCATCTTTTTCTTCTAACGTTACTCATTTCAGCGTGCATGCGGTGACAGGGTTGCCAAGTTTTTACAACAAAACCCGCCCAATTGCTAACGTTCCTCAAAACTAGCCAAAAACAAGCCCAATAGCTTTCCGGGTGGGGGGGGGGTTCTCCGGAAAAAAAGGCATTTGGGGGGGTAAAATATGTGATATTTTGGCACGGCAGCTAAATTTCGCATTCCTGGGTTTGTATATCACATAATTGGGGTCGCTTCAAACCCGCGGACTTGGCAACACAGCGCAGTTGAGTTCTGTTAACATTTGACAGAACACTAACGTAACACTAACGTTATGCGTCGCTCCGTTGCTCTGATTGGTTGTAGGTCTATCCAATTGAGGTCTTTCCTGGTTCGGTTGAAACACGCCCCATAATCACAGCCCAACGGAGCAGTATCAGACTCAAATTCTGACTAGAATTGAGTATGACGACGTCAGGCTAGTAATTAAGTGCTTTACATAAAAATTAGAAAGAAAATACAAGGTATTAAAAAAGTAAGAACGAGAAATAAAATGATTAAAATTAGAATTGATTACCAGGAGATAAAAAAAAGTTAATTAAATGGGATGTGGATGTCTTTTATTCTGGACGGCAAGGGCAGTGACTGTAACATTGAGCGTATTTTGCAGTATTAAAGGTCCCGTTCTTCGTGTGTTTTTGAAGCTTTGATTGTGTTTACAGTGTGCAATATAACATGCGTTCATGTTTCGCGTGTAAAAAACCCCCAGTATTTTTAACACAATGTACTTATCTGTATACCGCTGTTTTCACTCTCCTAAAAACGGCTGATGACTTCCTTTATTCTATGAAGTCCCTCCTTCAGAAATACGTAACGAGTTCTGATTGTGCCAGCGGTTCCCGTGTTGTGATTTGACCGCAGCTTAGCGAACGTGGCACGGTCCTGTGTTGTGATTCGACAGCAGCTTAGCGCACGTGGAAAGGTCACGCCTCTTAACGGGAGATGTATGCGCTTAATGATCTCTACAGCGTCCCTGGGAAAGCCAAACAAAGGTGATTTGACTCAGGGATGAAAATAACAGCGTCTCGACAACATGGCGACAAACACACTCAAACGCAACACTTCCTTTTCTTCACGCGACACGTCCTCTTCTCCACGTGGGACAGCAACAAGACCACGCCCCCTTTTTTTGCGTATTCTTGTGGGCGGAGGTTAGTCTGTTCTACTGTTCAACTGACGTCATTTATGAAGGAAGTACCAGGATGTAGTCCAAGCCAGCCGTTCGCTGTAGGCTTTGAAAGGGAACTTCTGTTAAATAAAATATCTCGCTTGGCATTGAACTTTGAGCTTTATAATTTTACAGGTATTATTTATGCTCTAACAGCAACATTACACACTAACTAAAGTTTGAACAATGGGATCACGAAGAACGGGACCTTTAAACACTTATTTAAACAGATTTCATCAGGCGTTGAAAATTCTTCAAAAAGAACACAAAGAATGGCCTTCTCAGCTGCCATAGTTGCAACTCCTGTGTCATCAGAACAGGGTGTTCAACGCAGCACCGTTTCCGTTTATCTAAGTTTTAGTAAGAATGACACCAAAGAACCTAATTTGATCTTAGATGTATATTAACATCTATATATATATACTTATAATATTATAACATCTAAATATACTTATAATATTGATAAGTATATTTAACAAAAAAAATTATAATTAGCATATTCAACAAATTCTTCATAATAAAACATATAACATTCCTAAAGGCAAATTTTACTGGGCATCTCTTATTGAGTTTATAAACTGGAAGGAAGCCTGGCTGTTACCTCATAAGTATTGCATTTCCAAAAAGACTAAAGAAGTTAATTTTAAGATCTTGCATAAGATATATCCTGTTAATGAAACTCTGGCAAAATATATGGATGTTGACAGTTCTTGCTCATTTTGTGGGAATAAGGATGAAACACTGATTAATTTATTTTTCCAATGTGAAAAAACTCAAAACTTTTGGAATAACTTGTATCTGATTGACACTAGAGATTGCAGCCTTTAGCCTCTTTGTTAGAGCTGAACCAGGTTCGAGCCCCGCTTGGAGCGGGTGGTTCGAACAGGAAGGGTTACATAAGCATCTTGATTCTTCCAAATCCTTCAGTTAAGATATAATATGTTACTATAAAAGGTACAACTAATTCTTCATTGAATTACATTGTTAATTTTATTATTTTGTTTAGTTTTTTATTCATAAGCAAAAATTATCCAACTCGCAGCCTACTATTTTTAATTGAAATTGATGCATTTCTCAAATCTCTTAGGTTGGCTAAAAATAAGAAAAGTGACAGATTCTTGAAATATTATGATGATTTTTTTAATAGTATATGTTTATAGTATATCTTTCTTCTTCTTTTTCTTTCTTTCCTTCTTGTTGTGTTTGTGAAACTTTACATGATGATTTTATATAATTTCATTCATGTAGAAGTTCTATCTGTTCTGTCCTGTTTAAAAAATAAAAAAAAACCCTGTTTCCATTTAAAAACATTTTGTAACGTTTTGTCGGCTGAACGCATCTCTGTCTTCCTGTTTCAGTGGAAATTACATCAACACATTGAATAATGCATTTCAAGCCATTTCAGTGCCTTTAAATAATAATAGTAAGCTAGCCGTATAGGATACTTCAAATTAAAAAAGGGAAGAAAAAATGGACATGGTAGAAATAGTGAAACATTGCTCTAAATCAGGGGTCTCAAAGTCATTTTACCTTGGGGACGCTGGAAGTAGACTCTGGGTCAGGCTGGGCCTCATCAAGTATTACACATAAAAAGTGTTTCAAGTATTCAAAAAAAAAGTAGCAACTGATCCAATCTTCTCAATCTTTATTATTTACAGTTCTTCAAAATTAATGTTTCTTCTGAACATGAACTGTTCCTCTGAATTTTAACTTTCCTTCTGAACATGAACGTTTCTTCAGAACATAGGCTTTTCTTGCCTACTCTATTTTTTAAAATATAGCCTATAGAAATTAAATAATGTAATATGAAATAATGAATTATTTAAATTTTATTTTAAAATAATAGACTAATTCAAAGCAAGGCCGTAACCAGGTCAAACAGAACAGTGAACGAAATTCTTCTAATTCTAGTTGGGAAATAATCTTTTTGGGACTATTTGTAAACAATATGTGCAATTATTTGCATCAAATATAATATTCGTTCCGATATTCCCGCATGATCCGCGATAAACTTTAGAATTCTCTAGTGGTCTGATGGTAGAATTTTTGTCAACCGTGTCAAAGGTTCCGGGTTCTAATCCGCTCATGTAGTTTTTCTTCATTAAAATCAAAGATGTTCATCAATTATTGTATATTAAGAGCATTTTGTTTTGTGATTTCACCTGAAAGAATAGAGTCTCTCTCAGCAACAACAGATTGACGCGCTCGTCAGTGTGTGAAGACTGTGCAGTGTGCACGAGCCAAAAGAGAACGTAAACCCCGCCTACTTTGATTTGATTGGTCATCTCAATCATTTTGACACTGACGAGCGCTGTTAGACCACATTCGTTTCGACTGTCTGATCAGCTTCGTTCGTCTATTCCTGTCAATCAAGCGATGTCAACCAATTATACTGCATGAGGGAGGTGCAAGCCTCTCTCACACACACACACGCAAGCGTGGCAAGCGCTGCACACGCAACGACTCAGCAAAAAGGTGCTTTTCAGAACAACGCGCGGGCCACACTACATTAAACTTTAATATCAAGTAGGGGCCGCGAGTTTGAGACCCCTGCCCTAAATCATATTCGTTCAAGGTCTCTATATTATCTGTCCCATTTTTGTGTAATATCTGTGGGTCCAATAGAAGAGTTCAGATGCAAAAGCCTCTAAAAGCCACTTCGGTCAAAAATGATATAACAATAGGCCTAGACTACTGAGTGAATGCTCTCCGCGTATACGTTATAATAAGTATAAAATACTTTCACTTCAAACTCACTAAATCCCAGCCTCAGCCCATTCAGAAGTACCGGTACTTAGGTAGAAACCTATACATAGAAGCCTAACAAAAATGCTTATTTTAAAGAAAAACGTCTCGGTTACTTACGTAACCTCGGTTCCCTGAGAGAGGTAACGAGTATTACGTAGCATACGCTATAGGGGGACTCCATTCCCTCGAGAATATGAAGCAAAAATTATATCCATAATTTCATAATGTAAAACGCAGTGCAGCTGCACAGCAGATACAGCAGAGCGTATCTACGCGCTGATTGGCTGTGCTGCGGCAACTGCAGGGACCTATGGCGAGAGTGCTGAAGGGGGAGGTCCAATCAGGTGACTGACTGAGCTCCCGCCTAAAAGCCTGACCGAATTTGCATATCGAGTCTATAAAAGACCCTGTCTCGCCATAGGAAATCAGGTTAAAATCGACTGAAGCGACGTCCTGAGCTAAGCACAAGCACGGCAAGCTACGCAATACTCGTTACCTCTCTCAGGGAACCGAGGTTACGTAAGTAACCGAGACGTTCCCTTTCGAGAGTACTCTTCGTATTGCGTAGCATACGCTAGGGGGCGCAATGTAAAACGCTGTGTGTGCTTGATCTAACTACCAAAGTGGTATGTAAAAATTCGGTAGAATGACCCTCAGTAAGCCGACCATAGTGAACTTATATGAGGGTATACATATAAGAGAGCCCAGAAATTATGCCGGATATAATCGGGCCTGAATATATTGGACTTATGGCATATACATGGATAAAAATGACCGGACGGAGTCGGGTCTTATAGAATATAAAGAAACATATGCTCATGGACATAGGTTACATGTGTTATATGGAAAGAATTCCTGCTTGTAACGCAGGAACCTCCAAATGATAAAATCTGATAAAAGTGGACGGGGACGCCCAGCCTGCCACCGCACAGATATCTCCCAAGGGTATACCGCTCGACTGGTATACCAGACTGCTTCTGGTATAATGAGCTCTGATGCCTATAGGGCACTCGAGGTTCTTGGATTCATAAGCCAGTGAGATAGCGTCTACTATCCAATGTGACAGTGTTTGTTTCGTGACTGCAGCACCCTTAGTGCGACTGCCAAAACAAACAAAGAGCTGTTCCGTGTGTCTGAAGACAATGGAACGCTTTATATATGCTCTCAGTGTTCTAACCGGGCAGAGAAGATTTGCGTCCTTTTCGTCGTGTGACGAATGAAGCGCTGATAGTGAAATGACCTGTTCTCTGAACGAGGTGGAGAGCACCTTAGGTACATAACCATGTCTTGGCTTGAGGATGACTCTAGAGTCGTTAGGCCCAAACTCTAGGCAGGAAGCATTCACAGAGAGAGCGTGCAAGTCACCTACCCGATTGACTGAGGCTAATGCCAGTAAGAAAGCAGCTTTCAGAGAGAGGTGCTTCAGGCTCGCTGACTGTAGCGGTTCAAACGGGAGGTTTTTCATGGCTTGTAAAACCGTGGACAGGTCCCATATAGGAACTGAGGAGGGTTGAGCCTCCTGGCCCCTCTGAGAAAGCGCACAATGAGTTCACTTTTGCCCAGTGACTGTCCGGTCACTTGAATGTTATATACTGCTATAGCAGCCACATAAACTTTGAGCGTGGAGGGGGAGCGTCCCGCTTAGCGCTGGGTGGATTTTTTCCACCGCTCCCATTTCTAACAGTTTCAACACTTCAGCGCAAAGCACGTGACTTACGCTGCTTCTCACCGAAGTCTCGACCACTGCGCGAAAGCGCAGGGGTCTGCGGAAGAACTGTAGCGAGTAACCTCGTTCTATTATGTTTAACACCCATGTCGATATACCAGGGATGGCCTGCCAGGCCTGGGCCCTTATGGCTAGGGGTTGAATTAATTTCGGGGGCGGGCCGCTTAGTAGTAGGGACCCGGTAGCCCGTGTTTGTGACACTATGGGGATAGTGTTTATGTTTGGCTGCGTGCACTGTGTAGTGGACGCGCGCTTTACATTCAGAGCGCTCATGGTGTGAGAAGTGCTTAGGTGCAGGGGTGCATACTGTGAAGTGGGCTCACTGCCTACATAGAAAATGCTCTTTTCGTGCTTTATTTGGGTCGCCGTAAAAACGGCGTTTGTGTACAGGCGAGCGAGTTTGACGACTGGGTCGTTGGCTGTGAAACTGAGGTCTCCAGTCACCTGACTGCAGGGAACTGCGAGATGCTGATAGCGAGAGTGAGGTGGTGGTCCAGGCCGCGGTGGGACTTAAGTTCCCGTGGCTAGGACGGCTTTGGAGGCTCGGGGTTCAACACAATCTTGGGTCGAGGGCCCCTGCACTCTGGCTGTCTGTTGCGGCTCGCAGATCGTGAACGCTGCCGTGCTCGGGAAGCTGAGCGGGGCTGGGACTGCGTTGGCGCCACCTTTGTTTGCTGCGCAGGCGGGGCTTTAGCATGACGGCCGGAGGCAGAGTTTGTGGCCTGAATCACTTGGCAGAGTTTTTGGCCTGAAACACTTGGAGGACGGCCATCGTATGCAGTGCCGATGCAGCCTGGCCGGCGGAGGCGTAAGCTCGACCGACGAGGGCAGGGCTTCGAGGGGTGCGACGCTTTTGCCTGCCATCCTCTGGCGGAGGGCGGGCAAAGGTGAGCAGCAACAGCCTCTTCGAGTGGCGGAAGGCCTTTGTAACCCTTTTCCTTCGCGCGGTCTACTTAAGAGAGCGCTGGGAGAGAAAGGGGATTTAGCGCGGGAAGAAAATGGCACTTTCCAAGTCTTCGTCAGTCCATCGTGAACCTCTGGGAAGAAGGGGGCGGGTCTTTGAGGAGCGGATTGGCGACAACCTAGGAGAAACCACTCGCCCAGCCTGCTTTGTGAGGGCTCCTGGGGTTGAGACTACTCGAGCCCGAGGTCTGCAACGGCCTGAGAGAGCACACGATCCAGCTCAGCGTCGACACTGGCTCTGACGCTAGTGGTGGTCTGCGTCGAAGCGGGGGGCTCCGAGACAGAACTGGACCACTCGCTCGCCGTCATAGAGGTACTGTTCTCCCCTTCTTCCTCCTCCATTCCTGGTCCACCAAATGAGACGGAGCAGGCCGCTGCATGAGAGGGGCGCTGGTCCTCCTGGGTGAACAGAACGGGCGAAGTCGAGGCACGCGGGGATTCCGGAGTGCCTCTGTTCGCTCTGGGGCTCTTTGGTCGCGACGTTTCTTCCTGTGCGGACTGGAGGGGAGAGCGCTAGGTGCGGGGTTGGTGTCGAAGAGGGCTAGCCGAGCTCGCAAGGTCGGTAGCTCCATCTCGTCACACTCCGGGCAGCCGCCCTGAGAGAGTGTGGTCAGGGTGTGGTCTCGGCCGAGACACCTAATGTGACGATCCCCACCGTAGAGATGGCCTCTGCACGAGGCGCACGTGGGACGAGGCATTTGAAACAACCCTCGTCAGGTTAGTAAAAGGAATATAATCGCCGGATGAATCCCGGGAATCCGGCGTCCTCAGGCTGCAGAGTTCCGCTGGGTGGCTTTTCGACGGCGGCTTCAATTCTGGAGATCAGCGAAGTGGAGAGTTCGCTGAAGGAGATTTAATCTGAGCGGATTTAGAGGTTTTTGCATCTTCCATAGTTTTCAGTCACTGAAAACTCCATAGAACTACAGCACAAGCCTGTCAAATGTCCATCTTAAAACAAAAATATGTGAACAAGATGCACGTTTTGGGCACTTATGATCCATATACAACACCTGCTGCAGTATTTCAATCACTGAAAATAGCGGGACGTTTTCAAAACGCTTAACGTGAAAAACACTATAGGAGAGGGTTTCGATGGGGAAAACACGAGAAACCTCGTGTTGCACTAATATTCTGTGTTTGTCTGCTTTCCTGTACAAAGTATGCAACATCAATAAGGTGTATATTGAATTTGGTATTTTAATATCACTGTCTTACCGCATTAATACTGACTACAAACCTGGTAAAAATGGAGAGCCTTGTTTTGCCCTCCAGGTGGACGTTCCTATAAGCATGTGACGACACGTGAAAACTATGGAAAGTGTGCTACAACCCCAAGAAAAACACTTTTTAACATGAATAATAATAGGCCTAATAATAATAAATAAATAAATAAACAAAGAACATTATCCCACAGAAACCAGACGGAATATCAGTGCTCTTTTGTAAAGTAGCCTATATTCGGAAGGTTTATTTAGAAACAAGCTGCGCTGTCGCCTCCCTGTGGCAAGATAGGCCTACATGCCTATAATGGCAAAGGGGGTTCTCCGGGAAAAATGGCATTTGGGGGGTTAAATATGTGTTATTTTGGCTGGACTGCCTGCTAAATTTCGCATTCCTGTGTCTGTATATCACATAATTGGGGTCGCTTCAACCCGCGGACTTGGCAACACAGTGCAGTTGAGTTCTGTTGACATTTGACAACTAACGTTATGCGTGTCAAATACCACTCATTGTTAACGATGAAGTCACGTCTTTACACCTTTTACCATACTTAAAGTGATGGTGTTTTAAATTCATTAGGCTGTACTGTAGACCTTGACCTTATTCAAGCATATTTCTGAATATTCTACAATATCAAGAAAATGAACATATGAACACAATGAGATGTAATTGCACTCAGTGAAGTGAATGTGTAAATACATGAAAAACATCTGTATAAAATGTATTAGTTACCATCCATCTTTACTGCATTTTTTTTTCAATAGCACTGTTTTTTTCTTCTTCAATTAATAAAATCATGAACAAGTCACTCATTCATTTTATTATTTTCCAGTCTTTTTTTATTATTTGTATGTACACTATTGCAGTGAACACTGCAAAATCCAGGGTGGAATGTTTCCGATTAAATGCCATGGAGCTCGCCTCGCTTTCCCTTCCCATCATAACCTGGTGGATACACAAGAAGGACAATAAGCACTAGGGTTTATACTAGTTTATTCATCACTAATTTACACAAAACGTACCAGGTGTGAAGCATTTGTACTCAAAACAGCACTCAAAGCAAGTGGAGATTTTCCAGAAGAGTTGTTTGTAGTGTGAAGATTTATTTTTCCAACATGCAACAACTGAGGGAAGAAAAAAATTAACATAACATCAAATCAAATCACTTTATTGTCACACAGCCATGTACACAAGTGCAACAGCAGGTGAAATTCTTGGTGCAGTTCCAAGCAACATAGTAGTCACGACATGACATGTACAACATTTAAAGCAGCATCAGATTACACATCTGATGCGCCCACAATTACTCACAGCACAGTAAACTCTACAATAAACAATAAATAATTTACACAATGTGAGTGTAGTTCTCACAGCTTTTAACCAATATACACATACTTACAATATACATATACTTTAAACAATATACACTAAACATACATTAAACAGTATACATTAAGCTATAGTAATAATAATAATATACAATGTACAGTATACATTATTATTCACAGTAGAGATCCAATGTACAATAGGTGCTATATGATAAATAATAAATGATAAATAAATGTGTACATAATGTGTGTGTATCTACAGTGGGTTGTGCTGAGTGATATTCTGTCCAGTGTGTGTTATGATCCTGATGGATCAGGAGTTAAGTAGTCTGATTGCTTGTGGGAAGAAGCTGTTCTGGAGTCGGCTGGTGCGTGTTCTGATGCTGCGGTACCGCCTGCCTGATGGCAGCAGTGAGAGCAGCCCATGGCTCGGGAGTCTCTGATGATCCTCTGAGCTCTCTTCACACACCGCCTGGCGTAAATGTCCTGGAGGGAGGGAAGCTCACCTCCGATGATGCAGCTGGCCGTGCGCACTACCCTTTGCAGGGCTTTGCGGCTGGTACTGTTGCCGTACCAGGTGGTGATGCAGCCAGTCAGCAGGCTCTCTATAGTGCTGGTGTAGAAGCGTGTGAGGATGTGGCGGTTCATTCCAAACCTCCTCAGCCGTCGCAGAAAGAAAAGGCGCTGATGAGCCTTCTTCACAACGGCCTCGGAGTGGACGGACCATGAGAGTTCCTCTGTGATGTGGACACCGAGGAACTTGAAGCTGCTGACTCTCTCCACCGGTGCTCCATCGATGGTGTTGGGGCGGTGTTCTCTCTCATTCCTCCTGAAGTCGACCACCAGCTCCTTGGTCTTGCTGACGTTGAGGGAGAGGTTGTGCTCCTGACACCACCGTGTCAGAGTGTGCACCTCCTCTCTGTAGGCAGTTTCATCATTGTCAGTGATGAGACCTACCACCGTCGTATCGTCAGCAAACTTGATGATGGTATTGGAGCTGTGGGTTGCCACACAGTCATGTGTGTACAGGGAGTACAGGAGTGGGCTGAGAACACAGCCCTGAGGGGCTCCAGTGTTGAGAGTCAGTGGTGAGGAGATGTTACTGCCCATTCTGACCACCTGGCGTCTGTTTGACAGGAAGTCCAGGATCCAGCTGCATAACAAGCTGTTTAAGCCTAGAGCCCGGAGTTTAATGTCAAGTATGGAGGGCACAATGGTGTTGAATGCTGAGCTGTAGTCTACAAACAGCATTCTCACATACGTGTTCCTCTTTTCCAGGTGGGAGAGAGCAGTGTGAATTGTAGATGAAATGGCATCATCAGTGGAGCGGTTTGTGCGGTATGCAAACTGCAGTGGGTCCAGTGAGGGGGGGGAGAACAGAGCAGATGTGGTTTCTGACTAGTCTCTCAAAGCATTTGCTGATGATGGGGGTCAGAGCAACAGGACGCCAGTCGTTTAAGCAGAGTGTTTTTGATTGCTTAGGTACAGGAACAATGGTGGACGTTTTGAAGCATGTGGGGACCACAGACAGGGAGAGGGACAGGTTAAAGATGTCCGTAAAAACTCCAGCCAGTTGGTGTGCGTATCAATGTTGTTCTTGTTATGCGTTTTATTTTTAAATGTCAATATTTACTTTCTAGCCATAAGAAGTGTGTCTGATTCTTGAAGTTTTCATCTCCAACCATGTCCCTGAACCTATAGAGCAAAGCAATGACAGGGGCGTGTAGGCAGCATCTCCTTCTTCAAAAACAACTTCAAGCAATATGTTATTTAGCAATGCTCCTGATAACTGAAAAGATGGCAACGGTTAGCACAGGCCGTTAAAAAGGTTAAAAAGCACATTATCTAACATTATTCAACTACCTTGAAGATGAAGCATGATGGAGGGTCATCATCTTTTAACAGCTCATCCTTAAAGAAAAAAATAAGTGGATTCAAATTGTTCTATGAAACACATTTTAAATGATAATTAATATTGATTAGGGCACAACTGGGGTTTGGTCTGCTCAAATGAAGTAATTTAAAATTAGCTGACCAATATTATTTTATTATAATATATATTTTGTTTCATAACAAAGTTCTTACTTCCACATGCAAGTCCTGTTTTTTCCTTGCCATAGGTTTCAGGGAAACGTGCAGAGCATTCTTCTTCTGAAAGTGGATTAGAATAAAAAAAAGAAGTGATATATATATATATATATATATATATATATATATATATATATATATATATATATATATATATATATATATATATATATATATATATATATATATATATATATATATGTGTGTGTGTGTATATGTATGTATGTATGTATATATATATATATATATAAGCTGTGGTCCTGGTCAAGACAATCTCCTGAACTCCAAACTGAATGTCAGAATGGGAAAGAAAGGTGATTTAAGCAATTTTGATGGTTGTTGGTGCTAGACAGGCCAGTCTGAGTATTTCACAATCTGCTCAATTACTGGGATTTTCACGCACAACCATTTCTAGGGTTTACAAAGAATGGTGTGAAAAGGGAAAAACATCCAGTATGCGGCAGTCCTGTGGGCGAAAATGCCTTGTTGATGCTAGAGGTCAGAGGAGAACTTTAGGCCCCTTAGTGCCAACTGGGCATCGTTTAAATGCCACGGCCTACCTGAGCATTGTTTCTAACCATGTCCATCCCTTTATGACCACCATGTACCCATCCTCTGATGGCTACTTCCAGCAGGATAATGCACCATGTCACAAAGCTCAAATCATTTCAAATTGGTTTCCTGAACATGACAATGAGTTCACTGTACTAAAATGGCCCCCACAGTCACCAGATCTCAACCCAATAGAGCATCTTTGGGATGTGGTGGAACGGGAGCTTCGTGCCCTGGATGTGCATCCCACAAATCTCCATCAACTGCAAGATGCTATCCTATCAATATGGGCCAACATTTCTAAAGAATGCTTTCAGCACCTTGTTGAATCAATGCCATGTAGAATTAAGGCAGTTCGGAAGGTGAAAGGGGGTCAAACACAGTATTAGTATGGTGTTCCTAATAATCCTTTAGGTGAGTGTATATATATCATCAAAATATAAAAATACAACAGCTTGTTTTCTCTTTCTCCCATGTCTTCCACAATTTGATTGTCATGCAACAAAAGCAAATAAAAAGTAAGCAATATAACCAGTATAATATCAAAATTAATGGAATGCTATGGAATTACATTTGTTAAAAAAAAAAATGAACAAAACTTTATGAAACGAAACAAAACTTTATAAAACTGAACGAAACTTTTTCAGAAACTATCAAAAATATCCATTACAAAAGAAGAAAAACACATTGAAAATTAAAAAAATTAACTCAGTCGCACAAATTTAACAGGATATTCAAATATGCTTCATTCTTTGTTAAATTTTTTCAAAGATTCGTTTCATTGCCACAGATTTCGCTTATGCTTCAGTTTTTCGTTTGCAGTTTTGACACAAACATCTCGTGTATAGACGTCACTCAGTGGCGCACACATTAGAAAACCTTCGCGTTGCTTTGCATTAAGTTTATACAAGTTTGTAAAGAATTTCTAAACAATTGAGTTTATTAGTTTGTAAAGATGAGCTCTCAGGAGAGACACGGAGCGGCGGCGGCATCATCTTCCTCCTCCGCTTGTTCTTCAAGGCAGTTTGAAGTTCTGTGTTACTGAAGTAACCAATAACATCGATTAAAGTTGTATCCATGAAGTTTACAGGTTTTCCAATGTGTGCGCCACTGAGTGACGTCTATACTTCCAGGTCAGAGAGCACCTGTCCATCGAAAGCTCACTATCCAATCAGAGTAGATCACTGTTAAGCCCGCCCCCACGAGATGTTTGTGTCAAAACTGCAAACGATAAACTGAAGCATAAGCGAAATCTGTGGCAATGAAAACGAATCTTTGAAAAACATTAACAAAGAATGAAGCATATTTGAATATCCTGTTAAATTTGTGCGACTGAGTTCATTTTTTTCATTTTCAATGTGTTTTTCTTCTTTTGTAATGGATATTTTTGATAGTTTCTGAAAAAGTTTCGTTCAGTTTTATAACGTTTTGTTCCGTTTCATAAAGTTTCGTTCATTTTTTTTAAACAAATCTAATTCCATATAATGCAAGGATGCATTAAATGTATCACAAATTACAGTAAATACTTGTCAAAAATCTAATTAATTACAAAAATTACACTGCCACAATACCTTCTTATGGTCTTCAGAATCCAAGATCTGGAAGACCAAATTGTAGAAATGGAATGCAGAAAAGATCTTATCATGCACGTTACAGATTTTGTAATTTGTGTGTGCTACTAAAAAAACTACAGAAATTAATTTGGATACCCTTTACCCTTATGAAATTAAGACTAAAAACAGTGTACAAACGCCATTATGAAATGTTCTTTTTCACAACTTATAATACTATTTAAAAAAACTAAAAACTGTACAACAAGCTTACCCCTTCAACTCAACGCTGAAGGAACACGTGACAGTGGTTGTTTTCTTCTTTGTTTTCTGATGGAGCGCAACAAAACTTACAACAGTACCACCACCATCTGTGGAGCATGAACCAATAGCTATACACAGGTAATACTAAATAAACCAATCAAAATCCTCTGTAAGTTTGTACAACCCACTTGCGGCCAAAGCTCCACCCACTTGCTGCTAACCCACCCATTTGCAGCTGGTTGTGTAAGCGTCTTTCTGCCGCCCATAGAGGGCAGTCGATACAAATTCACGTGCGTCTTCATTTTCGCGAGGAGTAATGACTGCTATGGCGCTTGTTCAGGGAGCAAGCAGAGGTCTTGGCTTGGAGTTCTGCAGACATCTCCTCTTAAACAAATCTACAGCAGCCGTTATCGCAACATGCAGAAATCCTGACGCCGCACAACACCTGGCAGAGCTGAGCGCGCAGCACGCGGGCAGGATGACTATACTGAAACTGGATGTCAACAGGGAAGATGACATCAAGAGAGCAGCTGAAACTGTCAAATCTGCCTTTGGGAAAGTGGATTTGATCATCAATTCTTCAGCTATGCTACACCCGTCCGGTAAAGGAGAAACAAGTTTACGGGACGTGTCCGCTCAGGTGATCAATGGACCTTTTTATCAGTATTCAAAATAATAGCTTTGTGGGGCATATTCAAATGTTCTGGATATGTAACATTTTTTTTTTGTTTTTTAACAGGGAACCATTTCCACTTTGGCCATTAATACGGTGGGTCCTCTTCTGATGGCCAAATATTTTGTCCCCTTGCTTCAGAAGGGAACAGGGGCGTTTGGCCAGCAGCCCCCAGAGAAAGAGAAACAGCACAGTGGCATCATTGTGAACATGACTGCTAGAGTGGGATCTATAGGAGACAATGGTTTGTATGCCTATGCAAGACAGTTCAAGAGCAAGTCTTTCACTGCAAAAAATGCTTTTCTTACTTAGTATTTTTGTCTTGTTTTCAGTCCAAATATCTAAAAAATCTTACATTAAGAAGCATTTACTAGACAAGCAAAAGTTTTTGTCTTGTTTTGGGGAAAAATAACTCAAAATTAAGGGAGTTTTTGCTTAAAAGAAGCAAAATAATCTGCCAATGGGGTAAGCAAAATAATCTTGTTTTCTGTTTGAATTAAGATTATTTTTCTTACCCCATTAGCAGATTATTTTGCTTATTTTAAGCAAAAACTCCCTTAAGTTTTAGTTATTTTTCCCCAAAATAAGACGACAACTTTTGCTTGTCTAGTAAATGCTTCTTAATGTAAAATCTTTTAGATATTTGGACTGAAAACAAGACAAAAATACTAAGTAAGAAAAGCATTTTTTGCAGTGTTCTCCATTAGGTTTACAGGTGTGTTTCCTTTGAGTAGGTCAGGGAGGCAGTACAATTTTATGAGAACATAATATACAGTACAAAAATAAAACAACACAAATATTACAACATTAAAACTGTAATAAAAAAAAAAAATTCTAAAGTGACATTGTCCAACAGTGACACCAGTGCAGTGGCAGTCTCTTGCCTGCCCTGAGCCCATTGAATTTTAACAGATCCCGTAAAGGGATAGTTAACCCCCCCAAAAAATTATCCCATAATTTACTCCCCCTTCAAGTAGTGTTGTCAAAAGTACCGACCGTGATACCAAGTCGGTACTGAAATTTAAAACAATTTGACACTTTGAGCGCTGTTGAGCGGAAACGTAAACAGCTCTGATTGCCCATTGTAGCCTACTCACACACTCATCAAATATGTCTGTGATTGGCTACAATGACCAGCGCTTCAAAAACATATTATAAATATACATCAATGATGCTTTTCACAGAGCGTTGCTTACACAGATACACAAGGGAGCATTTGAATGCAGGCGCCTATCAGCCTACCGGTCCGTTGGTCGACGTCTGCTTGTGCACTTTCAAACACTTCCGTGTGCTTTCAAACGATCCCATGCGTTGATCATTGTAGCCAATCACAGACACATCCGATGAGCGCATGAGCACAATGGCCAGTCAGAGGTGTTTACGATTCCAGCTCAACAGCGCTCAAAGCGTCGCATTTTTTTAATTTCAGTACCGACTTGGTATTGCGGTCGGTACTTTTGACAACACTACCCTCAAAACATCCTAGGTGTATAAGACCTTATTTTTTCAAACTAATACAATACGGGTTATATAAAAAAATGTCCTGGCTCTTCCAAGCATCATAATGGCAGTGACTGGCAGCCCAAAATTTGAAGCCCAGCAAAATGCATCCATCATAGGCGTAATTTACAGGTGGGACATGTCCCTACCATTTTTTGCTGAGGACAATGATTGTACCTACCACCTTTTGAAAAATGTTGCGGCACGGATGTACCTACACTCACCTAAAGGATTATTAGGAACACCTGTTCAATTTCTCATTAATGCAATTATCTAATCAACCAATCACATGACAGTAAATGCATTTAGGGGTGTGGTCCTGGTCAAGACAATCTCCTGAACTCCAAACTGAATGTCAGAATGGGAAAGAAAGGTGATTTAAGCAATTTTGAGCATGGCATGGTTGTTGATGCCAGACGGGCCGGTCTGAGTATTTCACAATCTGCTCAGTTACTGGGATTTTCACGCACAACCATTTCTAGGGTTTACAAAGAATGGTGTGAAAAGGGAAAAACATCCAGTATGCGGCAGTCCTGTGGGCGAAAATGCCTTGTTGATGCTAGAGGTCAGAGGAGAATGGGCCGACTGATTAAAGCTGATAGAAGAGCAACTTTGACTGAAATAACCACTCGTTACAACCGAGGTATGCAGCAAAGCATTTGTGAAGCCACAACACGCACAACCTTGAGGAGAATGGGCTACAACAGCAGAAGACCCCACCGGGTACCATTCATCTCCACTACAAATAGGAAAAAGAGGCTACAATTTGCACAAGCTCACCAAAATGGGACAGTTGAAGACTGGAAAAATGTTGCCTGGTCTGATGAGTTTCGATTTCTGTTGAGACATTCAGATGGTAGAGTCAGAATTTGGCGTAAACAGAATGAGAACATGGATCCATCATGCCTTGTTACCACTGTGCAGGCTGGTGGTGGTGTGTAATGGTGTGGGGGATGTTTTCTTGGCACACTTTAGGCCCCTTAGTGCCAATTGGGCATCGTTTAAATACCACGGCCTACCTGAGCATTGTTTCTGACCTTGTCCATCCCTTTATGACCACCATGTACCCATCCTCTGATGGCTACTTCCAGCAGGATCATGCACCATGTCACAAAGCTCGAATAATTTCAAATTGGTTTCTTGAACATGACAATGAGTTCACTGTACTAAAATGGCCCCCACAGTCACCAGATCTCAACCCAATAGAGCATCTTTGGGATGTGGTGGAACGGGAGCTTCGTGCCCTGGATGTGCATCCCACAAATCTCCATCAACTGCAAGATGCTATCCTATCAATATGGGCCAACATTTCTAAAGAATGCTTTCAGCACCTTGTTGAATCAATGCCACGTAGAATTAAGGCAGTTCTGAAGGTGAAAGGGGGTCAAACACAGTATTAGTATGGTGTTCCTAATAATCCTTTAGGTGAGTAATACAATTAAAGCATCTCCAATTTTCTAGCAGTGCATTAATTTGTTAAATAAGAGGCGATCTGGCGCTGGAATGTGTTGTTTTTTAAATCCTGCTGTGCTTTAGTTGTCGGTTATCAGTGTTATCAGTTATCAGTGGCGGAGAGGGAAACAGTGTTCTCTTGGCGCTTGTGCACTTCACACAGGCGAACGCTTCAATCGATTGCTCAATGCAGTTGCGGAGACTCTCTATTTGTTTCGGTGAAATCACAAAACAAAATGCACACAAACATGTCCGTGCTCTTGGCATACAATCTCTGATGAACATCTTCAGTTTACGAGGGTGGATTAGAACCCAGAACCTCTCTGACACGCTTAAAAAAAGTTCTACCACCAGACAATTAAACACAAGTGTTCTATGCGAATCTATGTATTTATTCACTGACATGAAGAATCTCGGGACTAACAATATAATATATTATTAGTATATGTAACATTAAACATGACTTCTATGTCGATAAATTAAACTCAATGTACTATTGAAATTGATTTCTGGACATTGTAATGTTATTTTTTCTGTAATTGTTATTGTTACACTCCCCACCCTCCACTCCTGTCCCACCCACTTTTTAAAACAAAGTTACACCACTGGCATCCATCCATTATAAAAGTAATCCATACGACTCCAGGAGGTTAATAAAGGCCTTCTGAAGTGAATCGATGGGGTTGTGTAAGAAAAATATCCATATTTAAAACTTTATGAAGTAAAATATCTAGCTTCCGGCGGACCGTCTTCCGTATTCAACTTGCGCAGAAAGTGTAACGCCTCTAGCAGTTCAAAACGCTTGCACTACGTCCGACGTCATTGTCGCCCCAGTTCCACTGTTTTCGTAAGTTGAATACAGCACTTGTTGAAAACGGAAATTTAAACAATAAGACTAGCTGTGTTGAGCTATATAACAATGAGTAGTTTTCTGTTGATGAATGTATCCAAACAGTTGCTCACATGTCTAATAAAACACATATATTAAAGCGTCTTTGGTATTTCCATGGTTCCAAACCGGAAATTGAGGGTTGATGTCATTGATAGGCGATGCACGGATATGGTCCGTGTCCTGTTTAAAATTGCTTATTTCTCTGGATTGAAACATTCTTGGAAACATTTGGGATAATGTAAGTACACAAGTCAACAAAATATATAACATTGTTCTAGTGGTTTTTGAATATTTTAATCCAATATATTTTACATCTTGTGCCTTTTAAGAGCTTAAGTTTGTGCTACCAATCAGCTGATTAGGGCCCTGCAAATACGACGAAACAAATGTAACATTTGTCTTATTATTTTTTTGCATACTGATGCAAAGAAACAATTATATATGAGATCTACTAATATATAATTATAGCTACGTGCTATAAGTGACTTCAGATGAAATGAACTAGAGTTGTCTACAGCCACATCTGGACTATTTCTGTCTTAACCTGAAGCTTATCTCTCTGTTGGTTTATATTTCTGTCTTCAGCTCTTGGAGGCTGGTACAGCTATAGGATGTCTAAAGCTGCCTTAAACATGGCCACCAGAAACCTGTCCATTGAGCTGGGTCGAGGACGATCTAAAATTGTATGTGTATCCCTGCATCCTGGAACTGTGAATACGGATTTGTCACGGCCCTACCATCAAAATGTATCCAAGGACAAGCTGTTCAGCACCGAATACTCTGTCCAATGCCTTATGAACATAATAGACACTCTAAACATAGACAAAACAGGGAAAGCCTATGCATGGGACAGCAAAGAAATACCTTGGTAAACATTCACGTCAAAAACAACAGCATTCTGTGCCTACCTCATTTTAAAATAAGGTGGATAATAAATGGACAAACAAAACAATGCAAAAAAAAGTAAAAACAGGCAATGTATGTTTTCTTCATTTCTGAATTCTTTTGATTGGGTCCAAGAAAGCATTGATGTTTTTTGTATTGCCTTTATAGAATAAATCAGTTGTCATTTGTCCTCATTGCATTTTGACAGAGATGTCCAGTTTTCTTGTATCTTGCCAAGTAGTTGTTGAGGTCATTGATGTCGCATTAACTGCAGTTTCCTAAATGATTTGGTCCCTCTCAGTCCTGTGGCTATTTTGGCATGTGTACCACCCACAGTACTTTCCAGAAATGTTCACAATGACTGAAATGGCATTTGATTATGCAATTATTTTGCTGTTCTAAAGCTAACTGAACTGACCAAAGTCAGTTAACTATGGTGTTTGGAGACTTAAAACAGACATTTCTTTTTTTGTCAGTGGTTAATGTGGTATTCACTGCTCTCTGCCGCTGAGTCAACTGTCCTATACGCCTCTCTCCATTAGGTGGCCGAGCCAATTGAGCAATCAATAAGGAAAATAAAATAGATTTTCATCTTAATTTGTAATTGAATTATGTTTGTGTTAGCATAAAATAACTAAACATTATTTAGTTTTGTCTTAAGAATTAAATTCTTTTTTATTTATGATTCCTGTAAAACAAAACATTTGAAAATAAAGAATGGAAATATTTTCTTTTGCATTTATTGCAGAATTGCAACATTTATTATAAGTAGATAACGGTGTGAAATGTCTTTTTTCACAGTGTTGACTGTTGTGTAAATTTGTCTTTCAATGAGTACTCAAATAAAATACTGCATAGTTTAGTCAACCAAATATGTCTGTATTTGGTTAAATTCAGCTAGAAGATATACATAAGAGAGATTTATTTTAAACGACTGGAAAGTTTAGCCTGCATTTTTTTCCATAAGTGTTAATTTGGTTAAAAATTCTCATTTGAACTCCCCCTGTCTTCCCAATGTCAATTCTTACCTCCATGACACTTACTTGACACCCGAGAACCACCAAACTGAAACTCGCCTTTGACCTCATTCACCCCACACGCATATTCGTGCTGAGAGTTTTCAACTGCAGATAGATAGATAGATAGATAGATAGATAGATAGATAGATAGATAGATAGATAGATAGATAGATAGATAGATAGATAGATAGATAGATAGATAGATAGATAGATAGATACCCTGATAATACTGCGGAAAAAAACAACTAGTTAAAGACCTTGCCAATTGCGAGGAACGTTTAGTACTTTGATCTTTTGTTAGCGATACAATTTTAGAAGATGGTTGTGTGTATGCGCGCGCATGGCGCAATGTTCTGTTTGAGCTGACCTGTAAAACTGGCTCGTGGAGCAATTCCTGGTGACGTCATGAGCCGGTTGTTTGACGGGTTGGCTGCCGCAGCGCCACAGGATAACCGAGTGGAGATATGACCGACAATGACCTCAACTGCAGCGTGTGTTAGTGTATTGCTCTTATCGTTTTGGATTCAACACTTGTAAACACGCGATTTTATTATTGCTACTGCTGTTGTTATTGTCGTTTTTAGATTAAATTCGTGTATTTGGTGTTAGGTCATCATTAGCCACGCGCCTTTTCTTATCTCGAGAGGGCGACGCATTCAGCGCGCGTCTGTGTTTTGAGGCTCGCCTCCCCTACCGCTGTGCATTGAAATATGGATAAGGCCAAGTCTGTGATTAATCAGAAAGGCTCGGGTCCTTGCTACACAAACGGCATGCACAAGCCAATCCGGCGACAGCTGAGCAACGGCAGCTGTAGCCCGTACAGTCCGACTGACGATAATTACCACCATCTACACCACGACCCTCAAGCCAACGGGTCCCCGGCGAAAAGGTGTCGGCTGCGGAGGCGATTGGAGTCGGCGAAGAAAAACAGACCGCGTAAGTTTATAGTTACAGACACCTTCACTGTTCTTCTGATGTGCATGAACTGTACATTTTATTTCCACATGTCTGATACGTAATAATGCCAAGATACACACAGACCTCGAGGTTTAGGACGTGTTCGAGTCAATATGTAACACATTATTGCGAGAGCAATGGTATTCGTTGCGATTAAATTGAAATTTCGCCAGTGTAATGGCACAATATATACCTTGCCCTGTTTTTGAGACCGTACTGGCATTTTGACATTAACATGTCATCGACTTAACCCTCGCGATTTTACCTCAGGTAACTCATTTGAACAAGTGGAAATGGAAATCTTAAGAAATGTATCGATTAGGCTACTTATTTACTAGGCTACTATTGCCAAATTGTGAGATGATTACAGGTCGACTACAAAGACATTTGTACAGACTTTTAAGTATAACTTAAAGCATTTGGGTCATACATCATACATTTACATGTAAATGTAAATGTAAATTTGGAGTGGGGCATGACGAATGTATTTTCTGTTTTGTTATAAATCCGATAAATCAGTAACCGTGCTGCCTGATTCATCATGTTTAAGTTTCAATAAAAAGAACCGAATGAACCGAGTCACCGGTCTCGCTGTAGATTCAGTAGCAGTGTTGTAGTGAAAAGTACTGCAGGAATTGCCAATATATTTTATTGGGTTTATTTTCATGTTAGGTTACTCGCAAAATAGTACTAAAAAGTAGAGCAAGAATCACTGTCAGAGTATTTTAATACGGTGTTATGTTCGTATCAGCTAAAGGATGACGCTCGAGTTCTTTAACGCTTCTCGAGCGTGCATGAACATATTTCGTTATTTAGTTAAACTAAAATTGATGCTTAGTTCCCAACCCTACAAAAAGCTGTCATTATTTCTGAGCGGTGTCTGACCTGTACACCGATGAGTGTCTTTTGTTTTGATGAAACATTTGATACTCTTCTTCTCGTTGTCTGATTGGTCGGTGTGAAGTCAGGAGGTGTGTTGAAATCGCTCCTGATGTAAAGGCTTGACGTGTTTCGACCAATCAGCGCTTGGCTTTTGTCTTCGCGTGCCCGTGTTAAAGGGACTGACTGAAACGCCCCCACCCTTCACTATTTAAAATTTCTCCGATTTTATTCACTTTTGCTAAACGACGCCAAGAATTCAACTTTGAGAGCGTAGTTATAATGCCCTTACAAGCCAAACTGAACTACTAAGTTCTGTCTGTTTGTGGGCTTTCCTACTGGTTGGGCTATTGTGTTTGCACTTGAATATATTAGGGCTACCAGCAGGATGAAGTTGAAGTGTTCAAAGAAGCCAGGTAAGACATCACCTCATCCTTGTGTGATGTTACAGAAATAGCTTGCTTCCTTGGAATTGCTCTGACAGTTTTAGAAAATAAATACTTGCTGCATATTCTAGGGATTGCAACACTGTAAATGGATTTCGATTTGTGGAAATGGATTTGTTTCTTTGCTATTTACTGAAGTGCAAAAATATTGTAGAACAAAAGGAATTTATGTCAGGTTTGGTTTGTGTTGCCAAAGGTAACAGCAGCAGAGAAACGAATGCCTTTTGCAGTGCTCATGCAGTTTAGCAAGTCTTAGTTGTGTCAGCCTGCATGCCAGGCCAGCTTGTCTACATTCCTCATCAGCTCCAGCCATGTTTTGTGTGTGTGGAAACACCTTTGTTGTATTATTATATTTATACCCATGTAAATGGTGTTACAAATATTCTTACCAGATAAACAGTACTCTGAAGTACTGTATTAACCTGTTAAAAAGACTATTTCTGCTGGTAATGGTTTCTATGAGCTGACAATATTGGGCTATCTCTTTTCTCTATTTTTTTTAAGTGCTTTTGTTCAGATTCATATGCACACAAAGTGGACAGGCATTAGATATTTATGATTTAAAAGGCCCTTTTGATATATTATTATACAATATAGCATAATGTGTTCAAATATATTTGATTTATTATATTTCGATTTATATTATTTATTTAAATAGCAGGTTTAAAAATACAATGGTATTTTTTCTGCTTTTGCAGTTCATGAGATTATAGTGAGTGTTAAATTTGGCTACATAATCGGTTGATGCGTTTGATGGAGTCAGGAACTCAGTGGTCTTCATTCTCGCTCTTTTGCACAGCCCCCTTCTCTTTCACATGGACACTCACTTGGCTCGCCTCCCATGTCATCCCCTCTCCTTCACCCAGTCACATTCTCTCTCTCGCCACTTTTCCGCCTTTGACCAGCTCCTCACATGGACACTCTTGCCTGCCAATTTTCTCTCTCTCTCTCTCTCTCTCTCTCTCTCTCTCTCTCTCTCTCTCTCTCTCTCTCTCTCTCTCTCTCTCTCTTTCCATGCCTCAGCTGACTGGGGGATGTAAACAGACCTGTCACCAACATGAGTTGTTTGATGTCATTATGTCCCACGACTGTCACACCCTGTTCACCTGCTCCTTCTGGCTCAGGTCATTCAGATCAATGAAGAAGCAATATTGTTAATTCCGGACTAGGATATTTCTGTTTCTTCTGCATTGCTTCATTTTAAATAGCATGTATTTTCCTTTGTATAGCGTTGATTTTAAAACTATGAAAGCAAAGCACGTGGATATTTATTTAGTTGGGCTCTCGTCCACTTGATTTGCATGCTCTGAAATAAGAGTGATGTCCAAAATAAACCTCCCAGCACACGTCCACATCTATATTAAGGGGGAAAGGAAGTGTGAGGGTAATTTGTGATGTTGTAGCAGAGAGCATTCTGGTCAAAAGACAGGTCACCTGTGCAACACCAGCTGACTATGTTTTTATAAGTGGCAGGTCAGTCACAAATCTGATTGGTGAATCAGATCTGTGTCCCTGACCTGGCCAAATTTTTCCTGATTTCTCTGGGTTCAGCCCAGTGAACGTCTGATGTAAGAGTCATGTCAGTAATAATGTACCAATATGACTCTTACATCAGACGATAAGATAAGACTTTGCTCTCTCTGCTTGTTAGGCACTGATTGATTCAGGTCGGGTTCGAGATTTCTGTCTGCTGATCTTTTAAATTTATTTCAAAATGATGGAAACAGACCTGTGCATCTGTGAACGTCTGTACGTTCTACTGCCTTAGTGTGTGTCTGTCTGTGTTTCTCACCTGCTAAGTGTCCTAGAACAGCCCTTTGCAGCCTTGTGGCTGTTTCCATGGTAACTGCCTTGACTCCTCATTAGCTGCTGCAGTGTTGCTCGTCACTGCCTCTCTTCGGTTGGCCTGCTTGCAATGTTAGAATTAGCTTACTTGCGTTCAAAAGTTTGCATGGTTTCTTTTCTTGGTCTCTCACCAAGGCTGCAGCATCTAGTTGATCACAAAATACATTAAAGCAGTAATATTATGAAATATTTTAATAATGTATTTTTATAATTAAAAAAATTGTTGTATATTCCTGTGATGGCAAAACTGAATTTTCATTCCTCCAGTCTTCAGTGTCACATGATCCTTCAAAAATCATTAGGTGTGTTAGACTTCGGCTGAGACTGGATGTAACCGGTCGATGAGAGTTGACGCTGGTGGAGCTGAAAATGGAGACGTGAAGTCGGACACTTTCTGCTTCCCGTAGTGACTCTCGCACTGTGTTTGCATACTTTATCACCGCTGAAGTGAAATAAATGCAATATTTGTCATATACAAAGACGTTTTCATTCAATACTTTATGTACTGCTTAATACAGTATCTGTTTAAGTTCAACATAAGCCTATACTATTTAAATACCATTGAAGTGGGGTCTGTTTTTTTATGTTTTATTTTGATAAACATTACACAATATAATATTGAGTACATGAAAATAGCATTTACTGTTATAAAAACATGGATTTGTGAGCATTAGTGGAACTGATAGTTATGCGTCATGCAGTGAATCCGGCCAATCGTGGAACAACCCTGTCGCCATCAGAGCGTGTGCAGCCACTGGGGAAGCTGCGCCGGATAAGTCAGCTATCTGCTCTCCAATCACTCTTGTTGTGCTTTGATGCCACATGACACAGTGACGAACAAAACATTCAAAACAAAACAAAACGTTCTTGCTGAATAAAAGTGTTAATTTTTACTTTTGGACAATAGCGGACACACTACAAAAATATGGTCAAATTGTTCTTAAAATGTTTTAACTGATGTTGTGGGATCGAGGGCTATTTTTTTAGTAATTTTATTACCAATCCAGTTTGTCCACATTCTTAACCTTAGGAACACAATTTACACAATCACATTGATCAGTCTCTTTGTCTCTTTCTAGCCTTTCCGTGGTTTGGGATGGATATTGGTGGTACATTAGTAAAGCTTGTTTACTTTGAGCCAAAAGACATCACCGCAGAGGAGGAGCAGGAGGAGGTGGAGAATCTGAAAAGCATACGCAGGTACCTCACCTCCAACACAGCCTACGGTAAAACCGGGGTCCGTGATGTGCACCTGGAGCTATGCAACCTGACCATCTGCGGTCGCACAGGGAACCTGCACTTCATCCGCTTCCCCACCGCTGCCATGCATAGATTCATACAGATGGGCAGAGATAAGCACTTCTCCAGCCTGCATACCACACTGTGTGCCACTGGAGGCGGGGCGTACAAGTTTGAGAATGACTTCAGAACGGTAAGGAGATGGCCGCAGTTATTTTAAAATAAAATTTTAAATTGCTTTGTTTAAATTTTGTTAAGACTGCTCTTATGAGAGTACTTGACAAAATGGGCATTTTGGCATAATTGCGTGTACTATTGTTCGTTGAAGCGTGAAAGAACTCGATTCGGGGCTGTATTTCTGTGTGTTGTGTGTGAGTGTCACAGACAGCGCATTCTTTTTGGTCTTCTCGTGCTTGAATGGTTTAAAAGGTTCATGAATTGAGAAAATAACTTTCCCTTGAGTTTTTGATATATAAATGGTCATGGTAATATAAGAATATCCTGTAAGTTTCAGAGCTGAAAACTTCCTTGTTAGTCAAAGAAAAGCTTTTATAGACACCAGGCCCAGCAAGCGATCGATTTCAGAATATGCCACACCTTGACGTCATTGTATGGTGAAATGCTGCCTCAGCAGAAAAAGAACAACGCCTGATTCTGTAGCCCGCCCACCGTCTCGAATTTCTAAGCAGTAAACATACCACATAAGCTTCATTCGGATTCCAATATTATGAATAGACGGATTAACTTTATTTTTAATGAATATCCAGCTCATGTGGGAAGATATTGTGCGTCTGTTCCTTCATTTAACCACGGATTCGTTTGTAAAAAAGAGACTGGATTTGCAAATCCAGGATGAAATTACATGAATGAATGAAGCAACACACTAATGTGAGTAAAAATGTTTTTTTATACGTGATTGTATTGCATTGTTACAGATCGTATTGATTGTGTTCATGTCTAACTGAACATACCTTAGCACGCTGTCACAGTTTGGAGAACGTCTCGGTTACGTATGGTAACACTCGTTCCCTGAAGGAGGGAATGGAGATGTACGTCGGTTGTACCGACAAATTGGGATCACTTCAGGGAGCCCCTATCAGCTTCGAGATATAGAGAACAAGCCAATGGGCCATTGGCGTGCGAGATTTGCATCTCACGCTCTGCCCCGCGCCGCGGGTATAAACAGGAAGCGAGAGCAACGCACTGACGTTTTTCACTGAGGAGCTGAACTAGTGACTCGGCCATGCAGTGATGGTAAGGAACTGTGGCGACGGGACGTACGTCTCCGTTCCCTCATTCAGGGAACGAGGTTACCATACGTAACCGAGACGTTCCCTTTCAGTCGGTCACGTTCGACGTACGTCGGTTGTACGGACGAATTGGGATCCCTTTGAAAAACGCCACAGTTACTACCACTTCCAGCGCCCAGCGAGAGCCCCACAGGCCCCATTCTGATACGGGCGGGGAAATTCACGCAGGGAGAGTCACACTGCTGTTCCGCAAGACCCACTCAGCAGACTTATTGGATAACACTGGGAAAGCGTGCCCGGAGGGACGCTGCGGAAGCCACATCATGCCCGGAGGGAGTTACCATGTGGAGAATACACGTATGGACTGGCCTTGGGCAGTGCAACATACAGAAGTCCCAGGGGTGGCCCCGGCCTGTTGCAGGCGGGGGAACGACACCGTACTGAGACAGCAGAGGAACTCTGCCGAGGGAAAGACACAAGCTCGCCGTAGGGAGCTGTACTGTGGAGAATACACATATGGGACCGCCATAGGGGTCACAACATACGGAACCCAGCCTGACACAAGTTCCACCAATGCATACGCTCTGCCACATCCGACTGCTGCGGGTTGCGTAGGACTCAACAGGGTTCACCAATTCCTGGGGAACTCAACTGGAGAATATAAGCGCATGTATCCGTTCCATGGGGAAGGGAGTGGCGCAGCAAGCCGACACTAGAACGGGCACTTCAGTGTTGCTGACTATGGGAAGCGAACACACGAGAAGCAACCGGTTCCACACGTAGGCTATAAAACCTAGCGAACGTGTTTGGTGTCGCCCAGCCCGCAGCTCTACAAATGTCTGTCAGCGAGGCGCCACGAGCCAGCGCCCAAGAAGAAGCTACACCTCTGGTTGAATGAGCTCTAACCCCGAGCGGGCAGGGCACGTCTTGGGATTCATACGCCAAGACGATGGCATCCACTATCCAGTGGGCCATCCTCTGCTTGGAGACAGCCTTTCCCTTCTGCTGTCCTCTGTAACAGACGAAGAGCTGCTCTGAGGTCCTAAAGCTTTGCGTTCTGTCAACATAGATGTGCAGGGTGCGAACTGGACAGAGAAAAGCCAGGGCTGGGTCTGCCTCCTCCGAGGGCAGCGCTTGCAGGCTCACCACTTGATCCCGAAAGGGAGTAGTGGGAACCTTGGGCACATATCCAGGCCGGGGTCTCAGGGTTACCTGAGAGTCGTCTGGCCCAAATTCCAGGCACCATTCGTTCACACCTTAACCGAGGCCAATGCAATCAGGAGTATTGTCTTTAGAGACAAGATTTTCAGCTCAGCTGACTGCAAAGGCTCAAAGGGCGCGCTCTGCAGTGCGGTCAGCACCAGAGTTAAGTCCCAAGAGGGTATAGAGGGAGGACGAGGCGGATTTAGTCTCTTCGCCCCCCTCAGGAACCTGACGATCAGATCGTGCTTGCCTAAGGACTCACCATTAACTAAGTCATGATTTGCGGCTATAGCGGCAACATACACCTTGAAGGGAGGAGGGAGACAGCCTTCGCTCCAACCCGTCTTGAAGAAAAGAGAGCACAGATCTGACCGAATACTTCGAGAAGAGCACCAGTCGACGAACATGGTGTCAACTACCGCTTACAGTAGGTCACCTAGAACCTCCGTTTCCAGAGGTCCGGACGCGGGTGCCACTGGGTGCCCTGTCTCTGAGTTAGGCGGTCCTTCCTCAGAGGAATGGGCCAAGGAGGTGCTGTCGCGAGGAGCACTAGTTCCGGGTACCAAGTCCTGTTGGGCCAATACGGAGCTACCAAGAGGAGCTGCTCCTCGTCCTCCCTGACCTTGCACAGTGTCTTTGCGAGAAGGCTCACCGGGGGAAACGCATATTTGCGTAGGCCCCGGGCCAGCTGTGTGCCAGGGCATCCGTGCCGAGGGTTCCCTCGGTCAAGGAATAAAACAACTGGCAGTGGATCGTGTCGGGGGCGGCAAACAGGTCTATCTGTGCGGCCCTAAAGTGACTCCAGATCAGCTGGACCACCTGGGGGTTGAGTCTCCACTCTCCAGGGAACACTGGCAACCATGACAGCTCGTCGGCCACACGATTGAGCAGGCCCGGAATGTGAATGGCACGAAGGAACCTCAGATGCTTCTGACTCCACAGGAGGAGATGGCGGGCGAGTTGGGACATGCAGCGGGAGCGTAGACCACCCTGTTTGTTGATGTACGCAACGGCCACAGTCTTTGAGCAGCGTTTTGAAGCGGCTGAGAGCAAGACAAACTGCCAGCAACTCCAGGCAATTGATATGCCATTGCAGTAGGGGCCCCGTCCATAGACCTGAAACTGCAAGCCCGTTGTATGTGGCACCCCAGCCGGTGGATGAGGCATCCGTGGAGACAACAGAATGCCTGGACACTTGTTCTAGAGGCACTCCTGCCCGTAGAAATGAAGGGTCTGACCACGGGCTGAAGGTTTGGCGGCATCTCGGCATCACTTGGACACGAAGGGACCCGCTGTGCCACGCCCATCTCTGGACTCGGTCGTGTAGCCAGCGTTGAAGCGGTCTCATATGGAGCAGCCCTAGCGGCATTACTGCGGTTGCGGCTGCCATATGCCCCAGCAGCCTCTGAAATTGTTTCAGTGGTGCCGCTGTGCTGCGTTTGAACGAATTCAAGCAGTTCAACACTGACTGGACGAGCTCCTCAGTGAGGCGCGCTGTCATGGAGACCGAGTCTATCGCCAACCCGAGAAAAGAGATCCTCTGTACGGGACAGAGTTTGCTCTTCTCCCAGTTGACCCGAAGACCCAACTGGCTGAGGTGCCGAAGCACCATGTCCCTGTGAACTGATCCCGCAAACTGGGGAAGGCTCAGCCAGTCGTCAAGATAGTTGAGAAGGCGAACACCACGCTCTCTCATGGGAGCAATGGCCGCGACTTTCGTGAAGACACGGGGCGACAGGGACAGCCCGAAGGGCAGGACTTCGTACTGACTTGCTCATCCGTGGAAATGCAAAGCATTGAAACGGTCTGTGTCGAGGGAGAATCGAGACATGAAAGTACGCGTCCTTCAGGTCGATCGCTGAAAACCAATCTTGGGTCGGATGCACCTGAAGATGCGTTTCTGCGTTAACATTCTGAACGGCATCCTGTGAAGGGAGCGGTTCAAGTATCGCAGAACCAAGATCGGTCGAAACCCGCCGCATTTCTTGGTTACAATGAAGTATGGGCTGTAGAACCCGGACTCCATATCGGCTAAAGGGACCTGCTCTATCGGGTCCCTCGCCAGTAGGACAGCGACCTCCGCCTGAAGCACAAGGGCGTCCTTCTTCTATACTGAAGTGAATGCCCCTGAACTTGGAGGAGCGCCGGGCGAACTGAATCGCATAGCCGAGTCTGATGGTACGGATGAGCCGGCGAGACGGGCTGGGAAGAGGCTCCCAGAGACCGTGCAAGCGTGACCAACGGCACCACAGACGTACCCGCAGCGGGGCATGCAAGGACCCGACGGACGGCATGGTAGCAGCCCGCAGTGGGGTCTGAGTGTGCTGTGCAACACTACCTGCTTCCACTGAGGGGGTGTGCTAGTGTGGGAAGGCCGCTTGTGTGCGTTCCCACAGCCTGCACTCCCTGCTCGCGATTTGGAGAGGCACCAGAGGCTGACAAGTCATGGGAGCGTTGTACACCGCCCAGCGCGCTCTCCAAATGAAGGAGGGGCTGAGCGTGGCAAGGCTTTGCGGCGTTGCACACGGTCTACCTCACCTCCTCCCTCAGCGGGGAACAAGAGCAGCGAGGCATAGCGTCCCACCCTGTCGTCCACGCACCGCTGAGAAGAGGGGAATGAGAGTGGTGAGGATTTGTAGCGTCACATGCTGCCATTCCTGAACTCCCGAGACCCAGAGGTATTGGAACTGCTCTTGAGAATTTGGGTACCACTGGCTGTTTTTAACACCAGTGGTGGAACAGAATTACTAATGGTTTTCCACCCGGCCCTCCTCCGGGGGAAGAACAGTTCCAACCAAATCCAGGTCAATGGTGTTTCTGGACCAGGGTGGACATCGTCTGACCAAGGGCCAGCGCTGTGCGCAGCTCAACCTCGGCTCAGAACTACCCTCGTGCACTAAGCAGGGCGGAGGTGGCCTGCCAGTGGCACTGCCACCCCACCGATGAGGGTAGTGAGAGAGAGGAAAGCTTTATAGAGATTATGGCCCTATTGGTGTTCCATATTTTGGCACCAAATAGTTCCACAATGCCAAAGCCTTACAATGCACATCCGGGAAAGGCAAGGGGCGGGCAAGGCAATTTATGCGTTGCACTATGCCTCAGCCACCTGGGAAAGCATGGCTGTCAAGTATGAATCTGATTCAGCACGAGCGCCCACTATTATAGTGGGAATCTCAGCATCATCATTTTCAACACATAACAGCCCTCTCTCCAATGCAGCGATTGACATCTGTCCTCTGCTAAAGCCCCAAATGAAACGCTAGGTTCCCTTTTTTAAGGACCAGCAATTCCATCTGTAAGCTACCAGCAGACATGTGAGATGGGGAGCGTGGCCGTGAGATGGCACACGGTGCACCAGAAAAGAGACTAGATCGGGGTATAAGAGAAGGGACTCAACCCCGTTAAAGGTATCATAGTCTCGACCACGCATCGGAGGCGCCGAGTGACGCGAGCTAGGTTGCCGTGGCAACCCGCGCTGTCACTCGGCAGCTAGACGGCACACGGCGCGCTGAACACTCAAACCCTCACGCGGAAGGTGAGATGAACAGCGCGTCGACGTGATCCCGTTCCCCTGAGAGAACACGGATCACCCACGAACACAGTCTCAACATGTTTATGCGAGAGGGATCGTGGCCGTCAGGACAGGAAACAACCGCATCCAGAAATGCACGGGTGGAATGACGTCTTGAAAAAGACGCAGTGTCACACCCGTGTTGCTCTTTTGTGAGGAAACGCTCTTTCAACAGTGCTGAAGCACCCAGGGTAAGACTGCAGCAGCACACAGGAGGTAAGTGCAGACCTGTGTCTGCACTCACTGAAACAAACGCCCTCACCAACCGACAGTTGCTGTGAGAACAGCAGTTTGTTAAGCTGATTGTGCCTTTTCGCCAACACAAAGCATCCTTATCATTCTCAGAAGTATCTCTCTTGTAGATAGGCTCTCTTTTAGAAAAGCAGTCTTGCTTCATCAACGCCGTTCGGCTCCGAAGTGAATGACGTCAGTGCGTTGCTCTCACTTCCTGTTTATATCCGCGGCGCGGGGCGGAGCGCAAGATGTAAATCTCGCACGCCAATGGCCCATTGGCCTGTTCTCTATATCTCGAAGCTGATAGGGGCTCCCTGAAGTGATCCCAATTCATCGGTACAACCGACGTTCGTCGAACGTGACCAACTGAAAGGGAATCCTTTATTTGTGTTGTTGGTTCATTGCGACATATATGGGCCAGTGCCAAAGCTCAACGTCCCGGGGTTATGTGTTTTTCAGACGGGCTACCAAAACGTAAGCCCGGCCTGCCGACGGACTATCTTAAATAGTGAAACAACATTCCTTTCTTGATGTGCATTGTTCACTCACTTGACTTGATATTTGAAGTGCGCGCGTGTCTGAGAACGTAAGGTTTGCGATTATATTCACTGATCGGGCGGGCCAAATAACGTTAATAAAAAAAATAACATTCCAAAAATAACATCCCTGTGGGCTATTCATTTCGGTTGCCTTTTCCCCACCGGGGAGCTGAAGCTCATTAAATATGCAAAGCTTATCCAATCCTAGCCGTGGGCGTTTACTTCCAAGTCTTCCAAGCATGCCCATAAAAACTGAGCGTTTCTTGAGAGAGCCTCAAAACCAGGGCAGAAAATAGCCTATTACTTATTCATTATGATGTTTTTTAATGTAAAAACCACGCAAACGTTATAAGTTGACCTCAGGCAACAGTATACATTTAAAAAAAAAAGCCAGTTCATGACCCCTTTAAAAGCATTTGCATGAATAAGATCATGATATGTAACGCCAGCCCAAGGATGACAGAAAAAAATGGATGCTGCGTTAAATGCGTTGGTACGTCCCTACTTTTAATGGATAAATCTATTACATGCAGAGCAGTGAGTAGTCATAAATTCTTTCTTTTTTTTTCTTTGTAGATGGCAGACCTAGAGCTGCTGAAGTTGGATGAGCTGGACTGTCTGATTCAGGGGCTGCTGTACATAGACTCAGTCGGTTTTAACGGTCATCCTGAATGCTATTACTTTGAGAACCCCTCCGACACACAGAACTGCATCAAGAGACCCTGTTGTCTTGACAACCCTTTTCCCATGTTACTGGTCAACATTGGCTCGGGCGTCAGTATTCTGGCAGTGTACTCCAAGGACAACTACAAACGTGTAACAGGCACCAGGTCAGCACAGCTGAGCAACGTGCACCATGTAGCAGAAACCTACAAATACGAGTGTAACACAGCCATACTAGTTTAACATTTACATTGTTTGGCAGACTCTTTTTTTATTATTATTTATTTTAAAGCTACACTGTGTAACTTTTTTTAGTTTATTCTTAGCTAAAAACACTTAGTTCTTTCAAAAATATATGTGCTCATTAATGTATATTTACTTCTTTCAAGTAATAAAGTATTCTCGTAAGTTTATAATATGCCATTGAAAATACATACGGGTAAGGGGTTCGAATGGGGGTCGCCATGTTGCCCCTCCATCTTGAAAGTACATTAGCCAAAGAGGGACATACCCGTAAATTCAAGCTTCGCCTTTCGCGTTTTAACACTCTGTAACGAGTTGGAAAATAGTGTAGCCCCTTTAAGAGCGTTCGCCCCGGTTGGAGCGCCTGCGTTCTGTGTGTGTGTGTGTATACTGCGCCTCGAGCTCCCATGTGTGCGGATTATTTTCTGTCTTCTGTTGCTAACATTCATTTATTCATTCATTTCGTTTTGTTGGGTAATGCTGTGGACGGAAGTGGAGTTTGTGCCGGACTCTTGTGGGGGGTTCCGCGGGGAATAAAGTGCGGGCTGTTTGACGTCAATCGCCTCCGTGTTTGCATCGACTCCAGTTGCGTTGAGTGAGCTATCCGTATTTTTCACCCGGACACACGCGCTACAACTCGATGGCGAATGTGAAGAGGGGGATTGCTGGATCGAACTGGAAGCCATGTTAATCTTGGACTAAATCGGCCACCGTAGGAGTTAAAACGAAATCGGAATTGTGAAGAAAAGAAACTAATATTTACTGGATGGTCATATACCTTTTCACCGCTAGATGGGGGAAAATATCACACAGTGTAGCTTTAAGTAACTTTGATAAAATGTATACTTTGAATGCAATCAGTTTATGTTTTTCCTGATGTACTCATGGTTACTGATGTACTCATACTCTACTGGTTTCCTGAGCTACAGGAACCACTTCAAATGAATACACTCTCAATAACGAAGTGATAAAATCCTTTCCAAAGGAAATTCACACAGGGACGTTTTACATACCGTAAGTGTTGTACCGAATAACAAGTTAACAATAATAAACACTACATTACTGGTTGTAATTTACCAGATATTCTCCAAAAAACGCTCTTTGCTTCTGTCTTTTCTGTGAGTAGCTTTCGCTGAGATTCATCCATGCTATGGAGCTTTTTTCTCCAGCATGAAACATGAGTTTACCATTGGCCATTTTCTAACCACATGAACCCGATTGTTTCCTCCTCTCTCATGGGCGCCAAATCAAAGCCTGTAAGAAGCACAAGAATGCAAAATCAACTCCGGCTGTGTTATTTTTTTCCTTTGAAACATGAGACTGAGTCATCTTTGGAAGATCTGTGATTTACAATAGAGTAGGTTGTTAAATTCATTGTAAATGTGGTTACTCCAGAATGGAACAGTCTTTCAGCAGTGACTGACAGGAGGGAGGTGTCCTGTCAACAGAAGTCAAAGCTCTCGTGCAAATCTGTCGCACTTGAAGGAGGATCAGAACTATTGCATTCACTCTTCAACATTTTACAAATCCCTGTGTGTATTTCAGTCCCTTTTACTAAAAATTTTTTTTTGTAATTCTGAACATTTAGCACATTAATTACACTACAGGTCAAATGTTTGGAATTAGGTTTTTTTTTTAATGATTTTGAAAGTCTCATGCTCACTAAGGCTGTTTATTTGATCAACAATACAGTAAAAACTGTAATGTTGAAATACCGGTATTATTACAATTTTAAAATAGCTGTTTTCTATATATATATTTTTTTATATTTTTAAATATAAATTATTCCTGTGATGGCAAAGCTGAATTTTCAGCAGCCATTACTTCGGTCACACGATCCTTCAGAAATCATTGATTGGAATAGAAATCTTATGTAAAGTTTGTAAATGTCTCATTTGATCAATTTAATGCATCCTTGCTGCATACAAGTATTCATTTATTTTTCAAAAAACTTACCCCAAACCTTTGAATGGTAGTGTATCAGCATATTAGAGGATTTCTGAAGGAAACTGACACTGAAGACTGGAGGAATGATGCTGAATATTCAGTTTTGCCATCAGGAATAAATGACATGTTAAAATATAACATTTTTATATTTTACAACATTACTCTTTTTACTGTGTTTGTAATCAAATAAAAGCAGCCTTGGTGGCATGAGACTTTTTCAAAAACATTAAAAAGCTTAATTATTCCAAACATTTGATATAATATAATATGACCACATATTTGTTTCCTTTTGTGATTTGGTATGTTTGAGACCTTGGCCATAGGCGCATAGTTTAAATTGTGGTCAAAGTTCATAATGTCTGTGTGTGTGAATGCTCATGTGTGCTCTTCAGATGTAACATGTAACCATGTTTTGACTCTCTAAATGTTTCTTTCTCACTCTTTTTCTCCTGTAGTCTTGGAGGAGGAACATTTTTGGGGTTGTGTTGCCTATTGACAGGTTGTGAGACGTTTGAAGAGGCTCTCGAAATGGCCAGCAAAGGGGACAGCACCAACGTGGACAAACTGGTGAAGGACATCTATGGAGGGGACTACCAGCGCTTCGGCCTACAGGGGTCTGCAGTGGCTTCAAGGTACAAAAGACACTCTGTGTTTGTGTGTCTGGTGTCAGGTGACAAAGATCCACAAGTGAAATGTAATGCTATGGGGTCTTGCATGTCAGCCTGCCTGTTTCATGTGACACAAATGTATGAGATACCATTCCTTGGTTATTTAAATATACATTACTTAAATAAAATAAAAAAATGCTGTCAGTAAAATTATTTTTTTTTAAAGAAAAAAAGAAAGTAATGCTTTTATTTAGCAAGAATGCATTATGTTGCTCAAAAGTAACAATAAAGACATTTGTAATATTACAAAATATTTAAAATAAAGGCTGTTCTTTTAAAGAATTCTGATGAAAAAAAATTAAGGATTCCACAAAAAGATTAAGCAGCACAACTGTTTTCAACATTGATAGTAATAAGAAATGTTCCTTGAGCAACAAAACAGTATATTAGAATGATTTCTGAAGGATCATGTGACACTGAAGACTAGAGTAATGATGCTGAACATTCAGCTTTGACAACACAGGAATAAATTGCATTTTTAAATATATAAAAAATAATGATTTAAAATTTTAATATTTCACAAATTACTGTTTTTACAGTACTATCAAATAAATGCCTTGAATAACATGAGACTTTAAGAAAGAGACATTAATAAAATCTAACTGACCTATTTTGAACTGTAATGTGTGTGTATGTATGTATGTATATATTATTTGTGTGTTTATTATATATTTTTAATTATATTTATTTTTACTTCAGCAATAAATTCAAATCTACACAGATATTTTTGCATTGCTTTTTGTGAGTGTCTGTTAGGTACATAAATATGTGCTTGTGTTTTTGTTATAGTTTTGGTCATATGATGAGCAAAGAGAAGAGGGACAGTATTTCTAAAGAGGATTTGGCCCGGGCAACACTCGTCACCATAACAAACAACATTGGCTCCATCGCACGCATGTGTGCAGTCAACGAGGTGTGTTTGTGTGTGTGTGTGTGTGTGTGTGTGCGTGCATCTGCGCGCAGTCAGCTGCAGCTGTGAGCGTCTGTCTGCCCACTCTGGGCTTCTCTACAGTGTTGCCTTGTAGCCTGGTGATCAAGCAGCATTGTACAGGGCTTTCAGGGTGTACAGAACACCATCAGAGCAGTAACTCCCAACAATACCTGGAGAATACTTTTATCATATTAACTAGTATCTATGACAAGGTGATGACGGCAAAAACTTTGAATTTGTCAAAAACACTGATTTAAGCACCTCCTATAAAAAGTCCATGAAAGGAATTGCTTAAATCAGGACTCCCTCTGCTGGTGCAGAAGAAATGCTGCAGGAATCAACCTGCTGGATTCAGTGCAAGTTATTAACAGGCCCACGCAGAAAGAATGTAGCACTCCGTTTAATTCATTTTACCATGATTAAATCTGTTCCACGAAATTCTGTAGACTTTCTTCCAAAATGAGTGCAAAACTTCTATGGTCATAATAACTTGAGTGATGTGATTGTGTTTTGTCCTGTAGAAAATTGAACGGGTTGTTTTTGTGGGGAACTTTCTGCGTATAAACACTGTGTCAACAAAACTTCTCGCCTATGCTATGGACTTCTGGTCTAAGGGCCAGCTGAGAGCCCTTTTCCTGGAACACGAGGTAATTATATCTTAATTTTTTAATCAGTTGTTTTTATTCAATTGCTTTGATTTTCTCAAATTTGTGAAATACTTCAGTTCAAATGTTTGGGGGCGGTAAGATTATTTTAAAGTTTTTGAAAGAAATCTCTTATGCTAAATACAGTGAAATATTACATTTTAAAATAATGTGTTACTTATTTTTTCTTTGCTGGCTCTGCTCTAATATGCTGATTTGATCAAGAATAAATTTCTTCTTCTTATTATTATTATCAATGTTGAAAACAGTTATGCTGCTTCACAATTTTGTGGAAACTGTGATATTTGATGAATAGAAAAGTCAAAATAACAGCCTTTATTTAAAATAGAAATCTTTTGTAACAGTGTAAAAGTCCCTTTTGAATGCATCAATTGAATCCATTTTCCAACGGTAATGTATAACGGCGACAGTCTCTTAGAATCAATTTATATGGCTGCAGTTCAATGAAATAGTTTGTTTTCACATATTGTTTGTTTATATGCACACTTATATGTGTGTATGTGCGTTTCAGGGATACTTTGGAGCCGTTGGTGCTTTTCTAGAACTGCTGAAGTCGTCTGAAGACGCATAAAAGAAAATGAATCATCATCTCTGAAGACTTCAACACAGAAGCTCCAACTGGAATACTGGGAACACTGGGAAATTTGAAAGAAGCCATTATAGTAATTAACCTATAAATAATAAGATTTTAAAGAGTATTTTTATGAGTAACTTAGTCTCCTTCAGACTGACGGCAAACGGAACCTAATTGTTAATTTGTTTTTCTATCATTGTTGTTGTTGTTCTCCTTTTGTACTGTGTGTAAATATCATTGTGTAGTGAACAGGGAGAGTTTACTGATGGCCAAAACCTGCTGTGTTTAAAGTTTTGCTGTTCTTGACCTGCCACCGGGTGAGAGTGTGTTCAACATTAACCGTTTTCTGTCTCGGGGCCCAGTCAAATGATGGACCTTTTTGTGTTAAACTGCTGTTCAGACCCCGAATGATGTTTAACACACTATTCTAATTCAGATGTAAGCATCAGGTGCTGTGCTGTTTGGGACACAGATCCTCCGACTAAAGAAAACACACTGTTCTCTGTATAGCTTTGAGCTGCCTTTTCCGGTTGCCTCTCCTTCCACTTATCCTCTTCGCTACCGTTAACGTTTTTTCATGTCATTTTAAACAGTTCAGTTCAGAATCGGTTCACTGTTGAAATTATATCGGAATAGAATATATATATATATATATATATATATATATATATATATATATATATATATATATATATATATATATATATATATATATATATAATATTATTTGCGCTGATTCACTTGAAGCCTTTGATTTTAAAAGGATACACAGAAAGCTCAGGGTGTCTCACTTTTAGTTCTGAGAGGGAATTCTGTGGGACAATTTGACACTTCAGATTTTTTGTCCTCTTTGCCTCAATTTTTTTTTCCAACCTGCCTTTTCCCATTCTTTTTCCTATCTAAACCAAAGCTACTTCATTCATCTTTGTCAGAATGCACACAGTTATATACATATACCTCCTCTTTGGTTGCCTTCCTCTTGTCTGTGGTTTTAAAAAACGGCACTAACAGTAGCCGAGAGTAGCCTATTCAAAGTAGCCGAGAGATGACAAAACAGAAGGATTAAGTCAGTATGACAGCAATTACCCACAACCCCCCCTTTCTTCACCATTCAAATATCAAACATGTTTAGACAGTTCGAAGACTCGCCCATTGTGTTTCCATTGTAGTGCCAAACTGAGAAAGGGGAGGAGTCAAACCATACCGTTTGCCAATACAAGCATTCCTGCTTTGCCAGGCCATGCACCCTATTACTTCTCCAAAAAGTCGCCTAGCATTATCGTATTAAGATGAAATTCAACATTTAATAAAATAAAAACACTACTCCGTTACTAGTTAAATTCTGTTCTTCAGCCCTCCTTGCTGTCTCATGCCTTCTATGTGATCGCTCTCTTCTTTTATGTGGCTTTTTTTTCCTTCTTTTTTTTTACTGAGATTTCTAAGAAAAATCTGAATTAGATTTTGGGGACCTCATGTCAACTGCAATATTTTCTTTTTCAGAAAATACCTTTTCTATGTTTTTTCACCTCTTATGTGAGATTTCTGGGGGGTTAAAATTGCCTGGTTAAAAATGTTGTATTCCTTTATAATATTTAATTATTGCTTTGGTTGGCCTTGTATATTTGGCATTAAATTATTTTCTTTCTAGATTTGGATGCTCTGTTTGTTTGTTAGTTTACCAGACACTATATAATGTGACGGCAGTATACCATATGGATGACTAACATTCATGAAGATTGTACATTTATGGTATTGTTAGCAAATTGTTTTAACCACATGATCCTAGTAAGATACAAGTGTGAACATGCTTCAAAGTGTTGAAGCCTGTGTACTTAATATTTCTATGCTATACCTAAACAAATCTGTCATCTATTGTGTATTAGTTCAAAAATACAGCTTCATGTTTTGCAAACATGGGTAAGGCTCTCAAAGATTGGTACGGTTTGAACTAACTTGTTACCGTACCAGTAAGCAGCAAAACTAGCTGCTAGTTACAGCAATTTTGTATATTGAAGAATCAAGACCACAGACTGTATTGGTCTACAGTTGAGCTGATGTGTAATTTCAGTGTTCTCTTCCCCTGAAAGGTCACTTCACTCCTCTTGCTATGCAGTAAAGTGAGTTGCTCTGAACGTTGTTTGCTGAAAGCAGCTTGGTTGGAGTCATGTGTCTCTTAGAAACTGGCTGCTCGTGTCCTGTTTGCCACTTTTGTCAATAATGCTGTTATGCAGAGTGAAAAGTGTATTTGAAACATTGTTCTTTTCTCTTCAAGATTTTTGTGTTTTCTTTTGTTTCCTGCTGACAATTTTAAACAAATGATCATTTGTGTTGCTTGTTTGATGCTACTCTAATGGATACATTGTGCTGTTGTATCAGATTGTACAAAAATGTAAATATTATATCTTTGTTTTTCACAGATATCTTTGAAGCCTGTGTTCAAATGTGTGGCTTTGTTAAGAAAATGTGAGATACTTGATATCTGTGGGATTCACTGGGTTTCACTCAAGAAATTTTAAAGAATAAAAGTTTAAAAAACAAAAAAATGCATTCTGTGGGGTTTATTCAGTATTAATTTCTTAATGGTCTCTTAAGTGAACCCATTGAGAAATGGACACTTTTGCGTTCTTTTCATTCATTCAGTCACCCATTTTCAATGCTTACACTTTAACAAACGCGCAGGTTTGTGATAGTCAAAAAAAGTTAAAAAAATCTTTAATCACCATTTTCTTCTTTCATTTTGCTTAACAGTTGATAATACAAATGTACAGTTCGGTCAAATACACTAAACTGAACCCGAGAGAAGGAACGAGGACAAAAATGTCAAGAACAATTAAACCATTCACTACCCCTTCTCCAACTTACCAGATAAATGTTTTTCAAAAGCAAATGAGTGATCACCTTTCCCCCTAGGGTAATATGCATGGGCAAATCGCTGTTCTCCTGCTATCTCCTGTCTGATCCCTTCAGTTAAGTTTAGGATTGAACCCCAGGAACTCAAAACACACGATGGGGGCGGGGACTTAAAAGTACAGTTTTTCTTCTTTTTGTTTACATGTAAATATATTTATCTTGGGTTTTCAAACACTTCAGTTACCACAAATGGTCAGAATTCATTTGAAATATATCTCTCAAGGAGAGAAAGTTTTATATCGCTTGATAGCTAACTAGTAAGAGTTTGACTCAAAGAGAGTTCCCGCCCTGTTGATCTGTCCAAGCGAGCGCGCACGCCGCTCAGTGATGCAGCAGAGCCATGTGCGCCAATGTACCACATTTTGGAGGAGAGCGGTGGTTGTTTTTGTTATTCGTCTGCTCTGGATTCTGTTTACTTGGAAATGTGTTTCATGGTAAGTGTGTTCTCTTTCACCACTTCAAACGCTCAGTCATGCATTTTGTTGTTTGTAGGTTGTTCAGAAAAGCTCCACAAGTGATTGTACACAACTGTTCTCATCTGTTAATTGATCATTATTTGTATGCTTGTACCTACATTGATCAAGAATTATATGATTTTACCGTTTTCTTCGGACCTCTTCTGGTTACAACTTTTTAATGGATAATTTTGTTTCACTTACTGGATAGTGCATTCATTTAGTTATGGCTAATTGTAACTATAACGTGTTTTAAAGTAGAAATCTTTTGTCTTTACTGACACTTTTGGTCAGTTTAACCCTCATCATTCCCTCGCACTTTGTAACAAATCCTTCCCTCGTGGGTCAATCCCTAAAACTATACTTATTTTTTTTTTATTGTCCTGAAAGCTTATTTCATTTCATTTTGATAATATTTTTTCTATTTTTTAATGTATTAAATGTGTTATTTTATTTTATTTACCTTCAAATATCTAGATTGTATCAATAAATAATAAATAAATAGCTATTAAATCACATTCTTTCAATTTAACTCACTTTCATGCACAACCTTTTTAATTCAGCTCAAAATATCTTACATTGGGTGTCTTTGGCGACCTCTTGTGATAAAATAATAATATAACATGATATTTCATGACTTTTGCCACTAGATGGCCTTATAACTTTATATGGAGCAAACGACCTGTTCCACTGGGTCCTAACATCAGATTCTTCAGAATGCATACAGATACACATGTAGACATTATAAAATCATGTTTTTGTAAAGTTTTAGTTTTTACTATTTAGATTTTGTTTTATGTTTTTCTATGTGTGCTAAAGCAGTCCTCGCATTCCATTCATTCCAATGGGGGTCAAATTGACCCACTAGGGAAGGATTTGTTACTTTTTAAAGGTCCCGTTCTTCGTGATCCCATTGTTCAAACTTTAGTTAGTGTGTAATGTTGCTGTTAGAGCATAAATAATACCTGTAAAATTATAAAGCTCAAAGTTCAATGCCAAACGAGATATTTTATTTAACAGAAGTTCCCTTTCAAAGCCTACAGCGAACGGCTGGCTTGGACTACATCCTGGTACTTCCTTCATTAATTACGTCAGTAGAACAGACTAACCTCCGCCCACACGACTACGCGAAAAAAGGGGGCGTGGTCTTGTTGCTGTCCCACGTGGAGAAGAGGACGGTCGCGTGGAGAAAAGGAAGTGTTGCGTTTGAGTGTGTTTGTCGCCATGTCGTCGAGACGCTGTTATTTTCATCCCGGAGTCAAATCACCTTTGTTTAGCTTTCCCAGGGACGCTGTAGAGATCATTAAGCGCATACATCTCCAGTTAAGAGGCGTGACCTTTCCACGTGCGCTAAGCTGCTGTCGAATCACAACACAGGAACCGTGCCACGTTTGCTAAGATGTGGTCAAATCACAACACGGGAACCGCTGGCACAATCAGAACTCGTTACGTATTTCTGAAGGAGGGACTTCATAGAATAAAGGAAGTCATCAACCCGTTTTTAGGAGAGTGAAAACAGCGGTATACAGATAAGTACATTGTGTTAAAAATACTGTTTTTTTTTACACGCGAAACATGAACACATGTTATATTGCACACTGTAAACACAATCAAAGCTTCAAAAGAACACGAAGAACGGGACCTTTAAAATTTCAACCACAAAACTCCTCAAATCCAGTCAAATCTTTTTTGTGTGTGTGTATTCATGGTTCAAGTGTGTCAAGTCATAGGGACTTGGACCGCTCCAATGAACACTGTGAGTTTCAGGTCAAAAGGACCCAAGGGAAGGATGAGGGTTAATGCTTAGTAAAATGATTAATAATAATAATTAAAACTTGCTTACTCCAAACTTTTGGAGCTATTTTGACCTTTTGTCATGTAGAAAATGTTCCTTCAGTGAGGCGGCCTGTTAAGTCTTCAATTGAAAGACTGCAAGTCATCGCATCAGGTCTGACTGTGGTCTGGTTTACCAGACATAGATTGAGGCGAGTCCAGGACAAAAATCTATCTCTGGTCATTTTTTCTCAGGAGTTTGTTGTTTAAATGAAGCTTTGTTTCATGTCTACTAATTTTTGGGTATCAACTTTTGGCCCTCTTTCTTGGCATTGATAAAGATACACTGTGTTCTTTGCCTCCCTTTGAATCAGACTAGTTAGTGTAGTAACTTTGTCACTATCTGTATCATGGAAACCTCACAGAGTGTATATGTAGCAGGGCAGACTCAGCCTAGGACAATTTTGCTCAATTTGTTTTCTTCTCACTAACCAGTCAGTCATAAAGTGGTAAATCCTGAGTTGTGTGTTCACACAAGGGTGAGTAAATGATGACAAGAATATTCAGACAGAAAATTAACAATCTCAGAGTCATGTCATTTGAAGCAGTTTAAAGAGATTTGTTTCTTACATACAGACTGATTTAGATGTACATACAATTTGAGAAGTTGGCTAGCATTAAAAAATGTTCTGTTTCTGTTGCAGATTTTGCTTGATGGCATTTAAAAGCGTCTTATAGATGAAAACGAGAAGGAACAGAATGAGAGAAAAACAGCAAGTAAATATGTCCCAAACAGAGCCAAAGAAAGAAAAACCAGCTGAAACTGGACAGAAGAGGAAACAAGAAGCTGAAAGGAGTGAGAGAGTGAGGGAGAGGATGAAGAGAGGTCTAGAGACGAGTGAAAAAACCCCACATTCAGCGACCACTCCGGATGGCGGATGGGGCTGGATGATCGTGGCTGGCTGTTTCCTCACCACCGTTTGCACACGTGCGGTCACTAGGTCAGTTCATGACTCCCCTCAGACACGTTTTTTATAAGCACTTAGCTTACCAGGAATCAAGGTGATACCCTCACATCACCTTTATTATGTCAGTTTAAAGAGGCCATATTAAGGAAAGTCTTGATCTTGTTTTTGAGTCTACTAGAATAGATTTTTTTATGCTTGAATGTTCAAAAAAACATTGTTATTCACATATTTAACATTTTTGCAGCACCTCTCTTCCCAGTGTTTCAGTAATGCTCTTTTTAGTTTCTGTCTCTATGAAGCCTCTCCTTCCAAAAGCGAAATGTGCTCTGATTGGTCGGCTGTACCAGCATGTTGTGATTGGTTCAACTACTTCCTACATGTTTTTAGAAATGTCACAGCCCTTACCATGACAGTGAGTTTCAACACTCTACTAACGCAACCCCACCATGCCTTGCCTTTTGGCGGGAATTGTTTAAATGAGGAATACTGTGACATGAACACTCCCAGAAGAAAACTCAAGACAAAATAAACAAAAGAAAAGACAAAAGAAACAATACTTACTGATGTCGAGAGTCACTCCCTTTGGAGTGAACTTTGTGCTTTGTAATGTTGTGCTTTGTAACTTTGTAGACCTTTTTCATGCTCAAACATGCTTTATTACACGCTAAAGAATGTTGAAAATGTAAAAAAGCATAATATATCCTCAATGAGACAAAATGGCCGCAGAAATGGCAAAGATGAATTCTGATGGTCTCTCTTAGTTTTGGATGTGGACAGAAAATGTTATACTTAAAAAGACTAAAATTAATGTTGCAGTAAGCAACAGAAGACCTTTAGCATATTGCGTCCTCAAATCTGTCCATTTTCGTACTGGTTGCAGGTGTGTTTCCATCTTTTTTGTGGAATTCCAGTCATACTTTTCCAGAGATTATTCTGCAACTGCATGGATACACTCTCTGCTGGACTGCACTACAATGTTGTGTGGTAAGACCCATATAAGAGAAAAGAGAAAAAATCTCCCAGTGTTCACCCTATAGCAAAACTCTGTGACTTATAGGTGGAAGCTCAACTATATTGATTTTAGGAGAACTTTGTTTTCAAAAAAGTCTGTGTTGACAGTTTTACAGTGCATAGTCCACCCTAACCCAGATGTATCTGGAAAGAATATTCACAGAAACACATATTCATATTTATGTGGGGGTCTTAGGTATATCTTTTGGTATCTATTTTTCCACTGATTATTTAAATAGTTTAAGCAGTTCGATTATTTTATCAATTGTGATGCTTAAATACACAATATTCATTAATCACGAAGATAAACGCCCATATAAATGCACATAAACGGTAATGGGTTTAATTAAAAAAAGTGCAAAAAGTGGTGATCTTAAGGAGCTATTTTATCTATTACTATTTTCTATTATTTCTAGTGTAATTTAAAATATTAGGTTGGTTCAGTGATTTAAATAATGAGTTAAATGGTAAGTTAAATCTTTTTTCTGCTTGATGAACAATGTATCTGTTCCATATCAGTTGGTGGGCTGATATTAAATGCAAATGTAAACATTGGTACTATAAATACAGTCGGCAGTGCAAATGAGCATAATCCAGTTAAGATATGGTGGTGCAAAATGCATAAGTAAGAAGTTGTTACTGTAATAAACAGTCGGTAGTGCAAATAACAAAGTGAAGGCAGATGTGAGGTAGGAGAGTTAGCAGTTTATGAGGGAATTGGATCAACGGGGGTTTGAGTTCAGTAAAGAGACAGCTCTGGGGAAAAAACTGTTCTTAAGTCTGCTGGTCCTGGTCCGGAGGATCCTGAAACGCCTGCCGGAGGGCAGGAGAGAAAACAGTCTGTGGGCTGGGTGAGAGGAGTCCTTGAGGATGCTGCGAGCTCGATGCAGACAGCGTTTCCTCTGGATGTGCTCGATGGCAGGTAGTGGAGTCCCTGTGATGTGATGTGATGCGCTGGGCAGTTTTCACCACCCGCTGCAGTGCCTTGCGCTCCGCAACAGAGCAGCTCCCATACCATACTGCCACACAGTTGGTCAGGATGCTTTCTATTGCGCAGCGATAGAAGTTCACCAGGATAGCCGAGGAGAGCTGATTCTTCCTCAGTGTCCTCAGGAAGAAAAGGCGCTGGTGAGCCTTCTTGACCAGGCTGGAGGTGTTGGTCGTCCACGACATGTCCGCCGAGATGTGGATCCCCAGGAACTTGAAACTGGAGACACGCTCAACAGCCATTCCATTGATGTGGATGGTGTCGTGTGTGCCTCTTAAATCTTTCCTGAAGTCCACGATGAGCTCCTTCGTTTTGGTGGTGTTGAGGAGCAGGTTATTATCAGCGCACCATGTGGCCAGGTGCTGGATCTCCTCCCTGTAGGCAGTCTCATCGTTGTTGCTGATGAGACCAATCACCGTAGTGTCGTCCGCAAACTTGACGATGGAATTAGATCCATACACAGGCTTGCAGTCGGAGGTGAAGAGGGAGTAGAGAAACGGACTTAGCACACAGCCCTGTGGCACACCAGTGTTGAGTGTGATGGACGTGGAGCAGGTGAATCCTGATCGAGCATTCTGTGGTCTGTCAGTTAGGAAGTCCAAAATCCAGTTACACATTGACGTGTTGATGCCCAGGTCTCCAAGTTTGGCTATTAACTTGGATGGGATGACAGTGTTGAATGCTGAGCTGAAGTCAACAAACAGCATGTGTTCATAAGTGTTCTTATGGTCCAGATGGGTGAGCACAGAGTGCAGTGCCATGGAAACTGCATCCTCTGTGCTCCTATTGCTGTGATAGGCAAACTGGTGTGAGTCCAATGTGGATGGTAGAGAGTCTTTTAGGTGTTCCAGGACCAGCCGCTCAAAGCACTTCATGACGATGGGTGTGAGTGCTATAGGGTGGTAGTCATTAGGGCACCTCGGGCTAGAGGTTTTCGGCACTGGCACAATGGAAGTGCGTTTAAAGCATGTTGGTATAGCTGCTTGGGCAAGAGACAGGTTGAAAATGTCTGTAAAAACCCCAGCGAGCTGCTCCGCACATGCCCTGAGAACACGACCAGGGATGTTGTCTGGTCCAGCAGCCTTGTGCGCGCTGATCCGGCTCAGTGCCTTGCAGACTTCTGTGGAGGAGAGTGTGATTGGTGGGTGGTCATCTGAGGGTTTGAGCTTGGTGGCAGTTTCTCTGTTGTCTCTTTCAAAACGAGCATAAAAGTAATTTAGCTCATTCAGGAAGTTGACATCAGTGGCTGCGGGGGTGGACCGGGTGGGTTTGTAATCACTGATGGCCTGAATGCCCTGCCACATGCGTCGAGGGTCAGAGTTGGAAAAGTGTCCCTCTATCTTTAGCTTGTAGCAGTGCTTGGCCTTTTTGATGCCCCTCTTCAGGTTTGCTCTGGATGTGCTGTAGGCTTGTGCATCACCTAATCTGAAGGCAGTATTGCGTGACTTCAGCAGGAGTTGCACTTCCCTGTTCATCCAAGGCTTCTGATTTGGGTATGTGGTGATCTGTTTCTGGGTTGTAACACTGTCAATGGTGGTATTGATATGGTCCAATACAGAGGAGGTGTAGGAGTCAGTGTCCGTGTGAGCGCCACTGGTGGCCTGAGAAGCAAACATACTCCAGTTTGTGTTTAGAAACCTTTCCTGGAGTGTGGAATCTGGAGTGTGGAGTGTGGAATCCACACCTTGATGGTCTTCACTGATGGCTTCACACGGTTGATGAGGGGTGCATATTTGGGGCTGAGGAACAAAGAGAGGTGGTCTGACTGTCCCAGGTGGGGGAGGGGTGTTGCAACGTAAGCTCCAGCCATGTTTGTGTAAACATGGTCTAAGGTTTTGTTTCCTCTGGTGTGGCAGGAAATATGCTGGTGAAACTTGGGTAGCACTGACTTTAAGTTTGAGTGATTAAAGTCACCTGCAACAATAAACGCAGCTTCCGGGTGATCAGTCTGTTGTTTACTGATGGCTGCGTGAAGTTCTTTCATAGCAAGTTTGGCATCAGCATCCGGAGGAATATAGGCTGCAGTGATAATGGTGGAAGTGAACTCCCGCGGGAGATAAAACGGTCTACATTTAACCATGAGAAACTCAAGGTTAGCTGAACAATGACTCCGAACAGTAGCAGAGTTTGTGCACCAAGCTTTGTTAATATAAATGCACAATCCACCCCCTCTACTCTTCCCGGAGCCATCTAATGTTCTATCTGCCCGGAGTGTGTGGCATCCCGCTAGCTCGATAGCGGTGTCTGGTATTCCGCTGTTTAACCAGGTTTCCGTGAAGATTAGGACGTTACAGTTCAAAAGTTTCTTACTGTGTGTGATGCTGAGTCGAATCTCCTCCATTTTGTTCACTAGCGATCGTACATTAGCAAGGAAAATGCTGGGTAAAGAGAGCCGATGAGGAGTAAGCGTTAGCTTAGCCCGTATTCCACCACGCTTCCCTCGCCTTTGTTTACGATCACAGCGCCGCCTTCTAGCACTTCCGCCCGGCCGGGTAGAGCGCACAGCCTCAGGCGTCCTAGCGATCTCAGGAAGGAGTCGAAGATTATCCATAAAACTGTCGGAAATTCGCAAACCAATATCCAAAAGCTCACAACGGGTGTACGATGTAAAGGCACAACTGTTCTGTACGAACAGACCCGAGATGAGCAAGAAAAATACCGCAAAATTGCAGAATCTGGAGAGAAGCTGAGCTTCGCAATCTACTCGCGCCGCCATCTTGGTCCATAATTTATCAATCAAGATTTAATTTTGAATGCTCATTTCCCATTCCCATTCCCACTGTAATCTAACTTTTTTTCTAATTAAATCCAAATTAACCAAAAAAGAAAAATTTTCATACTGTAAATTCACTTTTAGCTTTTAAAAATAATACATTTTAATATTTAGTTTCTTATTTATACATGCAAAATAGTACTGAATGTTTTGGTTATCAGCCATAACATGAAAATAATATGAATTTCCACTATCATGCAGTCCACCTCATTCTTTTTCTCTTTCCTTCTCTCTTTATAGCACCACTGGGTAGTTATATAGGGAACCGCCTCTCTTCTCGTATAGCTGTCATGATTGGTGGACTTCTTTCCTCTGCTGGTCTGCTGCTCAGCTCTCTGGCCACCAGTGTAGAGTTCCTGTATCTTACACTGGGTGTTCTTACAGGTTTGATACAGATGCACACACAGCAGTTAAACTCAAACAGAGACTTCTATTTCAACTGCACTGATAATCATCATTTTCCCCTGTAACTATTATATTAAGGGTGCACTATGTAACTTTTGGCCCTCTAGCGGTTAAAAAAAACTTCATGCATTTTGCAAAAGAACATTGTTTTGGTTGTGCTTCGGCTCTGTGTGACTGTGTGGATGAATAGGTCTATCCTACTGGTCATAAAATGTTCACTACTAGGCTTAAGAGATATAAACAGTTTAGATTAAAAGAATCTCATGAATAGTTGAAGACATTAATAGACACAGCACTTCCTTGAAAATAAATTCCAATGAAATGACCGTATACAAGAGATAATGCTTTACAATGAACTCTGTTTGAGAGCAATGGTAATTTATCCGTCAGGTCTAAAATAAAAACACTTGTAATAGGCTTATATTCTTTTATAATAGTGGATCAGGATAAGACAAAAACACATTTTGGAAGAAGGATTAATGATGTATTATTTGCATTTTGTTAAGTTTGAACAAAGAAGTTGCATAGTGTACCTTTAATTTGCAACAAACTAGCTATGCATAGTAGTCTTGTATACTAACCTTCCTGATTTTCTGCATAGGTGTGGGATTTGCTCTCAGCTACACTCCTGCAATCGCCATGGTGGGTTCTTACTTCAGCGAGAGAAAAGCGTTGGCTTACGGGATCGCCATGTCAGGCAGCGGCATTGGAACCTTCATACTAGCACCTACTGTGCAACTCCTCATTGAGTTCTTCTCCTGGAGGGGTGCACTGCTCATTCTGGGGGGTTTGGTGTCTCACCTGTGTGTCTGTGGAGCCCTTATGAGGCCTTTGGAAGGCCAAAGAGGGAGGCAGAAGGAGATCGACTTGGAGGGTGACAAAAAGGTTAATTTGCTGAATGTGAAACTTGCTGATGTAGTCCTCAATGTTGAATTGAGTGCACAGGAACAGAGATCAGTGGAGGTAAAACATATAGATACGGATAAAATGATGAGAGACAGAGGGATAAAAGAACAAGCTGAGGATATGCTGAAGGATGGAAAAGAACAGATGGAGGCAGATAAGTCAGGGCTCTCTGATGAAAAGCAAACACACTCCGATGAGGAGCTAAACCATAGACGTGATCCCTCTGAAGACGCAGAGACTGTGAACAGAAGCACAGATGAATGGGACATCTCAGTCCCAGCTTTAGTACAATCAGATGACTTGCCAGCTATCCCAGAATCAAAATACGAATCAAACACTAACCACACCTCTCTGGCGCAATCAAAGTTGGTAAACACAAACATACTAAAGGAGTCCAGGGAAAATGTATGGTCTATCATAAGGAAACTTGTATTGAGAGAATATTCCTTCCTGTTGATACCAGACTTCCTGTTGCTATTGGTGTCCTTCCTGTTCCTTGCATATGGTTGCAGTGTGCCATTTGTGTATCTTGTGCCATATTCACTGAGTGCAGGCATCAGCCCTCAACAGGCAGCATTACTCATGTCCATACTTGGAGTGTCAGGGATTGTAGGAACTATCACTTTTGGATGGATTGCTGATAGAAAGTAAGTTTATGATTTAGTTTTTCTTATTTTCTCATAAATTGCAATATTACAGAAATTTAAGAGCTGTATCTACACTAGATGTCGGTTCACTTCATAGAACCTGTGGAGGTAGGGTGAATTCAGAGTGATTGACTTTTTCCATGTCATCTCAATGGTAAAAAGTGTCCCAAACTCCCAATAACCCTGAAATCAACCTAGATGTTGAATTAAATTTGTGGTACTTGAATCTGGATTTAAAATCACATTTATGTCTACTAATGTACAGTGTTGGGGTAACACATTGCAAGTTATCAGATTACTTTTAAATTTACAACAAAATAACTGAGTTACTTTGTCAAATAAGTAATGCAAGTTACTTTGTTTTCCCATTTATTGACTGACACACACATCTCTTGTCACCATGTTGAGAGAAATCAGGAGTAAGCGCAGAGGCGCTGTGTGCACTGTACAAACATGATGGTTATTGCAGTTGTAGACTAAATTTGGACATGCATTTACTCATCTCACTTGGACAAAAACAAATTCAGGATTCCTCAAAATGAATAAAAACGGTGAAATGCAAACTCAGAAATATTAGTCAAAGCCGCAATATTTAAATATGTTAAATAACACAAAAATACTTTATATATTTAATCTCACTTTATCAACCAATGTCTTTGCGGCTGACCTTTGAAGATTTAATTCAACTAAATAAACATTTCTTTTTCATACCGACTTTAAGTTTAAATAGACTGAAAAAGGACAAAAGCACAGAAATGTCATCAAAATCTGGAACAAACTCGTATTTTCTAAAAATGTATTATTGTTAAAACCATCTCAATTTTTGTGTTAATTCCTTGAACGTACTAAAAACACTGGCACTGTTTATTACTATAATTCTTATCGATTCCCATCTAACTGTGTGTTTATGTTCAGGTGTTTGAGGCCTTATAGGGTGGTGAGTTACATGCTGGCTGTGGGGTCAGAAGGGCTAAGTTGTCTCTTTCTGCCTCTGCTGAGTGATTTTTCCCTCCTCGTCCCCTTTTCTCTCATCTACGGCTACTTTGATGGAGCTTACGTGGCACTTATTCCTGTGGTTACCTCTGACACTGTCAGCTCCACCCACCTGACCTCAGCTCTGGGAATTGTTTACTTCCTCCACGCCATCCCCTACCTCATCAGCCCACCTATTGGAGGTCAGAGAAAATGTACCTCTTTCATGCTCACAAACACACAGACAGATTCTCATTTTCCAATACATGCCAAGTTACTGTTTATACATACAGTTGCTTATTCATTTGTATGTGACTGCAGTCTATTTAACTAAATCAGAGTGTTTTATGAAATCTCTCTCTCTCTCTCTCTCTCTCTCTCTCTCTCTCTCTCTCAGGTTGGCTAGTGGATCACACAGGCTCCTACACAGCTACATTCTTCCTCAGTGGAGTCTCTCTGATCTGCAGTGCTGTGATTCTGGCTGCTGTGAGAGTGATCATCCGCTGCACTAGAGGGAGCTCTTGCTTAAACTGACTCACAACCAGGTACAGGAGATTTCTAAAGCAGTAGAAAAGTACAGCAATATTGCTGTCAAGAAACATAAAAGTGCCTCCACCGGAGTTAAACAGGGTTATATGAGAGTTTTTCTATGTTTCTGATCCAAAGCTCTCATCGGTCAGATGGACTGCCATAAACGCAAGCTCAAACAGATGGCTTTACTGACAAAATACAGGATTTTACTAAGAATTTGGTGATTTAAAGGTGAAATTCTGTGCTTGAGAGTAACTTCTATCAAATTTTCCAAATATTTTAATGAGTTTTCTACAAAAGAAACTCATTTGTGTTTCTCAAGCAGATATCTGATTGGCTGATCAGATAAATGAACAGATGTCCTTTGCCCAGTTGTTACATGTCCACTGCTCCATTCACATCTCGATGTATTTATAATGTACACTGCCATTCGAAAGTTTGGGCTCTGTAAGATTTTAATGTTTTTGAAAGAAGCCTCTTATGCTCACCAAGGCTGCATTTATCACAAATAGTACATTAGCAGTATTGTGAAATATATATTGAAAGAGTTGTGCTGCTTAATAATTTTTTACAGGTTTTTTCAGGATTCTTTAATGAATCGAAAGTTTAGAAGAACATAATTTGTCTATAGAAAGTCATTGGTAACATTATAAATGCCTTCAATGTAACTTTTGATCAGTTTAATGTGTCTGTGCTGAATATGTAAAAATCTTACTGACCCCAACCTTTGGGACAGTTGTGTCTACAGCTACACGCACTACTGTTTACAAACAGTCAAGCTCACTGGCCTTAAAACACTCAAATCAAATGTCACCTCATTCAGTGTCATAAAAGTGTTATTCATTTTAAGTACTCTTATCAGTATGAGAGCTCATGGCCCAGATTAAATCTGCTTCTTTTTATTTTCGCATTTTGTATGTAGATTTTTTTGGATGTTTTGAATTCTGCAGAATGTTTTAAAATGGAAAATGTGTTAAATGGAGCTTTCCTAATTTTGCATCAATCTGCAGAGCTTTCTTTGGATTTATGAGTGGATATTCAGTGTGAGCCTGCTCACCATTCCGATAAAGACTTAATGGACTCTCGTGAAAAATATGGCTAAATCATTGCCAAGGAAACACAAAATAATATTAGGTACTATATGTAAGCAGTATCAGAGAGCCTGTATTTCATATAAAGGTCATGAACAATACTGTGCCATAGAATTATGGTGTTTTGACAAGAATGGGAACTATTTTAATCTGTTGTTGCATTTAGAAAAAACATTAAATACCTCATGATTCTCAACAATACACATTTAGTGCCCTTGTATTTGTACTGGTTACAGCAAATAATATTCAATTTGTATCAATATATCTTCAGTCTTTCCACTGACAAGCTACAAAGTTCCCTTAAGAAAATGTAAAATAGAAAATCATGTTTTAAATACACACTGTGGGAAAAGAGTTTTATTTTGTATGTTACTTCACAATGAAAACAAAATCGCTAAATCTACTGAGCAGGTCAAGTAAATTGGTCCCACTTTATATTAGGTGGACTTAACTACTATGTACTTACATAAAAAAAAACAAGTACAATGTACTTACTGTGTTCATATTTCATTGCAAAACACTTGAGGTGGGTTACTGGTAAAGTTAGGAACAGGTATGGTGGTATGGGGAAGTTTAAGGGTAGTGTTACACTCTAAAAAAAAAAGGTTCTATATGGCACCAAAAATGGTTCTTGGCTCGTAATCATAGGGGAACCTTTTTAAGTGCTATATAGCACCAATTTTGATGCTTTGGTGGTTCTTCAGAGGTTCTTCACCGGTTCTTTGACTAAGGTGCTATATAGCAGCCTTATATATATACAGAACATGTTAAGATATGGTGCTATATAGCACCAAAAGTGGTTCCTCTATGATTACGACGAAGAACCATTTTTGGTGCCATATAGAACCTTTTTTTTTTAGAGTGTAGGTGTAAGGGAAGTGTCAGCAGTGTAATTACAAATGTAACTACAGAAATTAATTACAGCTGTAATTACATGCAGGTCATTTTTAAAATTTAAGTACAATGTAAAAACATGTACACTCACCTAAAGGATTATTAAGAACACCTGTTCAATTTCTCATTAATGCAATTATCTAATCAACCAATCACATGGCAGTTGCTTCAATGCATTTAGGGGTGTGGTCCTGCACTCTAAAAAAAAGGTTCTATATGGCACCAAAAATGCTTCTTGGCTTGTAATCATAGAGGAACCTTTTTAAGTGCTATATAGCACCAATTTTGGTGCTTCAGTGGTTCTTCAGCGGTTCTTCAGAGGTTCTTTGACTAAGGTGCTATATAGCACCGCTAACTATGGTGCTATATCACCGCTACCATATACAGAACATGCTAAGATATGGTGCTATATAGCACCAAAAATGGTTCCCCAATGATTACGATGAATAACCATTTTTGGTGCCATATAGAACCAAGACATTTGTGGTCCATTGTGGTCAAGACAATCTCCTGAACTCCAAACTGAATGTCAGAATGGGAAAGAAAGGTGATTTAAGAAATTTTGAGCGTGGCATGGTTGTTGGTGCCAGACGGGTCTGAGTATTTCAAAATCTGCTCAGTTACTGGGATTTTCACGCACAACCATTTCTAGGGTTTACAAAGAATGGTGTAAAAAGGGAAAAACATCCAGTATGCGGCAGTCCTGTGGGCGAAAATGCCTTGTTGATGCTAGAGGTCAGAGGAGAATGGGCCGACTGATTCAAGCTGATAGAAGAGCAACTTTGATTGAAATAACCACTCGTTACAACCGAGGTATGCAGCAAAGCATTTGTGAAGCCACAACACGCACAACCTTGAGGGGGATGGGCTACAATAGCAGAAGACCCCACCGGGTACCACTTATCTCCACTACAAATAGGAAAAAGAGGCTACAATTTGCACAAGCTCACCAAAATGGGACAGTTGAAGACTGGAAAAATGTTGCCTGGTCTGATGAGTCTCCATTTCTGTTGAGACATTCAGATGGTAGAGTCAGAATTTGGCGTAAACAGAATGAGAACATGGATCTATCATGCCTTGTTACCACTGTGCAGGCTGGTGGTGGTGGTGTAATGGTGTGGGGGATGTTTTCTTGACACACTTATTGCCCCTTAGTGCCAATTGGGCATCGTTTAAATGCCACGGCCTACCTGAGCATTGTTTCTGATCATGTCCATCCCTTTATGACCACCATGTACCCATCCTCTGATGGCTACTTCCAGCAGGATAATGCACCATGTCACAAAGCTCGAATCATTTCAAATTGGTTTCTTGAACATGACAATGAGTTCACTGTACTAAAATGGCCCCCACAGTCACCAGATCTCAACCCAATAGAGCATCTTTGGGATGTGGTGGAACGGGAGCTTCGTGCCCTGGATGTGCATCCCACAAATCTCCATCAACTGCAAGATGCTATCCTATCAATATGGGCCAACATTTCTAAAGAATGCTTTCAGCACCTTGTTGAATCAATGCCACGTAGAATTAAGGCAGTTCTGAAGGCGAAAGGGGGTCAAACACAGTATTAGTATGGTGTTCCTAATAATCCTTTAGGTGAGTGTATGTACACAAGTTCATTGTATCAAAGGATTTAAATGTTAGTACATATAGTAGTTAAGGCCACCTAATATAAAGTGGGTCCAGTAAATCTAATCAACAAAATAAAAAGTATTCAAGAAAGAACAATATTTTATAATTACATGTTTATTATTGTTTTTGAAACAGAATACACAACATATACACAACACATCTGTATATCCACATTTCAGAAAGGAAAGTATTTTCTGTCTCATATGTGAACAATAGATATAACTAGATGCAATAAGCACATAATCAAATAAGGTTTTTTTTACATCAATGGAAGCAATGAACAGGTACTGGAAGCTACAGGCCATTAACACAACAAAATATTAAATATTATAACAAAACATTGAATACAGTATATAGACTAGAGATTGGGAATTAAAATATTTGTCACATTTTTTCTTTCTCCACCACTATTTATTCATTATGGTCTACATAGAGTGAAATTTAAAGAGAACATCAATGATCTTTGAGGATTGTTTTATGATGTTGGGACATTGTTTATCACTTGTCTGTTGCGTTAGAGCACATTTTAATCAGTCTGAATTCCCTTCAGAAAATGCAGAATTTCCTCACAGCGAGGGTCTCTGCCCCTCCTCACAATACTTTCAAGGACTTTTATACTCTTTTGTTTGCAAACTGTCATTTCTGGGATTTCTGCTGCTTTCATGTAAAAGGAGATTGAATCTCTGGACTGTCTATTATGATTTAGATGTTGGGCATGACTATAAAATAAGTGCTGTTGTCTATTAGGAGAAAGATCATTTTCCTCTAACAGGAGAAGCTTGTAAATATCATCTGCCTTGTTAAAGTCATGTGTGTAACAATACAGTGATGCAAGGGCTAGCTTTGCTTTGTATGTGTGAGGGAAAGTTCTGGCATCCTCTAAGAGCTTAATGGATTTCCTAGCCAAAGTCTCCCGTTCCACACCTTCTTCCATTTCAAAAACTTTCCATTTGTAGCAGTCTGCCAAATGTTGCAACGCTTTAACTGAAGAGGGGAACTTTTCATGAGCTCTCTCTGCTATTTGAATAGCTTTATCTAAAGAATCCTCTTCTCTATAATACCTGAGAATAATACTGAAACCCTCCAGTGTTTCAAGAGATCTTTCTAGTAAACCTTGCATCTCCCTTTTAATGTTTTCTGATGGCACCTTTTTCTGATTGCACAGTTTTAGTAAATAATGAGCATGAATGTATAAACTATTTGGTTCTTTCTCATGTACAATTTTCAGTTGCTCTACAATCTTATCTATAGTGGATTCAGACTGTACAGATTCCATGTTCATCGCTAAGGCAAGACCTTTGTGCCATTCCTTCCTTTCCGGTTCTGCTTCTAAAGCCATCTTAAAGTAAGCAGTCGCCTGGCGCTTCTTTGACATGTCAAACTTAATCAACGCCCAGCCCTTTTCTCCACTGACTTCAGGGTGTAAAGTGCATCCAGGTGGAGCAGGATGCATTCGTTGAAGCTTTCCTACCTCTTCTAGATATTCTTTGCTCTTATCCATCTCTCCCAAATGGAAGTAGACCCAAGCCAGGTTCGCTTTGTTAACCTGCAGCCGGACTCCAGCCTCTTCTGTTCCCTGCTCCTGGATCACACTTTCTGCTTTGTGCAGGTACATCAGCGCCTCTGGGTTGGATCCAAGAGTCTGTTGGATGTAGCCCAGCAGGTTGTAATAGTGGACCGACCAAGTGCACATTTCCTGGTTCACATTATTCAATTGGCTCAGTAAATCCAGGAGTTCACTTTTTCTGCCTAGATCCCAGGTGAAGTGGCACTCCAGCTTCTCAAGGCGTTGTTTTAGACTAGAGTTACAGACACATTCAGAAAAAAAGATCTATTAATGAAGAGTTACAAATGCTGTGTTTTAGTTTACATGCAAATATATCACAGCAGACATGGGATAATCAATAATTTCCACAAGCATGAGTTTAATCTGGAAAATCACTTTAAATTCCAACATTAGAACAGTTATTTTTTCATATTAGTAATGGAAAAGGACTTACTCCATTATAATGGTTAGCAGTGGATGGTCTGGTTTGAGAGATGCTTCTTCTAGCAATGCAAATTGGAGCTTCATGTGAGTTGCTGAGAGATCATTCTGTATTTATAATGATCACGCTCATAAAACCACCCTCTTATCTACCTGAACAAAGTCATTAAACACGTCAGCTCAAAGTTTCTATTCTGTCTAAAGTTTCGTTTTTTACTTAAATGGTGTAGTTTACATAATGACAGTGAAAGTCTTGAGCCTGCCTTCTTAAGCATAAACTCTTTACATGTAGATTTTAAGTGTCATGGATAATTATTAGATTGTCTATTCCAGAAATTAAGTTTACAAGTATACTTGAATCCTTTGATATTATAATATTATGTAGGTGTGACCTACTATTCAGACGTTTGAATTGATTTGCATATTTACCATATTATATAAAAAATTTGGTAACGCTTTACAATAAGCATTAACTAACATTAGCAATGAGCAATACATTTGTTAGTGTTTATTAAGATTTGTTAATGTTAGATAAAATACAGATGCTTATTTTTAGTTCATGCTAGCTCAGTTCCATTAAATTATATTAACAAATACAACTTTTAATTTAAATAATGTATGAATAAATGTTAATGTTAACTGGGATTAATGAATGTTTTAGAAGTGTTTTTTATTGTTTGTTCATGTTAGCTGATGTAGTTAACTAATGATAACAAATGCAACCTTATTATAAAGTTTTACCTTAAATTTAAGTATATTTAAAACGTTTATTAATCCTTTACTTACACTTTCTAAATGATCTGATGAACCACTGACAACTCCTAAATAACTGGTTTGTAAATAATTTAATACTTGATTTAGAAATTATAAATTGATCATTTATAAAGTATGAAAATACAATTATTAAACACATTATAGATATGCTTATAAATCAAGAATAAAGCGCTGTATTTATAAACTGCCTATTAATGCTTTATAAATGATGAATTAACTATTTACTAATGCTTCACAGCGTGTAGTTACTATAAATTGTTACCACATTTGGGTTAAATCCAGCTGATTTTGCAGTTAGATCTCGCTCTCTCTTCATCAGATTCAGTTTGTATTTAAAGTCAGTTAACTCTTTCCCAGAAAAACAGAAACAGAAAATAAAATCATAAGGAAATAAACATAGATTCTTATTGAAATGACTGGATTTCACCCCGAAATGTGACCGCACATTTTTCTAGCTATTAATATTCATTCATGTTGCATAAATAAAGAGAAATTTTATGAATCTTTGAGAACAATCTTTAGGAAGCGGCAGCCCATGTGTGAAGCCCTCCTCGTGTGAAGACGGAAGAGTGTAAAGACATCGACTCTACTCTGCACGAATCCACTCGAGCAAGGACACCGACAAGACTCTTGAGTATAGCTCTCCTTCTACTTTGTCCACTTTTGTGTTTTGCTTGCTTTTGTCTGTTTATTTCTCTGACCCGTATTCACTATGTGCTTCCAAATCTCTACTATTATCACACACACCCGTAAGTCACGCTCAGTACATTCTAGACGCCGTAATCCTAATAATCTGCGTACTGTACCTATTTCCTCTGCTACATTAATGTCCATTCCAATTGGTCTCTGGAATTGCCAGTCTGCTGTAAACAAAGCAGACTTTATTTCATCTATTTCCGCTCATTCACATCTCAGTCTCATGGCTCTAACTGAAACCTGGATCAAACCAGAAGACACTGCCACTCCTGCAGCTCTCTCAAATAATTTCTCTTTTTCACACACCCCTCGCCCGATTGGGAGGGGTGGAGGTACTGGCCTGCTCATCTCAAATGATTGGAAATTTGAGCCCATTTCATCTCTATCTGGCAACTGCTCGTTTGAATCACACTCAATCACTATCACCCACCCTGCTAAAATCCATGTTGTAGTTATTTATCGCCCGCCAGGTCAACTGGGTAACTTCTTGGAGGAGTTGGATATTTTACTATCTCACTTCCCAGAGGATGGCACTCCTCTGGTACTGCTCGGTGACTTCAACATTCACCTTGATAAACCCCAGGCTGCAGACTTCACCACTCTTCTGACCTCATTTGACCTTAAGCAAGTATCTACTACAGCTACTCACAAATCAGGTAACCATCTGGACCTTATCTACACACGCTACTGCTCCACAGACGACACTTTAGTTACTCCATTGCACACCTCAGATCACTTTCTCATCACTCTTAACCTCCTACTAACTCCTGACACAACACACACTCCTCCGCTGATCACCTTTCGGCGTAATCTACACTCACTCTCTCCCTCTCGTCTATCCACTATGGTTTCCTCCTCACTCCCTCCACCTGCTCAGTTCTCAGCACTGGACACTAACAGTGCTACTGACACTCTTTGCTCCACTCTAACATCTTGCTTAGACAACCTCTGTCCCGCTTCAACCAGGCCAGCCCGCACCACCCCCTCTGCCCCCTGGCTGTCTGATGTTCTCCGCAAACATCGCTCTGGGCTCCGGGCGGCAGGAAGAGAGGAAGTGGCGCAAAACTAAAAACACTACTGACCTGACCCTTATAAGTCTCTCCTCGCTTCCTTCTCTGCTAATGTCTCCACTGCTAAAACTACATACTACCACAACAAAATCCACAACTGCTCTGACTCTCGTGCACTTTTCAGAACGTTCTCTTCGCTCCCACTCGAGCGAGTTGTTTTTAACCAGCTCTCTACGTTTCTTGAACAGAACAACCTCCTGGATATCAACCAATCAGGCTTCAAAAGCGGCCACTCAACTGAGACTGCCCTGCTCTCGGTTACTGAAGCACTGAGACAGGCAAGAGCGGCTTCCAAATCCACAGTACTTATCTTACTGGATTTGTCTGCTGCTTTTGACACAGTTAACCACCAGATCCTCTTGTCAACTCTCATGAAGATGGGCATCTCAGGAACTGCTCTCCAGTGGCTCAAGTCCTACCTCTCAGGTAGGTCCTTCAGGGTGTCATGGAGAGGTGAAGTGTCTAAGTCACATCATCTAGCCACTGGAGTTCCACAGGGCTCAGTGCTTGGACCACTTCTCTTCTCCATCTACATGTCATCACTGGGATCTGTCATTCAGAAACATGGCTTTTCCTATCCCTGCTATGCCGACGACACTCAACTCTACCTCTCATTTCAACCAGATGATCCCACGGTTGGTGTTCGTACCGCTGCCTGCCTAACAGACATTTCTGCCTGGATGAAGGAGCATCACCTGCAACTCAACCTTGCAAAGACAGAACTGCTTGTGGTCTCAGCCAACCCAGCACTTCATCATAATCTCTCCATTCAGCTAGGATCATCAACCATAACTCCGTCCAGGACAGCCAGGAACCTTGGAGTTGTGATTGATGATCAGCTAAAATTCACTGACCACATTACTGCAACGACCCGGTCCTGCAGATTTGCATTATATAACATCAGGAAGATTAGACCCTTCTTATCAGAGCAGGCCACACAACTCCTGGTCCAAGCTCTTGTTCTCTCCAGACTGGACTACTGTAATGCTCTTCTAGCGGGCCTTCCGGCATGCACTATCAAACCCTTGCAGCTGATCCAGAATGCAGAGGCAAGGGTGATCTTTAACGAACCAAAGAGAGCGCACGTCACGCCTCTCTTCATCAATCTCCACTGGCTGCCAATAGCCGCTCGCATCAAATTCAAGACACTGGTACTCGCCTACAAAGCAACCATTGGCTCTGCACCAATATACCTAAAGACTGGTATATTGGTACCTGTTCAGACTTACACACCCTCCAGGAACTTACGTTTTGCCAGTGAACGACGCCTTGTGGTGCCATACCAAAGAGGCATGAAATCAATCTCACGGACCTTTTCTTGGACTGCCCCCACCTGGTGGAATGACCTGCCTATCTCAATTCGAGCAGCCGAGTCTGTAGCCATTTTCAAAAAACAGCTAAAGACACATCTTTTCCAGCAGCACCTGACCAATCAAGAATAGCACTTAACATTCTATTCATTTTTTGTCTGTCTAATTTATTTATTTAAAAAAAAAAAAATGTGTGTTCGGTGTTAGATTAACTGAGACTTGTTACAGCACTTGCATACTGTAGCCTTTGACTGTTCTAGTTGCTTCTATTGCTCTCATTTGTAAGTCGCTTTGGATAAAAGCGTCTGCTAAATGACTAAATGTAAATGTAGAAAATTAGAAATCTCACAGCGAGGGTTTCTGCGATGCACATTTTTTAAAAAGAATCCTCATGCTCTTCTGTTTGTCTTGTGAAATGTTTTGGATTTCTGCTGCTTTCATGAGAAAGTTGATCGATTGGTCTCTGGACCGTCTACACTGATATAGATGGCACGAGTAACTATGTAGTAACTGTTGGGTATGAGGAGGGAGATCATCTTCATCTAATAGGAGCTGATGGTAAATCTCATCAGCTCTCTCAATATTGTGTGCGTAACGGTTCAGTGTTACAAGGGAAAGACTTCCTCTGACACAATCTGTCTTCCATCATGGAGTACACTTTACCTTTGTATACATCTGCCAGGATTTTCACAACTTTAGTGGAAGTGGGCAACTTTTCCCAAACTCTTTGTCCCTCTTGAATTGCTCTCTCAACAGAAATTATTTTAAAGTATTTGAGAATGTAAAACAATCCAGCCATGTTTCCTGTACGAAGGGGTCTCTCTAGTAAACGTTGTACCTCCTCATCATTGTTTTCAGTCTGCACCTCAGACCTTTTTAGTATAAAGAGGGATTGAAGGAACCAATCATTTGGGTCTATCTCTGATGCTATTTTCACCTGCTCTAGAATATCAGCCTCCAGCTCTGGAGTGAATTCAGACCTTATATTTGCCTTGCTCATGGCTACAGCAAGTCCTTTGGCCCTTCCTATCTGGTTGTACTTTTAAAGCCGGGCCAAGTGTTTGTTTCTCTTAATCCCCTGGAGCTCATTTCGATGTTGCCCCATCCCAGGTGAAGTGGCACTCCAGCTTCTCAAGTATGCTTTTCATTGAGGAACTGGAGTTACAGAGAAAGAGAAATTAACCTAAATTTACTGCTGACAGGTTTAGATCCGAGTTGTCTGATAATAAATCCTCAATTAAAGAGAGAAGGAAAAGGAGGCAAATTGTGGTAGGGAACATTAAAAGTATTACGTCTGATTCTTAAATAGCCATGTTATACATTTGAAATATCCACATCATAAATCACAATGATAAATTATTTTCAAACACTTAATACGTAATGATGGGCAGCAGTGGTCTGGTTTGGTAGATGTGTTTTCTCCGGCAGTGGCTTTGTATGAGCTCACGGATGTTTTTATAATGGAGAAAACATTATCAGCAAAACCAGGGCCAGTCAACATTGGCTCAGGACACTGCTTGTATAAGTTTCTGTTCTTCATAAGGTTTCGTTTCGTGCAAATGAACATGCACATTTCCACAGAACATTTCAGAATTATTATATGCAATATGTATGAACTAGGGCAAGGCTATTTATGACATGCATTCTCATTATAGGGCAAACTGTTTATGATCTACATATAAATACCATTGAGAATGGATAACCTTATCAGAAAGCTGAAATAACAACTGAAAAAGTATTTTGGACTATATGCTGGGCTAGTTACAGTTTGAAAGAATTAGGTTGAGTTTGAGCCATTGTGGCTCTAAATATGCAACACTTGACCACATTTAAAATAGCTTTATTTTGTACAGCAGATGTCCCAAGCAAAAAGGGCTGCAATTACTTGAAACATCGTCTTTCAACATTTCAGGTTATGTTACCCAGCACACACAGACTGTAACTTTGTAAACAAAGATGCAATCCATTCTGAAAGCTGACCTATGATAAACAATATAAAACAGGCTAACATTGATTAACCCTCTGGGGTTTTTCGGTCATTTCTGACCCCGATTTTTTTTTTGGATGTTAAAAATTGTAACTTCATCGGAATGGTCTGAAACTTGGTGACTTTATTGGTTCTTGGTATATGAACACCCAAAAAAAATTGGGTCAAAAATGACCCCCATAGGAAATGAATGGGAAATTGGCAAAAATATGAAAATACTGAGTTTTTTTGTGCATATAATCTACAAATCAGCCAGGATGCAGAAAAAAGGACTCAACAGTGAAGGGGTGAATCTCTAAAACATCAAGAGTGCAAAACAGAAAACAAAACTCACACACACAAAAACACAATTAGATTTTGGAATGGCACAAGTTTTTTTGTCTGTTTTGCACTCTTGATGTTTTAGAGATAATAAATATTATATATATATACATTTTTTATTATATTTAATGGGAAAAAATTGGTCATAATTATTGCATACATATTAATTATAAATCATAAAATGATCTCAAAACACCAAAAAAGAAAAAAAAATATTATTGAACAAAAATATATTTCATTGATTTTACTCAAATCTTTTTTATCTTAATCCCGCCCTCCGGGTTATTTTTGACCCGAAGGTCCTGAGTGTGACCCATAAATGAAGAACCCCAGAGGGTTAATGTAATAATTAAAAACAATATTACCATACAGGTTAATAAAGATAGGGTAGAGGTTTACTGAGGTAAAAAGAGATGAAACTGAAATAAGATTGAATCTTTAATAAGATTGACTTTTCTGTTAGCAGATCAGTCTAATGTAACAACAATGAGTTTCGGGGAATAATTCATTCAAATGGTGTAAATATTCATGAGTCTATGAATATGATTTGCTTGTTGTACAGATCAATATTAATTTATAACGGAACCTTTAATCCGGTAAAAGTAACCCTTATCCAAATTGATTTCTTCATCAATTATCAATTTTGCAAACTTTAAGAAACATTAATCTGCTTGATCAGGACAAATAATATTTCCTATGTTTGCACAATTTGTATTACTGAAATAGTAACAAGAAAACCAAGCTTAGTTGGTAGCTAAGATCTTACATCTCATTGACTTCGAGCTTGTGAGCAAAACAATACAGATTCAATTCAATGAAATGATTGGGTTTTAATAAAACAACTAAAGTATACAAAGCTACGATTAACACGGGGTAAATATGCATATACATGTAGGAGAAAACAAATAATATGGTACCAATCAAGGAAAAATCTAACTTAATGAATGATATAAAGGGGAAGAGAATAATGGAAAGAAAGAATTAACAAGGGAGAGAGAGAGAGAGCGCGAGAGAGAGAGCGGCAGTCCTTTCGCAAGAGACCTCAAGAAATTAACACTCCCGTGAACAGGAATAATTCAGACAACTCTTTCTTAGCTGTCTCAGCTAGAAAGCTGGTATTTTTGTAATAATGCATCTTGTGATAATTTGTGAACGAGATTCGGTACAGTCGGGTTTCTGCGATCGAGAAGATACCAAACACTATCGTTCTGCGATTTGAGAATACGGAGATACAGGAATTTTTACAGTTACTGGCATACAAAAATAATTTTACATACAGTAAACATCCTAGCTATTTTAATCCATCGTATGAAGGCATTACCACAACAAAATATATATATTTAAACGTTATTGAGGCCGTTTGGTGAAAAGTCCATTCATGGCTGAATGGGTGTGCGTGTTCTAAACTTCAACGTGTTCAACTGCGTGTGTGTGCGCTGAAGTCACGCAAAACAGTCCCGTGTCTATGTATTGTGTGCCTGTTGCAAAAAGGGTGTGTGTGTTTGAGGAGTCACAAGAATGCCTTGAGGCTATGAAGTCAAACTATTCAATCTCTTGCGTTGTTCATTAACTTTAGATATAAAGAACCTTTGTTTAGTATGATCTGATTAGCAGAGTCAGAGATATTGATGAGGAGTTCAAGATTTGGACATCCTGCCAGCTAGCTGATTCAATCAATACTGCTACACTAAATTGACCTATTTTGGGGCTGATCATCAACTGTCAATTACCAATAGCAATCCTTATCTAGAACTTTCTTTTTAGAATGATCAACATTATTTAAAAGTACATTCTGATTCCCAGTGGCTGAATAACCTTTTTTTTCAATATGAAACTTAAAACTAAGTAACAAATTTGACATGGTAAATTTTAACTGTGCAAATTTATTGAACACCTCTTGTTCAATCTATGGCTAAGCTTTTAGCCTGTGATTTCCTTCAACGATTTCCATGATTTTATCTGCTGCTGTTCTTTCCTCAATGGCACGGAGAGTTCTGATGAGAGCTGGGTAGGCTTCATATAAACCTTGTTTCTGGTACCACTCCTGCAGAAGTCCATTGGTCTGTTCTCTTGCATCATTAGGGTGGTTACACTCATGATTTTCGATACTAGCGTTAGTCATTCCACTGCTCCGGGCAACACGTTTCATCATTTTCCAGCCCAGGTGATCTGCAATTTGTGGCAGGTAAGGGTTCAGGTCTACATCTACACAGAAAAAGAAGACATCACTGATTTAAGTTTCTTATGCTGCTATTCTTTAAACCATGATTCTTCAACAGTGGCATCTAGTGGTCTGTTATTCCACAGCAACAACCACTACAATTGATAACATACCACTCAAGAGGGTATTGTCATCTTGAACAATTTCGAATTAATATTTTGTGTTCAATTATTAACTTATGTGGCAAGTAGGATCATTTCACAATCAGGTCTTGTATCACCCTGAAAATGTTTATTTTGCATAACAATCTGCTGGCTGTCCCTTAGCCTTGCCGCACCCATGCTTGTTTAACTTCGAGCCCCCCAGTTTGGGAACCACTGATTTTAACTGATTTAAATGTCCTTTTTTTCTTTCTGGGAACAGAGTACAACATTTTTTTTTTAATACAATGTATTATTTTAATACAATGTATTTTATTTATCTTTCATGTATCTAAAAAAAGTATAAGCAAACTTACTGTTTTTCAGGGGTTCTACTTCCTACATGAGAAAAAGAAAGACAAACAATCAGGCACAAAAGTTTTGAAATACACACACACACACACACACACACACTAATTAATATGTAGTTGCACTTGATCACCACAAGTGAGCCAAGAATACTTAGAAAAAGAGAAAATACCTCTGGCCTCTCATTTCTGTTGCTCTTTGCTCTTTTTCGTTCCCATAAATAAAAGAGAACCATGCCGATTATGGCGATTATGCTGATCGGAACCAAAACAGCAGCTGCAATGACCCCTGAAACAGAAGCAACCATAGATATTTGTCCATTACCACCCCCTGTACTGTACTCTGTGTTTATACTGCATAAGCTTTAGAGTACATATTCAGTCACTCACAGCTTATGCACTTAAAGGCACAATATGTAAGATTTTTGGATTAAAATATCCAAAAACCACTAGAACAGTGTTATATATTTTGTTGACTTGTGTACTTACATTGTCCCAAATGTTGCCAAGAGTTTTTAAATCCAAAGAAATAAGCAATTTTAACCAGGACACGGACCGTGTCCGAGCGTCGCCTATCAATGACATCATTCCCGCATTACCCTCAATTTCTGATTTTATTATTTTGTAGAAACCATGGAAATACCAAAGACACTTTAATATATTATATATTTTACTAGACAAGGGACCAGCTGTTTGGAGACATTTATAGACAGAAAACTAATTATTGTACAGTAGCATTTTCAGGAGTACAGCATTTTCTCCATCATACAATATATTTTAAAATTAACTGCATGCCATTTAGCAACACAAGCCACCCAGCATTTATTAATATGATATTCTAATATCGCTCTAGCTTAATGCAGTGTGCAACAAGTGTCTCGTAGCAGCTGCGGAGTGAACGCACAGAGTAACGTTATAACATCGTTTTCAATACACTCAAATGTATATAATATGATACAACAGAACTGCGTTACCCCACATACACTTGACCGGAAGAGGCGACTGGCATAATAAAAATTCCGCTGCTCTCAAGCCGCGCGTCGCACTCACCTCTCATTAACAATCGCTTCAGCGACCTCGTTCAGCTCCCACAGCACTCGGCCCTGCTCTGCTTCAAAATTATCTCGATAAAATATTTTCATATCAGTCGATATCGATAATTATCACGATAAATGTAAAATATTTCTTTCTTTCAAATTTAAAGGCAGATTTTTGCTCCTAAGTGAAAGTTATAGAAACCAGACTGTTAATTGTGGTTTTAAACTACTCTTTATTGTCAGAATATGACAAACACTTCGGGCCCTATTTTAACGATCTGAAACGCAAGTGTCAAAGAGCAAAGCGCAAGTAACTTTGTGGGCGGGTCTCGGCGCTGTTGCTATTTTCCCGGCGGGATAAATGGCTCTTGCGCCCGGCGCAAATCTAAAATGGGTTGGTCTGAAGTAGCTTCATTATTCATAGGTGTGGTTTGGGCGTAACGTGAATAAACCAATCAGAGCGTCATCCAACATTCCCTTTAAAAGCAGGTGCGCAAGTTCCATTATGGATTGCTATTATTATGGCGTATTTACCAGGCGCACGCCAGGAGCGGTTCACAGCCGAGGAGACTGATGTTCTTGTAAGAGCAGTGAAAGACAGAGAAGTTGTGTTGTATGGGGATGGGAGAAACCCACCCAAAATAGCGTTGGTTAAATAAATAATTAGCCTGAATAATTTAAGCTAGATTTATGCCTATTTTTTCACATCTTCGTGGCACACCACAATGATTTCCGTCATTTCATGTGTTAATATTTTTTTAGTGTAACAATTTATGATTTGCAAAAATAACTGTTGCATCTGTGTAGATTATACATGAGCAAAGTGTATGCGCGTTGTGCACGCTATACATTATGGTCAAGCATGCGCCCTTAAAATAGCATAATGAACAACGCGCCACTGACTTTAGACTAGGTTTTTTCTGGTCAGTGGCGCAATTGTTTAATGGAACAGCAAAATAGCACCAGGGATTGTTTGCGCCGGAACACGCCTCCTTTTTTTGCGCTGAACCGCCCAGGGAGCGCAAGTTCATTCACTAGTTTAGCGACGTGCTTCTGTGGAGGGAAAAGCGCGCTTTGCGCGGGTGCAAAATAGGAATGACACATGCGTCGGTGTACAAAGTCAATTGCGCTGGGTGCAAGATAGGGCCCTTCATGTTTTTGAATTCCTTACACTTTTCCAGTAATTTTTCCTTAAATAAATTTCTTAATAGAAAAAAATTAATGTCTTCTGCATGTGCTAACGGGTGATATTGTTTCTAGTCATGAAACAGGTTTGTGTCGTCTGACTTTGGCATATATCTTCAGCTGCAGTATTAATAATATTACATGTTTTGTCTTAGAAATGCACATTTGACAGTGAGTTGACAGTAGTAGTAACAGCTTGAGTTAGGAGGATGCAGATGTACATTCATGTTCATCAACAAGTTTTATTCAAATGAACCATTGGTCTTCCATAGTATCATAGTTTTAGATCATGATAACCACAGTTAAAAATACGCATATAGCTCTTCACTGCCATTGTAAAATGTATCTAGACTATATGGTTTCTATGGTATTTGTGTGAAAAATAAAAGCTAAATAAATATACTGTAATAATATTTCATTACTCATTTAATACATGTCTACATTAATAAAATAATACAATTCTATGAATATCCCACATTTCTGACACAGTACCATAGTGCAGTTAGTGTCAGTTTTGTCTGGCTTTAAAATAGTTTAAATCACAGAGACATTTGTGTTTTTCGCTGAATGCACACGCTTCTCACTGGATTGCACAGTGGTGTTTAGTGTTCGGGTGACCGATCAGACAAACAGATCTGCTGTAGTGAGCTCGCTGCTGTTTGGACTTTGTCTGTGTGGCGCAGTTCAAATGAGTAACAATTTGTGATACCTTTTATCAACAAATTTGTCGTCTTTGGATAATAACTCAAGGCTAGTTTCACTTTTGATTAGGGCTGCCACTAACGACTATTTTTATTTAGATTAATCTATTGACTAATTTATCGATTAACCGATTAATCTATCGACTAATTTATCACAATAGTTTTCAACAATTTTACTTAAAAACATTTAATTTAACTTGCAACGTTGGCCTTCAGTAGTGTACTATTAAAAAAGTATAAATGTAAAACCATGTAAAAAATGTAACCAGGGTTACACAAGCCTTTGACAAAATGTAAAACTAAAAGAGTAAAAATATAAAAGGTACACATTTGTAAACCAACATAACAAAAAAAGAGAATATCAGCAAATACTTTTTATATAGAATAGTGTTGCCACGATACCAAAATTGATACGATACCAGACTAAAATACCTCAATACCGATACTGCATCCATACCATGGCAAAAAACAGTAAAAATAATTGAATAATAAGACAGAATTTACTATTCATTGTTGTATCATTGTTTTAGGGTTAAAAACCCCCCCTAAAAACTCACTTGGCCGGCATGTTCCTGCCCTGCCCTGCCCTGCTTCCCACAGAATATTAGGTCCGGCCCTTTAAGAGCTGTACGGACCAAATTCATTGTAACACCCGATTTCTCACTCAACTCTGTATACGTTCACTAAAGACATATCTGACTGCGTTTACCCGAATACTCGCCAGGACGTGCATTTTTACAGATTTTTTTACCATTCAAACCCAATAATCCGCAAAACTGGCGTCACAATCTCTCTGAGTGAAAGGCGTGTGCACGCTTCAGGTCAGAGTCCGGCAGTGCGCGCGAGCACGTCCCGTCCGCGCCGCACTTTTCTGTTGCTTACTTTTTCCTGAGCTGCATGTATATTTGATTGTTCTTCCATTGTTTAGTGAACGGTGGAAGCAGAGCTCACACACACGTCCTCACTCCTGCTGTCACACATCGACCCACATTAAGAAATACTAGGGATGCACCGAATATTCGGCCGAACATGGCCCAAAAGTATATTTTCGGTTTTCGGCCGAAAGACTTTTATCACCGAAACAACACGGCCGAAATGTTGTGATGACGCAAACAGAAACCGCAACCTGCACGTGCTTGTCTGAAGCAACATGTCTGCGGTGTGTACGTATTTCACCCACGTCTGCTCCATGCACAAGCACTGACAGCGAGAGCTCTTTAATGTAGCATCACTGATCTTATCACAGTTCAAGCGGCAGCACGCGCGCTTGTGGACGCGATCATCTGTGAGCGCGATCAATCATCTCTTCCTTAAGAATAAACATGAATGAATATCTAAGGTGTGTTGAGGATACATTACAACTTACTGTCATGTAGGCTATCATTTGTGGTGTAATCGCTCAATCAGTGTTTCAACGGCGAAAAGACGTCAATATAACTGCTTGCTAAAGTTACATGACATTGTTTAGTTTACATCACATTTACCTCAGGCAGTCATTCAGTGTCCACAGAATTTTATTCACTAGAGTAAATCAACTCTTTCACTAAATATATGACCTATATTAGCCGTTATATTCATTATATTCTACTTAATCTGTTAATGATATCTTGATTATTTAATGCAGCCTATGTTTAAATAAACCTGTCATGACAATGACTGTGTATAAATTATTAGATTTCAACAACGAATTGGATAAAAAACTATTTTATAATTAGATTTAGAAGTTATTGCAAAAACTGCCTTATGTGAAGTTTACATGTTTGCGTACTGTTATTTGAGTGTTGATTATTAGACCTAAAAATAAATAGCAACTGAATTTAGGCATACATTTTATTGTGATTCGATATGATATAATTTATTGGCCCAGCCCTATACTACAGTAATGTTAATAATCTCATCCATGAACATGATTTCTGCCCACGTCCCGTCCCGATTCTTTTCCATCGGCTGTGAGGTGAAGACTACAACTCCTAAGAATCCACGCCGAATCTCGGCATCATCCAGCTACGCCTTTTTTTGAATAGGCGACCTCTAGCGTAAAAACTACATTGTGTGCCTTTAACATGAGCGTTTAAAAAAATTATCCCTTGGCCTGTGAATGCTTGTGGATATACGTACCACTTGATATTGTTGTGCCAGGGGATACTTCTCTGCACACTGTGTTGTTGGTTTCTGTGCATTCTGTTTCCACTTCTTTTGTTTCACACCTGTTGGATAAACATGAAGACAACAGAGATAAGACTGAATACTGAGCTGAAAGCAAATTTTCTAAATATAATGCTTATGAAATGCTGAACTCTAAAACAAAAATTCAGATCTTAGAGGAACTGGGTCTTGTTTTGTAAACCCTTTATAAGTTATATAACTACTTATATTAAATAAGTAAAGTAACTTATATTTAAAAATATAGTAAAATAAAGTTATATTGGGCATATCCTTCAGGCACCTGAGCAGAAAAACCCTGCTTATCAGAAATACTCTCGCAGACTCCCTCTTTAAGCATTTTTTATTTTACACAGAAACTAAAAATAAACAAATAAACATTTATTATTCAAATATTTTGGACAATTTTTCCAGGATTTAATTTGTTATATTTCTGACTTGTCTATTTAATTTTTATTTAACATTTTTTTATGTATGCTGAGATCATGAGGGAAAAGTTATACATGAATAGATTTTTATAAAACAAGCAATGCAAAAAGTGCAGGGTGTATATTCCATATCCCGGTGCTCTTTGGGTGTAGGGATAGTTAAACTCATAAAAAACACCAATCCAAGGCACTCAAGATTTTAGGAAAGCCTGTAGCAACTCATAATGTAATAACTGTGCATAACATATTAGTAATTGCATTAATATTTAAATGCTGCATTTCACAGGAAGTTTAAGACTGGCTTTAGACTTCTTTTGTTTGTTTAAATGTACTGTAAGGGAATACATAAATGTAGCTATTGCAATAATGAAAATAGGACATGTTTTTGGTGAGTTGATAATGTAATAATTTTCTCATAATGTAGAAGTTATATGAGCTCAAGATTTTATTACATTTTGAGAAAATTATTACATTATGAATATTTTATAGCAATAATAATGTAATAATTATTACATTATGTGTCGTTTTTACATTATGTGCAGATATTACATTGAGTTGCTACAAAGCCTTTATTTAATCATGGCTTAGGCACTTAAAAATAACCGCACACCCGACACGTTGAAGCTAATGAGCCTTCATCAGGGTTTGAGCAACAAACACAATCAAATGTTACACAATTCACAGCCTGATGTTACATCTATAAACATACTTGTCTTGACCATATTGTCACCGTGATTTTTGGTGAGATATGTTCTCTTTATATAATCTAAATTGGTCTTCATTAAAACTTACATTATAACTTTCTTCACACACACACACACACACACACACACGTCATTCTGTTCAGAAAGAAAAAGGTCTTTAGATGGCTACATACTTGTCACAAGGATTACAGGTCCGGCACTGTTCACCCTTCTCACAGTAATGGTTCTTCTGGCACTTGCAGATAGTGTTGGAGTACAGCGAACATGGCTCTTTCTCCTCCATGTTTGCTAAAGCAGGGAGACAAAGCACAAATTAGACTTTTTGCCTGTCCTTCAATTTGAGCTTCAAGAAGCTCCATACTACCCTTTGAAAACAGTCCCACCTGGCATTAGAGACTCTGAGTAAGTAGTGGTTGACTGGCTACTGCCCATTTGTTAAATTTGCATGTTTATTATATAGCATAATAGAAAATGGCCATGGGCTTTTCCTCAGTGCATCATCAAATAAGCAATCAGAAACAATTGCAAAAAATGATTACTATTTTATTAACTATAACTATTAACCTGACTAAACTAACAAGGATAAGATGTTAACATCGCTACCGTTGTGATCGCAGATTTTACAAGGCTGGCATTGGTTTTCATTGTTCGGGTGGTCTATATAGCTGCCAGGAACACACAGTTCACATTTCCTGTCATCTGTGATGGTGCAGTCACTTACAACCCGGTAACCTGTAACACACACAAATACATATATGTGAATATATATGAATAACATCCTATTGTCTTTATTCATTCATTGAGTAGCCTAGTCAAATATCAACAGGCTGCTAAACTTTGCCTCTCTGTTGCCCATGGGCCATGTCAATACTTTCATGGCTCTCATATTGTTTTGAGAAACAAAAATCACTGAAGAAAAACAAAGCCCTGCTGAATGTACATTAACCTTTACAAAACCCTATCCAGACCCTAATGCTATACTTTTGATGTCGAATAAGACACGAAGTCTGCCTCGGTAACATATGTAGTTGCAATCAAAATTACTCAACCCCCTTGACCTGAATTTTTTTTTTTTTTTTACAATTGACAAAGGCATCAGTAAACTATTATATAAAGTTTTAATGCACATTTGAGTGATTCTGAGAATGCAAGGTTTGATGAAAAGTGTTTTTTTTTTTTTATTGGCTCTAAACAGTCATGTTCAAAATGATTCAAGCCCAAAAAGTCACATTTTGTTCAGAATCCTTTATTCTTTATAACCTCCTATTTTATTTTATCTTCTTCTTGGTCAAGAGTGGCATTCGGCAAGATGTCCCAACATTAAGGCAATGCTTGTAGTGTTCTTCTTATACTATGCATTGAAATATTTAACTTTTTCTCTCATAACCATCAAGGGTTTTCTGGTATAAAAAATTTCAGCTGTGTCTCTAGGAACTTTTCGTGTTTTGGAAATCTTGTAGCCATAGACTTTGTAATGTAATAAAACAATTTGTTCTCTATAGCTTTTGTGAGAGCTCTTTTGATTTGGTCGTATTTGCTACTTAACTTTAGCACATGCTAATAGACTTGGTCGGCATTGTGTCATAGCTGAGGGTGTGGCGTGGGGGAAAACAGTCCATTCCCCCACAATGTAAATGCATGGGTTAAGCCAGTTTAGCCAGTTTAGAATCCCTTTTGCTGCTCGACAGAACAAGATATATAGAAAACGTCTCGGTTACGTATGTAACCCTCGTTCCCTGGACACCTGTTCTAAGGACACACCGGCCCGGAGAAACGAGGGGTCTGACCATGGCTTGAAGGTTTGGCGACAGTAAGGAGTAACTGAGACCCGGTACTTACCGTGCTTCCACGCCCATCTCGGGACTCGGTCGTGTAACGAGCATTGAATCGGCCTCATATGAAGCAATCCAAGCGCCGTTACCGCGGCTGCAGATGCCATATGCCCCAGGAGCCTCTGAAAGAATTTCAGTGGGACCGCTGTCCTGCCTTTGAACGTATTCAAGCAGTTCAACACTGACTGGACGCGCTCTGGAGTGAGGCGCGCAGTCCGGCTGACTGAATCCAGCTCCATACCGAGATAAGAGATCCATATCACGGAGGCCATCAAGAACATCCTGCCCCGGCGACCCGCTGCTGCCTCCGCCCAGTCGCCAACTGCACCTCCGCCTGCTCGTCGCCGAGGGCGTCCTCCTGCGGGCGCCTCCGCCCCCCTTACGACCGGCGCCCTGCTTCCACGATTGTGGAGGCTGCTGCTTGGGTTTAGCAGGGGCGGAGGCGGCCGCAGGAGGATGCCCTCGGCGACGAGCAGGTGGAGGTGCGGCCGGCGACTGGGTGGAGGCAGCTGCGGGTCGCCGGGGCAGGATGTTCTTGATGGCCTCCGTCTGCTTCTGGGCCACCGAGAACTGCTGGGCGAATACTTCTCGATGGCGTCGCCGAAGAGGCCGGCCTGGCAGACAGGGGCGTTGAGGAACCGCACTTTGTCGGCCTCACGCATATCTGCCAGGTTCAGCCACAGGTGGCGTTCCTGGACCACAAGTGTGGACATCGCTCGACCCAGGGTGCGTGCTGTGACTTTCGTCGCCTGGAGGGTAAGGTCCGTCGCGGTACACAGTTCCTGCATAACCCCTGGGTCGGAACTACCCTTGTGCAGTTCCTTGAGTGCTTTGGCCTGGTAGACCTGCAGGAGCGCCATGGCATGCAAAGATGACGCAGCTTCCCCGCAGGCTGTGTAGGCTCTGCCCGTTAGACCGGACGAGAACCTACACGCCTGGGAGGGGAGACGTGTGTGACCCCGCCAGTCGGTAGCGGTCTTTGGACACAGTTGCATCGCTACTGACCGCTCCACTGGGGGGACCTCGAGGGTAGTGAGGACGGAGGAGTCAGTCGATCGTGCACGGGTGCTGTAGGGCGCCGTCCACGACTTTGTGAGGTCCTGATGCACTTCCGGAAAGAAAGGTACTGGGGCGGGGCGCTGAGAACCAGCATGGTCCATCCCGAGATACCAATCTTACAGCCGCGAGAGTTCGGGACACGGTGGAGGGTTCCACTTGAGCCCGACACTTACGGCGGCCCGGGAAAGCATAGCCGTGAGCTCTGGATCAGACTTGGACAATCCTACCACACCCGAAGGGGGTAACGCAGCCGGATCCTCATCTTCAGAGTCCATTAGCTCGTCCCCCGATGCAGCTATCGACAACATATCTTCAGTCGGAGCCCTGAAAGTAACGGCTGGCCCCCCATGGGAAGGACCAGCGCGCTCCTCCGGAAGCTCTACCGGCGCAGCGGAGGGGGGGAGGGGCCTGAGGTGCCTGTTGACCTGGCGGGAGTGCCCTCACTGTAACCCTCAGGTCTCCACCAAAGGCATCAGCCAAAGTAGCAGCCCTCTGCTTTGCAGCGGGAGGACCACTTGATCGGGGGATACACAATGGGACTCCATTATGGTACTCAATATTTTGAGGTATTGGAGCCTAGACCGTAATACTGCGATGGTCATGTTCGCGCAGTGCGAACATGAGTCATCCACGAAAGCCGCCTCAGCGTGCTGAACGCCCAAACGCGTGAGACAGCGATCGTGCCCGTCAACTGGAGATAGATACCGACGGCATCCAGAAACACACGATTTGAGTGACATCTTGAAAAAGACGCAGGGCCAAACCATGTTGCTCTTTTAGTAGAGGAAAAAACGCTCCGAAATTGCTGAGGCACACAGGGGAAATGGCCGCGGCTCACAGCAGTTCAAAGGTGCAAGCCTGCTGTGAGCACTCAAAGGAAAATGCCCAGCAAGCTGTGAGAACAGCTGTTTGTTTTCTTCCTCGCTTGCGACCACCACTGTAAGGCACCGTAACACAGACACTGGAAGCAGGTAGGCAGTTTTCCTCTCTCTTTCTCTGACTCGTAGTAAACGCACTCTTCGTTGGAACATACAATGCTCGGCTCCGAAGTTGAAAGCGATATGCGGTACTTCCACTTCCGTATTTATACCCGCAACATGGGGCGGTGCGTGGAATGCGCGAACCGCATGCCAATGTTCATTGGCTCATTTCTATACACTCTTAGTAAATTGGTCTCTGAACAGATCCCAATTCGTCGGTCAGTTCCGATGTACGTCGAATGTGACTGACTGAAAGGGAACTGAGCCATATTGGGTCAGATTGTCCGTACAGTATCTGTGACTGATAAACGACCCAACGGAATCAGTGGCCAGAGATGTCATTTTCTCATCAAAATACATGCTGCTCTGTTGACCCCCATAGAACTCTATAGAACTGCAGCACAAGCCTGTCAAATTTCCATCTTAAAACAAAAATATGTGAACAAGATGCACACTTTGGACACTTATGATCCATATACAGCAACTGCTGCAGTATTTCAATCACTGAAAACAGTGGGACATTTTTAAAACACTTAACGTGAAAAACACTACAGGGTGAACTGCACCAATAAGGATTACATTAAAGGGGTGGTAAAACACATTCTTTCAAAGGCTTGAATGTGTTTGTGGGGTGCACTGTAACGTGTTCATGCTTCGTTTTTAAAAAATTGCATTATTTTTCATATATTTTACCTTTATTCTACACTGCTCTGTCCCTCCTTGTAAAAACAGTCTGATGGTTTCCGGGTTCTATGAAGCCGGTCCCTCAAAAATACGCAATGGGTTCAGATTGGTTAGCTGGCCCAGTGTGTTGTTATTCGCTAACTGCCTAGTGCACGTTTGTCGGAAACGTCACGCCCCTTACCTTTACCGGTAGACTGTGTTTTGGTAGTATTAGAAACAATGGCGTTAATAAAACCATACCAATTTGAGCCCGAATCGGACAAATATAGCCAAATATCTGTCGCAAGAACTATTAACCCAAAACGAACACTAAACATTGGCTTTACTATAGTAGCCAAATCAAACACAGAACCATGTTTAGCATGCACGTAGATAAACAAGCATGTAGATAAACAATACATAAAAGCTCTAATCAAAGAAAAATTTACACTAATTCCAAGTTCGCTTTTGAGATTTTAAAAAGGTTTGTAACGTTAGGTGTTTGTCGGATAACGTTAAGTATGAATGAGCATTTAACTAACTGGTTTGCAGAGCCAAACAGCATTGTCATTTGTTTACTTCCTTGCTACAATGTACAATTAACAATATGAACTATTACAGGAAAACACATCGACGAAAAATAAATCATACTTACAGGTTGTGGCTCGTAAACAGCTTCTGTTTTTAAATCCATCTTTCAGGACAAACCGTTGTGCGGATCCTGAATTGAACTCGCGAAGATTGTGGAAGCTTTCCTCCGTGAAATGTGCAGCGGGAGCCACGCGCGCTCGTTGTGCATTCACACTGGCAGTGTTTGTCTCGCGCAGCTGAACCGCGGCTTGTGTATTGCAAATTCAGACAAATATTGTCCATTATGTCACATTTTGCGGTCTTCTCCTCCGACCCCTGTCTGTCTCGTGCTTTGATTTATGATGGGCAGCATATATCTGCTGCAAATGCGACCTGTTCCCCTCTGTCTCATGCACACATGCATATAACATGTTGCATGTTAAACGCACTGCAACGCACCCCTGTCCCTAGGAGGGCTGAACAAAGTGGACCTGCAATCCGGACGAAAATAACAGCGTTTCGTCGACATTGCGGCAACAACACTCCAGCCTACTAACTATACCACAACAACGCTTCTCCACAGCACACAGCAATACAAAATGCCCATAGCACGAAATTGTTGTAATTTAGTGATGTAGCCTACAGTTCTTAACAGCCATGGGTAGCAGGTGCCATGGATCGCTCATGATTAGCGCGTAGCTTTAACCTAGTAATGACGGACCCCGGTGCAGCCACAAATATCATAACTATCTATAGGACTACTGTAATTAAGACATTCAAGAAATGTATTAAAAAGAAAGACGCTTTCAGCCTTACTCAAAGGCCGCGGAAACATGGCCAGTGAGTTCATTATGCACGTCAATCCATTCCCCGCGTTCTTATTTTGCTTCTTATGTATTAAATATATAGGCAATTAGTTTATGAAACCTTGATCAAAATTATAATACAATTTATAGAAAACGAAATTCACTTTAAAAGAAATTATTTCTGCAAAACAACACTCAATAAAAATCACGTCTGACCCCACTCCATGTCTCCAGACATATTGCGTGTTTTATAGCCTATATAGGCTACTCATGCCGACGAAAGCGCCCGCAAATTCTTTAATATTTATTATTTTTGCAGGGTTTTTTTACCACTTCGTTATTTTGGCTAGGAATTTTGTTGTGAACTGAACTCAATATGAACTGAATTTAGAAATTAAATTTGAAATTAAAAACTTTGCGTTTAATAAACAAAATACATTTTTGAAGCGTTTGGAGCGGAGTTGGCTACATGCAAAACGTAGCCTATTTAGATTCATAGTTAGGCTATATGTTTAAATATTAGCCTATTATATTGTTTTAATTTCATATGTTGATATGTTTCATATGTTAATTTCATGTGTTTAACACTGTAAAGCTGCTTTGAAACAATTTGCATTGTTAAAAGCGCTATATAAATAAGGTTGACTTGACTTGATGATGAAAAGTTAGCAGCATGAGTAAGATAGGCTATAAGACGCACAATATGGAGTGGGGTCAGACATGATTTTTATTGAGTGTTGTTTTGCAGAAATCATTTCTTTAAAGTGAATTTCGTTTTCTATAAATTGTATTATAATTTTGATCAAGGTTTCATAAACTAATTGCCTGTATATTTAATACATAAGAAGCAAAATAAGAACGCCGGGAATGGATTGACGTGCGTAACGAACCCACTGGCCTGTTTCCAGAGCCTTTAAGTAAGGCTGAAAGCGTCTTTCTTTTTAATACATTTCTAGAATATATGTATTACAGTATAACATACAATATATTACAGTAGGCCTATTATAGATAGTTATGATAGCCTATTTGTGCACGGGGGTCCGTAATTTCTAGGTTAAAGTTATGCCACTGATGCGAACATGAGCGGTCCATGGCCCCGGTTACCCGTGGCTGTTATGAACTGCAGGCTACATCAATAAATTACAATACTTTCATTCTGTGGGCATTGCCACTGATACAGGCAGCAGAAGAGCCTATTTTACTCTGAGCTTGCTTCTGCTTTTAAATTGTGAGATGGTGGTCCAGTGGGTTAAACCATGGAACTGATATGCAGAAGGTTGCTGGTTCGATCCCAGCGGTCACCACCAGTGTGTCCTTGAGCAAGGCACTTTAATCCATGTTGCTCCAGGGGGATTGTCCCTGTAATAAGGTCCCTGTAAGTCGCTTTGGATAAAAGCGTCTGCCTAATGCATAAATGTAAATGTAAATGCTTTTCAGACATGGAAGTGTGACAAATGCACATGGGCTTTATGAATTCTCTAATGTGGATACAGACAAATTTTGTAGACATCACTGTACAACACTTGTCCTTATTCGGAGAAAATATAAATCATTTTAACGAGAAAAATATGTTGTTTTTACGACATAAGATCTCGTTATTACGAGAAAAGATGTCGTTTTTACAACATAAGATCTCGTTATTACGACATAATTGAGTGAAAAAAATAATATGTATGTGGTAGCAATGCGTCACTGTACAAACAAGCCTTATGCTGCTTAAGGCTGGAATACACTACACGAATTTTGCGATTTACAGTCTGATCAAGTTGACGCTAGTTGACAAGAGTCAGAGCCAGTCTGCAGATTTGAACCGACAGATTCCATGGAAAATCGCGTAGTATATCATGGTCATAGACTCCTATTTTTTAGCTTCAGATATCAAACATGTTTGATATTTTGAGCCGATTTTAGAACACAAGTGGGAACATGATGTGCAAGGCCCACCCGGGGGTGGGGGTATATTAACGGGGTATACTGTTGCTATAGTGACGAACAATTTGTTGTTTATGTGGATATATATATAGGCCTATATATATATATATATATATATATAGGCCTATATATATAAATATATATATATACACAGTGAGGAAAATAAGTATTTGACACCCTGCTTTTTTGCAAGTTCTCCCACTTGGAAATCATGGAGGGGTCTGAAATTGTCATCGTAGGTGCATGTCCACTGTGAGAGACATAATCTAAAAAACAAAAACCAGAAATCACAATATATGATTTTTTAACTATTTATTTGTATGATACAGCTGCAAATAAGTATTTGAACACCTGTCTATCAGCTAGAATTCTGACCCTCAAAGACCTGTTAGTCTGCCTTTAAAATGTCCACCTCCACTCCATTTATTATCCTAAATTAGATGCACCTGTTTGAGGTTGTTAGCTACATAAAAAGACACCTGTCCACCCCATACAATCAGTAAGAATCCAACTACTAACATGGCCAAGACCAAAGAGCTGTCCAAAGACACTAGAGACCAAATTGTACACCTCCACAAGGCTGGAAAGGGCTACGGAGAAATTGCCAAGCAGCTTGGTGAAAAAAGGTCCACTGTTGGAGCAATCATTCGAAAATGGAAGAAGCTAAACATGACTGTCAATCTCCCTTGGACTGGGGCTCCATGCAAGATCTCACCTCGTGGGGTCTCAATGATCCTAAGAAAGGTGAGAAATCATCCCAGAACTACATGGGAGGAGCTGGTCAATGACCTGAAAAGAGCTGGGACCACTGTTTCCAAGGTTACTGTTGGTAATACACTAAGACATCATGGTTTGAAATCATGCATGGCACGGAAGGTTCCCCTGCTTAAATCAGCACATGTCAAGGCCCGTCTTAAGTTTGCCAATGACCATTTGGATGATCCAGAGGAGTCATGGGAGAAATTCATGTGGTCAGATGAGACCAAAATATAACTTTTTGGTCATAATTCCACTAAACGTGTTTGGAGGAAGAAGAATGATGAGTACCATCCCAAGAACACCATCCCTACTGTGAAGCATGGGGGTGATAGCATCATAGCATCACCACCTTTGGGGGTGTTTTTCTGCACATGGGACAGGGCGACTGCACTGTATTAAGGAGAGGATGACCGGGCCATGTATTGCGAGATTTTGGGGAACAACCTCCTTCCCTCAGTTAGAGGATTGAAGATGGGTAGAGGCTGGGTCTTCCAACATGACAATGACCCGAAGCACACAGCCAGGATAACCAAGGAGTGGCTCTGTAAGAAGCATATCAAGGTTCTGGCGTGGCCTAGCCAGTCTCCAGACCTAAACCCAATAGAGAATCTTTGGAGGAAGCTCAAACTCCGTGTTTCTCAGCGACAGGCCAGAAACCGGACTGATCTAGAGAAGATCTGTGTGGAGGAGTGGGCCAAAATCCCTCCTGCAGTGTGTGCAAACCTGGTGAAAAACTACAGGAAACGTTTGACCTCTGTAATTGCAAACAAAGGCTACTGTACCAAATATTAACATTGATTTTCTCAGGTGTTCAAATACTTATTTGCAGCTGTATCATACAAATAAATAGTTAAAGAATCATACATTGTGATTTCTGGATTTTTTTTTTTAAGATTATGTCTCTCACAGTGGACATGCACCTATGATGACAATTTCAGACCCCTCCATGATTTCTAAGTGGGAGAACTTGCAAAATAGCAGGGTGTTCAAAAACTTATTTTCATCACTGTGTGTGTATGTATATATATATATATATATATATATATATGTATATATATATATATATATATATATATATATATATATATATATATATACATACACACACACACACTCACCTAAAGGATTATTAGGAACACCTGTTCAATTTCTCATTAATGCAATTATCTAATCAACCATTCACATGGCAGTTGCTTCAATGTATTTATGGGTGTGGTCCTGGTCAAGACAATCTCCTGAACTCCAAACTGAATGTCAGAATGGGAAAGAAAGGTGATTTAAGCAATTTTGAGCGTGGCATGGTTGTTGGTGCCAGACGGGCCGGTCTGAGTATTTCACAATCTGCTCAGTTACTGGGATTTTCACGCACAACCATTTCTAGGGTTTACAAAGAATGGTGTGAAAAGGGAAAAACATCCAGTATGCGGCAGTCCTGTGGGCGAAAATGCCTTGTTGATGCTAGAGGTCAGAGGAGAATGGGCCGACTGATTCAAGCTGATAGAAGAGCAACTTTGACTGAAATAACCACTCGTTACAACCGAGGTATGCAGCAAAGCATTTGTGAAGCCACAACACACACACAACCTTGAGGCGGATGGGCTACAACAGCAGAAGACCCCACCGGGTACCACTCATCTCCACTACAAATAGGAAAAAGAGGCTACAATTTGCACGAGCTCACCAAAATTGGACAGTTGAAGACTGGAAAAATGTTGCCTGGTCTGATGAGTCTCGATTTCTGCTGAGACATTCAGATGGTAGAGTCAGAATTTGGTGTAAACAGAATGAGAACATGGATCCATCATGCCTTGTTACCACTGTGCAGGCTGGTGGTTGTGGTGTAATGGTGTGGGGGATGTTTTCTTGGCACACTTTAGGCCCCTTAGTGCCAATTGGGCATCGTTTAAATGCCACGGCCTACCTGAGCATTGTTTCTGACCATGTCCATCCCTTTATGACCACCATGTACCCATCCTCTGATGGCTACTTCCAGCAGGATAATGCACCATGTCACAAAGCTCGAATCATTTCAAATTGGTTTCTTCAACATGACAATGAGTTCACTGTACTAAAATGGCCCCCACAGTCACCAGATCTCAACCCAATAGAGCATCTTTGGGATGTGGTGGAACGGGAGCTTCGTGCCCTGGATGTGCATCCCACAAATCTCCATCAACTGCAAGATGCTATCCTATCAATATGGGCCAATATTTCTAAAGAATGCTTTCAGCACCTTGTTGAATCAATGCAAGTAGAATTAAGGCAGTTCTGAAGGCGAAAGGGGTCAAACACAGTATTAGTATAGTGTTCCTAATAATCCTTTAGGTGAGTGTATTTATATATATTATATATATATATATATATATATATATATATATATATATATATATATATATATATATATATATATATATATATATATATACAGGGAGTGCAGAATTATTAGGCAAGTTGTATTTTGAGGATTAATTTTACAACATTAATAATTAAACAACAACCATGTTGTCAATGAACACAAAAAACTCAATATCAAAGCTGAATATTTTTGGAAGTGGTTTTTAGTTTTAGCTATTTTAGGGGGATATCTGTGTGTGCAGGTGACTATTACTGTGCATAATTATTAGGCAACTTAACAAAAAACTAATTTATACCCATTTCAATTATTTATTTTTACCAGTGAAACCAATATAACATCTCAACATTCACAAATATACATTTCTGACATTCAAAAACCAAACAAAAACAAATCAGTGACCAATATAGCCACCTTTCTTTGCAAGGACACTCAAAAGCCTGCCATCCATGGATTCTGTCAGTGTTTTGATCTGTTCACCATCAACATTGCGTGCAGCAGCAACCACAGCCTCCCAGACACTGTTCAGAGAGGTGTACTGTTTTCCCTCCTTGTAAATCGCACATTTGATGATGGATCACAGGTTCTCAATGGGGTTCAGATCAGGTGAACAAGGAGGCCATATCATTAGATTTTCTTCTTTTATACCCTTTCTTGCCAGCCACGCGGTGGAGTACTTGGACGCGTGTGATGGAGCATTGTCCTGCATGAAAATCATGTTTTTCTTGAAGGATGCAGACTTCTTCCTGTACCACTGCTTGAAGAAGGTGTCTTCCAGAAACTGGCAGTAGGACTGGGAGTTGAGCGTGACTCCATCCTCAACCCGAAAAGGCCCCACAAGCTCATCTTTGATGATACCAGCCCAAACCAGTACTCCACCTCCACCTTGCTGGCGTCTGAGTCGGACTGGAGCTCTCTGCCCTTTACCAATCCAGCCACGGGCCCATCCATCTGGCCCATCAAGACTCACTCTCATTTCATCAGTCCATAAAACCTTAGAAAAATCAGTCTTGAGATATTTCTTGGCCCAGTCTTGACGTTTCAGCTTGTGTGTCTTATTCAGTGGTGGTCGACTTTCTGCCTTTCTTACCTTGGCCATGTCTCTGAGTATTGCACACCTTGTGCTTTTGGGCACTCCAGTGATGTTGCAGCTCTGAAATATGGCCAAACTGGTGGCAAGTGGCATCTTGGCAGCTGCACGCTTGACTTTTCTCAGTTCACGGACAGTTATTTTGCGCCTTGGTTTTTCCACACGCTTCTTGCGACCCTGTTGACTATTTTGAATGAAACGCTTGATTGTTCGATGATCACGCTTCAGAAGCTTGGCTATTTTAAGACTGCTGCATCCCTCTGCAATATATCTCACTATTTTTGACTTTTCTGAGCCTGTCAAGTCCTTCTTTTGACCCATTTTGCCAAAGGAAAGGAAGTTGCCTAATAATTATGCACACCTGATATAGGGTGTTGATGTCATTAGACCACACCGCTTCTCATTACAGAGATGCACATCACCTAATATGCTTAATTGGTAGTAGGCTTTCCAGCCTATACAGCTTGGAGTAAGACAACATGCATAACGAGGATGATGTGGTCAAAATACTCATTTGCCTAATAATTCTGCACTCCCTGTATATATATATATATATATATATATATATATATATATATATATATGCCTACACACACATGTATATGAATGTATATTCAGTTTAACAGCATTAGGTTCAACTTCAAGAAGTTAAACTGTAACTGAATTGCGCAATGTGCACATTTTGACGCTTAAATTATGTTCTAAATTATGAATGGGTCAAAAGCGTTTGCAAAACGGCCTGAATCAATTAAGTGCTCTCTCACGGAATCATCTGAAGTAGGCTATTGAGAGAACAGTGCTGTTTTTCAGTTGTTTTCCTCTGTTAACATGCTAAATCGATGGTGACAATTGCGTTGCTGTTTGGAAGTTTTCAGACTTAAAAACGTTGTCTAGAGATAGACTAGGCTACACTCATTCTGCGGCACTGTTGCTCACTGATGCTCAGACAGGTGCGTAATAGTTAGGCTATATGCTTATTTAACTTGAATGTTAAATTAAAAAAAAAACGTTTGTGCGTACCGTCAGATGAAATCCTGCAGGTGTCCATCTCCGTACAATAAACGCACATCCTTAATTAGCGGAGCTAATTTCTAGCGTATTTACTTGAACTTCTAGGTAATATCTATGGTTTGACCCATTTCAGAGGCAGCCAAAATCAGAATTTGAAGCTGTGAATAAAACTCTCTCTACGAGCCTGACGTGCGATGACTAACATGTATGCCAGGGATGGGCAACTCCAGTCCTCGAGGGCCACTGTCCTGCAGAGTTTAGCTCCAACCCTAATCAAACACACCTGAACCAGCTAATCAATGTCTTCAGGATTACTAGAAGGCTACAGGCAGGTGAGTTTTATCAGGGTTGGAGCTAAACTTTGCAGGACAGTGGCCCTCGAGGACTGGAGTTGCCCATCCCTGATGTATGCGCATGAATGAATCACTGTCACGCAGTTTCAGGCAAAGAGAAATGTTGCATAATAAATTTTTAACAAGCAAAATAAAACAGCATCACGATATATACATAGTCTCATTTTAGCTATGTATTCTAACTATTATAGTAGCCTATTTTGAAGGACAAAAACATGAACTTTATTGGCATTTACATCATAGGCGTCGATTTCGGGGGGGACGCGTACCTACCAGATTTCGTCATGAGTCCTTTTGTACCCACCACTTTTTTTTCGAGTTCAATTTTACGGTGAAGCATTGCTGCCACACACATATTATTTTTTCCACTCAATTGTGTCGTAATAACGAGATCTTATGTCGTTTTAACGACATCTTTTGTCGTAAAAACGTTTTAAAAGCAGAAGCAAGCTCCGTAAAATAGGCTCTTCCGCTGCTTGTATCAGTGGCAGTGCCCATAGCACGAAATTGTTGTAATGTATTGATGTAGCCTACAGTTCTTAACAGCCATGGGTAGCAGGTGCCATGGACCGCTCATGATTAGCATAATGACGGACCCCGGTGCAGCCACAAATATCATAACTATCTATAGGCCTACTGTAATTAAGACATGCAATAAATGTATTAAAAAGAAAGACGCTTTCAGCCTTACTCAAAGTAGAGCCCTACATTTCTGCCCGAGCCCGATGGGCCCCGACTTTTTACGCCCCTAGGGCCGGGCTTCGGGCCAATTTTCCAGTCATAGCCTACCTCAGACGCGAGCCGGGCTTCGGGCCTTTTTAGGCTATAGGACGGCGCTATGCAACACGCATCGCCGCAAATAAAGCAAGCCAACACGCAAACTGCCACAAGTGAAACTGAAAATAAGCTAAGTCTAGATGCTCAAAAGCACAATCATCTTCATTAAAACTAATGAGACTAAATTTATTAGTGTTTAGGTCACTCGTTCTCATAATGCGGACTTTGATGTTGAAATGAGCTGATGAATAAAATGCTCATATCTGTTGCTTTCGTTGACATGAACTCCGTTAAATGTGCATATAGCACGGGAATTGAAGATCGGATTTATATTCATTTCGCGGATAGGTGTAACCTAAGGTAAGACAACCAGCATGTTTTTAAATTATTTGTTTCGATTGTGTAGCCCGTTTCGTTTGCGCGCGCCGTTGCGATCTGCCTGCCTCATCTTGTCAAAAATGCCTTTTTACTGTGATGGTGATAGAGGCTAAACATTTAAACGATGCTTTAAGTGTTTTATATGGATTTTATAAGCAAGACAAGTCAAGTGTTGATTTCAGAGGCTAAAGTGTTGGGTTAACTCACTGTAAAAACTTTAGTTTAATAAACAAAAAAATGCTTCAAACATTTTTCTAAATTTACTTAGTAATAAAGAAACAAAACGAAATATAACTACTTTGACATTAAAAACAAAACTGAACTATTTTAATGGCTGCAACTAATGTGTAATAGGGAGGATAAAAAAAAAATACACATGCTCCAGTGGGACTCTGATAACGAAGTGGTAAAAAAATTGCAAAAATGAAAAATATTAAAGAATTCGCGGGGCGCTTTCGTCGGCATGAGTAAGATAGGCTATAAGACCCGCAATATGTCTCTCAGCTGACATTTATTTATTTACGTACATTAGTAAGCTACAGGACATAGTCTTTCAAAACATGACCTGCACTAAAGAGAAAAAAAATAATGCATTATGAAGCCAGCACTTCTGAAAATGCACTTCTGAATGCGTCTCTGTCCCCAGCACATTTCAAACCAAACTGACGCCCATGATTTACATAGAGTCAGCTGTCACTTTGCACGAGGCCCTTGCCACTGTATACTGCCTAGCAACCAGGCGCTTTCATTCCAAACTATTTTAAAGTCTGGTAGTGTATGATGCCAAGCTTTTCTCTGTAACCATTTACAAAGTCGGCAAGTGTATGATGCCTATAGTGTTTTAAAAATCTGTTCAGATTTTAAAAAATCGTGTAGTGTATTCCACCCTTTAGTATAGCCTACGCACAATCGGCGCAACGTCATAGAATGTCTCTGAACAGATTCACGGCCACTTTTTTTTGTTTTTTTTTTGTGGATGTATCTTTCACGCTCTTGGCATGCAGACTGGACATATAATTACTTGCCATGTTTAATCTGAGTGATTTGTTAAGTTATTCAAGACTGCCGGTGTCCTGACATTTCATCCTACCCGTCATATTGTCCTACCAGGGCTTACTGCGTATGCCCACATCAATAATTTTTTTTTTTTTTTTTTTATATTTACATTTTGGGTAGGTTTAGGGGTAGGTATGGATGTAGGTATGGATATTAATTCATATTAATAAAGCAAATCACATTAATATGATTCTGGTAGCACAATCGGATAGGTAGCATTTTACATCCATATTTAATATTTATTTATTTAAAATATTTACATAGTTTTAAGGGTAGGTTCAGGGTAGGGGTAGGTATGGATATTAAAAAAAGCCTCAAATCAGATGAACATGATGCTGGTAGCACAATCTGACAGGCAGCATTTTTTGCTGTCGAATTGTGCTACCTACTGTTTTAATGGGAGGTAGCAAAATCTGACAAGGTAGGACAAATCGACAGAACACCGGCTGTGTCCGGACGTTGTTTTGTGCCTCTATTTTGTATGGAAGTCTAGTTTATTTTCCCCTAAAAAGGGGCGTTGGCGAAATTAACAGTTAAGTTCCAGCGGCAGTAGAATTCGTCAGGTGTTCTGTCAGATGTTGCTACCTCCCATTAAAACAGGTAACGTTAGTACAATTCGACAGCAAAAAATGCTACCTATCAGAATGATACCCGTAAAACTATGTAAATATATTCCATTCCATACAAATAAATGACTTAAAACCAGCGTTGTTGAATATATTATTTTATATCTATAGGCCTAAGAAAAGATACCTTTTGGACAGAAGCAGCAGGTATTCCCCTCATGCTGGTATGTGCCGTCATCACATTTGGCGCTTCTCGTGGTCCTGCCTTCAGTCAAACCAGCGAACATCTGACACACGGGGTGGAAATGCATTTTACAGATAAAATAATAAGTAAAGTTACGTTTTCTTGCTGAAATATTATTTTAAAACATGTTTTGTTAACCATTAGTTGGATAAACCGGTGCTCAAATAGATTCAAATCGAAAGTGAAACTATTTTTAACTCATATTTAGTATGCAACTTATACTATTTTCAACCAAATCTACATTAAAGTGGCTATTTTAACTGATTTGAATACAATCAACAAAGGCAGTACAAACCAAGTCTATATTCCCGTATTCCTCTAACGTGAGTGATTTAGTCGCTGTAGCCTAGCCTACAGGATATTTTTTCAGAGCCTATAAAATGTAAGGTTTAAAGGTATGACTTACCACACAACACAGGAATGTGATGACATACATTTTTAAGCAACAGGTAAACAATAAGAGGGGTTTAGTAGAGATAAATCCTTCCACCGAGTAACATGAACAACCCCATGTAGCCTACAGTGAAAAAAGAGGAAGTCTAGAGCTGTGCCGGTGACGGTGTCCGATTCGTGAGCCAATTGTTCTTTTGAAACATCTTCTCAATCAGTCGAATCAAAACCGACCAATCTCTGTTCGAGCTGTTTTCGAGACTAACTACTCACAGACTTGTTCATTTGAAAACACTTAATTTCAATAAGTGTATAGACGGCAGGGATTTTTAAATACGATATGATGTAAATTAATCACTAGAACGTTTTGTTGAATCGGTTCATTGAAACAAACTGTTCGAAAGAACAGGACTTTCCATCACTACAGAGCTGTAGTATTCTTGGGAAATTTGTCAGAAACGCCCATTATTGAGCTGTATTCCCTTTCGAAAATGAACCATGGTTTTAATACAAATAAAAAATATATACAAAAAAAACATGGTTATTGTTAAACCATGCGGTGACCACAAATTAACCATGGTTTTGCTACTCTAACCATAGGCTAGTTTAACCATAATATTTGTGGTAAAACTGGTTATATAAATGGTAATCAATTAGCCAAAAAAACGGTTATTTTTCGTAAGGGTTCTCTCAGGTCGTCTTGTGCTGCCTTCACGTGCTTTATTCCTAGCTAAAAATTGCACATGAATGGCACATGAGGTAGCATCACGCATCTGCAGGCTAGACCACAGCAGTAAATAATGTCTGATCTTCAAACCTAAAGCATAATATGAGGCGCCACGTAGGATTTAAATCAAACTTCGCTTATCAATACATACATAACACGTGCATATACACCTATAAATTACTCGCATATACATGTATACTATTGGATGTTCAAAATACATATATGAAATACACGTGCACACTAATATGAAATCCATACATATGTTAGTAATGAATGCATACACTTGTGAATAACTTGCATATACATATAAACTTGACGCATAGACCTATAAATACTCGCATATACATATAAACTTCCATGCATATACACCTATAAACACTCGCACATACATATAAACTCGATGCGCGCATACACATCCATAAAACACTCGCGCATACATACAAAATAAAACGTGGATGCATGCTTTAGTTGTGTATATATGTATATGCGAGTGATTTCATATGTGGATGTGCGTGAACTTTTCAGTGCAAACGGAAGGCATTTCAGTGTAAAAGGAAGTCATTAAGGGATGTCTTCCTCATGCAGATCGACATGAATTTCAGAGTGACCTTAATAGCAGTTACGTTTGTTAGTGTGTTATTTGCTTGCGCAAGGTGCAATGAAGAGTAAACACAGAACGTTCCCCTAACGTTCCCATATGGTTCCGGTTTGGTTATTTTTATAGGGAACCAAATAAGAACGTTCGGGGTTAGGACGATTCTAAAGAGCCACGCACTTTTGGGGGCCCAAGAGATTGGTTTTATTAGTAGTAATGTATAAATGTAGACCAAGAGTTGCAAATAAATAAAAATACAAAAAGTATGGCTTATTGCTGTGTTGAGGGCAAAATCCACTCATGAACCGCTCAGGCTCACCCGCTCAAATCCCGATCCGACATGAAATTGCTCTGTACTGTAGGCTACTATACTTGTTGTAGCCATTTAAAAAAAGGTATAGGTTCATATTTATGTTTAAATATTATGTTATTTTTTATTTAATATATGTTGATTATGAAAAGTGAACAGCATGAGTAAGACAGGACACGTCATAAGATGCGCAATGTCGGAAGACCTGGAGTGGGTCAGAAATGATTTTGACCACTTCATTAAGTTTTGTTTTGTGGAAAGCCTTTCTTTAAACTGAATTTAATTTGGTATAAATTGTATCTTAATTTTAATCAATGTTACATCAACCAATTGCCTGGATTTAATAAATAATAAGCAAATATGGCAGACAATATATGGAGGCGCCGGCGCTGCACGTGAACTGGAGCGCATCTCCTAAATGAACCGAAACTCAGCGTAGGCTACTTGCCTCACAGACATGAGAAACATGTCAATAGAAAGCTTGAAATGTATTTTAATCGATACCATTAAAAACGAAAAGAAATAGGCCATTCTCTGATTTTGTAATCTGAAATGTGCATTTCTCTCTTGGCACGTTCACTATCGCGGACATGGCAAGTCAGCATCTTCAACTTCATCTTTGCAGCTGACACTGACAGAGAAAACACTAGTTTATTAATAAACAATTAAAATGTCTCCTTTCTGTTTTTGACACATTCATAATCATTACTTTTGTACATATTTAACTGTAATTAAAAAAGTGCTAAGTTGAATAATGGCTTATATGAACAACTACTAGTCTAGTAGAAAAAACTTGAGTTGGGGGCAGCATTACTTATTTTGCATAATAGGTCAGTATTATTAAATTACAGACAGAGATTTTGGATAGTTGGCTTGTATATTTGTTGCGGAGTGGTGCGGTAGGGGGTCTAACCTCATATTCTTTCATAGGGCTCAAAATTGCTAGCGGCGCCCCAGTAGATATACACTACCGGTCAAAAGTTTTAAAACGGTAAGATTTTGACAATATATATTCAGTGACAATATTTGATTGTGTTCAGTACTTGCTCTGCAGTAAATCGCTGAGCCATCTCAAGTTTTGCAGATTATAATTATTATTGTTTCGTTTTCAGTCTGCAGTAAGTATGAGTGAAACGTCACTTCATCATTGTGAATCAGACACTGCTACCTTGTGGAATAAAGGTGAATTGCACTTAATTCGTCATTATAGATTCATTTATTATTCTGCAGGAAAAAAATACGTACAACACACCTCGGGTCGTTATAGCGACACAACATTATGTTAAAAAATGTTATTTTGACAAAAAAACAACTAGTGGAAAAACAGGCATTCAATTATAATTTTATTTTATTTTTCTTGTTATATTGTTTAAAATGGATTGATTGAGGAATACTAATGGTTGAAGTCTAACTTTTTAAAAAATGAATGAGGAGGAGGAGGGCATGAATGGCGTAGGTATGCATTTCAGGGTATTAAGACAAATAATATCTTTTGACAAAAAAAAAAAAAACTACTGATAAAACAAAGACGTGAACAGATTCAATATTCGTTCACCACATCAGAAATATCACACGCAACTCAACATTCTCCTTCTTTTGTCAAATGTCTCATTGGCTTAAATGTGACCAGTGACTTTATTTAAAGGTATTGATGTTAAATATTGTAGACATCGATCCGATTAAAATCCATGTGAAAACAGCGTTAAAATAACGTAGCCTATGGATAGCGCCGCTCACTTCCGGTTCTGTGGACGTGGTTCTGAAACTGCGGGGCTGCAGCTGCTGCACACTATTGGGAGAGTGGGGGAAGAGGGCGAGATGACCATTTCAGAGTGCACGCTTTTATACCTGAAAACAAAAGGAAGTTTATCAGCAGCTACAGTAGGAGTCTAACTCTTGTTCTTATGCAACAGTTTCCGTTATTTTCTTATTGGTTGAGCCCCTGCTGTGAATTAGCCTACGGAATGTTTTACTTCTGCTTTGTTACTGGCAGATGGCACCAGAGGACAATATAGGCCTACACATAGGCTACTCTGACAAACATGCAGCTCGCACAGTAGCCTATGGTGGTTCATTTGGCATCACTGCAAAAAACACCTTTATGAACTATTTTTTAAGAGTCGTTCTTCGTACCTCGCTAACGCAGTCAGCTGGATTTGATTGTTGACGATTTGGCATGATCTTGGATTATTAACCGTAAATTTAAAAACCTGACCGGGAGCAGGCTTATTTCATGTAAACAGGATTAGATTGCATCCTGAGGTGATACTTAAAATCTGTCCCAGACACTGCTACTTTATTACGAGAGTTCATTACTGAACATGGGGCAATACTAATTTTAAATAGCTAATAATAATAATAATATAAACAAATATTTTAAAATAATATTATAATGTTGTGTAAAAGGTGTATAATACTATAGACACAGCCACTTGATTGAGAGATTTATTTGTGATGGAATAATTAATTTATCATTTTATTGGAGTCTTACACACGTAGTTACTTTTTTTTTTTTTTATTGAATACAAAAGTATATAAACAACAAAGGCAAATATACATTTTACAAGAGTAGTTAGAGATTACAGACTCAAACACTTCACATCAGTATAACTAATAAATTATTCAAAAAGGACAAAGAAAATAAATAATTACTCTGAGCCGCGCATTAATTTGAGTGATGAAGGATATTATGGGAGTGGCTTGATGCAGCGCAGGAGATGGTTGTGAAATTTGTGAAGGTGGCTTTTTTAATTATATGATGTCATTACATTGTCTTGACACAAGCCAATCGCTGCTTTACTGATCGTGGTTTCGAGTTTCGATGCATCTGCCCTCTAGACTGGGTAAACCCAGGGGGGTAATCCAGCACCCGGAAAGCTATACCTTCCATAGGGGCAGCCATTGCTAACCAAGCCATCACCTGCGTCCCATGACTCCCATTCATTTTGGCGTCACTTTGACAGCGAATAACTTTACATCTGAGACTCCACTTTTACTCACTTAAAGACTCCATTTGACCATTGTTTATTTCTAAAGAAACACAACATTGTATAAAAGGCTCCATTACCTTGTATCTTACACTATCGCCCCGTAGAAGCCATTTTTGTAAAAAAAAAAAATAGGCTAACGATTGCGTCATAACCACGTGACTCTCTTGCATAGTAGAGAAATTAACATATAGACAGGAGAAGCTTGCAGGCAATCTTTTTCTGTCTATGAGGCAATCAGGGGGATGTGGAGGCATAAAGTCAAGGGTGAAGCATGGGGAGAAGCCCATAGAGAGCCAAAAGCAATGGGACAAAATATTTCAACAACGTGATTAAAATTTCACTTTGCACAACTACTAGAAGACTTACAACTGTCAGACTGGTTGCTCATGTCACATCTACGTCGTCAAGCTCAGTCTGAGGCTGCGCAATACGCTCAGCCATCAGGAAGTGAGTGCTAATTGACTTCACTTTTCCCCGTTGAAGCCTATGGGGTCGCTGTGTCCATTTCTTTTACTGTCTATGGGTAAACCCAGCCTGATCTGCTGGCAATTTGATTTCGCCCTGCAACTCAGTCTGGAAACCTGTACATTAATTTCTACTGCTTCTGTTACACTTTTGCGGGAACCATTCACAGACTGGCTTATCCACCTGGCTCACTATTGGCGGGTTTAACTTGATGACGGATAGAGAATGATGCCGTTGATCAAGCCTCTTGTGGTCTATCCAATTGCATTCAGAGTCATTTGAATTATGCTCGTTTATATCACCTCTTGCGGTCTGATTGGTTGAAGGACTATCCAATTGCGTACAGAGTCATTTAATTTATGCCCGTTTATCACGCCTCTTGTGCTGTAGAAAATACATAGCAGACACCCGAGAACAATGTTCAGTCTTAAATTGAGCATGGTGATAGCCAGACAATCTGCCCTCTTCAGGGAACACAAGAACGCTCAGTAATCTTAGGCCCCGTCCACACAAAGTCAGAGCTTTCCCTATCCAATCTTTTTTTCCCCTCGTTTCAAGAAATATCCGGGTACACACGAGAGCACTAAAACCCGACTCAAAACGATGTAGTATACATGCCAGGCCAGTATGTGGCACTGTAATTCTGCCACAGAAATACACTAAAAATGGAGTAGAGTTGTGGCTAGAAGGGGTACAGCAATGGTAGGATGTGAGGCAAAATTTCACAATAAAATAAATAAATTCGCTACTTACCAGTTGTGTTTTATTAAAGGTCCAGTTCTTCGTGATCCCATTGTTCAAACTTTAGTTAGTGTGTAATGTTGCTGTTAGAGCATAAATAATACCTGTAAAATTATAAAGCTCAAGGTTCAATGCCAAGCGAGATATTTTATTTAACAGAAGTTCCCTTTCAAAGCCTACAGCGAACAGCTGGCTTGGACTACATCCTGGTACTTCCTTCATAAATGACGTCAGTAGAACAGTAGAACAGACTAACCTCCGCCCACAAGAATACGCGAAAAAAGGGGGCGTGGTCTTGTTGCTGTCCCACGTGGAGAAGAGGACGGTCGCGTGGAGAAAAGGAAGTGCTGCGTTTGAGTGTGTTTGTCGCCATGTCGTCGAGATGCTGTTATTTTCATCCCGGAGTCAAATCACCTTTGTTTGGCTTTCCCAGGGACGCTGTAGAGATCATTGAGCGCATAGCCGCATACATCTCCCATTAAGAGGCGTGACCTTTCCGTACAACTTGCGCTAAGCTGCTGTCAAATCACAACACGGGAACCGCTGGCACAATCAGAACTCGTTACGTATTTCTGAAGGAGGGACTTCATAGAACAAGGAACTCGTCAGCCCGTTTTTAGGAGAGTGAAAACAGCGGTGTACAGATAAGTAAATTGTGTGAAAAATACTGTGTTTTTTTACACGCAAAACATGAACACATGTTATATTGCACACTGTAAACACAATCAAAGCTTCAAAAAGACACGAAGAACGGGACCTTTAACACCTACACCTACACCAACCCTAAACCTTTCCTTATAATAATGCAAATACAGTAATTAAATGACGTAATATTGATGTGCACTTGCCCAGTGCCCGTAGTTGTATTCCTTTCTAGCCTTTCCTGTGCTGGACATGGTGTGATGACATCACCGTTTTTCAAAATATACGGATTGGCTGTACACACGAAAACGCAAGGGTGTCGTTTTCAGATGTATCCACTCTGGCACTGTGTCTGAAAACCTAGGCAGCTGACTGGTTGCCTCGCTGCCTTATCAGACAATGGCATGTAAGGCAGCGTTTGTGCATGAAGGCACCTCACAAAACTGATTTCGGACAGACTTCTTAGGCAGTGTAACCCTTTAATGACTACAGCAAAATAGAGAGCGCTTTGTTGAGAACTAAACAAATATTTAATTACTAACGTTACATTAGAAATTTCTCGCTAGAAATGATATCAGAAGTAGAAAATGTTGGTAAAAAACATACATTTACACACAAACTAACCAGCAAACGCAACTTTCGGACGCCATCTTTTTTTCCCAGCTTAACTGTCACAGAATAGGAAGCACAGGATTGTGGGATATCAAAGGCAGCGAAGGATACAAAAATCGATCAGATGAAGGTATCTCAGGAGACAGGAAGTGAAGCTAACATTAGATTCGGATGTGCCTTGGTGCCTTCCTGCCTTGAAATGTGTCCTCCGAAGGCAGCATTTTCTAGGTTTCCGACACAGCCAGTTTAAAAAAATATTGGATTCTGCCGGATCTGTGTACACGGAACGCTGATACGGTACAACATTTTTACGTATACAGCTAAACACGTCTGCGTGTGGACGGGGCCTTAGATCATTTAATCCAGATATTTCAATCCAATCTGCAAATTCATTTGAAGAACCAAATTAGCCAGAGATCAGTTATCATGATTAGAAGATCTGTCAAATCATCTCAGATGTATTAAGTGAGGTACGAAGAACGGACCCCAGGTGAGAATTATTTTGATATAAACAAACATTTAAAGCTGCAGTCCGTATACGTTGCCTCTTTGTCGCCATTTCTGTTTGAAACCTGTAATTGTAGCGATATCAAGGTCCTGCCACACTTCCGCCTAATCAATCACGCCCTGAACATTTTGTGAAATAAATATAAATGGAAATGTAGAAATTAAAGTTAAGTTTTTCCCGAAGTTCAGTTGGTGCCTCAATGATTACTTTTTTTTTTTTTTTTACCTCATTTTTTAATTAGAACTTACAAACATAACATACAACATTTACACTTTTAACAAGACATCCAAAAAGATAACACATTTAAATAAAATGGTTTACATTGTATAAAGAAAAAAATACAATAAAAAAAGAAGAAAGACCGCATATACCACTTCAATTTTCAAGTAATTTCAACTCTTCGATGAATAAGTGTATCTTTAAATTTTTTGTTATCAATACATTTCAGAGACTCAATGCATAAAGTACGCAAAGACCTTCAAAAAGGGTTTAGAATTATTCCAATTACTTTTATGAATATGAAATTTACCAAATAAACTCATGAGATTCATCATAAAATTGACAGATGGCTTTTGTGATTCAAAATATAAGATAACATCTTTAGATGTTAATTCACAATTATAACCAGATTTGCGTATAGAAAACGTATAGATAAATCTTCCCAGAATTCTTTGGAATGATAACATAAAAAAAAAAAGATGTAGAATTCTTTCTGGTTGATCTGAACAAAATGAAAATGTTTCATTAATGTCCATAAATTTAGATAAAGTATAGTTACTAACGTAAATATTATGAAGTACTTTCACCTCAATGAGTACTTCCCTCAGAGAAGCTGTCGTTTTTACAGCGTCAACATAACTAATTAAACCCAAACCTATTTAATAAAACAAACACTTGAACTTACATCAGCGTGATAAAAACGGAACTAAAATGACAGAAAGCATTTTTTTTTTTACTATTTGAAGTGTAATTTGATACGGAGAGGGCGGGGTTTATATACTGGGACCAACCACCTGGGCGTGATCAAGACACTTGGCTTCACTTTTTTAGGACTTGTGCGGCATACTTGTGAATCGGGTTAAAGGAAGGAGATAGTTTTGAACACTGGCTGGTTATGTACTTCCTCAAAATCATTTTGAACCAAAAAAAGTCACGGACTGCATCTTTAGGCAACAATTATCATGTCAACACTTGCATCTTTCACAGTAAATTACCTTTGTAGGCCATAAATCTGACACATTCATTGATTTCTCACCTTTCTCATAAGTGACGACATGAAAACCACAAAACTTACCCTGCCTCAACTTTGTCATCTTTCTTCTGTCACTCTCAGATGTTTGGAGTGGAGAACTGTCAGATAAAGCTTTTTCCTACGTTAAATGCATTACAAGATAAAGACATTCTGAGGTCTAGTTTTTACATGAGAAATCTTAATATGTGCTTGGTGCTTATAGGACAACCTACTCTTTTATATAATAACTCAAGCCATAACAACTCAGTACATTCATGTTCTTATGCTTGTTTATCTTCATAACAACTTCATAACGGCACCTTCAGGTGTTTTTTTTTTTTTTTGGTTTAAAAACATGTAACGAAGCTGCATGGCAACGTCTGTGTGTGCACGTATTCACATCTAAGTGCAGCGTTGGTGTTATCTTTATCCTTGCGTGTGTCGTTGGGTATTAGTCCGTGGGTGTTTATATCATGACGTGTTAACATGTCACTCACATCAACAAAGACTGAGAAGGTTTCTGAAGTTTTCATAATCTAGGGTCGACCCGAAGCAATTTCAGACCTCTTAATGATCGCCTTTGTGCGCATATATGAGATGTGTGACAGTAAGCTGGGTTCATGGAGAGGACACACTCCTCTGCGCTGATACGAGAAGTGTTGGTGCCTGTTATCTGAGCCCCATATTAATTTGGTGGTGACGGATGTTAGCCTGGTCTAGCGTGGCCGATCGTCTCCAGGGAAAACACGCAATAATCCTCTAATCCTTTCCATTTCGGATTCTGTCTAATCAAGCGCTCTTTAAAATGAAAGAACGCACACACTCTGAATACAAACATCCATACATTGCAAATTCTTGTCCACCAGAAACACCCACAGCTCTTCTGCAAGTACAGTGCTGAGATTTTCCTTCAGAGACTTCTAAATTTTTCAGTTTAGTGTCTACATTTACACCGATCAGGCATAACATTATGAATATTGTGTTGGTCCCCCTTTGGCTGACAAAATAGCACTGAACCGTCGGGGCACGGACTCCACTAGACCCCTGAAGGTGTGCTGTGGTATCTGGCAGCAAGATTTTAGCAGCAGCAGATCCTTTAAGTCCTGTAAGTTGCGAGGTGGGGCCTCCATGGATCGGACTTGTTTGTTCAGCTAATGCTCGATTGGATTGAGATCTGGGGAATTTGGAGGCCAAGGCAACACCTTGTGGTGCGCAACACTCGTGGTGCTCCTCAAATGATTCCTCAACCATTTTTGCTTTGTGGCAGGGCACATTATCCTTCTGAAAGAGGCCACAGCCACCAGATAATACCGTTTCCATGAAAAGGTGTACATGGTCTGCAACAATGCTTAGGTAGGTGGTACGTGTCAAAGTAACATCCAATGGATGGCAGGACCCAAGGTTTCCCAAAGCACCACACTGCCTCCGCCAGCTTGCCTTCTTCCCATAGTCCATCCTGGTGCCATGTGTTCCCCAGTTAAGCACCGCACACGTACCCGGCCATCCACGTGATGTAAAAGATAATGTGATTCATCAGACCAGGCCACCTTCTTCCATTGCTCCGAGGTCGAGTTCTGATGCTTACATGCCCACTGTTGGCACATTCCGCATTCGGTCAGCATGGGGACCCTGACTGGTCTGCGGCTATGCAGCAATCCCATAAGCAACAAACTAGGGATGAAACGGTATGGAAATTTCACATCACGATTATAGTGACCCAAATAATCACGGTTATCAATGTTATCAATGTTTTGTTCAAATGAAATGAAAGTATTCAAAAAGAACAGATGCACGCACTTAAAACATTTCAACAAGTTTTACATTTGAAAATCAACAAACAACAAATAAATCAAGCAAGATTCTATTCTGTGGGATTTACTTCCTTATAATGGCCGTCGTCAATAGCAACGCATAAATAATAATTTGTTGTAAATATAATCTCTAATATTATCTCTGTAAATATATTCTCAAGCAATATTCTCATCAGTGTTCAGCTATGATACATTTAAATCTAGCATATTTTGTGTAAGAGCCCAAACAGTATCCTAGTGAAATAATGCATATCCATATTTTCATGATTTGACTGTTTATTTGATTAAATATCAAAAGGTGTGCATCATACCTGACACTTAGATGAACACTTTACAGTCAGTTTTATGACATTGTCATTCTCTTCAAATGCTATTGAACCAATGTTGTAGGCTATGTAACTTTAGAGACGATCCCTAAATTCGCCAACTTTATGCCAGTCATATCAGATGCGCTGCAGTTCTGCTGTGTTTGTTTGAAACTATCTTCGCTGCTGAAATAGAACAGAAACAGTCAACCACGGTATGATGAGTGAATCTCCTGCGTAGGCTACATCGCACGTTTTGAGTGCAGATGTCAGCGAGTGAGAGCGGCGCGCGCTCTGAACAAAACTACGGCTAATCTGAACGCCTCTGATTTTGAGACATTGCATTCATAAACTCAATAGAAAAACGTGTGATTGGTTATAATGCGCAACGCGATTATAACAGATGGCTTTTGAGAAGATCTATTCAACCGCCAAAGTGGCAAGTGTGCAGCCGAAATAACGTTACACCCGCAATAAATGGCGGTTGTTAATGTCAAGCCCTTGTTATCCCTTAAATGGCACCATAGTCTTGTCTGAATTTGTTGTTCGCTTCACGTTATTATTTGCCAGACGTAGTTTTGGTGAGGTCAAAGTCCACTTGCCTTGGGTTCGCAGATTTGAAGTGTTTCCCCGTATTACAGTGACTTTCTTCTGGCATGTTCTGCAGACAGGGTGACCATCTTCGATTAAGTTTCCCTCAGGACTTTTGTAAAAGCCAAAATATGACCACACCTCAGATTTGGGCCTTTTAGAAGCCTGAACAATCCCCCGAGTGCTGTCACTACCTTCAACCATTTCTTCACATTAAAAAAACAGCGCTGCCTGCACCAGACTGACGCTGACAAGACAAGATTTACCGCGAGTTTTCAAAATCGTGATAATCACACACGGTTTTAATGATAATTAAAATTTAAACGATATTACTAGTCACTAAATTTTATCATGGTTTATCGTGAAACCGGTAATCGTTTCATCCCTACAACAAACTGAGATGCACTGTGTATTCTGACACCTTTCTATCAGAACAAGAATTCACTTCTTCTTGAGCAATTTGTGCTACAGTAGCTCATCTGTTTTATCAAACCACACGGGCCAGCCTTCGCTCCCCACGTACATCAATGCGGCATGGCTGCCCATGACCCTGTCGCAGGTTCATCACTGTTCCTTCCTTGAACCACTTTTGGAGATGCTCTGACCCAGTCGCCTAGTCCCAGTCAAACTCGCTCAAATCCTTACGCTTGCCCATTTTCCTGCTTCTAACACATCAACTTTGAGGACAAAGGGTTCACTTGCTGCCTAATATATCCCACCCACTAACAGGTGTTATTCATTTTCACATTCTCATTTTCAGGTAACCTATTTGATTTAATCATAGAAACCTGAAGAGGTGGTGTTTATTTATTGATACTGGAGCTAGTGTGCTGTCAACAAACAAGTGTCGCTTTTTTTTCTGTTGATGAATGTATCCAAAAACTTGCTCACCTCTCTAATAAAACACATAATGGTCCCTATCATCTACCTGGCGCTAGTTTCAGCCCGACGCAGTTTCACATCCTACGCCACGTTGTTTAAATAGCAAATGAATTTGCGCCCATTTGTCCACACATGGGCATGCTGGTCTGAAACGAGGTGTGTTCAGGCCCATTGTTGGCGCGCGTTGCTATTTTGAGGCAACTGAAATAGACTGCGCCATTGACCAACTGAAACCTGGTCTAAAATCAAATGGCACAATATTTTTTTGTTTTGTTATTTAAAGAGCGCGTTAGTAATATGCACCTATAGGCAGGTCCACAACGTGAGTACACTACTTATTACACACACGGGCCCGTCTGAAGTTTGCTAGAGAGCATTTGGATGATCCAGAAGAGGATTGGGAGAATGTCATATGGTCAGATGAAAAGATTATTATTGTGTACATAAATATAAAAATGCCTACATGTCCCAATGGATAGTCATTGCATGTATTAGAATTAATACATTTGCAGTAATGGCGAGCAAGCAGGTGTCATTGGATGAGCAGGTTTCATTATTTCCTCGCTAGAGAAGCGTTCAGTTTTTCCGCTTGCAAATTACACAATGTAAATAGCGAATCAGCCATGGCGCGAGCACAACTGGCCAAAAAAACACCCATTACTCATTAAGAGAATAGGGACAACCATTTTAGAACATGCGGCGTGACGCCAACCATTTTTCTCGTCGTTAAACTAGTAAAAGTGGATTCGGACACGCCCTAAGTGCACTTGTCTTCCGCCATGCACTTCAGACCATGCGCTCGTTAAAATACAGTGGGGCAAAAAAGTATTTAGTCAGCCACCAATTGTGCAAGTTATCCCACTTAAAAAGATGAGAGAGGCCTGTAATTTTCATCATAGGTACACTTCAACTATGAGAGACAGAATGAGGGAAACAAAATCCAGAAAATCACATTGTCTGATTTTTAAAGAATTTATTTGCAAATTATGGTGGAAAATAAGTATTTGGTCACCTACAAAAAAAGCAAGATTTCTGGCACTCACAGACCTGTAACAACTTCTTTAAGAGGCTCCTCTGTCATCCACTTGTTACCTGTATTAATGGCACCTGTTTGAACTCGTTATCAGTATAAAAGACACCTGTCCACAACCTCAAACAGTCAGACTCCAAACTCCACTATGGCCAAGACCAAAGAGCTGTCAAAGGACACCAGAAACAAAATTGTAGACCTGCACCAGGCTGGGAAGACTGAATCTGCAATAGGTAAGAAGCTTGGTGTGAAGAAATCAACTGTGGGAGCAATTATTAGAAAATGGAAGACATACAAGACCACTGATAATCTTCCTCGATCTGGGGCTCCACGCAAGATCTCACCCCGTGGGGTCAAAATGATCACAAGAACGGTGAGCAAAAATCCCAGAACCACACAGGGGGACCTGCAGAGAGCTGGGACCAAAGTAACAAAGGCTACCATCAGCAACACACTACGCCGCCAGGGACTCAAATCCTGCAGTGCCAGACGTGTCCCCCTGCTTACGCCAGTACATGTCCGGGCCCGTCTGAAGTTTGCTAGAGAGCATTTGGATGATCCAGAAGAGGATTGGGAGAATGTCATATGGTCAGATGAAACCAAAATAGAACTTTTTGGCAAAAACTCAACTTGTTGTGTTTGGAGGAGAAAGAATGTTGAGTTGCATCCAAAGAACACCATACCTACTGTGAAGCATGGGGGTGGAAACATCATGCTTTGGGGCTGTTTTTGCAAAGGGACCAGGACGACTGATCTGTGTTAAGGAAAGAATGAATGGGGCCATGTATCGTGTGATTGAGTAAAAACCTCCTTCCATCAGCAAGGGCATTGAAGATGAAACGTGGCTGGGTCTTTCAGCATGGCAATGATCCCAAACACACCGCACGGGCAACGAAGGAGTGGCTTCGTAAGAAGCATTTCAAGGTCCTGGAGACAGAACTCCAGATTTCAACCCCATAGAAAATCTTTGGAGGGAGTTGAAAATCTGTGTTGCCCAGCAACAGCCCTAAAACATCACTGCTCTAGAGGAGATCTGCATGGAGGAATGGGCCAAACTACCAGCAACAGTGTGTAAAAACCTTGCAGAGACTTCCAGAAAACGTTTGACCTCTGTCATTGCCAATAAAGGGTATATAACAAAGTATTGAGATGAACTTTTGTTATTGACCAAATACTTATTTTCCACCATAATTTGCAAATAAATTATAAAAAAAAATAATAATAATTCTTCATTCTGTCTCTCATAGTTGAAGTGTACCTTTGATGAAAATTACAGGCCTGTCTCATCTTTTTATGTGGGAGAACTTGCACAATTGATGGCTGACAAAATACCTTTTTGCTCCACTGTAGGGCCCAATATATTAAAGTGTCTTTGGTGTTTCGAGGGTAACACAGGTATGATGTCATTGATAGGTGACGCTCGGACACGGTCCATGTCCTGGTTAAAATTGCTTCATTTCTCTGGATTTAAACATTCTTGGAAACGTTTGGGATAATGTACACAAGTCAACAAAATATATAACAATGTTCTAAAGGTTTTTGGATATTTTAATCCAAAAATCGTATATATTGTGCCTTTAAGTGCTTTTATAAAATTAGCATCACATTTCTGCTTTTGAATCCTCTAAACACTTGCCCCATTCACTCTTCACATTTAAAGTGCCTCACTGTAATCTTGATTTTAGCGGGGTTTTGGGCGTTTTTTTTTTTTTTTTTCCGAAAGAAAATGTGCACTAACATTACGCCTTGCATGCTGTTGATTGTGCTAAATTGATTAAACCCAGAATATTCCTTTAAGATCAACTGAGGTCATTAGGTTAATTCTGAAACAAGCCTACACTTTCTGATTTTATCTATGATCACAGCTATGCCTATAATTAAAAAAAATAAATAAATAAATGAATTTAAAAAAAAGTACAGCACCACTACTTAAAAAAAGAAGCCATTTAGCTTTCTTAAAGAAATGCAGAACCTGCCACCCAGGCCAGTTAGTCCCCACTTCCTGTTTCATTCTGGACCTAATCCAAACATAGCACAGCTGTGCTCTAACAGCAAGTTTTTGCTAGATTAGTTTCATACTGTCCCACGGTGTAGATGTGGGGTTGCAAGACTGAGTGAATACTTTCCAAAAAGAGAAAGACATGAACAGCTAATGCTGCAATTAGATGAATTACTGTAGTTGGAGTCAAAGCTAAGAGAATTTTACAAACTCTAATCAATTCACATTGATGAATTAAGCTGCTCTTAAAATCCCCTAAATATGCATAGCAGGGTACAGCGGTTGCCATATTGTCATGGCATTGCATCAGCTATGTAAACTGGAGGCGTAGCCGTTCTTTGTGACTGAACCTCTTCCTGATGAAAGAAACCGTGCTTGCCGACAGAGGGCAAGCACCTCATTGGTCATTCATGGCATGTTTCTATGACTCCCCGATGGGCATCCAATTACGGTGTAGTGGAACAGTTCCCGTCTCCATCATTAGCGGGTGTGAGTCTAGTTTGATGTTTTTATTAATATCATAAAAAGATATATATGACAGCTTGGAGCGAATGGACAAAGGGACATAAAACTAGGGATGCACCGAATCCAGATTTTTGGGGTTCGGCCGAATCCGAAACTGAATCCTTCTCCCATCCTCAGTCCACAGTAAACACATACGTAAACACAATAACGAAGTAAACAACGTCCACAGCAGTGTAGGGATGCTATTGACCATTTAACCGTTAACCGAAAGTAAGAACTTTGACAGATTAATACTATCAGTTATGCGGTTTAAATGTTAACGCTTTTTTGTTTGTTTGTTTTTTTGATGTATGGTTAAGAAAAATATGCTGTATTTGTTCACTTACGGAGCGCGTCGACATGTGCAACCGCAAACCAGATATATCTCGCAAAATGAAGCAATGGAAAAGCTTACTATGTGTGACCATTTCGACAGAAAAATACAGCAGTAGTACAAGCTCCTGACTGGTGGAAAGCAAATGAATGGCGCGCCGCTCTAGCGAGTCGTTATCTCTGTATTCCCGGGACATCAGGTCCATCTGAAGCCTTGTTTAAGGCTTTTAATAGTGTGGTTTTGGTCATGTTTACTAAAGTAAACATTGTCGCGTATATTCTTCTCGCCGCTGTTTCCTGATGGTTTATAGAAAAATTACCCAGAGTCGTCCTCTGTAGTTTAAAAGAACGGAGAGCGCAGGAGGCGCGCGCGCTGCGGAGACAGAAGGATTGAGGTTGTTTTCTGCCACGGGTTTAACTGTCAACAGGCTGCGCTCCAGACTAACCCACATCACATGTTACTTAAAAAAACAAACAAACAAAAAACATACAAGGTGTGGATTGAGGTAGCCTAGGCCTTCTATTTTTATTTGAAAAAAGAAAAAGAAAAAAAAAACCTGATCCAGGTTCTTCAAAGCTTACGGATTCAGTGAATTTTCGTTTTGTCATCTTAATTTGGTAATTATTTAAGTGAAAAATATTTAGTGTAGACCTATGTATTTTATTCTTTTTATTTATATTTTATCTGATCTATATGCGGCTGTTTGCACAGTAAAATAAAATACATTTTGGTTGCTGTCTGTAGATTCCTTCATGCACAACTCGTATTCTCTCGGATGTTTCATACGCAAATGTTTTAACAGCTGTTGTTTAGGGTCCTTGCCACCACGAGACAAAGCGGCATTGCAAATTGAACATGTAGCTCGACTTGAATTGCCTTCTTTTGACTTAAATTAGCATTGCCACGTTTTCTGTTCATGAGTTCCATTTTCACTTTCAACGGCGGCATCATAACGTTCGACCAGCGGGGCACGCATAGTGCAAACCTAGGGTTCGGGCGAATCCTGGATTCGGTGCATCCCTACATAAAACCAATCAAGAAGAGATTCAAAAGGAATAGGAAAGACAGAGCGATGAGGAGAGGGGTGGATTATATATATCTATGTCCTCTTCTCTTTGTTATGAGATTTATATTTTCCTCCATGTCTACGCGCTCTAATCTAAAGACAGCTGAAATCGTCAGATATGCAGAGACAGCATTACGACTGGACAATTATATACTGGACAGACTGGTCAGATTACTGATTACCATAGTAACTATCAAGATTTTTTTTAATCATCGTAATTATAAGAGTCAATTTTCACTACTTACATCAAGCACTGAGCCCTAAATAGCTGCCTGAACCAACATCTGCTTCAGAGCACAAAAGTGCTGTGCCTAAACCCATCACAGGGATTTGCATCATTTATGTCAAACTAAAAATATCCTCATCAACCTACAAACCGATAGAAGACCCCAATTTCAATATAGCAGTAATCATTTTGTGAAATGCATTCTCTATTCACAGGAAGATGACAGAGGGAATGAGCACCCACCAAAGACCTTGTTTGAAAAATATTGAATTGACAGTAGACATTTATACAATTCAAATGAATGCTGTTCTTTTAAACTTTGACTTCATCAAAGAACCTTGATAAAAATGTATCTCAGTTCCCACAAAACTATTAAGCAACACAATTGTTTTCAACATTGAAAATAATAATAAATGTTTCTTGAGCACCAATGACTTCTGAAGGATCATGTGACACTGAAGAATGGAGTAATGATGCTGAAAATTCAGCTTTGCATCACAGGAATACATTTTACTGTAATTTTGATTAATTCAGCCTTGGCAAGCATTTTTCAAAAACATTAAAGTCTTATCGACTCCAAACTTCTGAACTGTAGTGTACCACAATTTAAAATAAAAAACCCTAGGCCTATAATTTTAAAGAAAAATAGATATTCATTTTGTGATTTGCTGAAAATGACACTTGTGTTAAATTATTAGTGTTTTTAAGTAAGGGTTAGATGACGGCTAATGTAAATAAGGGAAAAATGAGTATCTACTGAATATCTAACTGAAAAATAAAAAAAAACACTTGCTGATATATTACTTTTATATATTGTGCTTCACTAAAAGTGCTATAAAAAATGACAGCTGAAGGTCTTGAAACCCATTTACCTTTGTGAATTGATCTCAGACGACCGTTTAAGAGAGTTCTGACACTTCTGTTTTAATAAAAACACATCATATAGCATTTATTAAACATGGACACTGACTCCAATGACATGCACACCAATTTATCCTTTAAATGTTGAGTGTTAACATTATTGCAAACACTGGTTCCCTGCGCTTTCATGTATTATATTTTTTTATTATCTTAGGATAAAAAAGAAAAAATAAAGAAAAAAAACATCGACAATTACATGGGATGTCGTGTTTTTCTGCATAATTTATCGTTATACACAGTGGGGGTGGGGGTTGGGTCGGGTCGTGAGACTAGGAAAAAGGAATGCTGCCACACCGTAGCCTTTGTACAACAGCCTGAAGGACTACGTACACCAGCACACACTGCGCAGGAAGGGGTCAAAGGTCTTAGCGCCTGCGGACAGCACGAGAAGCATTCACAGTAAGGAGGGGAAGAGCGAGGGAGAGGGGGAGAGGGTGATTGCAGCACTGGCCTGGGTGAAGACAGGGAGAAGGAGAGATGTGTGGTCTGCTCTACCTCTCCTCCCCTCCTCTCCCCTCGCCTGATTGCCTAGATTTTTATCGTCTTTGACACAAAAAAGGGATTTTATATACACAGAATAGCTACAGGACCCTCCCTCCCACCTCAGGCAACGGTGTCGTTATCCACACACGAAACACGTCAATCAAAATGAAGTAAAACAATATATTGGTCAGGATATTTTCTTCGTTATGATCAATGGCATTCGATGTGACTGTCCTTAAGCTGTTGGAGGGATTGGGAGGAAGGGCCCTTTTTCTCTTCAGTTTATTTTCAAGTTTTCTCCTTTTTTTTATTTCACTGGTGTTGGTTGGTTTTTCTTGTTTTTGTCCGGCATGTATTTGTTTGTGTGCATGTCTGTGTGTGTGTGTGTGTGTGTGTGTGTGTGTGTGTGCAGATGCCAAAAAGTGTTCAGACTTTTGTAATCTGTGCGTGCTGTTCCTCATCAAAAGGTTCGTTTTCCGGGTCGGAATCAGTGGTGTCTGAATACCGGTAGTGATCTGGTTCATTATCACTCACATCCGGAGTGACAGAAGTTGAAGTGCTCGCTTCAGAGTTTGAGGGCTCCTCCACTGTCTTGGTAAAGTACAACTTCACCTGAGAGAGAGAGAAAAGGAGGGAGGGAGGGAGGGAGGGAGGGAGAGGGAGAGGGAGAGGGAGAGAGAGAGAGAGAGAGAGGGAGAGGGAGAGGGAGAGGGAGAGAGAGAGAGAGAGAGAGAGAGAGAGAGAGAGAGATAAAGAACGGACAGGGTAAAAAAAGAAATAAGAATCCTCAGGAGCACACAAGAAAAATAAAATCAACGCTACCATTTAAAAGTTTGGGCCAGTAAGTATGTTTGATGTTCTTGAAAGAAGCTTGCATTTATTGGATCAAAAATACAGTAAAATCAATAATATTGTAAAACATTTTTTTATCATTTAAAATAACTTTTCTATTTTAATATATTTTATTACATGGTCTGTAATTTAATCATAAAGTTACTATTTGTTTGGATTAATAAGTGCAGATACTAATAATATTACATGTTGATTTCTTGGAAAGGCACAGTTGACAGTAAAGGCCTGTACACACCGGGACGAATATCGCACGCGCTTATCGCCAGCGTTTTTCGTGACGTTTTTCGGCGCGTCTTGAGTGTTCACACCCAAGCGATTTCCACTGGCGTTGCGCCGAGTGAACGTGCACATTCAGTAGATGCGCTCCCGGTACACAAGGTGGTGCTGCGGCACTTTACGCTTCTGACACTCGCTTGTCACACAGAAGAAGAGGAGAGACAGTATTTACGTGCTTGCCAAAACCACAGATATATTATGTCTATGGCAAAACCATTCACACACTTTTTGCTAACTGGCAAGCAGCATGATTCTTCTTTGTCTACTTACTACTTCTTCGTCGTATCAGTGTGTGCTCGGCAAGACCGATTTTGTGCTTGAGCGCCACCAAGTCGTGTTTTACTGTCACTTCAGCAGCTCCAGGCACGTGAACAAAAGCGCGGATCTCATTGGTCGGAGAGTTTTTTACGCGCCACGTCAAAATAAAAAAACTAACCCGAGGCGTTTTTTTTTAAATGACGCTTTTACGCCTGGCGTTTTACGCGTCGGTGTGCACACTCACATTGGCGCCCATTGTTTAGTCACGAGGCGTTAAACGTCGGCGATAAACGCGCGCGAAAATCGTCCCGGTGTGAACAGGCCTTAAAGCACTGAGCTTGAGTTGAGATGCAGATAAAATTAACTTTTAAAAACAACCTAATTTTTATAGGGACATTTTTTAATATTCTACTCTTTGTACCATTGTTCTTCTATATTATCATACTAAAGTGACGACAGCTTCAGTGATTATAAAAGGAGTGCTTTTTACAACATCTAAATATAAATTTAAAAGAAAAAAATGAGAAAAAAAAAATATTAAAGGGAAAGTTCACCCTAAAATGAAAATGAGCCCGATTAGCACGATTTACTCACCCTCAAGTCATCCTAAGAGTATATGACATTCTTCTTTCAGACGAATATAATCAGAGTTATATTAAAAAAGTCCAGGCTAATCCAAGCATTATAATAGCAGTAATAGTTGCTCTGTTTTTGAAGTCCACAAAAAAATGCACCTGTCCATCAAATAACGTGCTCCACACGGCTCCGGGAGGTTAATAAAGGCCTTCTGAAGCGAATCGATGCGTTTGTGTAAGAAAAATATCCATATTTAAAACTTTATCAAGTTCCAGGCGATCGCCTTCCGTGGAAAAGTGTTGAATGTTGAAAGTGAAACTCAAGATGCGTACGTGACGCCATGACGAGGGTACCTGGACGCGTTAGTCTTTCGATCGGCAGAGGACCTTTCAACACTTTTTCCATAAATTGAACACGGAAAAAACAGTCGGCCAAAACTTTACTTGATAAAGTTTTAAATATGGATATTTTTCTTACACAAACGCATCGAATTCGCTTCAGAAGGCCTTTATTAACCTCCCAGAGCCGTGTGAAGCACGTTATTCGATGGACAGATGCATTTTTTATGGACTTCAAAAACAGATATTCGTCTGAAAGAAGAATGTCATATACACCTAGGATGACTTGAGGGTGAGTAAATCATGTGCTAATTTTCATTTTTTGGGTGAACTGTCCCTTTAAGGAGTGGAAATAGCTAATAAGCCGCAGTGCTCCTCTGCCGCCATCTACTGGTTATAGTGTTACTTTCATATATTTTTATTTTTAAATAAAAACTCTCTTTTTGCCACGTATTCATTTTCCTACATCTTGAAACATTTAGTTTTACACATGGGGACAATCTCTATAGATGTTGAACAAATAATGTTTTTGGCCATCACATTAAAAATATTATTTAAACTGGAAAATATTTAGAGCTTTGAAGTGCTGAAAAAAGTGTTCAGCAATTTGAAAGTCTTTGAAAAGTGCCTGTAATTTTACTTAAAAGGTTGTACGAACACTGAAATTAATAATGTAAAAACATTTCGGTATCAACATTTTAAAATCCTTACAGTACTTGTTTTTCTTCAGTACCGTAAGTACTGATGGTACCAAACATTTATGCACTAGGCCTATAGCATGCAGGTTAATCCCAAAAATATTATCGGAGCAAATCTCACAGTGTTAGTGATTCAGCGGTACCTCATCTCTCTCTCCTTCTCAAAATGCGCAAATTGCTTCATAGTATCCACATTGCAGACTTTAATGCACATAGTTTTATATCATGCCAACTTATAAATTCAAGCGATTTTAAACTATAATGTACACGCACGCTCTCAGAGAGACGGTCTTCAGTCAGTGTGTGCTCAACCAAAGCGCACACATAGCCGCCTCTCGTGCGATTGTCAAATTTTCACGGCTTATTGGCCTACTACACATAAACGTTCTGATACACACAGTTATGTCAAAATGCCCGTCTTGGTGAATATTCGTGCTGGTTATGTGAACGTTAACAGCATGTGTAACAGCATATCGTCTCCATCCATTAGCCTTTAAAACCTGCTACTGTATACTATTGGCTGTCTGTATTATTAATGATAATCAAACGACAAAAGAAAAGCTTTAATTAGTCTATATTTAACTTAACTATATTAACAGTTATGACTATTCAGAGTTGTTTTATATTTGATTATTCAATTTCTGTGGTATTTTTACTTGAATACTTAGACCTGCCTGAAAAAATGTGTATCTTTATTCTACTGTATTTATTTATGCTACTGCTTCTAATGTGTTTATTCATTCTTGTTTTATTACTGACTTTTGCAACAAGTTGGGCTACCTTATTAAAACACAAATATAAGTGAGCGAACACTTTCGTGAGATCATTGTAATTTCTTTTTTTAAATATCGTAAAAAATGTTCATGTTCAAATGTTTAATGTTTTACCGTGGTATCACCTTTGGTATCGAGTATCGTGTACTTTTTGTGGTATCGGTACCGCCTACTAGATTTTTGGTATCGTGACATCCCTAGTAGTAACAGTGTCACGTGATCAAAGATCGGCCCGTGAGTAAATCTATTCTGAGCTTGTGCTGCGCTGTCTGCGTTGCGCAGCTCAAACAAGCAGTGCGGATTCATTCCGCTTTTGTTTCGTTTGCCATTTTATGTTTCTCATATGCTACAGAAATGACAGCTCTTGTCAATTGGGCAAAATGGTGGTTGCACCAGTGTGAAGGCTTTAAAATACATTGTAACGACTAATTAACGCATATACTTAAACACTGCTTGGCCCGTAAGATGTTCTGACAGATACTTGTGCTGTTTAATATTTTTGAGACGTTGCGTTTTCCTCAATGCATAACTTGCATTTCACAGGTACATTCTCCTGTCAGGAGTGGACGAGCCTTATGTAAGCGAGTCTCCACTAAACTGCACTAAACAGACTTCAGCGGACGAGCACCAGAGCACAATAATTCTGACTCAAATATTTTTGTTTTTTAACATGTAACCACCAAGTTTGAAATTATGCAAATGTCATGAAGAGAACCTGGAGTGCTTTGCATTCATATTATATAAGGCCAGAAAACTAAATTAGGTGATCTACTGTTCAGCATAGTGTTTTGTTTCCTCACCTTGAAGTTGGGTGAGAAGTATCGGTTAGCTTTGTCCTTATTGGCCTTATCCAAGTCGTTCTTCGTTAAGGTCAGAATCAAGTAGTCTTTATCTCCATCCGCTATTCCCGCTCGCTCTCCTCCCCTTTCTGCGCCCTTTTCTCTTTCAAGTCCACCCGCTGCGATTCCTTTCTCCTTCTCTCTCTCCCTCTCTGCCGGAGAGCTTTGGCTCTGAGAGGAGAGGCCGTCCACATCGTTGACCACCGACCCATTCTCCACTTTCTCCCCAGCTTCTTCAGGACCCGGGATGAAGAACGTGTTTATCCAGAAATGGAACATTTTATCCTGCACAGGCACACAAGCAAAGGTTTACATTTGGGCATTGGATATCCATAAATAGCAAGTGTTTACAAACACAAATACACATTCCAACAACTGCACTTATAAACACATTCATATAGAGAACAGAAATGCAAACAGGCACAAGACAGTAATGCTCTGTTGGGAGGGAAAAAAAATTGAGGAAGAAAACATTTAGAACACACGCAAAAGGACGTAGTAGCTGCTGAAGCAGAGACCAAAGGCGTAAAACAAAAGGAAAACCACAAACCACCAGAAGGCAACGTCTCTCTGTAGCCATGGCAATGAGGTCAAGATCCAGCAATATGATGTACCAACGAGATTATGGTTTTGAGAGGAGGTCACAGGTCAAAGCTTACACAAGAACTTACCTTCTTCATCATCTTGCTCTGTTTGTGGAAGAATTCCACTTTGATGTCGCCACAAACAGGAAGAGGCTGAGGGAACTCAAAGATCATGTGCTTCTCTTCCCTCCGTGTGTGGGCTGGGTTTGACGTGTGGATCTTAACCTTCAACTGATACACAACAAACTGAGGGTCTGTTTGATAGAACAGAGATGGGGAGAGTGAGAAAGGGAGAAAGAGATCAAATGGTGGGAATAAATGAAAAAATAATTCCACATATAATATAATATAAAGTATTGAGGAAAAGAGGGAAAAAAAGGTGTTAATTATCAAGGAGCCCACAGCCTAGTGAAAAAACTCCACCCCAGGTCTGACATCATCAGCCAAGACATGTCAGTAATTAGGAACAGGGTTGATGCAAAGGGTGAGAATATGCATCCAAGAATAACCAGCCGCCCAACCCCTGCATGCACCCAGCACAGTCAGCATGTAACAAAGGGAGGTTCTTCTTTTAATCAAGTACACTAGGTGTGCGGTATGACAGTATGTTGTCCTATATATACACACTACCATTCAAAAGTTTACATATTTTTATCAAGCAAAGAGGCAAGATTTTGCATTGTTACAAAAAAATCTATTTCAAATTAATATTTTTTGAACATTCTATTCATCAAAGGTTACAAAAAAAGAATATCAAGTAGGGCTGGGTGGTAAATTGATATAAATTTTTATAAACTTTATAGAATGAGGCAATGCCGTATATATTGATATACAGTAGTTTGATATTACAAGCGCACATGAAAAAATAGCGGAGGAAAATGAGCCATGCTTTATATTAAAGGCTTTAAACAACCTTGTAACATATAATTAACGCATATACTTAAACACTGCTTGCCCAGTCAGATGTTCTGACAGATACTTGTGCTGTTAAATATGAGACGTTACGTTTTCCTCAATGCATAACTTACATTTCACAGGTACATTCTCCTGTCAGGAGTGGACGAGCCTTATGTAAGCGAGTCTCCACTAAACAGATTTCAGCGGACGAGCACCAGAGCACAATAATTCTGACTAAAATATACATTTTGCTAATATATTTGTTGTTGGATATTAAATGTGCCATATATAGAATTTTAAACTTACAATTTAGTGTATTTTTATGATAGCAGCAACTGTGACTATTGATATAAGCTAATATAACTAAGTAGGGATGCTCATACTGACCGTTTAACCGTTAACCGAAAGTAAGAAATCTGACCCTATTAATACTATCAGTTAAACGGTTTAAAGGTTTTTTTTTTTTTTAAATTAAGAGGGTTTTTTTTGTTTGTTTTTTTTTGTCTGCATGGTTAAAGAAAAATATGCTATATTTGTTAACTCACGGTGAGCGTCGACACGTGCAACCACACGTGCCTACTAGAGGTCGACCAATTCATTGGTTTTGCCGATTAATCGGCACCGATAGCTGATTGGTGGAACAATCGGGTTGCATGCACTGTTATTACACAGTACAAGAGCTCTGAGAAGGGTCTGCTGGCAGTATATAGCATGAGAGCGGCCTCTAGAGGCCAAATAAAAACTCACTGATGCCTTGTGTTTACATTCACACGTGAGGCACGGCGTTGCACGGAGAGCACTTGCACATCAGATGCGCGTTTAAAACACGACAGCGAAACGGTATGAATACAGAACACTACAGTACTTGTTGCCAAATCATTATAAAGTAATTAATTTCTTGACTAGATGCTGCAGTAACAGGTAAAGAACAGCAGTGTATGTTTGTCAACGAGGCTGAGAGGAAGCTAACATTAGCATTACCTCAAGCAGTTAAATCAATGTGATAACGCAAGTCCGACCAAAATGTTGCATATAAAATTAGTGATGTGAGAAAGCAAACTGTATCGTCATGCTGCCGACAGAAATTTAAACAAAGCAGAAACGCATAGTTTTTTTTATTAGATAATCTTCTTCTAAAAAAGCAGACTGTTCAGATTTATATGAAATGGTAACACTACAATAATATTCCATTTGTAACAGTAACTAAGGTTAATAAATGCTGTGGAAGTATTGTTCATTGTTAGTATGTTCATTTCAACATTAAATTGAGTTTGAATTTGTATCTGTTATCCTTGGTTAATGCACTATGAACTAACATGAATGATCAAGGTACAATTGTATTGCTCATATTAATACATGCTGTAAAAATGTATGCATAATTCATATAGTTAATGTAAGCTAACACATCCTTGTTGCATAGGGACTTGCATAGTGTTACCTATGAAATGTACATGCATGTTTCTAGGTTATAGGTAAAGAAATACATTTGACCTGTAATATTTTAATGTTAAAAAAAATTCTGAAGAATTTGTTCTGTTAGAACTTCTCATTTTAATATTCATATTTATACGTTTTTAATTTAGCACACTTTCATGGATCAGTACTGTTTTTGTATTTTTTATTGTAAAGTTCAGCACTGTTTTGCTTATGTTTTTTTAATCCAGTATCCATTTTAAAAACTATCGGTCATTAATCGGTTATCAGCAAGTGCGGTCCAACCTAGTTATCGGTATCGGTAAAATCCACTATCGGTCGACCTCTAGTGCCTACACAGACATATTTCGCAAAATGAAGCGAGCGAAAACAAGTAGGCCTACTGTGTGGGACCATTTCGACAGAAAGGGTGACAAAGTTACTTGCAATATATGCTACGCGGTATTAAAATACAGCAGTAGTACAAGCTCTTGACTGGTGGAAAGCAAATGAAAGGCGCTTATTCCCAGGATGTCAGTGCCATCTGAGAGGGTGTTTTCTGCCGCAAGTCTAACTGTCAACAAGCTGCGCTTGTTATTTTAATTTTTAGTATAGTAAATTTAATCTATTTCTGTTTTTAGATTGTAATGATGTTGTTACAATGTTAGAATGTAATGTGATTTTAACCTTTTTTGCACATAATATATAGTTTTTAGGACAACACTGGGCAGGATGTGAAATATCATTTTATTAAAATAAATTCAGAATATTTTTTTATCCAACAAGATATGATTTTTCGGCCATATTGCCCAACCCTAGTATCCATAAAAATATGGCTGTTGAAAATTCAGCTTTGCCACAACAGGAATAAATTACATTACAAAATATATTAAAATAGTAAACGATTATTTTAATTTGTAAAAAAAAAAAAAAAAAGGTCAGGAGCAATCCAAGCAAGAAATACATTTATTAGAAAATGTAACCTTTTGCAGTTTTTTTTTAATTGTTTAAGGCCATTTCGCAATTTCAATCATCAGACCCTACCAAATCGTTTTTTTTCTTGGATTTATGCAATTCACGTGGGTCATATTTTTGAGGATGTATAAATTAAAATCTGTATAAATATGGAAAAATCGAATCGCTGAATAAAGTTTCACAATATTACTGTTTTAACCATTTCTGATCAACTAAATACAGCCAAATACAAACACTTTTTTCAAACAAATCTTACCAAATCTTACCGACCCCAAACTTTTAAACAGTAGTGTGTATACATGTATATAAATATATCTGTTAACAAAACAGATATTATTTACATGCAAAAAAGACGAGCAAGAACTTATCAAGGGGTGCATATAAGTTATAAGCGCTTAAAGGCCAGAAATTACAGAAAATAACTAACTAGAAGTACATGCATACCACTGTAAAATAATAATATTAAATATATTAATTAGTACATTTAAAACTTTTAAATACTATAATACATTTGATTCTTTTAAAGTATTTAATTCACCAGTAGTACTTAATTCTTTACTGCAATATAAAATTACTCATACCATGATATGAAATGTAGGTCATACCGCCCACCTAATGCACAACAAATTTATTCAGAGTAACCTGATTACTTTATAATAATTCTATCATTATAGTTAAATTGCTATAGCTTTTGTTCTTGATGAAAAGAGTCAATTTTTAGGACTTCTCTCTACTTCATGTTTCTAGACTCCTGCCTGAAAGAGACTAGAGCAACACAAGCTATACTGAACTGTACTGAATGCAGCATAGGGCAGGGCCTGTCTGACATTTAAAAATGCTTCTCTTAACAGTAGTAGTAAGTAATGCCGTTTTACCCCAGTGCCAGCTGCCTTTCTTGAAGCCCTGGGGATTCACCTCACTCCTGTTTTTAACAGTATTGTCCCCTTAGAGAGAGAGAAGGAAGTTAAAAAAACACCACCATCAGCCTGATCAAGACTAGAGCTCGGTTGCACCGCACTGGCCTTGGCAGGACAGCCATCTCCACACACACACACACATACACACACACACACACACACACACACACACACACACACACACACACACACACACACACAGGGGTCTGGAACTCTGGAATCTACCTCTGAATCATGGGAGTTCTGAGACTGACTCTGCACTTTTAGTTCCAATTTCAAAACATGAAGAACTTCCCAAAAATGGCAGTGATGTAGGGTGCAGTTCGGGTTGGCGTTCAGCCTGGCTGTGGTGCACAAGTTCTTGAACGTGAGCAAAACATGGACTAGCACACAATGTACGAATGGGGGGAGGGGAGGACAGAGGGCACGATCTGTGATGTCATTATATGTGAGACTGTGGTGGGCGGCAGGAGCTGATATGTCGTAACAGAGTTCTCAGTGGAAATTTTTAAAGAAAACAAAACAGGAACAGAGAAATACAACGTACCCATGAGTGTTAGAGTATTAAAGACAGAGCCAAAAGATGTGGTACAGGGTTAAAATGACAAACACAACAGCAGCTCCTTGTTAGTGTGACCACAACCCCACATGACAGCATAACCATGTCAGATACATCCAAAAACTTTCAAAACATCTCAGCATTCAAAAAAGCTTAATTGCAACACTTTTTTCATGTTTCAGAAAGGTTAAAGGAGTGTAAGACTTACTGCAGGTGCCACCACTGAACATGGGCAGAGTCTGGAAAACCATTTTATGGAAGAGGAGAGCAACGGGTTTATATTCCAGCTTGTTCTTCAGCAGGTAGCTGTAGTAATACACATACCTGCGCTGGCTGGGAATGGTCACCCCCTGAAAAAGAAAAGAAAAAAAGGCTCAGTAACATCAACAGGAAAAAATAATTGTGATCCGTTAAAACTCGGAAATTCAAACTAGCTGTGATAACTCATCATCGATGCAACAGCAGTTCCAGTTTGAAAATAGAATGCAGAAGTAAAGAATGTCGTACCTTTTTATCCCTGGTCCTGACTTCCCCATAAAAGTCCAGTGCCTCTTGTGCCTCTAAGAACTTCTTGCGATGCAACAGGTAGGCGCATATCATGACCCCCGTGCGACCTTTGCCTGCTTTGCAGTGGATGGCCGCCACGTGGTTCTCGTCCTCGGACAGCCACTGGTCGAGATCCTCGCAGAAGGGCTTAATTAACTCCAACTGTGGCGGGTTGTGGTCCTCGAAGGGATATTGTGCCACTGAAGACACAAAAAGATTTAAGATTCTAGAATCACACTTTACTGTCCTTCAGAAAAGAACAGAGAATCAGAATGTTGAGTTATGATCACAATCTTCACCAAAGAGGTGCAAAACTGTCTAAAACGTGTCAGTAATAGGGGTGTCGCAATATACCAGTATTGATATCATGAAATTATAATATCACTAAACCTGAGATATCGTGGTAAATAATCCAGGGCTAGAAACTATCTAGTTGACTCCTGCCCATAGGCCGTAAAAAAATATGGACAACGCGACTTCACTGACTTCCGCTGACGAGAGTTGAAGCTTTCAGAGGCCCGCACACGGCGCTGACATCTTGCACAGATTTGGGACCGAGTCTGCGCAGTAGAGATCTCGGGACCGGAGTTGCGCAGTAGAGAGCAGGAAGTAGAGGTGCGATAATCAAAAGCCTGCCCACACTCTCACAGATGTAACTAAGGTCAATTTATTATATTGGTGTGAAATAAACAGTTGTAGAAAATGTAGAAATTAAAGCTAAAGCTCCAACCTCCTCCCAAAAATGTTAGTGCCTCAGTGACAACTTCACTCAGAGAAGCCGTCAATCTCAGCTGTCAATCATGACATCACATCCCCCGTTTTTATTGCATCAAATAACATATGCCCTATTCGCACAGGATTAGTATTATCTGGGGACCTCGTGTGATCTAGAACTTACCCCTCCACATCTGAATTTCGCGTGGCGCATTCGCACGGGATAAGCGAAGCCTGTGATTTTACCCATATTTACTGAATTATCTCCCAGATATGATGTCAAGACTTGTAATTGTTTTTTCGTTATAGATATAGCTGTATGATATATCCTTAACAACAGTTCCTTACCGCGTGCTGCTATATGTTATCTAGGTTTGTTGCAATAGTCGGTGTTACACAGGTTACATCACTTTCCCACCGTCGTTTTGATTTTTTATAGTAATAAAAAACATTTCGTTCAGTTAGAGAACAGACGTTATAATTAAATACTGAACTGAACAGACCAGCAGCAGGAATCAGATTTAATTTACTGTTTTTGTGTTTTCATTAAGAATAATATTGAACACACCTTTCAAGCAATTCGCTCCCAAATTGGCTCTAATTCTTAAGTGAAAGTATAATGCGCACAAGCATTATCGAAATTAAACCGAAATTAAAATTTAAAGATTAAAAGATTTTTTTTATGCACCGCTTGTCAGTGAAGCACAGCTCTGTGATCAATAGTAAATGCTGCTCCTTCTGAAAGCCAGAGGGCGCAGAAGTACGATAACGCACATTGTTCCAGGAAATCCCCATGAGCATCATACTATCACTGTAGCTGAATAAACAGAAAATTGAAACACTTTGATTGATTAAACTATTGAAAAACGTATGACAAATAAACAACACTACGACAATGTTTATCGGAGTTCTTCAAGCCTTCTTTGGTATTTTCGTGATAATAAAGTATATTTATACTTCAATGCTAATCGAGATAGTATTCTATACAGTGATAAAGGCTATGCTCGCATTATGAAGAGAGTTTAAATGTTAAAGGTCCCGTTCTTCGTGATCCCATTGTTCAAACTTTAGTTAGTGTGTAATGTTGCTGTTAGAGCATAAATAATACCTCTAAAATTATAAAGCTCAAAGTTCAATGCCAAGCGAGATATTTTATTTAACAGAAGTTCCCTTTCAAAGCCTACAGCAAACGGCTGGCTTGGACTACATCCTGGTACTTCCTTCATAAATGACGTCAGTAGAACAGTAGAACAGACTAACCTCCGCCCACAAGAATACGCGAAAAAAGGGGGCGTGGTCTTGTTGCTGTCCCACATGGAGAAGAGGACGGTCGCGTGGAGAAAAGGAAGTGTTGCGTTTGAATGTGTTTGTCGCCATGTCGTCGAGACGCTGTTATTTTCATCCCGGAGTCAAATCACCTTTGTTTGGCTTTCCCAGAGACGCTGTAGAGATCATTAAGCGCATTTATCTCCCGTTAAGAGGCGTGACCTTTCCACGTGCACTAAGCTGCTGTCGAATCACAACACAGGAACCGTGCCACGTTCGCTAAGCTGCGGTCAAATCACAACACGGGAACCGCTGGCACAATCAGAACTCGTTACGTATTTCTGAAGGAGGGACTTCATAGAATAAAGGAAGTCATCAGCCGTTTTTAGGAGAGTGAAAACAGCGGTGTACAGATACGTAAATTGTGTTAAAAATACTGTTTTTTTTTACACGCGAAACATGAACACATGTTATATTGCACACTGTAAACACAATCAAAGCTTCAAAAAAACACGAAGAACGGGACCTATAAATGTTGTCTTTTGTTGGACAAGAGGTTCATAAATGCTTCATGTTAGGAAAGATGTCTGACAGGTGTTGCTTTTTTAAATGCATGTTATATACACGACTCAAACATGCAGTGCTTTCAGATGGAGCAGCATTTACTACTGATAACAGAGCCGTGCTTCACTGACAAGCTGCGCAAACTTTTTTTTTTTTACAAAAATCCAGCCTTTTGCCATTTCATATTCACACTAAGCCAAATCGGTTTCAGCACACTTTCGGGTTAATTGTGATTAAACGTGCAGCCCTACTAGCAGCCTATAAATTCCCATTAATAACAAGTCATCCCAACTGCAGCAGACACTCAAATCAGTTCATATAATGTGTGATGACTGCTATTCAACTGTTGACTTAAGAACCAAGCAATTGTTTAGACCTTAGCATGTGCCGCCTCTCATCTCTTTCTGAAATTCTGTATCATAACCTGAATCCAAAAAATCTGTGTCTATTATATATGAAAATGATTTCTGAAACATTGTTTCCTCCAGAATGCAAATCTGAGCAAAAGTTGTGTAATGTATTCTAGCCTTAAAATCAAACTCAATGACTTCATATCGGCTGATAAGAAAAAAAAATATTGTTGACTTTTTAATGCTAGGCTACACTGGAGTGTTTTATATTTAGTTCATGAAATGATTTTACCTTGATAATGTTTTGTCTTCGTGTGGGTTCCTCTTTGTTATCATTGTTATAATAAACTCAAAAGTTTCCAAAAGAGGTGATGCAGTAGAAAAACAGTTTCACAATCCAAAGAACATTTCTCACTATAATAATAATAATAATTTGTTACATTTATATAGCGCTTTTCTAGGCACTCAAAGCGCTTTACATATAGAAGGGGGAATCTCCTCAACCACCACCAATGTGCAGCATCCACCTGGATCATGCAACGGCAGCCATATCAGGGTTTTTCCTGGGTCAAAAATGGTCATCGGTGGTGGCTGACAGACATGGTCATCCATATACACACACACGCACAGTAAAAAAGTACCCTACCCACGTGATCTGCAAGCACAATAGGCCTACTCCTGACAATAAATTTTAAATAAATTCAAAGAAAGTTTGTAATTTTTGTTTATCTTATTTTGATACCTTGATGTTTGTTTTTGTTCCTAATTTTTACACTATTTACAGATAATTGTTTTGGTATATAATCATATCGATATTAAAAAGTAGTATTAAAAAAATGAACAAATAGCCTAATTTTCTGCCATATACAATTTCATAAAATTATCAGCTAGCTAATAAACAACTTTGTTCTGGGTTCACCTTACTCCAGTCTAAACTAAATGATTTATAGGCTATTTATTTTACTACACATTGTGAACATAAATAAGCTGAAAGACTGTGGATAATTAAAACTAACACCCACTCTTGCTAAATTGGGTAAGTACACTTGTGTTCTCATTTCAGATGTGTTCTGAGTAAATGATTAAACTGATTTGTGAGTTCAGTGTTGGACAGATCCAGTTGTTCTAACCAGTCGTTAAAATGATTCGGTTCAAAGGAGTCATTAGGTCGCGAATCGGACATTAGCAGACGCGATGTGTCCGAATCCCGTCTGTTAGAACATTGCGGAAGATTTGTCAACACACAGAAAACACTTCATAACCGGATAGGATTTGTTTCCCGTTTATTCAAAGTATGGTTCATGTCAGCTGGTCAGAGAAGAGTCTACGTTTTTTGAGCGCAATTCACACCCAGCGGTAATTAAAGGAAAACATCGTCTGATAGCGTCATGTGCAACATGGATTCGGTCTTCTGACCTTTTGATTTTGATTAACGTAATATGTGAAATATTACAAAGCTAAGAATGCTTATTTTGAAGACAGAGAGCGTGCGAGCGGGGGAGGAGCTCTCTGATCGTTCACTCTGACACTCAGTCATAAATCACAATAACTGATCAAATAAGGCTTTGGCGGGACAAAAATTTGTTTTGGCAGCTGCCAAAAAATTTTCAATGTAGGAAAAACCCTGCATATTGCGCCAGAACGCCCACCACACACACCAACTGATTGGTGGAGAGGAGACAGAGTGATGAAGTCATGAAGTCAATGTATATGGGGACGATTAGGAGGCCATGATGGAGAGGGCCAATGGGCAAATTTGGCCAGGATGCTGGGGTTACACCCCTACTCTTTATCGAAGGACATCCTGGGATTTTGAATGACCACAGAGAGTCAGGACATCGCTGTAACACCGTCACTCATCACGTTAAAGTCCTAGGTGTCGGGTTTCTACCATAAATAATAAAAAACACTGTATAAAAGGAATTCAAAAGGGTTTTAAACTTAGTGACATTTTAGGCAGCTGTGGTGAGGTAGCAACATTTCTGATTCTTTTTTGAAAGTCTTGGGAAATCTAAAATTCTCAAAATAAATAAATATATAAAACATAAGCTAAAAATAACATGCTGGGAAATATTTAGCATGCAACAAATCGTACGAAAAATTCAGCGCAACTATGTTTGTATTGCGAGACAACGTTTCAGAACAAATGCGTGATTGATTTAAGTGATCAGTCTCATAGTAAACATTCTCCCTGTCTCTCCTTTCTCCTATAGAGATGCTTCTGTTTTACAATTTATTTATTTTTTCTATTTAGGTGTAGTAAAAGAGGTATTGTGGGAATGAACTCACGTCATCACAAATTTCACACAAAAAACCCTAGCAACAAATAAACACTTTAAATTTTAATATCGTAAAATAGAAGTAGATGTACTCACCCCTACAGTTGAATTTGGATGCATCGTAGTGTCGTTCAGCACATCTGGTAAGAAAAGCACCAGAGTTTAGCCCAGCTCTGAGAATCCAATTTTCTTACAATAAATGCTTATCTGTAACTTATTCAAATATGACTAAATACTTACAGGTTATAAATTTTATAATGGTTCTTGTGTTTCGAGTCGAGAAATCTGGAAGGAAAAAGAACACCATATGAGAAAGACTGAAATGTCACTTTTTCAGATAAAACAAATTAGAGGCTGTTTAATTCTAACTTACAAAACGCTTAATTTGTCAAATATACAGTAAGACAAGAGAAGATAAAGAAAAAAAGATAAAGCTTTTTAGGTGTCTCCAACTGGACTTACCTAACCACGTCATCAATGTTATTTCTATAGACCCCCTCCAACCTTTCGGCGGGAAAGCCCATGGCAATAATGTTTGGATATATGTCTGATATGCTTGTCAAGAAAAAGAATGACTGTACACCACTTCACAAGCCTGAAGTTCAACTTGCACTCACAAAGAATAATTCATCCACAAATGACCACAAGCAAAACAACATAAACATTAAAAATTGTCAATACATACATGCAGCAACATACACAAGAAACAATATTGCTTATTTGGACAGAGATTCCCCCGAGTGTGTCATTAAATGTCCAGTAAAATTGCTGTATTACATGCAGTCAGTCAATTGTTCCCATGGCCTGTACCTTACCAAAGACTTCAATATCAACTAAGGAGCAAACAAAGACAAAAGCTGTGATGCAAAAGCTCAGCTGTCTGTAAAATGTAAAATGTCACACTCTCACAATCATCATTAGCAGGTGACCTTTTAGCAAAGCGACAGACCGTAGGAGCAGGAGTGTCTGCACTTTCCACCTACGCAAAGCAGGTCAAACTGCTTCACAATCATGACCTACACCAACCAGGTCAAAGGTCAAAAAGCAGCCAAATGCAGCTACTTTATTAATGCAGTTTTTTGACATGGCAAGACAATGCAGTTTCCTTACAGAGCCTTGATCATGTCCATTCTTTCGTTTCTCACTTCCCCTGCTCACTGTGCATCTGCAGGCATTTTTTCTACTGTATGCTCTCGCTCCCATGTGTGCAGACTCCGAGGGAGGTTCACACCTCAACCACAACACGGTGGAGAAAGAGGGAGAGAAGCAGGGCTTCTCTGTTCTGCTCATTTCCTGTCATACACTGTCAGAATAGAAAGCCAGAAGCTTTATAAATGGATGAGTCATGCTTATTTTTAGCCCAATTCCTTTAAAACTGTTGGCGAATAATTTATCATAACTAATGTTAAATACATCTAAACCACTAAAATAGTTGGTGTTCAGAACCAATACAGACTGGGCAAACCACTGGAACCGACTGGATAAAAGAAAGAGAAAGGTGGGTGAATTTGCACCGTGATGCACCACCGTACGTGGCACTTCAGAATAATACGGATGGTGACCAAAGCATTTCCAAGGACTCTCAAAGCACATTTGTAAGACAATTTAAGCCCATCTGAAAACAAAATCAATAATCAAACTTCTTGCAAACAACCTGATTCTGTCTAATCATCCATTTTTCACAAGCCTTGACAACACTTCTACAGAATCAACAGCTTGATGTCACCGAGCCAAATGATTGGGGTTCATAGGCAAGACGATGCACAGCTGGATGCACTGATTAGCCAATAATTATTTTAATGTTATAGTCAATATATGTTAATGTTAACCAATCAATAGCTAATATTAATATTGTATATCATGTGGCATCAAAAAACAACACAAACTACTAAATATTATATATCAACAATACACACACACTGCAGGTATTTTGTCAATGGGATTCTAATGACAAATGCATATTTTATGAAAAGTAAAGATGGAACATCAATGTGAATGAAACATCTATCAATTCTCATCATGTGTAAGTAATGCGTAGCAGACCACAGACAGAAGAACAAGGCATCTGCATTGCATCCCTCTCCCTCATCAGCTGCTAAGCAATATCTCAATGTCAGCCAAGTACAAACACTGAAAGAGCTAGTGGTTTTGATATGTAAACCATTTCCACCCAGAATGCTAAAACACCCTCCACCCCTTCTCAACACAGCAGCGTGCAAGAATTCTAACATGACACTTCAACCACACGCACATAGACAACTAAAAATCTCAGAAATCAAGCAAAGGCAAACGTGAGACTGTGACTTTTCGAAACACGAATGTTTAAATCAGCAACAGAGAATACACTAATTTACTGTCACTAATGAGCAGACTAAGGCGTTAAACTCTGCAGCTCAGACCGCTTGCATGACCTTTCCCAGCATGCTCAGTACTCCAGTGGTGTAGCTTTTCAGAATCAGAGGTGAGATGTACTGCAGTAATAAAAAGGCAATGCTGGGGGGTATTCCAGAAAGCAAGGTTATCTTACCATCAAACATACACTGAACTCTTGGTTGATTAACCCAAACCTTGCCTACTCAAGGTATGCTGATTCCAAAAACACGTCCGTGAGTAAGTTCATCCAACTCAGAGTATGTTCACGGTTAACACACAAGACATTCTCAACAGAGCGATGAATCAACGAGTCACTATGAAAACGGATGCTAAGAATAAGCAAACATACTACCAAATTCTTCTTCTTTTGTTATTCTGCCCCTATTCCTTTTCATGCAGTGTGTATTATAGCTGTTTGTGAATGTTAACGGTCTGCAAAGTTTATTAATTGATTATTGTCAAGAACGCAAAACAGTTGCTCTTGAAAGATGGGTCAGTACCCAGTTTATTTGGTCCAGCTTGCTCCTCAGAATCGGAACTTTAAAGTATGATTAATTATTGATGTTTATATTTTCTACCCGGTGTTCAAAATATGCCGTTTTGTGTTTTATATTGTATAGGTCTCCAACTAACTCGCATCATTACGGTCTTACTGAAATAGTTAATGCTAATCTGCTGTGTGCCCATATTACCTAAAATTACCATATTGCCCTATTACCTACTACGATGAAGGATTGAGCACAATTTGTTTTACAAACTTTAATGTTACATCAGTCATTCACGCAGGTGCTCAGCTAATATTTGCACTATATGTTATCGATACAGTTCCTGCATGTGCACTGCAATAAATCAGAAATATAAACATCGGTTTGTTGATGGACATACACTTGTTGCTGATGTGAGCAATTCATTGCAACATCTCATAATGTACCTCAAATGAGTGGTGTATTATTGAGAAACGTCCTGCTCAAGTCGTCCTTGCGATGGAGGTTCAGGTTGAATAACTAGTTCTTCTAATGTTTCATCATCGGACTCTGATATGGTAAAAGTGACATCATTGTTACGGTCTTTACAGTGTGTACAATTGCTGAGCTTTAGGAAGCCTCCGGATGGAGCTGAAGTTCCGTTATGGTAATGGACATTTAGCTACCGCTGTAAGCGATAGACGGATTGTAACAGACTGGGCCGTCTGGTCAATCAGAGCAGAGTAGATTCAAAAAGGATGGACTGAATCATCTGATTGTAAACCTTTTACAAACAAAATTAGGAACCTTTAAAATAGCATAATAGGGGCACTTTAATAGTGCTTTATATATCGATAACCATATATATATATAAATAAAATAATACTGTGGGCAATCCGTCACACCCACTATAGCCTCATCAATAGATCACGCATGTGCTGAACACCTCTGAAGTAAACTACCCCAGGAACAGAACCTGTTCTGGAGCAGGTTATGTTCAGAGTTAGTTGCTATGGCTTCTTGCATATCCTGAAAATTACCTCCGTTTTTGGAACTGAAAGTTGAGGTTATCCGCTTGCTTACCCTTAAACATACCTGGTTATGTCCCATAACCTGCTTTCTGGACAACCAAGACCATTAGTTTAATAATGCTGGAGTTCTTGATTATTTAGAAAACACCAAAAAGAGTCACTCTCATTAATGGATCAGATAGATAGGTTACTGTTATACTTTACATCTTGTTCCATTCTAACAGTAAGCCATTTACTGTCAAACACCTGACCTGCTACACTTCCTCAAATCTACGCGGCATAGCCACAGTAAACTCTAACCGCTTGCTGGTGCAAAAACTGAACAAGAACAATCACATCTGCTTCTCTCTGCAGAAAGTTAGAAAGACCACACACTTTTACCTTAATTCTCCAGCATCAAAGGTGCTTGCACACAGGGGCCAAATTGTTCAAACAAAAGGCAGTCTGATATAAGCCAGATGAAATGAGGAAGAGGTCTAAATGCTTAAAGCAAATGGAAATCTATCATAATTCCTTTAACAGTCCCTATGAGTCCACAACCAAAAGGGAATTTCCACCTTCTGTTTTATTGTCCATGTAAAATGCATTGGAAAACAAAATACTGCTTCTGTTATGTTGTGGATTAATAAAAGATCAACATATAGGCCAAGCTGATTAATCAGCAGATATCTGGACATCTCCGTGGCTTCAGTTTTATCGTTTTAAAGTTAATAATATATATATATATATCAGCCACTGGCTAATGTGCTTTCTAGATATGGGGTTTTCAAAGGCTGATACCAGTCAACCACTTTTATAGATACAATAAAATGTTTTAGACATCAAAATTATGTCGTTTATCATTACCCACAGCATTTGTACTTGATGAGGAAGCCGACCTGAACATATTATTGAGTAATTGCCTGTTTGATAGGCTAAAGATGTTTGACATTTTCTTGTAAAGTGGACCAAGTCAGAGCTTCCATGTCACCGAACTTCTCTCCACAAATGTGTTTGGAAATCAATTGATTCAAAAATCGCTAAGAAAAGCAAGGTTAGGACACACTCCACACTGCATTATGCTCACTGAATAGACCTCTTATGTCTTTACATGATCAATAGTACGGTCATTAGCCAGTAGAAGAAATCACAGATTTGTCAATACACACTGATTTCTGCAATCTCTTCAGAAAATGGTTGTCATTGTTGTGCCAAGCATATATAGGAGCTGTCAAACAGCAATACACACACTGCTATTAAAGAAAATAATAGAGCATCCTATACTGAATCTTATACTGGAGGTCTGGAAAGAGACTGTCTGTCATTACAGCCATGTAGCTGTCAAACGAGAGATCTGACCATGGGTGTCCTACAAGAAAGGGTAAAAATATTCCATGATTAAAACAGCAAGAGCGTCATGACCAAGCATTTTTAAAAGGATTTGCCTAACATAAAAATTATTTATAAAAGAAGCCATATTGGGAAGGCATACCCATCATTCTCACTAAAACCTGACGTTTACCAGATATAATACACGCAGACACACACAACATTAAACGTAAAGGAACATTTAAAAAAAGTAGTTTAGACAGTAAATAAGAGTAAGGATACATGTCAGGTCCAAATCGAAACCATCCTCCTGGTACCTCCTCTTATTCCGACTGACTATTTCTTTAATTTTGGCAGTCATTGCCATGACAGCAGTTCAAAACACTTAAGTTTTATTCCGGTTTATTGTTAGAAAGGAGGGTAACTTATGTTTGTTCGGGATGGTTCCGAGCCTCTCTCAACCTTTAGTATGTATCTGTGCGCGCGGGCTGGCTTCTTGGGTCTCGCGCAGCGGGTCGGATTAGAGCTTCTCGCAGACGGGCCTCTATCCGCTCCGGCGCAGCAGGCCCGACTCTCCCGGTCCCGATCGCTCAGTCCTCCGATCTGCTGAAAAGGTCCTCCGATCCCGCGGCCCGGTCAAGCCGGAACGCATCCGATATAATAACAACAACAATAAAGCAGAAGTCTGTGTGTCCGGCGCGCGCGCCGTGATCAGGTCCAGAGAGAGGAGCGAATCCTCTCCATCTCCGCGCGAAGAAGAAAACACACAGACGAGCCTTTCCCGACTAGCATCGCCCGCTAGCCACCACAGCTAAACCCCCCCTCCCCAAAACCCTCCTAACGAATGATCATCGTCGTCGCTGGATGGCCAAGTTAGTTCCGTGAAAAATGACAACTGACAGTCTCCACCTGAACTGTGCGTTAGATATGCGACGGTAGCCGTTGGAGAAGCGTGAAGATGTGCGGTTTATCGGCGGGACTCATCTCTCCTCAGGGCGCTCTGCAGCTCCGCTCTCAAACTGCCATCATGGCTTCCCACGGAGGAAAAAAGAACGTAGATCCGGTACGTTTACCCAGAGAAAAAACATATCTTACCGCCACTAGCCGAAATAGTGCGTGGACGCGTGCCGTTTAGTGTTTAAAAAAAAAAACAATCCGAACAGTCGTTTTAAAAAATATCAGCTAAGAAAAAAATTAAACATGTACAACACGTTGTGTGGAATGGAAATTAGGTGATTTCCAAAACGCAATGGTGATAAAGCGACATTCACGTTGAAGAGCGGAAAGATATGAATGTGAGGATGTACGCAGTGCTTCTCCCTGTCAGAGCGGTCACGTGCGCGCACGGTGGCGGTACATTGTTACGTTCCTTGCAGAGCGCTGGTCTCACCCCCACATACATCTAATAGAGTAACCTATATTTTCGTGGATGATTTTTACAGCGGACTCTGTGGGGGTCGATGGTCCCTGAAAGTACTCCATATAACATGGCATTAAAATGCATTAAATTAGGTTTGATGATACCTACAATGTATTATGCCCATGGCATGTTATGATTTTATTAATTTACATGTTTATTAATTAACATAATTGACATTTCCAGGTCTAAATAAAGAAAAATGACTAACTAACAGAACTAATTATCTGTTAAGTAGGCCTAATTATTATTGCTAGAATTATTGTTTATGCTATTGTTAAGCAATAATGTAGTGCTATTAATTGCCCAAAGTTATTAAAAATTGTTATTGAGAAGATCTAGCTTTTTATATAGGGGGTCCCTGGGTTGACAGAGCCTGAGTGGGGTTTCCTGCATCTATAAGATCCCTGGTTTAGAGTTAGTATGACTTACAACAACAACAAAAAAACTATCTCATGATCTTCAGCAGAATCTTTTAAAATACAAGTGTAACATATTTGAGGATACTTTGCAAATTATATTTAAGACTAAACCACTGTTGTTTTAGGTGTGTTGATTATATAACATTAAACTTCCAGTAATATAGTGAATTTATGCATATTTATAAATGACCTGAGGGAGGTAGCAAAAGACTAAGTTTCCCATATAACTATTTGTTTCTGATTTTTTAGGCACACAGGGTCAGGCCTAAAGAGCTGGTTAAACAGTAATAGTTGACATTGCGCCACCTATTGTAGACCATAAACACATAAGAACTCTACCGGCGCTTATTCACTCTTCCCCCTACTTTCACATTTATTATGAAAAAAAAAGTTAAGCAACATCTGAGAACCTTGAAGAATAAGGGAATAAAATAGGTAATTTGATTAATACGTTAAATACCTTATGAAATAAAATATCCGTTATGTGGGGTTTTGAGGCCATGTATAGTGCACGTCTTAATACTGACATATAAAATTAGCATATTGTAACGATAGTCCGCTGGTGGCAAGCTTTATGAACCCATGTGCAGTTTTATTTTAAGACCGAACACATGACTGAAAAAACTTTAAAATAAAAGACATCAAGCGTGAACATGAACAAGATCCAAAACCACATATCCCCTCCTCTAATGTGGCGTTTACATCGGACGCGATTCGCGCGAAGGTGGATGCTTGAACATTTTGAGTTTACTCGCTTCATTCGCGTGTGAAATTCGCGCGTGACAACTACACAACAGATTCGAATTCGCGTCATGGGAGGGGCTTCTATATGAGCCTAGATGAGCCAGCTCGTCTCGGTCACTTTACATCTTTTTTGTAAAAAATACTACTATTAATGTGTGACAAAACGTAGTTTAAAGACTTTTTCAGGCGATAATATAGTTGTTTAAATCTAAAAAGCTAAAATCTGTGGTTAATTTATAAAAAGAGTGCCTATTTGAGCATTTTATCTGGCGTTTTCGGAGTTGTGAGATCCAGGGGATCAGTGACATTCCACGCTCGTTTACCCGGGGAGACCTGCCTTTCCTCGGCTAGTCCTTCTCACATTTGCCGCTGGCTCTGGCTCTTTTTTTCTGCTCCTGTCTCGTTGTGAAATGGCTCACAATGGCTCACAATAACTCACTTTCTTCCAAGCAAGATCCTTTTTATTCCTTTATTCCTGTTCCTGTAGTGATAGGATGATGTATCATACAGCTCCGGGTCCACGTACGGCCACGATAATCTTGTCCTCCATTGTTGTTGGGATTTCTGCCTCCGCTTGTAAATGCGTCACTACTAGAGCAAGCTCGTGATTGGTTAACGCGGCACGAAATATCCTCCAGAGTTCAGATTTTTCAACTTAAGCGAATCGCTCAAATCTCGCCGCCTCATTCGCGCGAAACGCGCCGCAGAATGCCATTTCGCGTCTCTGCATTGACTTAACATGTAAATCACTCGCGCGAATCGCGTCCGTTGTGAACGCACCTTTAGGGTGGCTCCAGACACCCAACAAAACACCACAAAACAAAAGTCTAGGAGGGCTTTCTTGGGGGAGGGATGGTGGGCCAGGAGTGGAACCTGGCAAGGCAGAGACGGGCCTGGGAGTATGGGCGGACCTGGACCGTGGAGTGTGGGAGGACCTGGACCATAGAGCGTGGGCGGACCTGTAACGTGGAGCGTGGGCAGACCTGCACCATGGAGAGTGGGCGGACCTGGACCATGGAGAGTGGGCGGACCTGGACCAAGGAGAGTGGGCAGACCTGGACCATGGAGAATGAGCGGAACTGGACCAAGGAGCGTGGGCGGACCTGGACCTTGGAGCGTGGGCAGACCTGGACCATGGAGAGTGGCCGGACCTGGACCTTGGAGCGTGGGCAGACCTGGACCATGGAGAGTGGGCGGACCTGGACCAAGGAGCGTGGGCAGACCTGGACCATGGAGAGTGGGCAGACCTGGACCAAGGAGCGTGGGCAGACCTGGACCATGGAGAGTGGGCGGACCTGGACCATGGAGAGTGGGCGGACCTGGACCATGGAGAGTGGGCGGACCTGGACCAAGGAGCGTGGGCGGACCTGGACCAAGGAGAGTGGGCGGACCTGGACCATGGAGAATGAGCGGAACTGGACCATGGAGAGTGGGCGGACCTGGACCAAGGAGAGTGGGCGGACCTGGACCATGGAGAATGAGCGGAACTGGACCATGGAGTGTGGGCGGACCTGGACCATGGAGAGTGGGCGGACCTGGACCAAGGAGAGTGGGCGGACCTGGACCATGGAGAGTGGGCGGACCTGGACCATGGAGAGTGGGCGGACCTGGACCATGGAGAGTGGGCGGACCTGGACCAAGGAGCGTCGGCGGACCTGGACCTTGGAGCGTGGGTGGACCTGGACCATGGAGCGTGGGCGGACCTGGGTCATGGAGCACAGGAAGCCATAGCAGTGCAGGAGGTTCAGGGGGCCATGGCGGTACAGGCAGTTCAGGAGGCCACAGAGGCGCAGCCTCCATGGCTTGATCTGGAGCCCTCTCTGAACTCTGGTCAGGGGCTGGAGCCCTCTCTGGTCTCTGGTTACAGCTGGAGCCCTCCCTGGACTCTCTACGTGGACAGGCTATGGCAGGGCAGGCATGACGTGAACGATATCAGGCGTGGCACACACTGTGGGACTGTAAGGCTCCTCCTCCGCTGTTCCCACAGTAAATATTGAACCTCTCAACTGAAGGCCATGATCAATATACTCCTCCAGGGACCAGAGGACTTTCCCCCAGGAAGCATTGAGCACAAGGGCTCATTTAGCCCAAATCTAAAAAATTTATTTGAGGGCTACATCATTAAAATCTACCAAGTGACAGAGTTCACAAAAGTCTTCAACATAGTCCTCAATGGGACAATCACCTTGACGAAGTTGCAGGAGGCGAAAAACTGCTGGGTTCATTGTAGAGGTGTGGTATTCTGTAATGACAGTTGAACATCAAGCTTTATGAATCCATGTGCAGTTTTATTTAACAACGAATAGCTCAGTGAATAGACACAAAATAAACAAAAGGCTTGACTTGACTTAAACAGACTTGACTTAGAAACGGAGAACTCACCAACAGTGATTTACAGGAATCATGACTGAAATAAACTTGAAAATAAAAGACATGAAGTGTGAACATGAACAAGACCCAAAACCATTACACATATATAGACGTTAGCTGAATTTAGAATAACAAACTAAAAAGCCTGTTTTTAAAGCAGGGCTATTATTCAATTCAGTTGAATTCAATTCACATTTATTTGAATATCGCTTTTCACAATACATTGTTTCAAAGCAGCTTTACAGAAAATGCATGTTACAATTTAGAGTGATCTGTTATCAGAGGTTACTGTGTCCAAGTTATGTATTTCAGAAATGTATATATACAAATTACACAGCTAATAATGTACTAATTTATGGCAGAAACAATTATCTCATTAAAGTAATTATTATAAGTTGTGAACAATGATTACTATAAATTGATTTTTTATTTTATTTAAATGAAGAAATTTAAATTAGATGAAAAATGTAAACTAAATGAAATTAGAATGTTGCAATAAACATATATTTATATATATACATAGGGTCTTCATATGTATATAGGCATAACATTATGACACTGACAGAAGATTAACACTGATTATCTCTTCATCACGGCACCTGTTAGAAGGTGGGATGTATTAGGCAGCAAGTGAACATTTTGTCCTCAAAGTTGATGTGTTAGAAGCAGGAAAAATTGGCAAGCGTAAGGATTTGAACGAGTTTGACATGGACCACATTGTGATGGCTAGAATACAGAGTCAGAGCATCTCCAAACCTGCAGCTCTTGTGGGGTGTTTCTGGTCTGCAGTGGTCAGTATCTATCAAAAGTGGTCCAAGGAAGGAACAGTGGTGAACCGGTGACAGGGTCATGGCTCACTGATGCACATGGAGCAAAGGCTGGCCCGTGTGGTCTGATCAAACAGACAAGCTACTGTTGCTCAAATTGCTCAAAGTTAATGCTGGTTCTGATAGAAAGGTGTCAGAATACACAGTGCATCACAGTTTGTTATGTATGGAGCTGCATAGGGGGCCCAGGGGGCCCACCATTAATAGCGCGATCAGTGGGCACGTGAGCATCAGAACTGGACTACAGAGCATTTGAAGAAGGGCCATGTGCGTGTACATCGCTTACCTGGGGAACACATGGCACCAGGATGCACTATGGGAAGAAGGCAAGTCGGTGGAGGCAGTGTGATGCTTTGGGCAATGTTCTGCTGGGAAACCTTGGGTCCTGCCATCTATGCGGATGTTACTTTGACACGTACCACCTACCTTACAGGACTAAAAGGGAGCCTAGTGGAGTCCATGCCTTGACTGGTCAGGGCTCTTTTGGCAGCAAAAGGGGGACCAACACAATATTACATCATAATATCATAATGTTATGCCTAATCAGTGTATATACAGTAATATGTATGTGTCGGTGTGTGTGTATATACAGGTGCTGGTCATATAAATAGAATATCATCAAAAAGTTTATTTATTTCACTAATTCCATTCAAAAAGTAAAACGTGTATATTATTGTAACAATATTCGTTGTGGATGAAAGGAAGATGGCAGGGTCGGTACTTTATTCAACTCAAAACAATACAAACTCGCGCCACACGCACTCTCGTCATATCGACACACTCAGTAACTGTCAACTTGGTTTCTGCAATCAGCATATCCTTCTGGAACTCTCTTACAATGTCCACGAGTCCTCAGTCCGTCTCTTTCCCCCAGCACTGTTTGGGGAGCGGCTTTATCCGGTCTCTCTGCGCCAATCACTGCAATTAGACACAGGTGTTTATCATTATGCACTTGACCTACTTTCTTACCGCTCGTCTCTTCTTGAGTAGTGCCACAGACTGATCGACTCCATGCCACGCCGCATTGCTGCAGTAATTCAGGCAAAAGGAGCCCCAACTAAGTATTGAGTGCTGTACATGCTGATATTTTTCAGTTGGCCAATATTTCTAAAAATCCTTTCTTTGTATTGGTCTTAAGTAATATTCTAATTTTCTGAGATACTGAATTTACCTTAGTTGTCAGTTATAATCATCAAAATGATAAGAAATAAACATTTGAAATATCAGTCTGTGTGTAATGAATGAATATAATATACAAGTTTCACTTTTTTGAACGAAATTAGTGAAATAAATCAACTTTTTGATGATATTCTAATTATATGACCAGTGTGTGTGTGTGTGTGTGTGTGTGTGTGTGTGTGTGTGTGTATATACATACCACCCTCTGCCTTGTTTAATGCACATCTAGCCATGGATTATCCCGCTTATACCATGGTCATTTGCCAACTTAAACGCAAAGCTGTTAATGATGTTTGATGCACAATATTTGACCAGAAGTAAATTGAGCTAAAATAACTTTGAAATAAAGATGTCAGAAATAGTCAAATTAGTAGCCACTCTGCAGTCAGATGCTAAAAACATTTCACAACTTTGTTCCTAGAATACCTTCAACAGTACGGAGTCTCCCTAATCAAACATACTTGATTCAACTCTGCTACTTGTCAGTACTCTAAAATGGGTAAGGAGGATAGCCAAAATGTGTTTGGAGGGCTTCAGGAACTAAGGTTTGAGAAACACTATTAGATTTAGGGAAATGGGTGATTGTGTCCTGTCCTTAACCCAAAGTAGGTCTCCCAGCCTCCAGTGGTTTATTTTATAGTTGCTTGTTCCCTGGGAAAAAACCATGCCACGCACACTGTACATACTCACCATAACCTTTTTAGGATTGCATAGCACTGCAGCTAGCAGATTTAAATAGGGTTAACTAGAACATACTGGATATAATGCTCTCAATCGCACTAAGTCTAATTGGGAATCCCCAAAATCCATTTGGGAATGCCTAGGGTCTAGCGAAACAGATGCAGCCCTACTCCGTACGTCGATCCATCAACTTAGGGAGTTATTCACCCGTAAGAGATTTTGGGACCTATATTCTAGGGTGCATTATGCATGTTCGGGCCATGACCTCATAAACTGATTATGAATTGCTCATTGCAACACACAGGAATGAAAAAGTCCACAACAACAGTTTGGTTATGAACTGTAACTGTTAGCTGAAGTTATAATATTTGCATAATCGGCTATTTTTTCCATGGAGCCCTGTGGTTTCTGTATACTAATAACCACCAGATGGCACAGCAGCATCAATATGTCTGTGGATGTGCTGCATAACTTTTGCCCTCGTTTCAGAGAACAGGAAGCAAGCTGTACATACAGTCACACACTGAGCATCTAAAAAGCAGCCACATAGTCACAATTATGTAATCACAGTACAAAGGTTTAATTAAAACTGATAAGATATACAGTAATCATGTGACATATTTCATTTGCTGTTAAATCATTAATAAAACATTGTTATTCATTGTTTTTGAATGAACAAAATAAATATTTTCCTTATTATGCTTTCCCCAGTATGGTCCCCAGATAACAACCCCGTTCTTGCAACATGTAAAAAAATTATTCTGGTTACGAAGTAAAATCTGACTGCAATTTGGTCCACATGAAGACTGCTTGGATATACACTAAATTTGGGGTCAGTAAGATAAATAATTTTTTTTTTTTATTCAGCAAGAATGCATTAAATTGATCAAAAGTGACAGTAAAGACTTTTACATTGTTACAGAATATTTATATTTTAAATACATGCTCTATTTAATTTTCTATTCATCAAAGAACCCTGATAAAAACAGTTGAATTGATCAAAATAATAAGAAAAGTTTCTTTAGCACCAAATCAGCATATTAGAATGATTTCTGATGGAGCATGTGACACTGAAGAAAATTCAGCTTTGCCATCACAGTACATCACAGTTTTTTTTTACTGTACTATTTAATCAAATAAATTTAGCCTTGGTGAGCATTAGACATTAGAAATCTTACCGTCCCCAAACCTTTGAATGGTAGAATACATGCTTAATTTAGATTACAATTTATATACTTTTTCATTGAAATGCCTTTTAAAGCATAAAAGGCACATTTATAAATACAATTTAAGAACAAGATCTCAATCTCTTTGGGATTGACAATCTATTAATCAAGGCACATCAGTTTAAATTTCACAGTTGAAAAAGCATCTTCATATTTCCATTTGCTGTAGTATAAAATAATTATTCACAGGAAATCTTGGCCACCTTTGCCACCAGCTCGTTGTAAGTGCGCACCTTCATTCTTCAATGCCTTGAAGTAGTTTTAGAGGCAGTGTGAACCATATGCTCTGTGAACTTCTGAGGTTTTCTGTGTTGGAACTTCTTGTATGTGTCATCACTGGTCTTTCTGTAGGGAATTGTAATACTCGGTGAGGACCTTCCAGGCTTTAGGGGCCATGAAGCCCTCGGGAGGGTTCTCTCCACTACGAGCCAGCTTGCGCATCTTGGTTCCGGAGATGAACTCAAACTCAGCATTTCTGAATTGAAAAATAGAGGTAAAAGCAGTCTGACTTTCATGCTTCAGAATCACAAAGTAACCAATTTATAAGGAAATCATTTTTACAGAAGTTATGCAAAAAGACATTTATATACCTCATGTCTATTCATAGTTTGCATGTGACGTCACACACTTAGGAATGCCCACAAGGCTTTCCTCCATTGCCCATCAGTCATTTTTACCATGTTTGTACTAAGTAATAATGTAGTAAGACAGTGATATAAAAAAACAATTCAGTATACAGCTTATTAATGATGCATACTATAAACAGGCGAGCAGATGAGTCCTTGTTAAGCGTTTTTCCATAGAAACCCAATATAAAGAAAAAACTCAACCGATCATCTGCTCGCCTGTTTTTAGTAAGCATCATCACTGCCTTTTAGTATATTACAGTGTTTTTTGTTTAAAGCATTTTAGAATGTCCTGCTGTTTTAGTGATTGAAATACTATAGCAAATAGTGTACACACACCTAAAGGATTATTAGGAACACCTGTTCAGTTTCTCATTAATGCAATTATCTAATCAACCAATCACATGGCAGTTGCTTCAATGCATTTAGGGGTGTGGTCCTGGTCAAGACAATCACCTGAACTCCAAACTGAATGTCAGAATGGGAAAGAAAGGTGATTTAAGCAATTTTGAGCGTGGCATGGTTGTTGGTGCCAGACGGGCCGGTCTGAGTATTTCACAATCTGCTCAGTTACTGGGATTTTCACGCACAACCATTTCTAGGGTTTACAAAGAATGGTGTGAAAAGGGAAAAACATCCAGTATGCAGCAGTCCTGTGGGCGAAAATGCCTTGTTGATGCTAGAGGTCAGAGGAGAATGGGCCGACTGATTCAAGCTGATAGAAGAGCAACTTTGACTGAAATAAACACTCGTTACAACCGAGGTATGCAGCAAAGCATTTGTGAAGCCACAACACGCACAACGTTGAGGCGGATGGGCTACAATAGCAGAAGACCCCACCGGGGTACCACTTATCTCCACTACAAATAGGAAAAAGAGGCTACAATTTGCACTAGCTCACCAAAATTGGACAGTTGAAGACTGGAAAAATGTTGCCTGGTCTGATGAGTCTCGATTTCTGATGAGTCTCGACATTCAGAATTTGGCGTAAACAGAATGAGAACATGGATCCATCATGCCTTGTTACCACTGTGCAGGCTGGTGGTGGTGTAATGGTTTGGGGGATGTTTTCTTGGCACACTTTAGGCCCCTTAGTGCCAACTGGGCATCGTTTAAATGCCTCGGCCTACCTGAGCATTGTTTCTGACCATGTCCATCCCTTTATGACCACCATGTACCCATCCTCTGATGGCTACTTCCAGCAGGATAATGCACCATGTCACAAAGCTCGAATCATTTCAAATTGGTTTCTTGAACATGACAATGAGTTCACTGTACTAAAATGGCCCCCACAGTCACCTGATCTCAACCCAATAGAGCATCTTTGGGATGTGGTGGAACGGGAGCTTCGTGCCCTGGATGTGCATCCCACAAATCTCCATCAACTGCAAGATGCTATCCTATCAATATGGGCCAACATTTTTAAAGAATGCTTTCAGCGCCTTGTTGAATCAATGCCACGTATAATTAAGGCAGTTCTGAAGGCGAAAAGGGGTCAAACACAGTATTAGTATAGTGTTCCTAATAATCCTTTAGGTGAGTGTATATGGATCACAAGGGCCCAAAACTTGCATTTTGTTCACATAGAAAATTGACAGGCCTGTGTTGCAGTTCTATGGATGATTTGCCCTCCAGGTCTGTGTCAGTCACATGACTGAAAACTATAAATTGGAATTTTCCTGAATGCATGCAATCAGCATATTTGTAATGGTTTAAGAGATGCACATTCATCTGTTCCTGGTAGTGTCTTGTGAAGTACTGGAAATGCTCTGACTTTCAATTAAAGTATTTGTTTAGTCATTTAACACAGTGACTTAGTCAATATGCACAATGAATTGAAATGTCAAGAGGCATGAGTCATGAGACGTTGCTTATAGTGCTTTTACTGGTCTGTGTATTACAACCCTTACAATGCCCATTACAACCCCAACGCTTTTCTTGATTTTGTAAAATGTAATAAAATCAAGAATCTTTGATTTGTTCATTCCCTATTTATTTAACTGGCAAAAGTACAAAGAAAAGATTTCCAAAGTTTTCACTGTCACACCAACTTTCCTTTTAATTACACTTTTTAAAAGTTTGGGATTTGAGAATGCCAATTTATGCATCTTTGCGATGGGATGTTTTTGCCCAATCTCGCCTAATACAAGACAGCTGCTCAACAGTCCATGGTTGTCACTGTCTGATTCTCCTTTTCATGATGGGCCGTACATCTTCTGTAGGAGGCAGATCTAGACTGCAGACAGGCCTCTGTTTTAGCATGTGATTAGCAATGATGCCTGCATTGTCTTGCTTCCCAGGAAAGATGTCATCTTGATGCCATTAGATGTCTCTGTGCAATCCTAATATACGCCTCCACATCAGTGGTACCTTCACACACAAGCAAGTTACCCACATTCACTGATGCACCCCGTACCATGACAGATGTTTGCTTTTGAATCCTGTTGCAGATGAAAGTCTGGATGGTCCCTTTCGTCTTTGGGAACGTCTTTTTCCCAACAAGCTGAAACATGGACTCATCTGACCACAGAACAGATTTCCACTGTTTTGGATCATCTGAGATGAGCTTGGGCCTAGAGAACTCGGTGGCATCTCTGCATATAACTGATGTGTAGGTTTCTCCTTACGTAACAGAAATTCAAGTGGCATTCCCTGATGCAGAAGCAGACTGTGTTAAGTGACAATGGTTTTCCAAAGTACTCCCGAGTCCCGAGCCCATGTGGCTGTATTTAACACAGACGGTTTCTCATGCAATGTCATCTGAGGGCTCGAAGGTCACACACATTCACATTTCATGCATTACCCTACATTTACTGAGATTTCTCTAGCTTTCCTGAATCTTTTCACAATATTATGTATGGTAGATGGTGAAAGACCTAAATTCTTTGCAATCTTGCATTGATTTTTTGTAATTGTTTGACAATTCTCTCATGATATTTTGCACAAAGTGATGAGCCATGACCCATCTTTACGTGCAAAGACTGAGTCTTTGGTGGATGCTCCTTTTATACTCAATCCCGATGCCCTCACCAATTACAAAATCAGCTACTTATTTTGGACTGTTTCAAAATGTTTTAACTTGGATAATCTATAAGCATTTCACTTTTATTTAGAAAAAATATATATTGGAAATCTTTTCTTTGTACTTGAATGTTTGAAAGGGAATTAACTAATCACATATTCTTGATTTTATTGCATTTTACAAAATGTCCCAACTTTTCTTGATTTGGGGTTGTAATTTGCATTAATTTATTTTAGATATCTCTACATTTATTTGCTCCAAAAAGTGTTTCTGCCATTTTGTTGATAGATTTTTGTATGTACATGTAAATGTGCTCAGTGTGTGTCATAACCATTGCCACAGTCACTTAATGGATACCAATAATATGGATTTATAATCCTATACCAGATAGAAATATTTTAAGTACTGTTAAACTGTTATACTTTATGCACTTCAATCTCACCTATCTTTGTCATAGAAATCCATAGCTTTCTTGGTCTTATTGTATGCAGCCACTCTGAAGGGGATAATCTCCACAGAGGTGAGTCCAGGTGCCATGGACAGAACTTTAGCTCCATGAGTTGGATCATACAGGTCCTGCCCTGACTCTGGGTGGGGCATCCCAGCAGGATCACGACCCACAATGTAGAAATTAGAACCTGCTACCATCCTTGCACGACAGTGCCACTGGACCTAACAGACACATGGACAAGGTTAGTATTTGTAAAGTTGGCACTTATATGTTATGGGTGAAATTAAATGAGTTCATGAGACTATTACCAGTTATAATTTTAGATAAATCTCTTAAAAATATAGATTTCTTTCCAAAATAAAATATTCACCCCAAAATATTGGATGGTAGTGTAAACTAAAAAATGCTTTAAAAAATAATTAGCATTACTAAAATTGGTGTGTGTAAGGCTCAAACTTTCTAAAAGGGCTCTATATGTCATTGTTCGTAGGCATAGGCTTTTACATACCTCTGTAGGCCCAGCGTACATCATGGGGGAGGGAAAGATGGCCACAATGGTGGCTTGTGGGTCTAGAATTCCATCCTCTAGCACGGCAGCATGCTGTTTCATTCTCCAGTCCAAAGGCACGTCATCATCTTTGGTCCAGCCACCCAAGGGGTGCAAAAGTAGCACTGGCCTGCAATACCCACGTTCCTCCAATCGTCGACGCGTGTCGGTCATTAACAGGGCGTGGCCATTGTGCACCGGGTTCCTCAGCTGAAAAGCGAACACTGCGTCTGGGAAAACAATGAAATTGTCAATTCCAGTTAGTTACTTTAATTAGTTGTTGCGTAACCATGGTGGACCAAGTCCAGAATATTTCTTTAGCTTCTCAAGAGGGCGCTAAGAACCTACTAAGCCAGAAATCCAAGACTCAAATGAACAACCCTGATTTCTTATTTGACTTTTTGAAATTGACACCAGTCAACGAATGCTTGACATGTGGTTAACATGTGACTTATTTTGGCCTCCCCCTATCACATACCTGTCTGTTAAAATAGCATTGGATTGATGCATACAATAAACTCACATGCTTTTTCAATGTATTAATATTATAACATTTTTAATATTATGTCTTTTGATTCCTTGCTTCATACAGCCAACACCCCTAAAGCAATATTTTACTGACAGAATATCATGGTGCTAAGAGTCTGTTTGGCCTCATGGTTTTATAAAAATGACACCCTAGATCCAGAATGACAAAGATTTTTTGGGAGATGCATGGGTATGGTATGTACAAGGTGCAGTATGTAGGATTGACAGCTAGTGGCCGAAGTAGGTACTGCAGTCCAAATTCAAAATATTGGAGAAGGTTGTTTCCCCCGCTCCCTTCACCTCAGACTCGATGGTCATGCGGGTTGCCAGCTTGAAGACATGCAACAGGAGCGAGCGCAATTGACAATGAAAGCCACACTGTAAGTTGATTTGTCTGCGTTTTAATATGCTCTCGTTCATAGAGATTTTCAGATGGATACAGAGGCTTTTTAGGTCGGGTAGAATCTTTAACCAACTGACACCTGGTCTAAAGTCAATGGCGCAATATTTATTTTGTTATTTAAAGAACGTGTTAGTAATATGCACCTATAGGCGGGTCCACAACGCACTTACACTGTGCTTATTACACAAACAGGGACGCGTAGCACCATACATTTTTTTTTATTGCACGTTACGCCCAAAACACACCCATTACTCATTAAGAGAATTGGGACAACCCTTTTAGACCATGCTCCCGGCACGCCGACCATTTCTCCCGTCGTCGCTTTAGACCATGCGCTTAGATCGTTAAAATAAGGCCCAGAATTTTCCATTTTGGGGGAACTATCCCTTTAACCCATTTGCTTTTACCTGCTTTCATCTCATTAAATCTCTGCTTCAGCTCCCTTGGAGTGAGACGGTACTGATCCAGCCCATCGTTCCATCTGATTCGCTCCAATACCTCTAGCTCACCCCCTACCAACCAGTCGCCACTTTCCAAAACCATCTATTCACAGGTAAAAGAATGTAGTTAATGTGCACTTGTGAGTTACACCAATCATCCATTGCAACAGTTGTTTTCTCTCTCCTTTTTTTTTTTATTAGGAATTTCAGTAAGAAATACATATTTCATACACTACGTAAGAAACATTTTGTAGCATTTCTGAGCCTTTTTTCTGGTACAAATAAGTTAATTGTATTCAGCTGAGACTTCTTAAAGGTTTCCTCAATACTTTAGTATTTTTTATGCATTCATTATCATGGCATTGGATGAAAAGTATTTAATACCTTTATGTAAGGGTGTTTGGGACAGGTTGTCCCCCACTGGTGTGCACATCGCTCTTCCTTTCGATGCTCAAAGAACTCTGGGCTGCGTAAGATGGCGACTCGTTTTCCCTGGTACTCCAGAGCCACAGCTGCACTGCCTTGAAGACGTTCTTTAATCTCGGTGGCAACAGGAAGGACAATAGGTACTGAGAGGTTGATGGTACCACCTGTATTTAGAGATAGGAAAGTTAATAAACACATATTAGAAATAATTTTTAAGAGATCACTGTAAATAATGTGACATCTAAATTTACAGTGAATTATTTAGCAGACGGGTTTATCCAAAGCAACATACAAATGAGGAGAACAGTAGAAGCAATTAAACCAACAAAAGAGCAACAATATGTAAAGGCTGTGACATTTTCTTTTTTAAATAAATAGAAAAAAAGTAGATGGAATACAAATAGAATAGAAAGTGTTAGTATTAATGGATTTATTAAATAAGTGTTGTCAAAAAAGATGGTTAAATACTCAGCAGCTCCAGTTGATTTAAGCAGGTCATTCCCACACCATGGAACAGTAAAGGTAAAGGTCCATGAAAGTGATTTTGTGCCTTTTTGGGGTGGCACCACAAAGTGCTGTTCACTTGCAGAACACAAGCTTTCGGAGGGCACATAAGTCTTAAGTAGTGAGTTTAAGTATAGGCAGCTGCAGCTCATCTGTAAGGGCATATTCACACATTTATTATAGTTACTATATTTTTCAGATTTTAAGTTGGAAAGTGAGCAGGATATATTAAAATGTAACGTATGGCTTCGGCAGGCATGTATTATGATACTAAGCAGGGCAGCGGGTGAAAATCTGTGGCATCTGTGGTGAAAAATGGAACTGCAGCATACTCTAATTGAGAGCCACTGGGGCAGATTTCAGACTGGCCTGCCCCGCTAATATTCACGTCACCTTACGTAAACCTCGCTTTGTGCATATTAGTCTGCATCAGGTCAGTAACATGTCAGTTCTTCCTATGTGGATTAGCGTATAAAATTTATGAAAGCATAAATCCTTTAGTTTAAACCTGCCTCATGTGAATAACCTTTTTATAGTTTGTTTGTTTTATGTTTAACATGGCTTTCTTTTTCTCACTGTAGCATTCTATGTATCAACATTGGAGCAAGAATCAGCCCTCCCCAAATTTGCGCTAAGGAAACGCTACTGGGTATAGGGGAGCAGAGCCAGTGGCTGTTCTGTAGGCAAACATCGGTGGCTTGTATTTGATGCGAGCGGCTATTGGTAACAAGTGCAAACTGATGAAGAGAGGTGTGATGTGTTAAGCATCATTAGCTCCCTGCTTGGCTAAATTCTGCTAACAATGTATGTCAGTCCACTGAATGTTATTCATTTGCTTGCAATTGCAAATACTGCCTTCTCCCCTGACCAATGTTTGCTGACCAAACCAATTAAACCAAGCAAAGTGTGTGCGTTTCACAGGAAGCCAGATCATTGCATCATTCTGTCTCCTGAAAGCAGCTCTGGAACGTTATTTTAAGCATGAAACATTTTCTCAGCCTTCTGCTGCTGATACCATCGCCAACATAAAGAAGATTATCCTAGGTGTGATTATTATCCCATTTGTGTAGAATACAAACAAGTACTACTAATAATCGGAAGGAGATGTCTAGTACTGAAACAAGAAACTGTCGATGACAAAAACATTTGAGACCCCTTTAAATGTGTGTGCTTGTATGTTACCATCCAGGAGGGTGTTGAAGTGAATGACTTGTAGGTATTCTCTCTCCCTCATGAAGCCCTTTAAAGGGCTGGCCCATCCCTCAGCCAACACCTGCACCCACTGTAGGTCCAACTACACAAATACAGAAAAGCTGTGTTTACAAATGGAACAGGTGGCTAATCTCATATTCTTCGAAATGTCTGTTTTGATTGATTGTCTGTTGGAAGGATTATGTAACAACTGTGGAATAATAGGTGAGAATTTGTTTAAAGAAAAGAATAACAAGGAGCAATTGTATCAACCATACTTTTTTCTTTGTATATCAATTAGTTTAAAATTAAAAATAAGGTTTTTAGTCTTTTTAAATATGCCGATGATATGGCTCATGTGGGCTATAGGCAACCACAAGCGACTTGGAAAATTTACCAATTATCCTTTGTGCCCAGTGCTGTCAAAATTCTTAATGTAAGTGACTGATGTGTTTTTTTTTCTCTTTATAGATTTATTGTGTATTGTATGTTTTTCGTATGTGTATATATGTGGTGATGTACTGCGAAGCCAGAGACAATTTTCCACAATGTAAAGTAAAGTATTTAATTTATTTCTGTGGGATTCTGAAATAAACTTGCATTGTAATAAGGGATCACTGTTCATTGGCTGATAAAGCTGCTGTGTGCCATCCTGCCAATAATTCACTCATATTTATGAACACATGAACATTAATGGTCCCTGGCCTTGAGGACTAATGCTACTGGTTACCTTGGTGATGCTGATACAGGGCAGGGTGTTGGCGTCTGCCTGTGCTAGATTGAGTCTGTTCTCAGGCAAAAACAGTTCATTAATCTCCCCTACAACTCCACTGGGAACGATGCTCTGAGAAAGAAAGAGAGAGATCAAAAAAGAAATTTGACTTCCAACTAATGGCATGTGCAAATGTTACCTTGAGCTATTTCTATCTGATCTGACCCTTAAAAAAGATTGTCATTGCTGTAATTGAAATGTAGTCAGGTTTGTTCAGTAAAAGTAGATAACTGTTACAAACTTGGCATATATCAAAACTCACAAAGGCGAACTTGGAACTTTAATTGACAATAAACTCAGGAACACTCAAAAACACCAGTTTACAGGAACATAGATGGACAAATACTGAGGCGAACTAAATACACAAATACAGCGGACTAAATACACAGAGGAAAACAAGGTATTTAACAAGACACAGCTGAACAGAATGAACTCATAATGACAATAATGAGGGAGTGGCGGGAAAACTGGAACAAAGGAACATGTGACAGAACCAAAAACACAACTGACACAGACTAAACATGTAACAAAAACGTCCTTGACGTGAATAAAAGCAGTTACATTTTTAGAGTTATTAATGTGGAGGTGAAGATTATAAGTGTATAATAATTTTCAATATGGCTTCAGGCTTCACTTGGAATATAACTACGGTAGTGGCCAAACGTCATGTCCGCCCTTTGCAAATTGACATCTTCACACCCTTTATTAAAATATTAATAAATATTTGTTAAAGATTTTGTAAGCACATTGTATTGTGTGCAATTGTTTTATTTGTGAAAGCACAATGAAACATGCCAAATTGTGCAGACATTACTTTTGGCCAGGCTGTCGTCCAAGAGAACACCAAGAGAATCAAAAAAATATTAATAACTGATTATGTTATAGTCAATGTATGCTTTTTCCTCTGAGCTTTTTATTTTTTTATGCATTTTTTGCATAGTAAAATAAAATCTAACACTTCCGTAGTGTTTTTTAAGCTCGGCAGCACAGTTATGAACTTATTGTATGGAAAAGATCTATGTAAAGTATGCCATTTTTTTTATGTTTTTGAAAGAAGTCTCTTATGCTCACCAAGGCTGCATTTATTTCATGAAAAAATACAGTAAAAACAGCAATATTGTAAAATAACAGCAATATTAAAATAACTGTTTTCTATTTTCATTTATTTTATAGATTTTGTGCTAAAGAAACATTTCTTTGTATTATCAATGTTGAAAACAGTTATATTAACTGCTTAATTTGTTTGCCATACATTTTTACAGGATTCTTTGATCAATAGAACATTCAAAAGAACGTCATTTATTTACTCTTTACACTCACTTTTGATCAGCTCAAATGCATGCTTACTGAATAGAAATATTAGTTTCTTTAAAAAAAATTTTTTTAAAACTTTGACCCCAAACTATCTGACAATGGCTTCAACCTTGGACTTCTGACCATGAGATACTCTAAAGATAAAAGTATGTGCACCAATTGGGAAATGGTAAATACAATGTCTACTCAAGCCTTTGTTCAGCTCCTGACTAACCTCTTCCTTCAACAGGTCCACCACCTGCTGAATGCATTTGTTCACTGTGAGCTCTCCGGTCTTCAGAATCAGATCAGGAGCCACTGGACACTCATACAGAGAATCTATACCGGTGAAGCCTGTGTAAGAAATGAAGTATGGAAAACAGGGGAAGATGGGAATGAAAGAAGAAAGTTGAGTATATTTATGTTTAGTCTGTTCTGTTTGCAGGCTGTTTTTATGTGTCTATGATTTTCTGTTGAAGGTAGGGTAGGCCATTTTTAGAGGCCCACAAGAGCTGCAGTTCTGGAGATGCTCTGATCCAGTCGTCTAGATAATCAGTGTTATTCACTTCACCTGTCAGTCATAATGTTATGCCTGATCGGTGTATACATATAAATACATTTAGACCACTTAACTTAGGGATTGCTATCAGGATGTGAAAAGACTTTCAATCAGCATAACAAAAAAGGCTTTTGGAACAAATCGTCTACTAAGTTGTTTTGTACATTTTTACTTAATTTCTGGAACAGCACAGTTTTAAAGTTTCTATTTTTTTATATTACCTTTAATCTCCCCAGCTCTTGCTTTTTTGTAGAGTCCTTTAACGTCTCTGCTCTCACAAACCTCCAGGGAAGCGTTCACAAACACCTCAAAAAATGGCAAACCTGCTTTCTCGTGAATGCTCCGGGCCTCCGTGCGGTCCTGCAGAGTAAATATGTTGAGCATTATGCATTTTATGGAACATTTTATTAAAAACATTGCGTTTGTTGCTCCTTGGGTTTACATGTTGACTTGTCTGCTCGGGTTATTCTCATCAGTCGCTTTGAATAAAAGTGTCCACTAAATGAATAAATGTAAATGTTGAGACCTTGAAAAACCCATCAACATTCATAAGACACATTTGATTTAAAGAAACCTTGCATACATTTTCAAAACTTTCTAATAATGTTGTGTTTTGTTGTGATCTTTTGATTCAAATCAAAATCTAGTTCAACCAATTTCACTGGTTTAGTGATAAAATAATCTGGTGGTGATTGCTCACTTTGGTAAATGGCGAGATGAAGCTTGTAATGCAAACAAGCCCAGCATCTGCAAACAGTTTGGCCACCTCAGCAATACGCCGAATATTCTCCTCTCGATCTTCAGAAGTAAAGCCCAGGTTCTTATTCAGGCCGTGACGGATGTTATCACCATCCAAAGAGTAGCAGGGAATGCCGTGAGAGACCAGATACTCTTCTAAAGCAAACCCCATTGTTGTCTTACCAGCCCCTGATAGACCTGCACACACACACACACACACACACATGCAATGAAATAAGAGATTCCTTACACTTGGATACAATTAAAAAAACATTTTTTTTTGGAAAGAAATTAATACATGAAATTAAGCAGCACAACTGTTTTCAACATTGATAATAATAAGAAATGTTTCATGAACACCAAATCAGCACATTAGAATGATTTCTGAAGGATCATGTGACACAAGACTGGATTAATTGCTGCTGAAAATAAAGCTTTGCCATCACAGGAATAAATTACATTTTAAAATATATTAAAATATGAGATATTTTAACAATATATCACAATACTACTATTTCTTACTGTATTTTTCAATCTAATAAATGCAGCCTTGGTGAGCATAAGAGAGAAATCTTACTGAAATTGTGATTAATCATATTTTTCACTTTTTTTAAGTAAAGAAAACAATTTGCATAATGTGTGCAAGTTTTACGAATCCAGTATAATATGAGTTATAAGGAACACATTTCTGATTTGGTGTTCATGCAAGGTACTTGATCCATACTGATGGGGCAGAGAAGGCACACAAGACAAATAAAACCTGTGTATTAGTCAGCAGCTGGGGTTTAAAGTTCAGACCAACTTGTTTTACAGGTGTTGCATGTTTGTGAAATTATTTCCCTATTTAAATCTGCTTTGCCTGACATCTTGTGTGATTTCTATTGTTCTTAAAATTTCTACTGTTCTTGTGTTGCAAGTTTTGCATAATGTATTTGGTTTTACTGTTGTGTGTGTGTCCATGCATTACCTGTGAGCCAGACTGTACATCCTCTGAAACCTCCTCTGGTTCCTACGACCTGTCCCCTCTTGCTGCGGCTTACATGATGAGCCTGGAATACCACATTAGTGGACTTTTGCAGGTCCTACAAACACACATTCATACATTCCAGTGTTTAGCATAGTATTAGTATTTTATAGCACAGGAATACACAATGGGCTTTAATAGTATATGCAGTCCCTGGGAATCAAATCCTATATTGGCATTAATAGTGCCAGGCTCTGCTGTTTGAACCACAGAAATGCTTTAACTCTTCATGCACTTTATTTTAAATACATTAAAATGATTAGTTCAATACAGTTTAAATCTCATAAACAGACCCACAGAATAATAAAAAAACAAAGTTTTTATTTGTATATTAAAAGCATTATCTATTGTACTATATACAGTACTACCGGTATATTGTTAGATTCAAATGCATTATAATTATAGCCCGACCGATTTATCAGTCTGCCGATTTTATTGGCCTGTCGCAGATATTCATGGTTCCCTTTCAGTCGGTCACTACGACGTACGTCGGTAATAACCGACGAATTGGGATCACTTCAGAGAGCCCCTATCAGCTTCGAGAACTTAAGAACAGGCCAATGAACAATTGGCGTGCGAGATTTGCATCTCGCGCCCCGCCCCGCGCCGCGGGTATAAACAGGAAGCGAGAGCACCGCACTGACGTCATTCACTTCGGAGCCGAACCGGCGTTGAAGTTGCAGAGACTGCTTTCCTGTCTTTCAGCGAAAGAGTATTCATCAGAACAGAGAAGAGGATCGTGTGCTGGTGTGACGGCACTTTCCAGCGGGACCGTGAACTCAGCTGCCAGGAGGAACAAACTGCTGTTATCACAGCAAGCTGTTGGTATCGGTGGGCGTTCCTTTCTTGAGTGCAAACACAGGCTGCACTATCCCTGTGTGTTGCCGCGGTTTCCCTGGGTGCTTCAGCACTCTCTTAAAAGAGCGTTTCCTCACAAAAAGAGCAACACGGGTGTGACACTGCGTCTTTTTCAAGATGTCATTCCACCCGTGCGTTTCTGGATGCGGTCGTTCCCTCTCGCCCGCTGACGGCCACACTCACTGCATCACGTGCCTGGGCTTACAGCACGCTGAGGCAGCGTTTGTGAATAGCTCGTGTTCCCACTGCGGGAACATGACTATTGCGGTGCTTAGGTCGAGACTCACCTACCTTCGGGAAGGCGGAGTCCCCCTCCCCATACCTCGATCTAGAGCTATCCCTAACCAGGATAGACCTACTTCGACGGATGGCCGGGGTGATCTGAGGATAACGTTCAGGACAAACCCGCCTAGTGCTCCTACGCAGGTCCCTGAACCCTCTCAAGCACCGCTGCCGGTGGCGCCACCGGAAGAGATCGCTGGTCCCACCCACGGGCGCCCAGTCATCTCTTTCGGAGCGCCCGCGGACGAGCAGATGTCGACCGCAGCATCGGAGGGGGAGTTCCAGTCCTCAGAGGATGAGGATTCAGCTGCACTGCCTCCCTCTGGGAGAGTGGCTGCGGCTGAGTCGGACCCTGAGTTGACGGCTATGCTTTCCCGGGCCGCCGAAAAGGTCGGGCTTGTGTGGAACCCTCCACCACGTCCCGAACCTTCTAGGTTGGATGATTGGTTCCTGGGGGGGGGGTCGCGCTGGTTCTCAGCGTCCCGCCCCAGTGCCATTCTTCCCGGAGGTGCATGAGGAGCTTTCCAGGTCGTGGACGGCACCCTTCAGTGCCAGAAACAGACCTGGAGGCTCCTCCCTCCTCACTACCCTTGACGGAACTGCGAAGGCCTACAGGTCCTGCGGACAGGCCGCGTCTGCCTTGCATGCCATGGCGTTGCTTCAGGTGCACCAAGCCCAAGCACTCCTGGACATGCACGAGGGTAGGTTTGACCCAGAGCTCCTCCGGGAGCTCCGGGCGGCGACGGACCTCGCCCTCCGGGCGACGAAAGTTACCGCCCGTTCCGTGGGTCAGGCGATGTCCACCTTAGTGGTCCAGGAACGGCATCTCTGGCTCAACCTGGCCGACATGAGGGAGACTGACAAGAACCGGTTCCTGGACTCCCCCATTTCGTCGGCCGGGTTGTTCGGCGACGCGGTCGAGAATTTCGCCCAGCAATTCTCGGCCGCCCAGAAGCAGACGGAGGCCATCAAACACATCCTGCACCGGCGGCCCGCTGCTGCCTCCACCCAGCCGCCGGCTGCAGCACCTCCGTCTGCCCGTCGCCGAGGACGTCCTCCTGCGGCCGCCTCCGCTCCCGCCCCAGCCCAGCAGCAGCCTTCCACCGGCCGTGGGCGTGGAGCCGGTCGCGGGAAGAACGTCCAGCCCGCTCAGGCCGCTGCCAAGCCAGGTGGCAAGCGCCGTCGGAAGAGACCCTGAGACGGGCCGCCCAGAGATGGAGGGAACTGCTCTTCAGGAGATGGCTGCAGCACCACTCCTTCCCCCGGTGGAGGGCCGGGGGAACCCCATTTTTCTTTCTGTTCCGCCACTGGCCCCAGTGCCAGTGGCACCCAAATTTTCAATAAAAGAGCAGTTTCCAACATCTCTGGGTGCCAAGAGAGCGCGTCTGGCGGTATGCGACGCTACCATGCCTCGTACCCCTCAGACACCTCTCTCCTCGGCAACAGGGGGCGTCGGTTGTGCGGACGCACACAAAGTGCCTCCCCACGCTCGCCCGTCCCCTCAGCGGATGCAGGTCGTGTGTCAGACCCAGACCCCTGCACGGACCACTCCTATGTCGTCCTGGGGCCCCTGCGTTCCGCTGCGCTGCCCCGCTCCGGGTACGTCCGTGGTGCGGATGATCCCGCTTGCTCGGTCTCTGGGGGCCTGGCTAGCGCTCCCCAGCCCGTCTCGCTGGATCATCCGCACCATCAGACTCGGCTATGCGATTCAGTTCGCCCGGCGTCCCCCGAAGTTCAGGGGTGTCCACTTCACTTCTATACCGAAGGAGGGCGCCCCCGTGCTTCAGGCGGAGATCGCGGTCCTGTTGGCGAAGGACGCGATAGAGCCGGTCCCTCCAGCCGATATGAAGTCCGGGTTTTACAGCCCGTACTTCATTGTACCCAAGAAAGGTGGCGGGTTACGACCGATCCTGGATCTGCGTTACTTGAACCGCTCCCTTCACAGGATGCCGTTCCGAATGTTAACCCAGAAACGCATCTTCAGGTGCATCCGTCCCCAGGATTGGTTTGCAGCGATCGACCTGAAGGACGCGTACTTTCATGTCTCGATTCTCCCTCGACACAGACCGTTTCTACGCTTTGCTTTCGACGGACGGGCATACCAGTACAAAGTCCTACCCTTCGGGTTGTCCCTGTCGCCCCGTGTCTTCACGAAAGTCGCGGAGGCGGCCATTGCTCCCATGAGAGAGCGTGGTGTTCGCATCCTCAACTATCTCGACGACTGGCTGATTCTTGCCCAGTCGCGGGAGCAGTTGTGCGAACACAGGGACATGGTGCTCCGGCACCTCAGCCAGTTGGGTCTTCGGGTCAACTGGGAGAAGAGCAAACTCTGTCCCGTACAGAGGATCTCTTTTCTCGGGATGGAGATCGACTCGGTCGCCATGACTGCGCGCCTCACAGAGGAGCGCGTCCAGTCGGTGCTGAGCTGCTTGAGTACGCTCAAACGCAGTACAGCGGTTCCACTGAAACATTTTCAGAGGCTCCTGGGGCATATGGCAGCAGCAGCCGCAGTAACGCCGCTAGGGCTGCTCCATATGAGACCGCTTCAGCACTGGCTACACGACCGAGTCCCGAGATGGGCGTGGCACAGCGGGTCCCTCCGTGTCCAAGTGACGCCGAGATGCCGCCAAACCCTCACCCCGTGGTCGGACCCTTCGTTTCTACGGGCAGGAGTGCCTCTAGAACAAGTGTCCAGGCATCATGTTGTCTCCACGGATGCCTCACCCACGGGTTGGGGTGCCACGTACAACGGGCTTGCAGTATCGGGTCTGTGGACGGGGCCCCAACTGCAATGGCATATCAATTGCCTAGAGTTGCTGGCAGTTCGTCTTGCTCTCAGCCGCCTCAAAGGGTCGCTCAAAGACAAGCACGTTCTGGTCCGGACGGACAGCACGACGGCCGTTGCATACATCAACAAACAAGGTGGTCTACGCTCCCGCCGTTTGTCCCAACTCGCCCGCCATCTCCTCCTGTGGAGTCAGAAGCATCTGAGGTCCCTTCGTGCTATTCACATTCCGGGCCTGCTCAACCGTGCGGCCGACGAGCTGTCGCGGTTGCCAGTGCTTCCCGGAGAGTGGCGACTCCACCCCCAGGTGGTCCAGCTGATTTGGAGTCGCTTTGGGGCCGCACAGATCGATCTGTTTGCCGCCCACGACACGACCCACTGCCAGTTGTTCTATTCCCTGTCCGAGCGGACCCTCGGCACGGATGCACTGGCACACAGCTGGCCCCGGGCTCTGCGCAAATATGCGTTTCCCCCAGTGAGCCTTCTTGCACAGACTCTGTGCAAGGTCAGGGAGGACGAGGAGCAACTCCTCTTGGTAGCTCCGTACTGGCCCAACAGGACGTGGTTCCCGGAACTAGTGCTCCTCGCGACAGCACCTCCTTGGCCCATTCCTCTGAGGCAGGACCTTCTGTCTCAGAGACGGGGCACCCTATGGCACCCGCGTCCAGACCTCTGGAAACTCCATGTCTGGTCCCTGGACGGGACGCGGAGGTTCTAGGTGACCTACCGCAAGCGGTAGTCGACACCATCGCTTCCGCCAGAGCCCCCTCTACGAGACGGCTATATGCGTTGAAGTGGAACCTGTTCGTCGACTGGTGCTCTTCTCGCCGAGAAGACCCCCGGAAGTGTTCGATCGGATCTGTGCTATCTTTTCTTCAAGACGGGGGAGAGAAGGCTGTCTCCCTCCACCCTCAAGGTATATGTTGCCGCCATCGCCGCAAGCCATGACCTCATTAATGGTGAGTCCTTAGGCAAGCATGATCTGATCGTCAGGTTCCTAAGGGGAGCGAGGAGACTAAATCCTCCTCGCCCTTCTTCTATACCCTCTTGGGACTTGACTCTGGTGCTGACCGCACTTCAGAGGGCGCCCTTCGAGCCTTTACAGTCAGTAGAGCTTAAGATCTTGTCTCTAAAGACAATACTCCTGATTGCATTGGCCTCAGTTAAGAGGGTAGGGGACCTGCAGGCATTTTCGGTCGACGAATCGTGCCTGGAATTCGGGCCGGGTGATTCTCAGGTGATCCTGAGACCCCGGCCTGGATATGTGCCCAAGGTTCCCACTACTCCCTTCCGGGACCAAGTGGTGAGCCTGCAAGCGCTGCCTTCGGAGGAGGCGGACCCAGCCCTAGCTTTGCTCTGTCCCGTCCGTGCTCTCCGGACTTACGTGGACAGAACGCAAAGCTTCAGGACCTCAGAGCAGCTCTTCGTCTGTTACGGAGGACAGCAGAAGGGAAAGGCTGTCTCCAAGCAGAGGATGGCCCACTGGATAGTGGATGCCATCGTCTTGGCGTATGAATCCCAAGACGTGCCCTGCCCGCTCGGGGTTAGAGCGCACTCCACCAGGGGTGTTGCTTCTTCCTGGGCGCTGGCTCGTGGCGCCTCGCTGACAGACATTTGTAGAGCTGCGGGCTGGGCGACACCCAACACGTTCGCTAGATTTTATAGCCTGCGTGTAGAGCCGGTGGCTTCTCGTGTGCTCGCTTCCCATAGTCAGCTTCACTGAAGTGCCCGTTCTAGTGTCGGCTTGCTGCGCCATTCCCTTCCCCTGGAACGGATACGTGCGCTTATTTTCTCCAGTCGAGTTCCCCAGGATGGCGAACCCTGTTGAGTCCTCCGCACCCCTCGGCAGTCGGATGTTGCGGAGCGTCCGACGCCAGGTCTGGCACTCGTATGCATTGGTGGAACTTGTGTCAGGCTGGGTTCCGTATGTCGTGACCCCTACGGCGGTCCCATACGTGCATTTCCACGGTACAGCTCCCTACGGCGAGCTCGTGTCTTTCCCTTGGCAGAGTTCTCTGCCGTCTCAGTGCGGTGTCGTCCCCCGCCTGCATTAGGCCGGGGCCTCCCCTGGGACTCCGTATGTTGTGCTGCCCACGGTCAGCCCATACGTGTTCTCCACATGGTAACTCCCTCCGGGCATGATGTGGCTCCCGCAGCGTCCTTCGGGCACGCTTTCCCAGCGTTATCCAATCAAGTCTGCTGAATGGGTCTTGCGGAACAGCAGTTGACTCTTCTAGCGTGAATCTTCCCGCCCGCTTCAGTACGGGGTCTGAGGGGCTCTCGCTGGGCGCTGGAAGTGGTAGTAACTGTGGCGTTTTCCATAGGGATCCCAATTCGTCGGTTATTACCGATGTACGTCGTAGTGACCGACTGAAAGGGAACGTCTCGGTTACGTATGGTAACCCTCGTTCCCTGAAGGAGGGAACGGAGACGTACGTCCCGTCGCCACAGTTCCTTCCATCACTGCTTGGCCGGTCTCTGGTTCGGCTCCGAAGTGAAAAACGTCAGTGCGGTGCTCTCGCTTCCTGTTTATACCCGCGGCGCGGGGCGGGGCGCGAGATGCAAATCTCGCACGCCAATTGTTCATTGGCCTGTTCTTAAGTTCTCGAAGCTGATAGGGGCTCTCTGAAGTGATCCCAATTCGTCGGTTATTACCGACGTACGTCTCCGTTCCCTCCTTCAGGGAACGAGGGTTACCATACGTAACCGAGACGTTTTCAGTCACGTGACTGTCGCAGAGCCTTGGAGGGCAAAACAGCCATAGAACTTCATTGAACTGCAGCACAAGCCTATCAAATTTCCATCTTAAAACAAAAATATGTGAACAAGATGCACGTTTTGGGCACTTGTAATCCATACACAGCACCTGCTGCAGTATTTCAATCACTAAAAACATGTTTTAGAAACACGTTCTAAAACATGTTTTTCATTTGTATGTTTGTTCTGTTGTATTTATGTACAATATATGTATATTATGTATATACTGCATTCTACATACAGTACTGGGAAAGTGTGTCCAAACTTTTGACTAGTACTGTACTATAATATACACAAAGAATATCACCCGATATATCAATATAAGACGTTTTTTACTCCCTAATATCGGTATCGGCCCCCCAAAACCCATATCAGTCGGGCTCTAATTATAATTCAATAAATAAGAATGGGAATCATAAAGAATTTAATGATTCTGGTTCTTTAACAGTTCGTGATTACTGTACACCTAAAGTAATACATATTTGCAAAAAAAAACAGAAAAAAAACTCAACAATTCTTACAAAAGGTGCATTTACACAGGTTTTTATGCCTTTTTACAGTGTATGTCCGAGTTACAACAACTTCCTGTTTTATAGTGAACTTTGTGAGGCCGCCACAGACACGCCCTCCTGGGAAAACTCAAGATCTTCGCAATTTAACATCGCTAAGGCCTCTAGATTAGACTCTGCAAATATGATGTTAATCTGATAAAATCTCTAGGAGGAGTTTGTTAAAGTAAAACGTCTGGAAATGGCAAAAACTGCACAAATTTTGCAGAGAAAATTCTAAATATCTCACTTCCTGTTGGGTTTTTAGATTTTGCACCCAGGGTCTTTTCTATAGGTATTGGGCTGTTACATGTGTCTACCGAATTTCATACTCGTACATGAAACATAACGGCGAACATAAACGAACAGCACTTAATTTAAATTTTGTAGGTGGTGCTATCGAGCCATTTTGCCACGCCTAATTCTGAAAACTATATCAGACTACTAGTGGAACTCATGCATAAGGTTTAAAGGAAACGCACTAAGCCCTTGATCACTTGGAATTAACTATGGAGCCCTTTTATTATTTAAAACACCTTTTTTACTTATGAATTTGTTTTATGTAAATATATTAAATCCTAGGTAGGCTATATGAGCTATTGGAAAAACATTTAATTACAAATATCAATAGTATAAACTTTGACTGTGAACATAATGTAATAACATAATTAATATATTCTACACTATTATGCGATTAATTTTCAAAATAATTAATATATCATACACTTCAGTGAAGCGCAATCTGCTGTGACGTCACAATCAAGTTGAATTGTGGGATATACAGCTGCTTGAAGTGTACACCTGAGTAGACTCGCTTCCTCAGTCAAAATCGAGGGGACGAGGGTCTGTCCATATAAACTAGGGGAAGTGCTTAGAGAAGTTTATGAGTGTATGTCAAGTGGCAACCTCCCGCAGTTTCTCTTGAAGCCAACACGGAAGTGACTTAAACTGCAATTCATCGACTGGCCGCTAGGGACAGGCTCCAGAAGGGAGCAGAATCTCATTGAGCCCCATGTTAAAAGGCCCAACTTTGCAGCAGGAAAAAAAAACATGTTTACAGCCTGGTACAAATTGTGGTTTTGGTCTATACGGCTAATTTTGCCCTTCATGACAACTGTGATTTTGTATAACTCATTCGTTTACATTATATAAATCCTTAAAGTTCTGCATAATTAAGGGCGTGGCCACTTTGATTGACAGGTGGATAGCCATGTATCTGCATGTATATTGAACTTTCTATTCAAGAATAGTTTAACAATAGTTTTTCTTCCTAGAAGAAAAAGTTTAACAATTTCCACAACAATATCAAGCATCACACCTGTTTTCAACATTTATAATAAGAAGAAATGTTTCTTAAGTACCAAATCAGCATATTAAAATGACTTCTGAAGGATCACGAGACACTGAAAATTCAGCTTTGCCATCACAGGAATAAATTACATTTTAAATCATAATAAGATATAAATGTTATTTTAAATTGTAATAATAAAGATCAAATAAATGCAGCCTTGGTGAGTATAAGAGATTTCTTTAAAAAAAAAAAAAAAAAAAAAATTAGCAATATTGTATGTTTGTGGGCAGAAATCAAAGCAATGGACACAATTTTTTCAATATGTCTATTATTAAGTTGCTTTACTTTTCTTTTCCTAGTTTGGAAAATCCATAGTGTGCTGGAAAAATACTGTTTGTGTAGGACGAGCTGCAGGAAAAACCCAACGCTAGTTTTTAAACAGACCATTATATTCATTAACTAGGAATGTATCTGCATCAACTTTGGACAGGACACACACCCTTACACAGGTCAGATATACAAATCTTGCTTGGCTGTTACACATCAGATAAAAAAAAGGATAAATCGTGCATTAACAACTCAGCCAATGATGTAATTTAGCTGTACACTCACACACAAACAGCCTTTTCTATACACTCCCGTCTCAAATTTACTTGTGGAGTGCTTGAAAAACAAACCGATTCATTCATTACACACCATACATGGCTTCCAGTGAATCCCACTAACAGACCATCTCACTCAACGTTTTTTCCCTTTTATTTTCTCTGTTAAGCCATACATGCAGTGCCAGTAGGCTTTCATGAATGAACACTGTAGAACCAACAGCCTGAATATGTGATATACTCTGACCTCTGAACAGGGTCTAATAGACTGTGGATCTTTGTCTTTCTGACTACAGTGCAGACGTCACATTTCAGTGTATTCTAAGACAACAAATCAGGGTACATAAATCTTGAAATGTCTTTCACGGTTTGTCTTATAAAAAGATGTATACTTCGACACCTGGGACACTATGTGGAGGGACGTCTTTGTCCTTTTGAGTAGAAAACGACAGTGAAGGTAGCCATTTTAGCAGATTTATTCCAGATACTTTTATCACCAAAATCACAGTGTTATTTTTTTTTCAGCTGTCACTTGAAGTGATTTCTAAAGTATTCAAATGATATGTTAAAAATGTATTGAAAATATGCAATGAAGAACTATGGTTTAACTCCTTTTTACTTTTATCTTTGAGAAGGATATTTGTATATTAAGTTGAACAAAAACAAATAAAAAAATATCTGAATGTTTATAGACTCCATATAAAGGTATATAGCCTAAATGCGCAAAAAACACCCAAACAACCATGTGTGATACTTTTTTCCAAGTGGAGGTTGCCTCACTAACTGAACTCTTATCCATGACTCAGTTAAACTGACATGAACTCTAAAACAGCACTGCTGCAAGGCGTAAGCATGGATCATTAGGCAAGGTGTAACGTTATTTTAAACGGAATACATGTATAGACAATTTATTAATTACAGTGGTTTGGTATTTATGGATATTACATTATATTACATATTTACAACATGAAAATTCATAATTGATTTACTCTAAATGTAGCTACCAAGGCCAATGACAGGTTCACTGTGATAACTTTCCCCATAGAATGTGGCAACATGCACAAAGGACAACATGGGTTCAATGAACTGTAAAAGTTACAATAATAACGGTGGTAATAGTTCAATAGAGTGGGAAGAGTAAAACGTTTGAAAACTAGTCACATTTCTGTATAGAATTCATCATTTAGTTTACAGTATTATTTCAGTGTCATGATTTGTTGTCTAGCCTAACGCAGCCTTGAAGCAGAGCGCTGGCCCAATATCTCCCCAAATGATCACAGGCAGTTATATAACACATGAAAACAAAAAAGTTGGCTGACAAAACGACGAAACCCCAAGTTCATGCATCTCAGACAACCCTTGCTAAACACACCGAATCCCTAAAGAACGCCAACAAAGCCCAGATAAAATAAACAACCCACTACAGAGAAGTTTTGCCAGCTACGGCTTTCTGTCTAATCTCACCGGTTTTAGTGTTGTGTTTCCAGGCATGTCGCTCCGGTGAAGTACGCTCTGGCTTGGACTTTCGCTCGGAGGCGGGGCGGACTAAACGCGCAGGTGAACTTTTTGTAGGCAGTTTGTGGAGACGCAGAAAGAGAAGCGTTTTTAAGAGCGTTCCGAGACACGTCGCATTCCAACGGCCCAGCTTTCGTCCCACCTCCCGGTACCCACAATCTGCATACGGCTGAATGGAGAGCAATGTACCGGTATGAGACTGTAAGGAACTGAAGAGGAGGGATCAAGAGCTACGGGATAGAAGGGGGAGGAGAGAAGGATGTGAAAATAAAAGAACCCCTTGTTCTGGGTTCATGTGTAAAATGAAAATTATTTTGGGAAAAGTGCATATGATTTATGATGACTTTCAAGGAGTCGACTTCTTATTCTTTTTTTAAACTTGTCATCAACTACCTACCTTTTAAACTAAACTTACACAGCGTTCGCAACATTTAGCCTACTAATATATTTTTTAAGATCAACAGTTGTAGGACTCTGTGAACTAAAATAACATTAACATTTTTATTAGCTAACAATAACAAATGTTAATAATTGCTGTAAAAAAAATATATTGTCCATTGCTAGTTTATGTTAGTTAATGCATTAACTAATGTTAACAAATTAGTTATAATAAAGTTACAACTTATTGTAAAGTGTTACTAATACTCAACACAAATTCGCTTTCAAGGTACAGTTTAATGTATTTCTGTAACAAATCATATAAAATCATTTCAAGGCTCCCAAAACTTTTGTCCAATGAGTTTCCATGACATTTCCAGTCCTTCCTGATAAAAATGTAAAAACATTTTAAAGTAATTGCACTTAAATATTTTAAAGTTGAGCATAACTATAAGTCATATTATTCACTATAGACATTTCAATTACTTTTTAAATTGTATTAATTTCCATAATGATAAAAACAAGTTGTGATGTTTGAAGCAAAGTGTAGCATACATTTTATTGGCCTTCATTTCATAGGAACAAAATTGCATGCAAATTCAATCCAGTGAATTACATTTTTACACAAACATATTCTTTTATAAATTTGGTCTGCAAATAAAATAAAACAGGAATTATATACTGGCCAAAATAATATTTGGTTTGAACAGATCATATTACATACAATTGACTGAAGCATTAACAGAAATACTCTAGTAACAGAAGAGTCTCTACCGAAACCAGAAATTTACAATTCAGTCATGTAAACAAAGTACAATCACTGGTTCTTTGCCTAGAAATGCAGCCATGATAACATTTAATCTATAATTTTATTTTTAATGTAAAGACCTTTACTAAGGTGACATTGTAATGCTGAAAGATTTTCATGTCAAATGTGCTTATTTGTTTAATTTGTTGGTCAGAATTTCTGTAATATGTCCTTTTCTTAAAGTTCTCTATTTTGGAATTTTCTGTCTTTTATTGTTCCAGTAATTCAGTCCATAACATCAGTAAGTAATACTCTGGGGGCAAATTTGGTTATATTTATAACAGAATACATATACCTGTGTGTGTATATGTATATATGTATATCTTCTTTTTTTTTGCCAGTTGTTGCTCACAGTGTCAGTGAGCTGGTCTTTATGAGTTATATTATTCTTTTATTTTAATGAATAGTTCATTTTACACACAGTCTCTTGGTCACAACCCCCCAGCAGAGCTCTGTAGCGTTTCCTCACATCATCATACATAGGGACAGGGTCAGTAAGTCCAGGCAAGGTCAAAGATTTCTCATTGAGTCGCACGCCCAATCTAATCCCCTCCGGGCATTTATAAAGCACTGCCATCAGATTGGCAGCATATGGCACAATGTGCCCACTGCGAAATATTCTATTCTGTTGGGATGCAAAGTTAGTTGATCGGAGAGGGATGTCATCCTTGAAAAGATCCAGCAGGGTGAGGAGGGGTATCAGCGTCTCAGCATGGCCGACCTGCACTGTTACAGCCTCTGATACAGTACTATCTGAGCTAAGAGAGAGAGTGAGAGTGAGAGTGAGAGTGAGAGAGAGAGAGAGAGAGAGAGAGAGAGAGAGCGAGAGAGAGAGAGAGAGAGAGAGAGAGAGAGAGAGAGAGAGAGAGAGAGAGAGAGAGAGAGAGAGAGGATACAAAAAAAAAACGGAATTAAATTATGTTTTATTAACAAGCACTTTCAGATAATTAACATGAGTGGAGAGCTCTCAGCCAATCAACGATAAGAGGTATATATTCAGCAGTCTTACTGTTTGTTGACAGTTTATCAGCATCCTTCCACCACCACCCCTTCTCCAAGTTATAACCACTTACATTCACGGGGGGAGCTCGGAGCCCTCCCCCCAGACAGCACGCCAAATACGCATTAAAACTTTACTCCCTCCATTATACGTGATGAACTTGTGAAACAGAGAAAAGAGAGAATACCTTGTATCCCCTGAATTAGGTCAAAATGTGTATATACTGACCATAAATTAATTCAATATAATTTACCTCTATAAAAAAACAAAAACAAAAATCAGATAAAAACAGCAAACAAAAAATAAACATGGGAAAATATATTTAAAACAATCTTTTATTTATTTTTTATTTTTGTTTACATAATATTATAAACAGTATTGTAACTATTTTAAAAGGTTTTTTAAACACTTTAACAAATAACAGCGTAATCATGGGTTCGCTAAAAGTCCCTATCAAGGAAAGTCTGTTTACTCGGCGGCCATATTTGCAATGCCTCCGGAAATGGGAAAATTGGGAAATCTTGGATTCTCAAAAACTGCTTGCCGAACTCACAATTAAATAACATATTTGAAATCAACAACAAAATCTGACATGAACTGTCCCATAAAATGTTCTTATGCTCAAATAGCGTTAAAAAAAGTGTATTTTTCAGGCTAAACGAGCCAATGCGCATGTGCAGTCCTAAGCGTGAGTCTCAGGTTTCTATGGCAACCGGAACTTCTAGCAGCAGCTGCAGTGATGTAATGACTTTACCAATCAGCGATTGGCTCTTTTACTTTAGAAGGTGTGACTATTCCGCCATATTGCGGGTTGCAGTTTCTCCCGTTCATGAGTAATAGGAGAGAACCGTCTTTATGGTCTATAGTCTTTGGTTCGATCCCCAGCCAACTGAACATGGATGAAAGTGTCTACCAAAATCATATAAATGTAAATACCCTAAGAGAAACTGAAACTGTGCGGAGCAGCTCGCTGGGGTTTTTACAGACATTTTCAACCTGTCTCAAGCAGCTGTACCAACATGCTTTAAACGCACTTCCATTGTGCCAGTGCCGAAACACTCTAGCCCGAGGTGCCCTAATGACTACCACCCTATAGCACTCACACCCATCGTCATGAAGTGCTTTGAGCGGCTGGTCCTGGAACACCTAAAAGACTCTATACCATCCACATTGGACTCACACCAGTTTGCCTATCGCAGCAATAGGAGCACAGAGGATGCAGTTTCCATGGCACTGCACTCTGTGCTCACCCATCTGGACAGTAAAAACACCTATGCACGCATGCTGTTTGTTGACTTCAGCTCAGCATTCAACACTGTCATCCCATCCAAGTTAATAGCCAAACTTGGAGACCTGGGCATCAACACTTCAATGTGTAACTGGATTTTGGACTTCCTAAATGACAGACCACAGAATGTTCGATCAGGATCCACCTGCTCCACGTCCATCACACTCACAGGGCTGTGTGCTAAGTCCGTTTCTCTACTCCCTCTTCACCTCCGACTGCAAGCCTGTGTATGGATCTAATTCCATCGTCAAGTTTGCGGACGACACTACGGTGATTGGTCTCATCAGCAACAACGATGAGACTGCCTACAGGCAGGAGATCCAGCACCTGGCCACATGGTGCACTGATAATAACCTGCTCCTCAACACCACCAAAACGAAGGAGCTCATCGTGGACTTCAGGAAAGAGTCAAGAGGCACACACGACACCATCCACATCAATGGAATGGCTGTTGAGCGTGTCTCCAGTTTCAAGTTCCTAGGGATCCACATCTCGGCGGACATGTCGTGGACGACCAACACCTCCAGCCTGGTCAAGAAGGCTCACCAGCGCCTCTTCTTCCTGAGGACACTGAGGAAGAATCAGCTCTCCTCGGCTATCCTGGTAAACTTCTATCGCTGCGCAATAGAAAGCATCCTGACCAACTGTGTGGCAGTATGGTATGGGAGCTGCTCTGTTGCGGAGCGCAAGGCACTGCAGCGGGTGGTGAAAACTGCCCAGCGCATCACAGGGACACAGGGACCTGCCATCGAGCACATCCAGAGGAAACGCTGTCTGCATCGAGCTCGCAGCATCCTCAAGGACTCCTCTCACCCAGCCCACAGACTGTTTTCTCTCCTGCCCTCCGGCAGGCGTTTCAGGATCCTCCGGACCAGGACCAGCAGACTTAAGAACAGTTTTTTCCCCAGAGCTGTCTCTTTACTGAACTCAAACCCCCGTTGATCCACTTCCCTCATAAACTGCTAACTCTCCTACCTCACATCTGCCTTCACTTTGTTATTTGCACTACCGACTGTTTATTACAGTAACAACTGTTTACTTATGCATTTTGCACCACCATATCTTAACTGGATTATGCTCATTTGCACTGCCGACTGTATTTATAGTACCAATGTTTACATTTGCATTTAGCACCGTGCTTCTAACTGCAATATGCAACCACTTTCCACTGCACTTTTACACTTTCTTTCGGATAGCTCTGTCCATAATTTATTGCACTACCTTAATCCACTGCTATATTCCTCATATTAGCCTAACATATTATTGTATACCTCTATCTGTAAAATTCTGTTTAAAGTAATAGCCATCTGTATATTATATTCATAGGACATATTCACTTGTAAATTCTGTTTATAGTAATAGCCATCTGTATATTTATTCACTGTACATATTCACCTGTAAATTCAGTTCTGTTTATAGTAAAAACCATCTCTCTATTTATACATATTTATATATATTCAGTACATTTCCATGTCCTGCACTTACACAACCACTGTATATCCTGCACTTGCTGCTATTGCACTTCTGGTTAGACCTAAACTGCATTTCGTTGCCTTGTACTTGTACTTGTGTAATGACAAAAAGTTGAATCTAATCTAATCTAATCTCATCTCATCTCATCTCATCTCATCTCATCTCATCTCATCTCATCTCATCTAATCTAATGACATAAAATACATATACAAAAAAAACATGTATCTGGGTATGTGCAGCTGCATTTAGCCATGAAAGTATGCATGTCAAATTGACCCGCAAATATCATAATTGTATTAGAATTTTGTATGCACATTCCACAGAACATCAGTATGGCGACACTTTACAGGCAGGTTCATGACCCTAAATGAAAAAAGTAACAAAACGAAAAAATGAAAAAACATAATTTATTCAGTATTTCTCAAAACAACTAAATGGGTCAAATTGGCCTGCATCCTTATCATTATTTTTAGTGGCAGGTTAATCCTATTGATCCGGCTGATCAATTGGCAAAGGGTGGAAGATTTGTCAGTGATAATGTAGTAAGTAGTATTATAAATAATTTTAGGGAGTGCTCACACAGAATGCGGTTTTGCATTCCACTGTTGTTGCAGCATCATGCACATGAAAGCATTTTAAACATGTGAAACTGTTAAAACTAGTTTAAATATCTTGACTTTGCATTTTTTCCCATTCCACTGCCAATTTTAAATGTAAAAATAATGCAATATAATACTCTACATAATCTACCTTAAATAGTCCTGAATGCATGTCCTCCAAGTTTAATTAAGAGATTGCCCTTTCATTACAAAGCCCAACCTACTCAAATTACAATTATGGTTTGGATTTTTAGAGGACTTTGGATTTTGAGAGTATGCCTAGGTACTTATATGTCAATGTGGGTTTCTCCCTTCCTGCTGTAGAGGAGTGCTCCACAACCTTTGAACATGAACAAAGGTGATCTTTGAAAAGAGAGAGAAAAATATATACATATATTCACATCTATGTCCTCATACCTAGAACAATGAAACAAAAACAGAGAATGTGAGCAGGGAGTTCACCACTAAAACCCAACATATTGCAGAAGAGAACTAGCAATAAAAATCACCTGCCACACAATCATTCATAAAACACATTGATCATAAATAGGCCTGTGCAGGGATTTCTGAATATGTACTAATATGTACAAATAGGCACTGGTACAACAATCATCCAGTTCTGAGGAGCTGGATGTTGTTAGTATCGCGGCAGGAGATGTTGATGTTTCGCTCTCCTGCTAGTGATGGAGGTTTCGAGTCATGCTGTGGCCAAGTTGAGCTTAGATTGGCCAGCAGAGAGACAGGAGCGTTCTCAAATAAAGAAAAGAGTAAATTAGATGAGCGTTTCCTGCCCGCTCGTAACAATCAGCCTCCACGTCGGGGCTTACTGTTTTTCCCGACCTCCACACTGAGGTGTCGTGGATGAGACCAGTATCTTCCAGAATTTTCAGTTCACAAACATCAACATACAGCAGTATTGTAGGGCTGAAAAAGCATGGATATGGGCCGATGCTGAGGGTGGAGACGCTTGAGAGCCATCTCTCTCCCGAATCACCATCATACCTTAAAGCCCAGACATTGTCCACCAAGCCACAGTGGTAGGCCCCGAGCAGGCTCTGGTTATGACTCAAGAAGTACAGACTCTTCTGCGAAAGGACGCTATATAAAGGGTCCCTCTTCCCAAAAGGGAGTTTTACAGCCGGTACTTCATCATGCCAAAGAGGGATGGAGGGTCGCTTTCGGGGTAGAAGCATACCAATACCGGGTCCTTCCATTCGGTCTAGCATTGTCACCCCGGACTTTCACGAAATGAGTAAAGGCAGCTCTGGTCCCCATGCGTATGCAGGAGATCTGCATTCTCAACTATATATCTATATCGTCGACTGGCTAATCCTAGCGCAGTCGGTACAGATGGCGGTTCACGCACACATGAAGAATTTGGGGCTGAGGTTAAACGCGGAGAAAAGTACATTTCTTCCCCTGAGGGGAAATCCTTTTTGCACGATCAAGGTCATGCATCCCTCACAGGTTGGGGGCGACCATGGGTGGACCATCATCCATCCTGCACATTAATTTCTTGGAGATGATGGTGGTGTTTCGGGCTCTGAAGCACTTCCTTCCAGACCTCAGGGGTCATCATGTGCTAGTTCGAACAGACAACACATCAGTGGTCTCGTACTTAAACCATCAGTGGGGTCTGAGATTGTACCCGCTATACAAGCTGGCTCGCAAGGTCCTTCTGTGTGCCCAAGGGAAACTGTTATCTAGCAGGGCAGTTTATCTCACTGCCGTCTGTGGTTCTCCCTAACTCATCCAGCTCCTCTGGGGCTGGACGCTATGGTACAAGAGTGGCAGAGGCTGCCCCTGTACGCATTTCCCCCGATTGCTCTGCTTCCGGGAGTTCTAGAGAGAGTTCGCCGGGACAGGGCCCGTCTGTTGTTAGTAGCCGTACTGGCCGGCCCGAATATGGTTTTCGGACATAGTGTCTCAGCTCGACGGCTCTCCGATTCCGATCAGGAGAGACCTACTTTCTCAGGCGAAAGGGTCAATCCTACACCCTCCACAATAAAGGTGTATGTGGCGGCCTTAGCTGCTTACCACACTTCTTTGGGTGGTGTATCTTTGGGGCGACACCCTCTTATTACCCGTTTCCTTTGTGGCACTTTGAGGTTAAGACCTGCAGTCTGCACTAGGTTGCCAGCCTGGGACTTCTTCATTGTATTTCAGGGCCTTTCAGAGTCTACGTTTGAGCCTATCGTAGAAGTTTCTGAGAAATTTCTCACACTGAAAACACTCTTTTTGCTTGCTATTATGTCTCTCAAGAGAATAGGAGACATTCAAGCTTTCAGTGGCACCCTCGTACTTGGAATTTGCGCCCGGTATGGTTAAGGCCTTCCTTCATCCAAGGACGGGATATGTTCCTAAGGTTCCTACTAATTTTGTAAGACCAGTTATTCTGCAAGTCTTTTGTCGTCCTCCCTTTCAGACGTCAGACCAGGAAAAGCTTAATCTGCTCTGCCCTGTGAGGGCTTTAGATGCTTATGTCCGCAGAGCTGCCCTGTGGAGGAAAACTTGATAGCTGTTCGTATGTTTCGGGTCACCTAGAAAGGAGTGCCCAGCATCTAAGCAGAGAACGAGCAAGTGGCTGGTCGAGGCCATTTCAGTTGCTTATGAGGTGGCCGGTCAGCCTTCACCTTTGGCTGTACGGGCACACTCTACTAGGTGTATGGCTGCCTATAAGGCTTTATTGTCAGGAATTTCTCTCCAAGAAGTGTGTGATGCAGCAGGGTGGTCCTCACCGCATACCTTTGTGAGGTTCTATGAACTTGACCTCAGCTCTACACCGGGGGCACGGGTGCTCAATTCATAGTGCGCTATGTTCACATGGACGGGCATCTGGCTCCTATGGAAACGTGGGTATAGTGCTCCCACAGCGGTGAAGCAGCGTGAGTTCCCTTGAAAGGGTACGTCACCCTGCCATACTCCCTGCATGCCCGTGATCGTCTTGCTTCAGCCTTTTCCAGAAGCTGAATGTGCATGGTGCAGGTGTGCTTTATAGTTTCCTGGTAGATAACGTCACCCGCCTATGGCGTTCCGTCACTCCACTGGACTGATTCCATACGTTCGTCACGACGCAATCACGCAGAGGCGTTCCCACAGTGGTGACGCAGCGTCTCATTCGTAACATACATAACCGAGACCTTTTTTTTATTTTTTACAAGTGCTGCAAATAAAATGCTGTATGCTGTAAACCTAAAGATGTCATAGCTGGTAACTTGCTTGGTTGGCAAGGATATCATGCCCAAGATGGGCCTTATTGGACAAAAATGAACAGTTTTAGAATTAACTCTCTTGATTTAATGTTGCAACATTTCAAACTTCTTCTGACATCAAGCAGTGGGTTTCTAAATAACAGGTAACCTGGACAAAGATAGACACTTGCCAACATTGCCAGGATTTAGGGAACTATCTGAAACTACTTCTTTAGCATTAAAAACAGATCTTAAAATGACTGTGACAAAAATAAAAGTTACTAGACAACTGTATAAATATCATAGCCTAAAGCATTTAGTTTGGTCATATCAGTCTACAATATTTTACCACGTAATAGAGTATAATCATTTGATTTGCTTCTTATCTGATGCTATTACCTACTTTTACATTTGCTTAGTTATGACCATTAAAAAAAAAAACAAAAAAAAAAACAGCCAGATAAGTATTTAAAAGCGAATGAAAGACCTATTTGGTTGGTTTCTGGAAATGTTTAAGGAATAGTTGGTTATCCATTATTTACTCATTGACATGCTGTTCCAAACTCATAAAAAAATTAAGGTTCCATTATATACTTATTGACAGGCCTTTCCAAACTCATATGACCATCTTTCCCCTGTTACAAAACACAAAACGAGAAGTTGAGCATGAAGTTCAAACTGTTAATCAAGAATGCATTAAACTCATCAAAAGTGACCGTAAAGACTTATATAAAAATAATAATAATTGATCAAAGAATCTGGAAAAAAATTTTTTTTTCTTGAGCACCAAATATTATATATTTGCAGTTATCATTTTGTCTCAATATGTTGAGATTTGTGGTAATATCACACCCTATAAATTGTATTGTCAACTCATCAATTAAATTGTATATTCTGCCCAATTTAATGTTTCTAAATAAACACTGACAAAAACTATACAAGTTTTAGGGCTCGACGGTATGACGATATATATAACATTGATTTAAGTGATCACCCGGAGGCATACACACACATTTCACATTTCTATAATTCAAATCCCTTAAAGCAGGGATGGGCAAACTGAAAATTAAACATGGCCATCACAGGAATCAATAACATTTTGAAATATATTAATATAGAAAACAGTTATTTTAAATTGTAATATTTCACAATATTAAAGTTTTTAATGTTTTTGTTTTTCAAATAAATGCAGCCTTAGTGAGCATAAAAGTAAAATTCTACCAAGCCACATCTTTTGAATAGTTGTGTAATTATGAACCATTTGGTAGCTTTGTGTGAAATACAGATTGAAATGTACAGTGAGGCACACATTCAGAAGCATTTCATCAAATAAAGTTAAATTTCATAAATATAAATCATCATCCACATTCTTTAAATTGACAACAGCAGTCAAGACATTCTATTTGGAACAAGAGGAGAGTGAGTAAATTATGAGTTTTTTTTTATTCAAACAGCAGAGCGTAGTGCTAGCAATGCCAAAGATATGGGTTTGGATTTTGGATAAACGCGCCTGCCAAATGCATTAATGTAAATATAAGGTCTAAGGATTATTTGTGTATACCCTCAGCCATGTATATTTATGACACACATCCCCCACAATCAAGTTTGCTTAACTTTCAGTATGACATTCAAACAAAAAAGATGTGTAACAGACCAAAGAGAATGAATAGAAGGATGGTTATTACACAAGAGCATTATATCACTCTAGTTCCTGTTCAGAAGTTGTGTATTCTGTGTAATGTGAGGCTCTGTGTGTAAAGTGGGCAGTGGGTGTGAGGCTTATTTGTGTTATGACGCTTGTTAGGCTATAACTTTCACTAGAAAAAGTGAAAAAGTTTTTATGAATGCTCAACTACTCTCAAATAGCAATATTACTGGTTAGGCAAACACTCAATCTCTGGCTACATTCACACATTGTATTTGGGGTAGGCAACAATGTTTACTACGAGGTTTGATGCTCAGTAGCAGACAGGAACGGATCAAACAATGATCCGTTTCATAAAAAAAATAAAAAGTCACTAAAAACCTAAAAAATAAAATCAAATATGATTGCTGAGCGCTATTAAATATGAAGCAAAAGATTCAGACACATCTCGGAATAGCTCAGAAGATAACCAGTGCTGTTGCTAGAGAGAAGAAAGATGGTAAGAATTCTCAATCCCTCCAACTAGGGCTGTGCGATTAATTTGATTTAGATTTTGCCTTCCAAAAATTATGAAAACCAGATAATCAAGGTAAAACGATCATTGTTTCGCTGTCGCATTCAGTCCAGCGCCACTTCCTTTCCTTCACAGCAGGGCGCTAAAAGCCCAAACCTAACATCAAAATCAGCCAAATAAGTCAGTGTTGTAAAATGCAGTTGCTTGCTAAACTGCGGGACATGTTTGATATTAAATAGTGTTATTAAAAGTGCATTATGCAGCAAAAGAGACACTGTTCTCCAGGCTTTCTGTGTGCACGCTCCGAACGTAAAGCTAATGGGCTTCAGATCCACACCTAAACACATGCACACAAAAATCCCTAAATGCCTTTTTGGAGAGAATTCACATAAACAGTGGGTTATGTCTTAAGTAAATGTACAGAATTGAGAAAGAAAATGCGTGTGTAACAGTATATTGGATCCATGCATTAGCTCTTAAAGCGACAGCAGCTTAATAAACCTGTTTTCTGTCATTAATGCTAATCAAACAACCAATGGCAAAAGAAAAATCACTTCGGCCGAAATTTTATTTGATAAAGTTTTAAATAGGGTTATTTTTCTTACACAAACACATCGAGTCACTTTAGAAGGCCTTTACTAACCCCCCGGAGCTGTGTGGAGCACGTTATTTGACGGACAGATGCATTCTTTATGGACTTCAAAAACAGAGCAACAATCCCTGCCATTATAAAGCTTGGATTAGCCAGGACTTTTTAAATATAACTCCGATTTTATTCGTCTGGAAGAAGAATGTCATATACACCTAGGATGACTTGAGGGTGAGTAAATCATGGGCTAATTTTCATTTTTGGGTGAACTATCCCTTTAAGTATCTTTAATAATCAAGTTTTAATGTGTAGAGTAAGACTATGCAGTGTTATTTTACATTTGATTATTCAGTTGTTTTGTTGTAGGCTATACTAATCTGAATACCACTGTTAGTATATCTTCCTCAAAACCTAAAACACTGTTTATTTAATTTGTATTTTTGTTCTTTTGTACATATATGTCCGTTTTGTTTGTAATTAGTTTCTTTGTTCATATCGTATATTTGAGTTTATTTGTCTTTAATTATTTTGAGGACCTTTTTATTACGTTAGTTAACCTTGTATTAGTTTTTCCAGAAGTATTGATCATTTTGAAATTTCACTGATATTTAAAAGTAATAATATCATGAAATAAGATCATATCACTCACCAATAATCGTGTTAAATAATAGTGATTTCCATGCTGACAAAAAATAGTTGTGATTTTTGATTTTTTTTCCAAAATTCTTTGTTCGCCCTAGCCTAATGGTGATAAAAAAAGAGCAAATGTTGTTTTCGATCTTAACATACAGGCTAATGGGTTAAACAGGCGTCTTTTTAACTTGTCAAGTTAAAAGTTCTTAAAAACATGTGTGGACACTCTGCGCTCTTTTCCATTTTGTTAGCATTTTTTAAAGCACAAACGCGTTCCTTAATTTAGCTCACTCATTACTATCTAGTTCTGGCCGGTAGGTGGAACTGACCATAGATGCCTATATGTCGACAAGTTTCAATAAACCGTTCCTGCTCAAAGGGCTGATAATGTAATAATAAAGATGTTCACTGAAATTAAAACCATGCTTAATAACTGTGAACACTTTACAATTTAACCTTGTAAATGTATAATTTAAGATGAAATGGAAAATTAGCATATTAGAATGATTTATGAAGGATTATTTGACACTGAAAATTAAGTTTTGCCATCACAGGAATAAATTACATTTTTCAATATATTAAAATAGAAAACAGTTACATTAAATTGTAATAATATTTCACAATATTACTGTTTTTACTACTGTATGTCTGTCAAATAAATGCAGCCTTAATGAGCATAAGAGACATAGGTAGACAAATTGTCTACTGTGATTTCGTTCATACAGCACATATCAGTTGAACTTATACTCAAAATGTCCTTAAAAAGTTGAGCCACCAGTTATAAAATGTGGGTTTCAATGTTTTTCATAAATGAGCTGTGTATGAACAAAAGCAAATCACTTTTACAACCGCTTCTCTAAAAACAGAAAGAAATCGGTAATCATTTTTCTCTTTTGTGAATTGGATTCTTAAAAATAAAATACACTGAAGTAAACAAATACACAGGGTGAAACTGATTTTGAGTAAGGCTATCACCTTCACAGCTACAGTGGGGAAACCAAGTATTTGATACACTGCCAATTTTTCAGGTTTGCCCACTTACAAAGCATGTAGAAGTCTGTAATTTTAGGTACTCTTCAACTGTGGGTGACGGAATCTAAAACAAAAATCCAGAAAATCACATTGTATGATTTTTAAGTAATTAATTTGTATTTTATTGCATGACATACGTATTTGATACATCAGAAAAGCAGAACTTAATATTTTGTACAGAAACCTTTGTTTGCAATTACAGAGATCATACATTTCCTGTAGTTCAGGTTTGCACACACTGCAGCAGGGATTTTGGCCCACTCCTCCATATTCTTCTCCAGATTTTTCAGGTTTCGGGGCTGTCGCTGGGCAATACGGACTTTCAGCTCCCTCCAAAAATGTTCTATTGGATTCAGGTCTAGAGACTGGCTAGGCCACTCCAGGACCTTGAGATGCTTCTTACGGAGCCACTCCTTAGCCCTGGCTGTGTGTTTCGGGTTGTTGTCATGCTGGAAGACCCAGTCACGACCCATCTTCAATGCTCTTACTGAGGGAAGGAGGTTGTTGGCCAAGATCTCGCGATACATGGCCCCATCCATTCTCCCCTCAATACGCTGCAGTTGGGGATGCTTTTCTGCAAAGGGGACAGGACGAATGCACCGTATTGAGGGGAGAATGGATGGGGCCATGTATAGATGGGGCCTCTTCAGGTCATTGACCAGGTTCTGCCGTGTAGTTCTTGGCTGATCCTTCACCTTTCTAATGATCATTGATGCCCCACGAGGTGAGATCTTGCATGGTGCCCCAGACCGAGGGATATTGACTGTCATCTTGAACTTCTTCTATTTTCTAATAATTGCGCCAACAGTTGTTGCCTTCTCGCCTATTTTCATGTAGCCCATCCCAGCCTTGTGCAGGTCTACAATTTTATCCCTGATGTCTTTACACAGCTCTCTGGTCTTGGCCATTGTGGAGAGGTTGGAGTCTATTTGATTGAGTGTGTGGACAGGTGTCTTTCATTCAGGTAACAAGTTCAAACAGGTGCAGTTAAAGGGATAGTTCACCCAAAAATGAAAATTAGCCCATGATTTACTCACCCTCAAGTCATCCGAGGTGTACATGACATTCTTCTTTCAGACGAATAAAATCTGAGTTATATTAAAAATGTTCTGGCTAATCCAAGCATTATAATAGCAGTAATAGTTGCTCTGTTTTTGAAGTCCATAAAAAATGCATCTGTCCGTCAAATAACGTGTTTCACGTGGCTCCGGGGTGTTAATAAAGGCCTTCTGAAGCGAATCTGAAGAAATTCTGAAGAAAAATATCCATATTTAAAAATGTATTTCCTTTTTTTCAATGGCTCTACATCAGCCATCCCCGCGCCATCACTTCTGGTGAATAAAGTCAAAATACATGCAAAATACCAGCGTGATCATAGATTCCTCATTAGTGCCTGCGCGGATCGGTCGAATGAGGCATTTACGTATATATTGATTGATATATATATATTTGATCGCGCTAGTATTTTGACCTTATTCGCCGTAAGTTATGGCGCTGGGAATACTAGATGACGTTCATCTGATAAGAGGTAAAAAAATAACATAAATACTGTTCAGTTTCTCGCAGAAACCGAACGTTTCGTGTCTTAAGACATCAATGTGTTGCCACGAGCCGCATGGTTTATTATGGATTTGTATGTCTATGTGTTTTTACTCTCATTGCTCTCATACTCTAAAATAACCCCATTGACATGCATTATACGACTATCACACTGCAACGGTTGGAGTTAAAAATCTTAATTTGTGTTCTACTGAAGAAACAAAGACACCTACATTTTGGATGCCCTGGGGGTAAGCAGATAAAAATAAAAATTTAGTTTTTGAGTGAACTATCCCTTTAATACAGGTAATGAGTGGAGAATGTCTCCGTTATGGATGTAACCCTCGTTCCCTGAGGAGGGAACAGAGACGTAACGTTAGTGACTAACGAGTGGGGGTTTCGCTTAGAAGCCTATCATCTTCGAGGTCTTAGAAAACGCCCAATGGCGTGCCAATGCCATGGGCATGCGTAATTTGCATATTTAACTCTGCCTCACCGCGTGAGTATAAAAGGAAGTACGTGGCAATATCGCATTACGTTATCTGCTGAGGAGCCAAGACTGAACTCCGTGTTCCAGCAGTACAGCCGATGTGGCAACGGGACGTTACGTCTCCATTCCCTCCTCAGGGAATGACAGTTACATCCGTAACGAGACGTTCCCTTTCGTTCAGTCACTACGACATAACGTTAGTGACTAACGAATGGGGGTCCCAATAATCACGCCACTCGGCTGTCTTCCAGTGCCCTGCGTAAGTGAACTTAACACAGGAATACCAAGGTACACTTGGAAGCATATTCCAGTGGAGGTATGCAAAGATGCCTACCCGTAGGGAGGACTTAGAGAGTACACATATGACTCGCTAAGGGCTGCATATGGGAAAACTCTAGGGTACCAGCCGAAGGTGGATTTTTAACCCTAGGGGTGGCAGAGACTTGCCAAGGGAAAGACACTCACTGAGGAGGCTTACGGTGGAAATACACGTGTGGGGGTCGCCGGAGGGGAACCATGTACATGGAGCACCTGGCCGGACACGAGGGTCTGGACTCGTTAGAGGGCAGACACACAGGTGTTGACGTAAACAGTGCTGTAGGGACTCAGGGCCTTCTTGAAGGTCATCTGAGGAGAATATCGCACGCATCCAGTCCATGGAGTGGAATGGCGAGCAAGCGAAGACACCTGAGCCTGGCCCATTACCCATTACATTACGAGTACATAGTCGGACACTGGCTCCACTCGGAGATTGTAGAATCTGGCGAATGTGTTAGGTGTCGCCCAGCCTGCAGGTCTGCAGATGGCTGTTGGCGAGGCGCCATGCGCTAAAGCCCAAGAGGAGGCCACACTCTGAGTGGAGTGGGCCCGAACCCCAAGGGGATATGGTCGACCTTGCTGCTGGTAAGCCAAAACAATGGTGTCCACTATCCAGTGAGACAGCCTTTGCTTTGAGAGAGCCCTTCCCTTCCGCTCTCACCCATAACAGACAAAGAGCTGGTCTGAGGTCCTAAAACATTGCATCCTGTCTACGTAAGCGCGGAGGGCACGTACTGGACAGAGCAATGCCAAGGCTGGGTCTGCCCCCTCCATGGGCAGTGCTTGCAGGTTCACCACCTGGTCTTTGAACGGAGTGGTGGGAACCTTGGGCACATATCCAGGCCGGGGTCTCAGGATCACGTGAGAGTTGGCCAGCCCAAATTCCAGGCACGCTTCGTCAACCGAAAATGCCTGCAGGTCCCTGACCCTCTTGATGGAGGCCAATCCAGTCAGGATCGCTGTCTTCATTGACAAATATTTAAGATCGACTGACTGCAAAGGCTCAAAGGGAGGCCTCTGCAGAGCATCTAAAACTACTGAGAGGTCCCAAGAGGGTATGAGAGGAGAGCGAGGAGGATTCAGTCTCCTCGCTCCCCTCAGGAACCTGATGATCAGGTCATGCTGACTTACCTTTTTGTTCTCCAAGAGATCGTGGTGGGCAGATATTGCAGCCACATAAAATTTAAGGGTGGAGGGAGACAGCCTTCGCTCCAACCCTTCTTGGAGGAACAAGAGCACAGACCCGATCGGGCATTTCCAGGGGTCTTCTTGGCGGGAAGAACACCAGGTGACGAAGAGGTTCCACTTCAACGCATAGGCATGCCGAGTGGACTCTGCCCTAGCGGAAGTGATGGTAGCCACCACCGTAGGTTGTAGGGTACTCAAACCTGCCGCATCCCATCCAGGAGCCACACGTGGAGGTTCCAAAGATCGGGACGCGGGTGCCATAGGGTGCCCCGTCTCTGAGTAAGGAGGTCCGGTCTCAGAGGAATGGGCCAGGGAGGGGCTGTCGCAAGGAGTACGAGTTCGGGGAACCAGGTCCGGCGTGCCAATACGGGGCGACCAGAAGGACCTGCTCCTTGTCCTCCCTGACCTTGCACAAGAGCTGTGCGAGAAGGCTCACTGGGGGGAATATGCATATATTTGTGTAGGCCCTAGGTCACTTGTACCCGGAGCATCCCAGACCGCCATGCCCATCTCGGGACTCGGTCGCGAAGCCAATGCTGAAGCTGTCTCATATGAAGCAATCCGAGCGGCGTCACCGCGGCTGCAGATGCCATATGCCCCAGGAGCCTCTGAAATAGTTTCAGTGGAACCCCATTCTTGCTCTCGATTTGACTGAGGCAAGTCAGCAGAGACTGAGCACCATATCTCTGTGTCTGCAAACCTGCTCTCGAGAGTGGCCCAGTATGAGCCAGTCGTCGAGGTAGTTCAGGATGCGAACCCCGTGCTGCCAGAGGGGCGCAAGGGCTGCCTCGACAATCTTCGTAAAGGCGCGAGGGGACAGAGATAGCCCGAATGGGAGGACCTAGTACTGATATGCCCGCCCCTCGAAAGCAAACCGTAGGAACGGTCTGTGTCGAGGAAGGATAGAGACATGGAAGTAGGCGTCCTTCCCTAACCCTGACCCGGGGGCCAGCAGCTGAACAAAAGATTATCCTCCGGCCCGCCACCGGGGGAAGGAGCGGCCCTACTGCCGTCTCCCGGAAAGAACTGCCCATCCCTGAGCTGTCCGCATCAGGAGCGTCGCCCGGCACGCAACTCCACTCTGAGTCCCCTGATCAGCTCCGCCCTCGTGCATGTCGCATAGCAACTTGGCCTGGTAGGCCTGAAGAGTTGCCATGGCATGCAGAGAAGTGGCGGCCTGCCCCGCAGCTCTATAGGTCTTCGCCACCAGGGACGACGAAAACCTACAGGCTTTGGAGGGGTGCTTAGGATCACCACGCCAGGTCGAAGCACTCTGTGGACACAGTTGCATCGCAACAGAGCGTTCGCCGAACAGTCGCGGGAAGACAACGGGTTCTTCCAGGATGCACCTCGGGGAAGAAAGGAATTTGAGGGGTGTCCGGACGGGTGTCCGGACGCACCGCCCCCAAAAACCAATCATCCAACCGCGAACGCTCAGGTCGGGGCGGAGGGTTCCACTCCAACTCAAGCGCTGCAGCGGCCCTAGAGAGCATGGCTGTCAATTCTGGGTCCGACTAGGGCAATGCTGGCATACCCAAAGGCGGCAGCACAGCCGAATCATCATCCTCAAATGACTCCAGCCCACCTTGTGATGCGGCGATAGACATTTCTTCGTCCTCTTCCGCGCCAAACGCCACAGTCTGGACAGCAGGAGACGGCCCGATGTGGACGCCTGAACACAGACCGGGTTCAGTGCATGAGAGGGGGGTGTGGGCCGAGGCATGAGCGTCGGAGCTTTATTCCACACCGTCACCCTCAGGTCACCCTGGCCACCAGCCAAAGTGTCGCCTCTCGTGGAGACGACAGATTGGGGTGTGGCAGAGGGGACTCTCGCTCCGGCATTAGCACGGAGCTCACGGAGTCTCGACCGTAACACCGAGATGATCATGTTCCCGCAGTGAGAACATGAATCATCCACGAGCGCCGCCTGAGCATGCAGAAAGCCCAAACACGTCACACAGCACTCGTGCCCGTCAGAGGGCAAGAAAAATCTACCGCACCCAGAAGTGCACGGGCGAGACATCCTGAAAAGGACGTGCCACGCGCAAGCTCTTTTGTGAGAGGAAGCCTCGCAGTCGATGCCGAAGCACCCAGTGAAACACACACCAGCTGGATGCAGACCACTGCACATCTCAGCAGGTGAAGTGAAGAGGTAGGTACTCTTGGCTCCGAAAGCATAAACGTATTGCGATATTGCCACATGCTTCCTTTTATACTCACGCGAAACCCCCATTCGTTAGTCACTAACATTATGTCGTAGTGACTGAACGAAAGGGAACAGGAGGGCTTCTTAAAGAAAAACTAACAGGTCTGTGAGAGCCGGAATTCTTCCTGGTTGGTAGGTTATCAAATATTTATGTCATGCAATAAAATGCTAATTAATTATTTAAAAATCATACAATGTGATTTTCTGGATTTTTGTTTTAGATTCCGTCTCTCACAGTTGAAGTATACCTATGGTAAAGTTCAAGAAGTTCAATAATCCAAGTTGCTGAAGAAAACAGCTCTGAATAGCAAAAAAGCTGATATTGTGAAATCATAACTTAAATTTGCACCTGTTCTATTTGTTTGTATTAGATCTCGCGATACATGGCCCCATCCATTCTCCCCTCAATGTGGTGCAGTTGTCCTGTCCCCTTTGCAGAAAAGCATCCCCAAAGAATGATGTTTTCACCTCCATGCTTCACGGTTGGGATGGTGTTCTTGGGGTTGTACTCATCCTTCTTCTTCCACCGAACACGGCGAGTGGAGTTTAGACCAAAAAGCTCTATTTTTGTCTCACCAGACCACATGAGCTTCTCCCATTCCTCATCTGGATCATCCAGTTGGCCATTGGCAAACTTCAGATGGGCCTGGACATGCGCTGGCTTGAGCAGAGGGACCTTGCGTGTGTCCATGACGGCGTAGTGTGTTGGTTTCCTTTGAGACTGTGGTCCCAGCTCTCTTCAGGTTATTGACCAGGTCCTGCCGTGTAGTTCTGGGCTGATCCATCACCTTTCTAATGATCATTGATGCCCCATGAGGTGAGATCTTGCATGGTGCCCCAGACCGAGGGAGATTGACTGTCATCTTGAACTTCTTCTATTTTCGATTAACCTGTTTCTAATAACCACTTCTATTTTCTAATAACCTAATTGCGCCAACAGTTATGGCCTTCTCACCAAGCTGCTTACCTATTGTCCTGTAGCCCATCCAATACTTGTTGTCTTTACAATACCCTGATGTCTTTACACAGCTCTCTGGTCTTGGCCATTGTGGAGAGGTTGGAGTCTGTTTGATTGAGTGTGTGGACAGGTGTATTTTATACAGGTAACGAGTTCAAACAGGTGCAGTTAATACAGGTAATGAGTGGAGAACAGGAGGGAAGAAAAACTAACAGGTCTGTGAGAGCCGGAATTCTTCCTGGTTGGTAGGTGATCAAATACTTATGTCATGCAATAAAATGCGAATTAATTATTTAAAAATCATACAATGTGATTTTCTGGATTTTTGTTTTAGATTCCGTCTCTCACAGTTGAAGGTAAAGGTAAAAATTACAGACCTCTACATGCTTTGTAAGTAAGAAAACCTGCAAAATCAGCAGTGCATCAAATACTTGTTCTCTTCACTGTAAACTAAGACACAACTAGCTAAGAAAACTAGGTCTAAATAAAGAAGAATTTTTGAACTAAGTGAAAATAGTATAAATAATGTATTTTATGCATTATATAAAAAGACATGTTACGGTGCTCTTACTTGATCTTGTCTACAACTTGGTTAAGACGATGGAAAAGATCATGGAAGAGAATGCAGCTGGACTTCCTGTTGATATCATGCCCATAGCTTCGCTTCCAGTACTGTTTCAGGTCACCAGCGTACTCCATCACCTTAAGAGACACAATACAGTCCCTTCAAACATCTACAGGAGCATATGACCTCACCAGTGTGCAGTAACATTCAGAAATATATTTGTTGTCATTAGATTTACATTCTGAATTGCCATCACAGGAAAAAATTACATTTTTATGTATGTGAGGAATAATTGACAACGAAGGAGACAACATGAAACATGAACCGAAACATGAACACGTTATATTGCACACTGTAAACACAATCAAAGCTTAAAAAAAACAGGCAAAACGGGACCTTTAAGGTGTGCATTATTTTTCCATAATTCAACATCTTACAGTCAATTATTATGCTTATACTAAGGTTACCACACCTCAAAACATTGTTCAGATGGTGTATTTTAAGGCATTTGTCAGGGATTTTGTCCTTAAAATGCCCTTGTGTTTAGGATTATTTATGTGTAAATGCCAAGCCTCTGTTGCTAATTCCAAAACGTCAACTTAAAGCTAGTATCGGAGGCTTGAACCATTGATAGCAGACTAACGCAGTTATTATTAATGCAATTATAACTGGTCCACTAGTTGGCCTGGCACTGACAACACGTTTGAGTATGTGTCCGTACTGTATGTGTGTGTGTTTGAGTGGGAGAGAGAGGGAGAAAGAGACTAAGTATGTGCTTTCCATACATAATAAAACTTAAAAAAAACAAATTGTTTTGGAATAAAAAACCTATACTACTGTATATTTATTTTTTGGTCAGTGTTGTTGTGGGTTTTGGTTCATTTGCTGCTGTAGGCTGAAATAACTGAAATCGTTTGGTGAAGTGATATGGAACTGTAATGCGTTCAAGACCTGCCTAGACCTACTTTAGCTGAGCGTTTCCCTGAAAATAATTGCAAAATAATTAATTTCTTTCTTTTTCAGTGTATTATTACTTTTTTGTGGAACACAAAGGTTGAAAGCACCATAAAGATCTAAGTAATCCAAGTTGCTGAAGAAAACAGCTCTGAATAGCAAAAAAGCTGATATTGTGAAATCATAACTTAAATTTGCACTTGTTTTTCACACAGATCTATAGTATGACTTTACATGATCAGCTATGATTGGAAAAAGAGCAATGTATTAACTAAGCTTGTATTAATGTAGTTAATGTATAGTGTTGGGTATCGGTTGAGTTTTTTCGATACCGGTGCCAAACCGATACTTTTAAAACGGTACCGGTGCCTAAACGGTGCCTGAACCGATGCCTTAAAAAAAAAAAAAAAGAGCCACAAAACGAGGTGGATGAGATTAAAGAATGGCTTTTTATTATATTTTTTTATTATTTAAATTTAAAACTTTATTACAAGTTTAAAGTATACTTAAATATATAAATATAAATAAATACAAAACACAATTTACTTAACAAATTCACAGTAAAACTAAAGCCACCTAACTAGGGATGCACCGAGTTCAAGATTCGGGTTCGGATTCGGCCGAATATTGGGCTTTTTGACGGGGTTCGGTTTCTGCCGAATCTCAGAATTTTTTCCACCGAACCGAACCCTAGGTTTGCACTATGCGCACTCCGCTGGTCGAACGTAATGACGCCGCCATTGAAAGTGAAAATGAAACTCATGAACAGAAAACGTGGCAATGCTACTTTAAGTCAAAAGAAGGCGATTCAAGTCGAGCTACATTTTGCAATGCCGCTTTGTCTCGTGGTGGCAAGGACCCTAAACAACAGCTGTTAAAACATTTGCGTATGAAACATCCGAGAGAATACGAGTTGTGCATGAAGGAATCTACAGACAGCAACCAAAATGTATTTTATTTTACTGTGCAAACAGCCGCATATAGATCAGATAAAATTGGCTGATTCTAGCTCACTCTCGAGACCAGGTTTGCGAACACAGGGACCTGGTGCTCCGGCACCTCACCCGTCTGGGCCTTCGGGTCAGTTGGGAAAAGAGCAAACTCTCCCCCATGCAGAGGATCTCTTTTCTCGGTATGGAAATCAACTTGGCCGCCATGTAAGCACAGCTTAAGAGCCAGCACGCGCAGTCACTGCTGAGTTGTCTTCGTCATTTCGAAGCCAAGAATGTGGTTCCACTGTTCCAAGTTATTTCAGAGGCTCCTGGGACATATGGTATCCGCAGCCGCGGTCACGCCGCTCAGATTGCTTCATATGAGACCACTTCAGCTCTGGTTTCGTGATCAAGTTCCAAGATGGGCATGGCAACCAGTCACGCTCCGGGTCCCAGCCTGCCTTCAGACCTTCGCACCACTTTCGAGCCCTGCTAAAGGACAAACACGTACTGGTCCGTTCAGACAAACACGGCGACAGTAACTTACATCAGTCGACAAGGTGGTCTACCGCCCATCATCTTCTCTTATGTAGTCAGAAGCATCTGAGGTCGCTTTGGGCCGTTCACATCCCAGGAGAACTGAATCGTGCAGCCGACGAGCTCTCACGGTTTCAGCCACTTCCGGGGGAATGGAGACTTCATCCCCTGTCAGTTCAGCTGATTTTGGAACTGTTCGGCAAGGCAGAGGTAAATACAGGTTTGCCTCCCAAGACACTTTCCATTACTTCTGGTTTTATTCCCTGACCGAGGGGACCCTCTGCACGGATGCACTAGCTGGCGCAAATATGCATTTTCCCCAGTGAGCCTTCTCGCACAGGTCCTGTGCAAGATCAGGGAGGACGAGGAGCAGGTCCTTTTGGTCACCCCTTATTGGCCCGGCCGGACCTGGTTTTCCAAACTCTTACTTCTTGCGACAGCCCCTCCCTGGTCGATTCCTCTGAGAAAAGCCTCCTTTCTCAGAGACAGGGCACCCTAAGGCACCCGCGTCTCGACCTGTTGAACCTACACGTGTGGGCCCTGGATGGGACGTGGAAGGTTTGAGTAACTTACCACCTCAGGTGGTAGCTACCATTACTTCCGCTAGGGCCTTGTCTACAAGACAGGCCTATGCTTTGAAGTGGAACCTCTTTGTCACCTGGTGCTCTTCTCACTGAGAAGACCCCAGGAAATGCCCTATCGGGTCCGTGCTCTCCTTCCTCCAGGAAGGGTTGGATCGAAGGCTATCTCCTTCCATCCTTAAGGTCTATGTGGCTGCAAGAACAGCACACCATCACCTAGTGGACTCAAAAACGGTAGGTCAGCACGACCTGGTCAGCAGGTTCCTTAAAGAAGCAAGGAGGATAAACCCTCCTCGTCCTGATGCCCTCTTGGGATCTCACAGTGGTTCTTTCTGCCTTGCAGTGAGCTCCCTTTGAGCCTTTGCAGTCCATTGAGCTTAAGTTCTTGTCTATGAAGACAGTGCTCTTGACTGCTTTGGCCTCCATCAAGAGGGTAGGGGACCTGCAGGCATTTTTGGTTGAGGAAACCTGGAATACGGGCCGGCTAACTCTCACGTGATCCTGAGACGTGTTACGTGCCCAAGGTTCCCACCACTTTTTTAAGGGACCAGGTGGTGAACCTGCAAGCGCTGTCCCTGGAGGAGGCAGACCCAACCTTGGCATTGCTCTGTCCTGTACGTGCCCTTCGCGCTTATGTAGACAAGACACAGTGTTGCAGGACCTCAGACTAGCTCTTGTCTGTTTCAGAGGACAAGGGAAGGCTCTCTCCAAGCAGCGGTTGTCTCACTGGATCATGGACACTATTGTCCTGGCACACCAGGTTCAGGGACTGCCATGCCCCCTAGGGGTAAGAGCACACTCCACCAGGAGTGTGGCTTCTTCTTGGGCTTTAGCGCATGGCATCTTGTTGACAAACATATGCAGAGCTGCAGGCTGGGTGACACCCAAACATTTTTGTGAGATTCTATAATCTCTGTGTAGAGCCAGAGTCCTCTCGTGTACTCGCTCCAAATGGCCAGTAATGGACAGGCTCAGGTGTCATCGCTTGCTGCGCCATTCCACTCCATGGACTCGATGCGTGCACTATTTTCATTCAGGTAAGTTTCTCAGTAAGCCCTGAGTTCCTCCAGCACTGTTGACACCGACACCAGAGTGCATGCCCTCTTGGTCAGCCCTTGTGTTTGGCTAGGTGTTTCCATGTGCCCACATGTGTATTTCCACGGTAAGTCTCTTCAAGCACGTGTCTTCCCTTGGCAAGACACCTTGCCACCCCTGGGGTTGAAACATTCCACCCTGCGGGCTGGATACCTCAGTATTATTCCTAATGCATCCTGCTTTGGGTCATATGTGTATTCCTAAGTCCTCCCTATGGTCAGGCATTGCTTGGCATATTTTACATGTGGAATATGCTTACAAATGTACTTTGGAATTGGCGTTTGAGCCTTGCCCCTCGTTCGTGATAATCTCACGGCAGGTAGCTCGGGTCAGCGCAGGACACTGGAAGACAGCCGTTGTGGCGAGATTAGATTGGGGCCCCTATTCCGTCAGTCACTGACGTAACTCGTAGTGGACTGACTGAAAGGGAACGTCTCAGTTACATATATAACCCTCGTTCCCTGAAGGAAGGGAACGGAGACGTTACGTCCCCATGCCACAACCGCTGTACTGCTGGTACGGCTGGAGCACTCAGCCTTGGCTCCTCAGCAGGTAACATAATGCGAGATTGCTGCATAGCTCCTTTTATACCCATGAGGTGGGGCGGAGTGGCGCTATGCAAATTCCGCAGACCCATGGCATTGTCATGCCATTGGCTCATTTTGTAGAACTCGAAGGTCATTTGCTTCTAAGCGAAACCCCCATTCTGTCAGTCACTGACGTAATGTCTCAGTTCCCTTACTTCAGTGAATGAGGGTTACATACGTAACCAAGACTTTCTTACTGTATTCATTAATCTTTGTTAATGTTATTTAAAGGGTTAGTTTAAACAAAAGTTTAAATTAGCCCATGATTTACTCACCCTCAAGTCATCCTAGGTGTATATGACATTCTTCTTTCAAACAAATAAAATCTAAATTATATTGCAAAAGTCCTGGCTAATCCAAGCATTATAATAGCAGTAATAGTTGCTCTGTTTTTGAAGTCCATAAAAAATGCATCTGTCCGTCAAATACAGTGAGGAAAATAAGTATTTGAACACCCTGCTATTTTGCAAGTTCTCCCACTTAGAAATCATGGAGGGGTCTGAAATTGTCATCGTAGGTGCATGTCCACTGTGAGAGACATAATCTAAAAAAAAAATCCAGAAATCACAATGTATGATTTTTTAACTATTTATTTGTATGATACAGCTGCAAATAAGTATTTGAACACCTGAGAAAATCAATGTTAATATTTGGTACAGTAGCCTTTGTTTGCAATTACAGAAGTCAAACGTTTCCTGTAGTTTTTCACCAGGTTTGCACACACTGCAGGAGGGATTTTGGCCCACTCCTCCACACAGATCTTCTCTAGATCAGTCAGGTTTCGGGCCTGTCGCTGAGAAACACGGAGTTTGAGCTCCCTCCAAAGATTCTCTATTGGGATTAGGTCTGGAGACTGGCTAGGCCACACCAGAACCTTGATATGCTTCTTACAGAGCCACTCCTTGGTTATCCTGGCTGTGTGCTTCGGGTCATTGTCATGTTGGAAGACCCAGCCTCGACCCATCTTCAATGCTCTAACTGAGGAAAATCTCGCAATACATGGCCCCCGTCATCCTCTCCTTAATACAGTGCAGTCGCCCTGTCCCATGTGCAGAAAAACACCCCCAAAAAACACCCCATGATGCTACCACCCCCATGCTTCACAGTAGGGATGGTGTTCTTGGGATGGTACTCATCATTCTTCTTCCTCCAAACACGTTTAGTGGAATTATGACCAAAAAGTTATATTTTGGTCTCATCTGACCACATGACTTTCTCCCATGACTCCTCTGGATCATCCAAATGGTCATTGGCAAACTTAAGACGGGCCTTGACATGTGCTGGTTTAAGCAGGGGTACCTTCCGTGCCATGCATGATTTCAAACCATGACGTCTTAGTGTATTACCAACAGTAACCTTGGAAACGGTGGTCCCAGCTCTTTTCAGGTCATTGACCAGCTTCTCCTGTGTAGTTCTGGGCTGATTTCTCACCTTTCTTAGAATCATTGAGACCCCACGAGGTGAGATCTTGCATGGAGCCCCAGTCCGAGGGAGATTGACAGTCATGTTTAGTGTCTTCCACTTTCTAATGATTGCTCCAACAGTGGACCTTTTTTCACCAAGCTGCTTGGCAATTTTCCCGTAGCCCTTTCCAGCCTTGTGGAGGTGTACAATTTTGTCTCTAGTGTCTTTGGACAGCTCTTTAGTCTTGGCCATGTTAGTAGTTGGATTCTTACTGATTGTATGGGGTGGACAGGTGTCTTTATGCAGCTAACGACCTCAAACAGGTGCATCTAATTTAGGATAATAAATGGAGTGGATGTGGACATTTTAAAGGCAGACTAACAGGCCTTTGAGGGTCAGAATTCTAGCTGATAGACAGGTGTTCAAATACTTATTTGCAGCTGTATCAAACAAATAAATAGTTAAAAAATCATATATTGTTATTTCTGGATTTTTTTTTATTTTATTTTTTAGATTATGTCTCTCACAGTGAACATGCACCTACGATGACAATTTCAGACCCCTCCATGATTTCCAAGTGGGAGAACTTGCAAAATAGCAGGGTATTCAAATACTTATTTTCCTCACTGTAAAAGCAGACTGTCAATGAACTAATTTCATGTTGTTTTATATTTTATTTGTTCATTATTTATTTTGTTGGATTTTAGTTGGACTTGGTCAGAACTGTTTCAAAAATCTACATGACGCCTGCTGCCTTTGGGCTCACTGATATTGAATTTAAATGACATGCAAAATAAAGACATGTTATGTTCCATTGCAATGGAACAATGCAATGGTGTTTTCTGGAAGAGACTAAAGAACAAAGTATTTTTATCAGCTGAAAGGTAGAATACAAATGTTTTTATTAAGTTAGATAGACATTATATAACCGTTTCAGGTTATGTTTTAGTGTTGGTAACATGTCCCACATTGTCCCACACATACTTAGTAATCGTCCCACATTTGGTTTGTTTGATGGTGGTCACCCTAAAATAAGGGCAAACAGGAAAAACTGCTCTGTTCCAGTACCTGTGCATCTACCTCGTCAAACAACTGGCACCAGGGTGAGTTCTCTTTGAGGATAGTAAACTCATAGGCACACAGGTAGAACGCTGCTTCCACTGAATCTACAAAGCAAAATAAATATGTGTCATTTTAGCATTAGACAGTAAACCAAATTAGACCTTAAACTGTGCCTATCTTTGTAAAACATAAATAAATTAAATTGTAAAATATTTGATAAAAGCATGTGCTGGTGTTTTTGGGGCAAAGAAAAAAACATCTACTAGTGGTCTAGTAAACAACACTGCCATCTAGTGGTCGTACTAACACTATTCAACATTATCTTGCTCTCTGCTTGTGCATTGATTTACAACTGCTGACAGCAGCAGATCAAGTGAGTAGCCCTGACCTCTAAACTCTTAGTAATTTTACTAAAAGCTAGTAAACACTGCTTCGTCACATTTGGTGGTTTTCTTGCTTTTGTGATTCTCAATCCCAATTCTTCCCATCTTTCTTCTGTTCTCCAGAAAAAAGGCTGCAGCAAACGTGGCCTGTCATCTATAGAATTTAACTACACTACTCAGTGCTCCAATCTATTTCAATCAACTTAAATTATATGGATACTGTCCCACAATTTTTACATTTCAAGTAAGAAGAGAGAAAAAAAAGTGCAAATTGAGATAGGAGAAGAACTGGACAGAGTATTTTAAACGTGCAGTGTGTAATATTTATGAGGATATATTGACAGAAATGCAATATAGTATACATAACTATGTTTTCAGTGGTGTATAAAGACCTCACATAATGAACCGTTATGTTTTTATTACCTAAGAATGAGCCATTTCTGTCTACATACACCGTGGGTCCCCCTGCAGTGAAATCACCATTTTGCGCTGTCATGTTTCTACATGTTTCTAACGATCCACTCAACGGCTGTCTGAATTTGCTCACTCGTTTTCATTCACTCCTTCAAGTGAACTGTATAAGTGGACTGGCGTAGGGAATAGTGATTGAGGGTTTAGGGGGCAATTTCAGATTCAGCCCAAGTGTGCCACACGAGTCCTGAAAAGTGAAGCCAAAGTGTTTCAATCGCACCCGGGTGGCTGGATGCAGTATATGTCATAAACCCCGCCCTCTCCATGAAATGTAATGGGACATAGACTAATTAAACAATCAAATTACACTTCAAATAAATTTCCAAAGATGCTTTCTGTCATTTTAGATTTTTATCATACTGATGTTTGTTCAAGTGTTCGTTCCCTAAATAAGTTTGGTTTTGGTTAGTTTTTTTGATTCTATAAAAAACGGGGGTGTGACGTTATGATTGACAGTTGAGTTTGACAGCTTCTCTGAGCGAAGTACTCACTGAGGCACCAACAGACATTTTTTGGGAACTTCGGGAGGAGACTGGAGCTTTAACTTTAATTTCTACATTTCCATAACTGTTTATTTCACAAAAGGTTGTTGATTAGGCGGGAGTGTGGTTGGTACCTTGATATCGCGGGTCCACTTCGTGCTCACTAGTGCACAGACTCGAGACCCAAGATATCAGCACCATATTTGGACACTGGCAGCTTCCATTACTTCAACTTTTTTTAAAGTCTATGTCCTAAACGGACAAACTGCTCTACAGAGCGCTAGCTACTCTCTGCTGTCTCAGATCATATTTTTGTCCTGAGTCGGCCACCGTAGCTTCTCTATGCGCTACGAACGGGAGGGGTGAGCGGTGGACGGTTGCAATTCGCAACCTCACCGTTAGATGCCACTAAAATTCACACAGTGCAACTTTAACATTATAAACATACAAATTTCAGCTTATAACAGCAAGGCTGCTCAATTCAATTGCTTCTCATAAGGTTTATATATATATATATATATATATATATATATATATATATATATATATATATATATATATATATATATTAACTTTTTCATTCTTTTTATGATTCCACCAAAATGTGTGAAATTTTTGTAGCTACATTTTACTATCTAAATTACGGTACGGGGCCGTTTTCACAAAACATCTTAAACTAAAATTAGCTCCTAACTTGCTGATTAAGGAGAAACTCTTAAAAATAATTGTCGTGTCAGTCCTAATTTTAGGACTCCTAAATTTTTGCTCAAAGAGTATTTTACAAAGCATTTTAGTACTAAAACTAGCTCCTAAATCTGTGAAACGCTAGGAGTAGTCAAGAGGACTCCTAAATCACTAAGACCAAATCACTAAACAATCCTAATGGATGTTGCCGCATTCCGCCTCAGCAATCTGCCCAAAGACACTATACAACATTGAGTGCTGACCTTTTCTTCATAAATGCAATACATATTTAGATTTATAGATTTTAATCTACGATAAAACACCAACAATAAATCTTTAATTAAAAAATTATGGCAGATTACCTGTGGCAGTTGTTTTCACGAGTTCACACTTACAAATGATCGAGTAAAAGAATATTAGGTGCTGTCCGATGGGATCTCCAAGCTTGGAATTTAGCCCAAACCCAGAGTTCTGCCCCGTATCCCCAGCCGAGAGTGAGGTGCCGGGGTGGCACTCGGCTGTGTATATACATACTCTCGCACTGATTAGATATACCATTTGAACGTGCTCCTCACAAACTTTGTTTTTAAAACATAATTTTCACTTGAATTTTAAAAAAACCTAAAAAACAATTAATATGGCAACATGAAACCTCGTTCAACAAAATACTTCTTTAATAAAGGTCCCGTTCTTTGTGTTTTTTGAAGCTTTGATTGTGTTTACAGTGTGCAATATAACGTGTGTTCATGTTTCGCGTGTAAAAAAACACAAGTAAACACAATGTACTTATCTGTACACCGCTGTTTTCACTGTCCTAAAAACGGGCTGATGAGTTCCTTGTTCTTCAGAAATACGTAACGAGTTCTGATTGTGCCAGCGGTTCCAGCGGATTGTGGTTGTTGTGATTTGCCCGCAGCTTAGCGCACGTTGCACGGTTCCTTTGTTGTGATTCGACAGCAGCTTAGCGCACGTTGCACGGAAAGGTCACGCCTCTTAACGGGGAGATGTATGCGCTCAATGATCTCTAAGTACAGCGTCCCTGTGAAAGCCAAACAAAGGTGATTTGACTCCGGGATGAAAATAACAGCGTCTCAACGACATGGCGACAAACACACTCAAACGCAACACTTTCTGGTCTTCTCCATGCAACACTTCCTCTTCTCCACGTGGGAGAGCAACAAGACCACGCCCCCTTTTTCGCGTATTCTTGTGGGCGGAGGTTAGTCTGTTCTACTGTTCTACTGACGTAATTAAAGCAGGCTGTACCAGGATGTAGTCCAAGCCGGCCGTTCGCTGTAGGCTTTGAAAGGGAACTTCTGTTAAATAAAATATCTCGCTTGGCATTGAACTTTGAGCTTTATAATTTCACAGGTATTATTTATGCTCTAATAGCAACATTACACACTAACTAAAGTTTGAAAAATGGGATCACGAAGAACGGGACCTTTAATTAAATCACTGACAGAGATCCCTCCCTTATCAGCCAATCAATGTGAGCATTGTTAGTAAGTGTGTTTACATCATCCCCGCCCTTCCAAGGTCAACCCCGCCCTTACTCTTAGCTTAAGACTTCTCTCTATTCCTTAGTAAAAGTTGGTCTCAGCAGCTTTGTGAAGAAAACTCTTAACTAATAACTTTTACTGCTTTTTAGAAGAACTCTTAGTGATAAGATAAAATGTTTTGTGAATACGGCCCCAGATTAGTGATGTTGTTGCAAACCATGTAAAATTGTGAACTTTGGACGCCCAGCCCTGTCAATCAATTTGAGTTTTGGATTCCACCAGGTTTTTTTTATTGATTTTTAACATTTATAAATCATCTCAAGAACTTCTAATCCGCTTTACGTGCATGCTTACTGCAGAGGAAATTTGAAAAGACAAAGAATGATAGAGTTAAAGAACGTTTCTATCTTTAGGTTCTCACCTAAAGACGTTTATTTGACATGTGAACTGATGTCAGCCTGACATGAATTCAGGAAGGAAGAGTGTGAAATAATATACTTGTGTGCAAAGTTTTGTGGTTGTGGTTGAAAGTTGAGCGTGACATTTAGAGGAAAGTGAATTTGACTCTTCTGTTCTGAAATTGAAGCAGCTCTTTTCATAAAACATAACAAAAAATAATCAGAACATTAGCATACTTTTAAAATGCACAATAGCATCTTGCTTTATTTCAGTACTTTAGCAGAGTGTAATAGTGTCATGATCATATTATGCATTCACTGACCATCGGTGATGCTGGTGTAAGGGACCTCCAGCCTGTCAGCCATTTTCTCCATTACTCTTTTCATCTCAGGGCCTTCATTGAAACGTTTCACTTCCTCCAAGGCACTCTTGTTGTTCTCCACTTCTTTCACGAAACGTTCGCACTGGTCAAAGTAACGCATCAAAGCGTCGTTCACAACAGGTTCCAACTCAACTGAAGAATAAAACAAACAAAAAAATAAATAAATGAGAGCCTTTGCAGAATTACAGGTTTATAACCATTGTGCTTTGACTCTTAAAGGGACAGTTCACCCAAAAATGAAAATTCTGTCATCATTTACTCACCCTCAAGTTGTTCCAAACCTGTATGAGTTTCTTTGTTCTGCTGAACACAAAAGAAGCTATTTTGAAGAATGTTTGCAACAAAGCAGATAGAGCAACCATTGACTACCATAGTATTTTTTTTCCCTACTATGGTAGTCAATAGTTGCTCTATCTGCTTGGTTACAAACATTCTTCTAAATATCTTCTTTTGTGTTCAGCAGAACAAAGAAACTCATACAGGTTTGGAACAACTTGAGGGTGAGTAAATGATGACAGAATGTTCATTTTTGGGTGAACTGTCACTTTAAAACTGGAATTACATGTTACTTTCTAAACGTATTTAATCAGTGGGGGAAGTTAATTAAGAAAGTAATATAGATTTCTAATAAAAATAGGTCAATCAAAAAAATGGATTGTTCAAAATGGATTTATGATACATTTTCTGTTTTTGTCTGCCCATATAGCTACCAGTCTCTTTGTGTGTGAATTGTGTAAGCATATATACTATATAGGCTATATAAATATACCAAAACAACAACAAACACAGCCAATAAAGCACATTGCTGAAGGTCCACAAGAGCATATTTAAGTTTTTAGATAGTCAATTAGACTTTATTCAAATTTAAATCAATTTAAATTTAGTTTTTGCCTCCTCAGGGTATTTAAAAAAAAAAAAGAAGATTTGTGTAATTCAACATTTTGGTATACATATGTCTTTAAAATGATGTGTCATACATAAACCACAACATGAATGAATAGGCTACACATTACTGCAGAGAAAAACTTAGGTGATAGAACAATAATGATATCAGCCAGTTTTGATATATGATTGTAATATATCAGTCAGTAAAAAAACTTTTTTCATAAGAGATCTATGTTTGGTGATTCTTCATATGAGCAATGCATGTAGAAATGCAACAGGCATGTGATCGAATTGTTTGGTTAGTAGTTTTCTTTCCACTGAATCTCACTGCTGTAGCGGTGAAACAAGTGAGCACTATCGTGTATGAAGAGCACAGATTAACTTAAACATAAGTTCATGCAAAGTAGCTAAAATGATTTATCAGTATGGCCTGCAGATGATTCAGTGCTTGCGGGGCTGGGTCCTCATGCATTACCTTTTTTTATGCCGAGTCCTGTCATTAATCCCTCTCTGAAAGCGATGGTACTGTTCACACACCTGTGCTTGGAGCTGGTGATCAATTTCACGCGTCCTTGACGCAAATTGTCCTCGGTCAGCAAAGAGGGGAACCATTTAATGAGTCTCTGCGCCAGGTGCCTGTGATCATCACGTCCTTTGTTCACCAGTCGCCCGTCCATCTCATCCTTGTACCACATCTCCCACTGTGACTTTATCTCTGACAAACAGTTTAAGTTGTTGGTCGCGTTACGCACGACAAGATTATAAAATTCGCGCATCTTTTGAATGTTTTTAGTGGTCGGGAACCTCGTCCCGTGGCGGATTATAGCTGTCAAATGAATTGCGCTGCATGTCGAGGAAGGCAGCGTAACGAGGGAGTTGTTTATGGCCAAAATATCGTCGATTAAGTATGAGTTAACCTCCTCATAGCGACCTTTGGTGCCAAAATACCTGGCGATCGCTGGTATGTTGTTTTTTGTGGATGAGTGGATACTACAAGATGACATAAACGCCCAGTAACTTATAATGCAGTGAAAAAGAACAAAACATATTGTTGTTACCACTTGTTTAACCATGTTTGTGTTTTGGGGTGCGTTGTTTGGCGTCTCCTGTCCGTTGCCTGGTTTTGCGCAAGTGAAAAGTGACTCATTTCACTAGACTTTACTCGCAAGCTGCTATTTGCGGGTGTTTACACTGAGGAACTCGAAATGCTGGCCAAATAGTAGCTTTCCCTGTTTCTGCATCTGCACTAGTAGTGCTGCTGGTTCGTAACAGCATTCCCCATAAAACCCCTGGAGATACCAAACTTTTAAAAGTGTCATGGAAAAGTCATGGAAATCCATACATTCCTAAAAGTCAGGGCAAATATTCTTAACACATTTGAGTGTACTATAAATTAAGTGTAGGCCTACTAAAATAAAATATATTAGTGAAGGAAAATTTGTTCCAAAGTTACAGTTTTGGTAACAATTTTACAGTGTTCTTGTTACATATATGTTACATGTACTTACCATAGTAATAACAGTAAATTATGCATAATTACATACATACTCAACCAAACCCTAATCCTACCATAACCCTATAGTAAGTACATTTAGTTAATTAATATTACTCAGTACTTAAATATATAATTACATTGTAACAATGACGCCGAAAAAAATAGTAACCATAGTTTTCAACCACTTATAAAGAATATTGTATGAATCAAAACAAAAAAAAGTAGAAATTCCAGAAATGATTGTCATATAGTCTGCAGGAGTTGGTTTGGGCTAGTGTATGTTAGTTACTGTGTCATAACAAAATAATATCTGGTTAATTCACATTATGTTAACTCACAATTAATTAAGAAAATATAAACATAATTATATTTTTAAAAACCCACTTAAGCATTTTAGAGCATGTTATAGGCTATTCTAAAATAACATGCCATCAGAAAATGAAGATGTGGACATTTTATGGCTGCCCCTGCCCTGTGTTTTAACCACATATGATCTCAATATCCTTTATGCTGTCAGAAATATTTGTAATATATATTTTTGGTGACATTTGTAGGCTACTTTTGTGAAGATATTTTCTTGAAAGTGAATTGTATATAATATTGTGTCCCTATAAGGCGTCTGTAGAGCAAATTAACCTATACAAAAAATTAAATGTAATGCTATTGAACCTATTTTGCCACGGGAAAAGAATGTGGCGAAAAAGACTTTACTTGTGAATGTAAATCCAGTGTTACATTCTGGTTGGACCGCGGAGAGGGGGCGGGGCGTTGAGGTCACGTCACAGGCAGTGGAACAAGATGGGATCCTCCTCCCTCCCTCCCTCTTCTTCTTCTTCTCCTCCTTCACGCAGCACCGACCGTTTTTTAACAATCCGCCCACTGACGCTCACGTCTCCAGCTTCGTATACGCGGCCAAAACCACCGGCCCCATCACAACACACTTTTCTGACGGGGATATATTACGCGACAGCGGGATTGCCAGGAGAGGCGTGTTATTTTGGCCTGGTTCGCGATCGCGTTGGATCGCAACGGCTCAGGATCGGACGAGCTACAAGTCTCCTTTGGAAAAAAAGAAGAAAAAACCCGGTGAGTTAGACTCAACAGAGCTGTTGATCCATACTTCCCCAAGGCCTTTCTAAGAACACCTTTCTTGTATTTTGACGTCAACTAGTCCTCTGTATATAAATAATAACCGTCCACTGTGGACTAGGGGAATGTATTTTCCAGCAGGGTCGAGTGATCCTTTGCTGTGTAACAGTTAATCTCTTTTTAATCGCTTGCCTAGTCCTCTGGACCAGCTCTACCGTTTCCGAAGGTAAAGAGGTGTTATGACACGACACATTTGCCACGTATTAGAGAGCATATTTGTTGGTGTTTTCGACGGCCGTTGTAATCGAGTGTAACGCTTTTTTTTTTCGCGCCAGACGCGCTAGTTTACGAAAACCGCACAAATAACCACACGCTCAAGGACATGCTGCCGAGTTTGGTGAGGAAAAAGTGTGATATAATTGTTAGAGGTTGAGTGGCCCACATGTTGCTTTCTGTGGTTGTTTACGCCACACTTCCTATTCAAATTGGTTGCCAAAATATGCCACTGAAAAATAGATTTCGTTCACCCAAAATAAAAAAAAAAAAGTGTGAAAACTATACAATGACTTTCAAGGGGTACATAAAAAAAAGAAAAAATTCAGTCTATTTTCGTCTCGCTTAATTCAAATTGTAGTTTTTTTGGTTCCTAGGACAGTTTGCTAATGTCAACCGTCTTAAAGATGTTTTATTAAAAACACTAACGATTATATGACAATATGTACGATTTTTGGATTAAAATAATAGTAATTTGGTAATTTTACAGTATGGTTTGGTTGAGTATGTATGTAATTATGCATAATTTATTTGGATTAAAATAATAATAATTTGGATTAAAATAATCCAAAAACCAAATGATTCCACGAATGTTTAAATCAAGTGTCCTTGCGTCTTTTATGAATGACACATACCCGCATTACCCTCGATTTCTGGTTTTATTTAGCAGAAACCATGGAAACACCAGAGACGCTTTAATACATTATGCGTTTTATTAGACAGGTGAGCAACTGTTTGGAAATTTGTCATCAACACAAAACTAATCATTGTTACATAGCTCAACACAGTTAGTCTTATTGTTTACATTTCGTTTTCTTGATTTACCACAGGTACCGTGTTTTACCATGGCTAATATCGATCTAGATAATTGCATTGTGCAAGTGTCTCATAGTAGCCGCCAAGCAAATGCACAGAGTAGCATTATAACATAACTTTCAAAACACTCAAATGTATCCAATATGATAAAACAGCACAGCGCTACCCCATATACAGCGGTCGTCTGCGGCATAATAAAAGCTCAGCAAAATCAAGGCATCATCAAGCTATGCCTTTGTTTTAAATAAGAGAAAAATTACATATTGTGGCTTTAAGTGTGGGTTTGTAATAACGTGTTAAAGGTCCCGTTCTTCGTGTTTTTTTGAAGCTTTGATTGTGTTTACAGTGTGCAATATAACATGTGTTCATGTTTCGTGTGTAAAAAAACACAGTATTTTTCACACAATTTACTTATCTGTACACCGCCGTTTTCACTCTCCTAAAAACGGGCCGATGAGTTCCTTGTTCTTCAGAAATACGTAACGAGTTCTGATTGTGCCAGCGGTTCCCGTGTTGTGAATCGACAGCAGCTTAGCGCACGTAACTTGCACGGAAAGGTCGCGCCTCTTAACGGGAGATGCGCTTCATGATCTCTACAGCGTCCCTGGGAAAGCCAAACAAAGGTGATTTGACTCCGGGATGAAAATAACAGCGTCTCGACGACATGGCGACAAACACACTCAAACGCAGCACTTCCTTTTCTCCACGCGACCGTCCTCTTCTCCACGTGGGACAGCAACAAGACCACGCCCCCTTTTTTCGCGTATTCTTGTGGGCGGAGGTTAGTCTGTTCTACTGACGTCATTTATGAAGGAAGTACCAGGATGTAGTCCAAGCCAGCCGTTCGCTGTAGGCTTTGAAAGGGAACTTCTGTTAAATAAAATATCCCGCTTGGCATTGAACTTTGAGCTTTATAATTTTACAGGTATTATTTATGCTCTAACAGCAACATTACACACTAACTAAAGTTTGAACAATGGGATCACGAAGAACGGGACCTTTAAATAATGACAGCCCTTGCAAGTTTTTTGCGAGTGTACACATTTAGCGCAGTCGGTCAGACTGAAACGGATTTCCAGAAAATTATTTGAATAGGATTTCAAACTACATTTGAATGTTGCTTAAAATGGATTTTAATGATTTTCTTTATTTTTTATTATTATTAATATTATTATTATTTATTATTCAGATTTAGGATAGCGTTCTGTAGCCCTTTTGTTTACTAAAACATTGTTGGAGAAAGCATATATAAAAAAAGTTAATGGATATATTTAAAACAATATTTCACTATTGTTTTTACACAAATACTTTATGACCTCCTTTGGGTGATTTCAAGCCAAGCCTATAGGCCTATTGTTTCAACATTGTTCCAAACCTGTATGACTTTCCTTCTTCCTGTTATTTTTGTGGGATAAAAAAGCATTCACTTCTTTTCCATCCTTTTCCATGAACTGAACTAAAAATGAATAGTGACTGAGTCTGTTATACTTCTCTCATATGGTCATACGGGTTTGAGTGTGAGTAAGCGAAGACAAAGTGTTCATTTTGGGGTAAAGTCCTCTGGGTCTTTTGAAACAGTGCCAGGTAAAATATTATTTGTTCCTGAATTCCACTGAGCTTATTTGCATTCATTCAGATACACATGAGTGATGCTTGATCGCTCTTACATGTGTTTCTTAATATTTCTCACTTGATTAATATTTGTCCACTAGAGTTGTAAAACAATTGCTGCGTCCTCAAAGTTGATACTTAATGTACTAAAATCAGTGAGGACTTTGACCTTGTTCTTTCTGCTTTACAAGGATAATACCTTGGAAGAGACCTGTCAAAATGCTGTAAAATCAAATATTCTTGATAGAAGAGTTAAAACAGTTGGTCTTAAGCCACATAGTAAATTGCCTGATCTTTTTGAGGGCATGGAGGGAAAGCTGAATAAAATCTGGAGTCATATGTGTTCCATGTTGTGTTGGCCACAGTTCTGTAGTTTAAGACCCAAGGTGACAGACTGTTTCAGTCTAAGAGACACACGAGTGCAAAAAACACTTTTTTTTATCAGGAATGAATTAAAACTGGGCCACATCATGGAAGCCATAGTGAGAAAAATGTGTTTCTAAATACTGGGAAGGAGAGCGGAGGGAGATAGCAACATGCTCATATAGGCCTATATAAAGGAAGATATAAATCACCGGTCTCTGGTGAGATGTTACTCCATGTATTTATGTAATCCTAAACAAGTCAAATGTGATGTAAGATTCAAAAACTGGTGATTCATCTGGTTTTGCAATCTATGAGGATGTGGAGTCTTTGTGACATGTGTCTTCAGTTTCTTTCATGCCCCACCCTTTCGCTTTCTGTGTTTCTGGTTGTTTCTCTTTCTTTCTATCTCTGTTTTTCTTTTTTTACTTAGACGCACATCCTCTTGGTCCTGTTTTTACTTTCATACAATTTGTCCTACTTAAAGTGAAGTGTCATACAGTCTAATTATAGGAAGAGGTCTATATTTTTATCATCAATATCCCAAGGAGGTTAATAACAACATTCACAAGCAGGGCCGTCCCTTAAATTCAAGGAGCCTGTGAAATGTTTGTTTAATGGTTGTGGGCTCAATAAGAAGATACTGTATCATAGAAGACATTAGTAGGTCCCCCTTGTTGTCACAGATCATAAGTGTGTGTGTGTGTGCGCGGGGGGGGGGGGGGGGGGTGGGGGTTGGGGGGTCCAGTACTGTCCAGGTGGGTTGGCTTTGTATTGTAGTCATTTGTTTGTTTCTTGTTCTCTTTTTCTGACTGGTGTGTTTGGTTCTCTTGGTTCTTTTGGTCCAGACCAAAAAAGAAAATAATAGTTATAATTAGTCGCAATTTCTTTTGAAATGAAGAAAAAAAGCCCAATGCAGTTATAGATACTCCATTTAATGTAGTCAATGGCAACCAATGTGTTAAAGGTCCAAATCAATGCGTGAAGACATCATGCATCGTAGTACAACAACACAGAAGTTGCGCATTTGAGGTTGGAAAGTATACATGCATGTATATTTTTTTTAGAAAATGACCGATGGTGTCGCTAGATAAGACCCTTTTCCTCAGCTGGGATCATGCAGAGCCCTTTGAAACTGCTTTGATTTGGACCTTCAACCCATTGGTTGCCATTGAAATACATTATATGGAGAAAAATCCTGGAATGTTTTCCTCAAACTTAATTTCTTTTTGACTGAAGAAAAAAAGACATGAACATCTTGGATGAGATGGGGTGAGTAATTCTCACAATTTGAAGTGAACCTTTAATCAAATGAACTGCACCAGATGGCAGGTGGTGTTTTGATGTAGTTTTAAGTGCAAGACTCTGGAGTATTCCAGCTGTGTTTTCAACCAGTTAATGCACTGATTACACACTTCACTTCATAACATGCATAAAAACACACAATTACTGCACTCAATGCATTTTAAGGAGGTTAAATATCAGAATTTGATCTTATTAACAAGATACGCAGGCACAGGGTGAGTATAATGAGGTAATAACAACTTTAAAGCATGTTTTAGGAGACCCAAACGCCCTCAATACCCCTTTGTTTGTGGCACAGAAGTCAATTTTAATTATAAAGATTACACAAAGACATTTCAGTTTTTACACACGAACGGCTACTTGGTTTCAGTGTGACAGTGTTTGTGGATGTTTGTGTGTTCAGTGGTTTATTATGCTGCGGGCAAAGAATGAAGAATAAATAATGGAAGCCAAAACATTAATTTACAATAAACTCCACGGTTTCCGATACATTATTGTTACTGGTTGTATTTTCTATTCAAAAGAATTGTGTAGTATTACAAACCAGATGTATGAGGGGAAAAGTGTGAAAAAGAGAATAAGGAAGAGAAATTGGTAAATGTGTGTGCAGGGAAATTAAATTTGAGGAAGTGCTTTGTGGTTAAGTTACAAAAATGTGAACGTGTGACCTGTGGGGAAGAGTCATGCTTTCAGGGACAAAAACTGATGTAATTATGTAGAGGTCAGATAGTTCCTGCTTACGGGGTGGTTATGAGAACATGCATACTAATAAGATAAATTAAAAACATTTAAAAATGCAAATATAAAACAGGCAGAGCTGAGGTTATGGGAGTTTGTACCTAGAGTAGCAGGTGTTTAGAGGAGCTAGGATGGATGAGGACTTTGGACAAGGTCACACTTAAGGAGGGTGTAACGCAGTTTGTTCGTATGGGAAGAAGGAGGCGGGAACCGGCGAATGTTCAACAACTTTAATAAAACAACACAAAATAAAATGGATACATGCAAAAACAAATGAACACAAAATGAAAGTAAAACACAACGCAAAATCCCAGGCCTGGTCCTCTCTCGTCCTTCCGGCGATCACGGTGGCCGCGGCTCAATCCTCCTCCACCCCCTGGCGGCCGGCGGTGGCTCCTCCTGTTGAGGGCAGCCGTCCGCGAGTCCCGCACGCTCCCTGCTCCTCCCCTATACGGCGGAGGGATACCGGCTCCGGCCCACGTGAACGCCGGTGACTCCTCTGCTCCCTCTAGGACGGCAGCAACCCCACCTCGACTCAGGGGCACGGCAGCGAGCTCTCCGTCCCACCGATCTTCATCCGCTCCAGCACCACCGCCTCGGGCAGCTCCTCGCGGTCTTCACCCATCCGCGCTGCCCGAACTCCTCAGCACCGCGATCCCCCTCAGCAGCAAGGGCTCTTCGACAGCATGTTCCTCCTTCCTCCCGGGCTTCGGCACCAATGTAACGCGGTTCGATCGTATGGGAAGAAGGAGGCGGGAACCGGCGAACATTCAAACAAGTTTAATAAATCAACACAAAATAAAATTGCGGCGGCAGCCCCTCACGGACGACTGCCGCCTACATACAAAAACAAATTAACACAAAATGAAAGTAAAAGCGGAAGCCCCTCGCAGACGACTGCCGCGCACACACATAACAAAACGTAAATAAAACACAACGCAAAATCCCAGGCCTGGTCCTCTCTCGTCCTTCACTGTTGTTGCTTCTCCTTTATACTCCCGTCACTCCTCCGTGAGACACGAGACCGCTGCAGCGTGCGTCCTCGTCCCGCTCTCACGGTCCCTCCGCCTCGCTGCTCGCCACAGAGGAGTACATGTTTTGCATAACAGCAGTTACATTGTAGCAGCTGCTCCTTCTCATTATACACACACACAAGCAGGGTGAGGGAATAAAAAAACCTACAACACACTTGTGGGGCAAAAATGCGTTTTTGTCTCATATTTATATCATGATATAGTTATATAAAAAATATCTATCTTCCGTTCTATTGATATGTCGCACCAGTTACGCTTTTTCCGTAAGTTGAATACAGAAGGCGTCTGCCGGAAGCTAGATGTTTTACTTTATAAAGTTTTAAATATGGATATTTTAGTTACAAAACCCCATCGATTTGCTTCAGAAGGCCTTTATTAACCCCCCGGAGCTGTGTGGAGTACGTTTATGAGGGATGAATGCACTTTTTTTGAGCTTCAAACGCAATGGATCCCATCACTGCCATTATAAAGCTGGGAAGCGTCAGGATATTTATTAATAAGATCCATCAGAAAGAAGAAAGTCATATACACCTAGGAAGCTTGAGGGTGAGTAAATCATGGGGTAATTTTTTATTTAACATGAACTACTCCTTTAAGCAATATCACACGTGTTGTTTTTGTCCCAAATAGTACAAGTTCAAATGTGATATTGATTTTATGCAACAGTTCAATAAATAAGATGTTAAAGCTACACTGTGTAACTTTTTTAGTTTATTCTTAGCTAAAAACACTTAGTTCTTTAAAAAATATATGTGCTCATTAATGTATATTTACTTCTTTCAAGTAATAAAGTATTCTCGTAAGTTTATAATATGCCATTGAAAATACATTCGGGTAAGGGGTTCGAATGGGGGTCGCCATGTTGCCCCTCCATCTTGAAAGTACATTAGCCAAAGACGGACATACCCGTAAATTCAAGCTTCATCTTTCGCGTTTTAACACTCTGTAACGAGTTGGAAAATAGTGTGGCCCCTTTAAGAGCGTTCGCCCCGGTTGGAGCGCCTGCGTTCTGTGTGTGTGTGTGTGTGTGTGTGTGTGTGTATACTGCGCCTCGAGCTCCCATGTGTGCGGATTATTTTCTGTCTTCTGTTGCTAACATTCATTTATTTTTGTTTTGTTGGGTAATGCTGTGGACGGAAGTGGAGTTTGTGCCGGACTCTTGTGGGGGGAATAAAGTGCGGGCTGTTTGACGTCAATCGCCTCCGTGTTTGCATCGACTCCAGTTGCGTTGAGTGAGCTATCCGTATTTTTCACCCGGACACACGCGTTACAACTCGATGGCGAATGTGAAGAGGGGGATTGCTGGATCGAACTGGAAGCCATGTTAATCTTGGACTAAATCGGCCACCGTAGGAGTTAAAACGAAATCGGAATTGGGAGGAAAAGAAACTAATATTTACTGGATGGTCATATACCCTTTCACCGCTAGATGGGGGAAAATATCACACAGTGTAGCTTTAATGTTGTGTTCCATTTTAGACACAATAATGTCTGCTTTTGGTAAATTTTGCCAACAAAAAATATTAGCCTACCTATAAAGCCAGAGAAGAACTGTTGTGTGTCTCCGAATATCTAATAGAGTTGCCTTTTAGATTTAATATGAAACTGCTACTAAAGCAAAACATTAAACATAATCATGCTGAGGATGTAGTTTATTTTGGTGCATGGCACCGGTGTTATCTCTTCTACTCTTCAGTTCTGTTTCTAATGCCGAGTCTGTCTAAACGTTTCTCCCCCTAATCTCCCCCATCGCTTGAAAATATAGCATTCTGTGTAAAATTCAAATGGGTTCGATATGTTTTGTGGGCTGTGCCGACTCACGCATATGATCCGCTCTGTGCTATCGTGTCTCTGGACCTGTGTGTGCGCTGCAGTGGTTTGCATGAGACACTAACGCTACAGATTCTAGAGACCATTTGATTGGACAGAAAATTTGATGAGAAGCTGAACTGCAGAGTGATGTTGTCAAAATCATTGATCCATATTGGCGGAAGTGGGAGTTTTGAATGCTTATATCTTCTGAATGTGAATTTTGTCATTGTTTTGAAGCACACCTAGCTTATGGATAAGCTTTAGGCTAAAATATTCATACTAAAAGCCAAAAAAAAAACCTTGTGTTTTGATTTCTTGGGGACTTGGGGAAATAAATAAATAAATATATATATATCCATATGAATAAAACCCCCATTAAAGGTTTAGTTCACCCAAAAATTTTAATTCTGTCAATATTTACTCACCCTCAAGTTTGTGTGTAATAAATTCTGTGCTGAATCAAATAAAATATTTTTTTATTTAACACAATAATTCATTTAAAAATGCCTTTGTACAATGAAAGTCAGTGAAGTTAAGTGTTTTGGACATTTGTATGGACAAAGACCGTTGAAACATTCTTCAGAATATCTTCTTTTAAATCCAAATGACTTAAACGGTGAGTAAATGTTGACAAAATAATGATTTCTGGGTGAACGATCCCTTAAACTGGACAAATAAATTGCGTTCTCTCTTCATATAAATACAGTAGAAAACGTCTCAGGTTACTTGCGTAACCTATGTTCTCTGAGTAGGGAACGAGACGCTGCGTCACTTTAATGACGTAATGGGACGCCCTCTGGGTGTGCCGATTGTCTGAAGCCCTTATAGAATCACGCCAATTGATTGGCTGATGGCGCGCACGTCGCCCACCTGACGTAGTCACCTATATCAGCGCTCGCGCGCCATCTGCTCCTCAGATTTCTCTGCCGAAAAGGAAAGCCTGTCGGCAGCGCGAGGAGCTTGGCAGCGTACGCAGCGTCTCGTTCCCTACTCAGAGAACATAGGTTACGCAAGTAACCTGAGACGTTCTCTTTCATAGGTTCACTCGACGCTGCGTCACTTTAATGACGTAATGGGAACGATATACCAAACACGCCAAGCTAAAGCGCTGCCGTATCTGGCTCAAAGAACACCAGATAACCTGCATGACTAGGTTAAGCAGACAGGACATGCGAACCCGGAGCCATGTCGAGATCCAAACTATAAAATCTCACAAAAGTGTGCGGAGAGGACCAACCTGCCGCCACACAAATATCTTCCAAAAGAGCCCCTCTAAAAAGTGCTTGAGAGTAGGGCTGCAACGACGCGTCGACGTCGTCGATGACGTCGACTACGAAAATACGTCGACGTGCGTGAAATGCGTCGACGCGTCGGCGGCACATTATTTACGTTCTAGAATGGAACAGAAGATCTAGAATAATGGCGGCTTCTGCTCCCGGGCATTGTGAAAATGATCATTTATCATATAAAGCCAGACCGCGACATTCAAAAGTGTGGGAGTACTTTAAACAGAAGCCGAATAAAACTGTGCTTTGTTCGCTCTGTAACGCCGGTTTCACACTGCGCGCGGTGGCAGAGCAGAAGCTGTGCGCGTGGAGAGCGGGAGCTTTCACACTGCCAGTCAGTGTTGCCAAGTCCGCGTTTTTTTTCCGCGGAATTGGGCTACTTCTACACTGTTGCCACGGGCTGTGTCTCTTGTCCGCGGGTTGAAGCGATCCCAATTATGTGATATTTAGCCCCGGGAATAAGAATTTTAGCAGGCAGCCCTGCAAAAAAACAAACACACATTTAACCCCCCGAACGCGATGTTTACCAGAGAACCTCCCCGAAACGCGATTGGGCTTGTTTTGGGCTAGTTTTGAGGAACGAATGGGTGGGTTTTGTTGTGAAAACCTGGCAACCCTGCTGCCAGTGTTCTCTCGCGCACCTGAACCGTGGCGCGTGTATTGCAACAGACTCACATTTTCCGGTGTTCTTCTCCAACCCCTCGTGCTTTTATTTATTATGGGCTGCATATATCTCCTGTTAATGCGACCCGGTTCCCCTCTGTCCCAAACACATATGCATAATAACATGCTGTATATAGGTAGTTTGCATGATTAAAGTAACATTAAAGTTAAGATATGCCTCTAGCTTTAATCATTTAAATGTGTCTTTGAAGTTTGGGCAAAAACTTCTGGCAGCTTTACATTGTTTATGCACATGTACCTTCAAAATAGACGACCAGTTATACATTAAAACTGCTGAAAGCTCCTGTATGTGAACCTTTTGCAGATAAATACAAGTGCATTTTCGTTTACTATTGACACAAATCAATAAGTAAGTCATACTCAACTACTATAGTAAACAACTTTTCCTAATTAGGCCTACTCTGTATACATTTTATGATGAATAGTATAATTATATATTATGTTTAAAAAGCTTCTTGTGTTCATATATTTCATTATAAAATGGCATACTATGTACACTACTCTTCCTGAAATACAATTAATATTGACATCATTCATTGATTTCATGTTAAAATAATATACAAATTCACTACCCTCTTTGAAATACAATAATTAGTAAAAAAGAATCATGAGATTAAGCCGGAAAAATAATCGTTAGATTAGTCGACTAATCGAAAAAATAATCGTTAGATTAGTCGACAGAAAAAATAATCGTTAGTTGCAGCTCTACTTGAGAGGAAGCCACACCTCTGGTAGAATGCGCTCTAACATCAAGAGGTGAAGGTAAACCACGCACCTCATAAGCTAAGGAAATAGCCTCTGTCACCCAATGGGAAACCCGTTGCTTCGAAGCGGCAAGCCCGCGGCGGCCAGCACCGAAGCACACCAACAGCTGGTTAGATTTCCTCCAGCTGTCCGAACGGTCAACATAACACTTCAACGCTCGAACTGGGCAGAGCAAATTAAGTTTCTCGTCTTCCTCCGAGTCAAACGGGGGGGGGGTGAAAGGAGTGAAGAGTAATAACCTGAGAGCGAAATGATGTGGACAAAACTTTGGGCACATAACCCACCCTAGGTCTTAAGGTAACCTTAACCAGGCCAGGGGCAAAATCCATACAGGTCCCATTAACAGAGAGAGCCTGTAGATCGCCCACTCGTTTCAAAGAAGACAGAGCTAACAAAAGAGCAACTTTGAGAGTCAGAATTCGCTCAGGAGCTGACTCCAAAGGCTCAAATGGAGCCAAAGTTAGCCCTTCAAGGACCACGGAGAGGTCCCAAGAGGGAATACCAGGGGAGCGTGCTGGTCTCAGGCGCCTAACCCCTCGCATGAAAGATGAAACCAGTCTGTGCTTGCTCCGGGTGAGGGTGCCAAATCCTGCCCTGAAGTTGTGTCAAAAGGTCCTTCCTGACCGGTATCTCCCATGGGGAGGAGTCCAGGAGGAGAACCATCTCCGAGAACCAAGTCTGGGATGGCCAGTGTGGAGCCACCAGCAGGAGGCTGGCCCCACTCTCCCTTACTCTGCACAGAACCACCGGAATCAGCTTGATGGGCGGAAACGCATAAAGTTTCAGATTGGGCCATGGATGCGCGAACGCATCTATCCCCAACGGGGCCGGAGAGCTCAGAGAAAACCAGAGCCGACACTGGGACGACTCCTTCGAGGCAAAGAGGTCCACTTCCGCTCTCCCGAACATCTCCCAAATCTGTGACACAGTTTGAGGGTTCAGCATCCATTCCCCCGACCGAAGCTTCTGTCTCGACAGATAATCCGCAGCGAGGTTTAAGACTCCGGGTACATGGACTGCTCTCAGGGACAAAAACTTGTCCTGAAACCGCAGGAGGAGTCGGCGCGCATGCCTGTCCAGGGTGCGCGACCGTGACCCTCCCTGGCGATTTATGTGAGACACCACTGCCATGTTGTCGGTCCTGACAATGACATGATGTCCCCTGAGTGAGGGGAGAAAATGCTGAAGGGCCAGGGATACCGCTCTCAACTCCAGGCAATTTATGTGCCAGGAGAGAACTTCCCCCTCCCAGATCCCCATAGCTGGTCTGCCCTCGAACACCGCACCCCAGCCGGTAAGAGAGGCGTCCGTCGTAACCATTTGGCGACGGAAAACAGCCCCCATCTTGACCCCTTTCTGAAGAAAAAGAGGGTCTCGCCACATTGATAGGGCACGAAAGCAGCCGCGTGACACCTTCAATAGGCGAAGGGCCGATCCTGTTGACCGAGCCCCTGAGCGTTTCATCCACCAGAGGAAGGGCCTCATATGGAGCAGTCCCAGGGGAAGCACCGGGGAAGCTGCGGCCATGAGGCCCAGGAGCCTGCGACAAGTACCCACAGAAACATGATGGCCTAGCCTGAAGCGGACCAAGCATGTTGTGATACTGGAAATCCGAGCAGGGGCCAGACGGGCCTGCATCGGAACGGAATCCAGACGAACACCTAAGAAGGTGGTCTGCTGAGCCGGAGTAAGAACGCTCTTGTCTGTGTTCACTCTCAAGCCAAGAGATCGAACGTGTCGAAGAACGACATCTCTGTGATGACAGGCTAACTCCCTGGAGTGGACCAGAATGAGCCAGTCGTCCAGGTAATTGAGAATACGGATGCCCTGGAGCCTCAGCGGGGCCAGCGCAGCATCCATACACTTCGTGAACGTCCTTGGTGCCAGGGCAAGGCCGAAGGGAAGGACTTTGTATTGATAAGCCTTCCCTTTGAAGGCGAACCTGAGAAACTTCCTGTGTCGTTTGACAACCTGGATATGGAAATAAGCATCTCTCAGGTCTATAGTGACAAACCAGTCCTCCGCACGTATCTGAGACAAGATAGTCTTTAGCGTTAGCATCTTGAACTTCCCTTTGTAGAGGGCGAAGTTCAGGCGGCGGAGGTCCAGGATGGGACGCAGACCGCCGTCTTTCTTCGGAACAAGGAAATAGCGGCTGAAGAAGCCACATTTCTCCTCTGTTGCCGGAACTTCCTCTATTGCCCCCTTTAGGAGGAGAGAAGAGAGCTCTTGTTGTAGCACAGAAGCCTGAGAGGCGCTGTTTACTACCGTGTGAGCGACCCCGTCGAAGCGAGGAGGGTTGCGACAGAACTGAAGCGTGTAGCCTGACTGAATCGTGCGGAGGACCCAGGATGATATCCCTGGCAAAAGCTTCCACTCGTGGAAGAAATTTGACAACGTGGGAGGTATTATGAGGTGCGGTGGACATACCTGAGTTGGGGTGTCGTGGACCTCTGAGGGGGGTGTGGCCATCCGCAGAGGAGAGCACGTGGCGTCCTGGCGCGGAGTAGGCAGTGGAAGGCTGGGCCGCTCTGGATCCCGGAGAAAACAGGACGTGTCTCCGTATGGACGAGCGGCGGATGGTGAGCCAATCAGACGTGAGGGGAGAAAGCAGACCGCGTCTCCTTCCTTCAGCGCCGGAAAAGGCGGGGATATAACCGGATCTGTATTCCGAAGCGCGCTGGGCGGCGGAAATGACAGAGCTGGATAGGGAGAGCTGGAGGGGGGCGGGCAGAAACGCTTGCGCGGTCTGACCCAGCCCCGGTCGTGAACTGCAGCTCCCCTTTTTCTGACCGGAGGGTCAGGGGCGACTCGAAGTGGCCGAAGCAGAAGGTTTGCTGGGCCGCTTTGGGTCGATGCGTCTGTGAGGACGTTGACGGGGAAATGGACGACCGCGAGCTCCCCAGACCGTGGTGGGTGGAGGATAACTCTGGTCGCTCCTCCGGGCGGAAAACTCTCTTTTGAAAGAGGGGCGATCTCTGGACTGAGAGGGGGAGGGGGAAGGAGCGTCCCTCGCTCTCCTCGGCATGAACTGTTTTAGAGCGGCAGACTGGGATTTTGCAGATCTGAACTTCTCGACCACAGTATTAACCGCCTCCCCAAACAATCCGGACTGGGAAATCGGAGCGTCCATAAGGAAAACTTTCTCCTTGTCGCGGATCTCGGTGAGATTAAGCCATAAGTGGCGCTCCGCCGCCACCGAGCCCGCCATAGAGCGCCCTACAGCGCGAGCTGTGTGCTTAGTAGCCCGTAACGCCAAATCCGTGGCTTTACGAAGCTCCTTTACAGCTTCTGGTGTCAAACCGGAGCCCTCATCCATTTCCTTTAAAACATCCGCCTGATATGCCTGGAGAATGGCCATGGTATGAAGGGCCATGCCAGCCTGACCAGGCGCCATGTAGGATTTGCCAATCAGGGCAGAAGTGGTCCTGCACGGCTTAGTGGGAAGAAGGGGGCGGGACTTCCACGAGGGAGCTGAAGATGGCGCGAGGTGAGTGGCCAGCGTGTCCTCAACCGCGGGAATAGCGGAATAGCCCTGTTCCTCAAAACCCACGAGGTTGGTGAAATCAGCGGCTGCCGCGTTAGTTAGGCGGGCTGAGAACGGTTGCTTCCAGGATCTAGAAATCTCACTGTGTAGATCACTGAAGAATGGTAGCTTCCTCCGCGGAGGCCTAGAATTAGGGCCGCTGAGGAATCTCTCATCCAACCGAGAAGATTGAGCTTCGCGGGGTTCATCCGGCCACTCGATCGCGAGCTTCTGAGTAGCGCGCGCGAGTACATCCACAAGCTCATCATACGCCGCTGATGGCCGCGCTTCCTGGCCGCTCGGCGGGAGAGCGTCGTCGGTATTTGCAGCACCGAAATCCTCGGAGTCGGATGCTGCAGTGAAAATGACATCCTCCAGTCCGAAGGAAACCGCATCGCGTGCCTCCGGGCTGGGACAGAGATAGTCGTGCGAGTATTCCACAGGCGGAGTCCCGCGCACGTGCTCGGGAGAGAGAGGGAGAGAAAGGGCGGGGCCCGTCTGCTCGCACTCCACATCCTCGAGCTCTACATCCGAACCCCAGGTCGCGGATCCAAGAGAGGCCTGCGCGGCCTCGGGAGCGCGACGGGGGAAAACGGATGACTCCCTCTCAAAAACCGCGAGCCTCGAGCGGAGGGTTTTGAGAAGGAGATTATCGCAGTATTTACAATAGAAAACCCCTGAACCGCGTCGCGTGCGTGAGTAAATCCCAAACATTTAACACACTTACTGTGGGGATCGTCAATCGCGATGAAGCGAGTGCACGGCGGTGGGCAACGTCTGAATTCCATAGCACTTCACCACAAGGAGAACAAAGTTCCACAATCCGCGGTCGCTGAAGTGCTGAGGTAAATATGTATACTGAATCCTAGTTTTTGGGCCAGAAAAATCGATAACCGAAGGGCAGAAATGGCCGCTTCGTGAAGGCAGAGAAATCTGAGGAGCAGATGGCGCGCGCGCGCTGATATAGGTGACTACGTCAGGTGGGCGCCGTGCGCGCCATCAGCCAATCAATTGGCGTGATTCTATAAGGGCTTCAGACAATCGGCACACCCAGAGGGCGTCCCATTACGTCATTAAAGTGACGCAGCGTCGAGTGAACCTATGAAAGAGAACAAAAGTTTCACTGGCATCAGCTGTTTAAGTTGCATTCCTATAGCCTATATTTGGTAGAGCATGGTGCCGTTAGCAATGCTAAGGCCATTGGTTTGGTTCCAAGGAAGCACAGCCCTGCAGGGTTTAGTTCCAACCCTGCTAAAACACACATACCTTCCTCAATGCAGCCTTCTGAAGTTGTCGCATTCAAGTGCTTTGTTGTTAGAAAGAACAGGAATCATGAAGGACACCAGGTTTACTCCTGCCTATTTATTGGGAAAATCTTACTAAAACCAAAATCATATTTAGCATCCTATTCATTGACAACCGTATACATTCACCACGCTATCTAGATAGTCAGCTTGCTGACATTTTGGTCAAATACAGGCTTTTTTACCGTTTATAAAACATACCATATGCTTCAAATGATTATTCATATATGTAAATATGCATTATTTTAATAAGACGATGTCACTGTTGTGGAAAAAATAAATAAGGAATACCTGTCACATCAGCAATTGTTTTCCCCTCCGGCATGTTTAAAGTTGATGGCCCCTGAACTTCCCAGTGGTAAGTAAATACGACTTGAGAGGGCATTTGTGTCCAGTTTTTAGGAACTAGGATTTATAAGCTTGTATTTATAAGAATTCCGAGAGCATTGCAAAGGCAGAGTAAGGCATTTTCAAATAAGCTTTAAGGACTTGATATGCTGGATCAGGTGTGTTTAATTAGGGTTAAATCTAAACTCTGCAGGTCTCTCGCCCTCCAGGAACTGAGGGTCCCTGGCTTAATGCATGAATAAAAATAAACACAACAAAAAAAGCATCTGTGGCAGATTCAGGTTTACACCGCTATGTAAAGGTACACGTCTGTGAGGACAATGTGGGCTGTAGATGTAGGGCAAGATAGCAGGCAGAGCACCAAAACGGTGTTAATGTTTTAGTCTTTGAAGTGCTGATGAATAAATTTGTGCGATATGGAATCACGGAGACGGACACTGAAGATGTCTCCTAATGGAAAAATCCACACACGCACATAAACTTAGAGAGCACAGTCAGAGATTCTAGTAGATGGTTTGCTTTTCTTCTCTAAAGAAACATTTGCTTTCCCACAGCCAAGAGCTTAGGCTTGTGGGAAAGTAGAGAAACTAGAGCTCTCATGGTTAGAATCGCTCAGTGACACTGGTTCATACACCTGCGTCTTCCATAAATGACCCCTTAACAGCATGACCTTTGATTTGGAGTCTTAAGATGTTGAATATTCACATTTTGGGCTTAACTGCGCTCTCTGGCAACATTGATAATTAGATAAGCATTTGTCATCTGTTAAATTAGAATTTATAACAGCGTAAAAAAACTTGTTTTCAAATAACAAGTTAAATGTAAAACAGTTCCTAAAGGATAAAGTTCACAATTTATAAAAATGCATAAGACTTAATTAAGACTTAAGAAGATCATTTTAGTGGTAACTGAATGTACTAATTTTAAAACAATTGTAATGTTCACTAACCATACGCAACTAACCCAACACTGTTCCTGGTTAGTGCTGGGCGGTATGACCAAAATATTATATCACTGTATTTTTCTAAATGATACTGGTTTCACAGTATATGGCTGTATTTTTTCCCCTATGCATGACAGGGTTTTAACCACATTAGCTGCATTATATTTTTCTAAATGTTGTTTAAAAAAAACTATTACGAAATGACGGCATTTCCATTAACCGATGTTATACGACTAAAACTTAAAATAAAAAAAAAGTCCACTCGCGATAAGTCATTCCAAAAATTACGTATGTTGGTAGGTTAATGTATATCCCATCCACTGCACTAGCCATTATTTTTAATGGAAGGAGACGTAGGCGTGTTATCCAAGCATTAATGGCAAGGAAAGCACACTTGAGCGGCACGTATGAGGTGTTTCTGGGTGTTTCTCCCTCATATCTGCTTCGAGCCCTATTTTATTGTCATGATGAGTTAATATTATAGAAAAATTCCACACTTGAGTTAATACAGGTTTGCAAGGCCCCACATAATGATGCTGTGGGGAGACAACAACCAATAAAACACAGACCTCCAACACACTCATTACAGACACATGAATAGTAAAATATGACCACGGAGAGAAAAAAAACTGAGTTGAGAACACCTTAAGCATTTAAAAAATGTAACACTATATAACAACAAACTGCCAAAGCAAGGGAGAAACGCGGAAGAACATTTAAAAGGTCTAAGGATATTTTCAATATATTTAAGAGCACTACAGTCTCTGAACAAATGACACACATCAGTTTAACACAGAAAGAATAAAGTAGTTACTTTTTTGCCCATTCTTCTTTGAATTGTCAGTCTACTAACTTGCATCATTGTCTTCGGTGTAGCAGAATAATCCATTGTGTCATCGCGTTCAGACGTTCATGAACTGTATCCTATCCTGTGTCCTTGTTTGCACATATATTTCATTTGAAGAATACGTGATGAAATATGTGCACATACTGTGCTGGTTCATGTTTAGAGCAGGGGTTTTCAAACTGGGGTCCGGGGACCCCCAGGGGTCCTCCAGAAGGTTCTAAGGGGTCCCCAGAAAATTTCTGAGAATAAAAAGACAAAGCAAAAATGGATAAAGTCTACTCTAACTGTTTAATTTCTAAATGTTTCTCTCCTTACTTGCCTTATTCATACATTCCAGAATTGTATATGTTTGCTGTGTATCTTATAGTGATTTTTTTTCTCACTATATATCTCACTTTATCTTGCTCACTGAGGTTGTTAGGCACAATTCTTAACGCAGTATGTACGCTGTTTGCATACATTTATTGTGAAAGTTGCTTATACAAATACTTCTTCAAGTTTATACATCCAACATTAAGTATAGCCAATTTAAGTTATATGTTATGTATATAATGTAATAAGTAATATGTTGTATTTATAATGTCAGACTTACTAACAGTTTAAATGTTTTTTCTTACATAAAAATAGATGGATTTTAGGAAGGGGGTCTCTCATAGAGGTTCATCATATTTGGGGGTCCTTGGCATCATAAAGTTTGAAAACCCCTGGTTTAGAGCACTATAGAGTATATGAAATATGTCCATAAAAAACTTAAAAGGTCTTTATCTGATCTATATGATCAGTGGTGAGCGTTGTTAATCTCATGCTCTCCACGCAGAAACCGCTCGCTTGGGCGCGCCGTGTGTTGTGTGTATTTTCTATTGTAATCACGCTGTAATGCGATCTCAGCTGTGCCCTCACTACAGTGCAACAGTGAAATGGGACCCCTCTCAAACAGTGTCGCACTGTGCCGCGTTCCGAACGTGGTTTAATCGACATGTACCGGTATTGTAGCCTAGAAATCTAGACGCACCCTACCGACAGCAAATGTAATTTGCAGCCTGGGTCGTCTAGCAACTCTGCGTAGACTTGCGAGCTTGAAAAACCAAATTGTAGTCAGGCCAATCACAGGGTGTATAGAGTCTGTGGGCGGGCTTAACATAATGACGGCAGAGTTCAGGGCTCCAGACTAACATTTTTTCACCAGGAGCACAGTGGCCCCCAACTGAAAATTTTAGGGGCACAACCAGAAAATGTAGGGGCGCACACCATAAATCCAGTGTTGGGCAGTAGCGAGCTACAAGTAGCGACGCTACTAGCTTAACTACATTTTTCAGTAGCTTGTCAGTAGCTCAGTTACTTTTAAAACAGTGTAGCTTTTCCAGTAGCTAACTACTTTGTCCAGCAAGTAGCGGTATAGCACGACCAAAAGCTACATTGCATTTTGGGTTCTGACAAGAGCAAGCGAGTCTTTCATAGAGCAAATAACTTTCAGCTGCATTTCCTTTCCCTGGTCTCTCACTCACTCGTCTCTCTCACAGCACGCGCGTGCACTCACACACAGCCCCTCCCCTCCGTGCATGAGTGTTCGATGTTGAAAGCAAGTTCGCAAAAGGTTGGTATCTATCTCGTGAATACCTTTACACAATCACACATTAAAAAGTGGTATAAAATATTTTAATTCTGAATATAATGTCAGTGTGTTAAAGGTCCCGTTCTTCGTGTCTTTTTGAAGCTTTGATTGTGTTTACAGTGTGCAATATAACATGTGTTCATGTTTCGCTTGTAAAAAAACACAGTATTTTTAACACAATGAGCTTATCTGTATACCGCTGTTTTCACTGTCCTAAAAACGGCTGATGACTTCCTTTATTCTATGAAGTCCCTCCTTCAGAAATACGTAACGAGTTCTGATTGTGCCAGCGCTTCCCGTGTTGTGATTTGACAGCAGCATAGCGAACGTGGCACGGTTCCTGTGTTGTGATTCGACAGCAGCTTAGCGCACGTGGAAATGTCACGCCTCTTAACGGGAGATAATGCGCTTAATGATCTCTACAGCGTCCCTGGGAAAGCCAAACAAAGGTGATTTGACTCTGGGATGAAAATAACAGCGTCTCGACGACATGGCGACAAACACACTAAAACGCAGCACTTCCTTTTCTCCACGCGACACGTCCTCTTCTCCACGTGGGACAGCAACAAGACCACGCCCCCTTTTTTCGCGTACTCTTGTGGGCGGAGGTTAGTCTGTTCTACTGTTCTACTGACGTCATTTATGAAGGAAGTACCAGGATGTAGTCCAAGCCAGCCGTTCACTGTAGGCTTTGAAAGGGAACTTCTGTTAAATAAAATATCTCGCTTGGCATTGAACTTTGAGCTTTATAATTTTACAGGTATTATTTATGCTCTAACAGCAACATTACACACTAACTAAAGTTTGAACAATGGGATCACGGAGAACGGAACCTTTAACAATTTGTTACAATGTCATTTAAAAAAAATAAAATAAAAGTAGTTTCATTGTAGCTAGCTTCTTTTTGATAGTAACTTGTAGTGTAGCTAACTACTTTTTCAAAAGGGTAGCTTGACTACTTTAACTTACAAGTAGCTTGTAGCTTGCAAAGCTACCGTTTCAGAGTAGCTTGCCCAACACTGCATAAATCAACATGCTAACCAAATCTACTAATTTCCACTGTATTACAAATAAATACTTTGTAATTTCTGCATCTATTATCAATGTGCTGTTTCAAATTTAGTGTCACATTTTATTTTAGTGTCGCATCAATTATTCGAAAATTGCAACTCCTCCCCCCGCATGCATAGGCTACATGCATATAAACAGAGAGGGAGAGAGACCTTCCACGCTCTCAATCTGTATGGTAACAAACTATTTAATTCATTATGGAATAGGCTATATTAACTCAAGCCATATAATTATTGTAACATGCTGAAACAACTGTTATTTGACATCGCCCCAAGTTACCGTAACCGTTTTATGCCACGCAAGTCTACAGTGTGCATGTGAGACGATTTGCTCTTCTTCTGTTGTCTCAGGGCGTTTTTACACTGGCAGTTTAGTTCAAAATGGGGCACGATTCGGATGAAAAATTGCTTATGTGAAAGCTTTCAAACAGAGCTTATAGTGCGCACTGAGGTAACCGAGGTCCGTGTCCGACAGCTTATCAAAATTCTCGGTCTGACTGGAGCCTGTGTTTTTTTTGTCCTCCCGATTACACACCACTGTTACAGCCATTAAAATGGTTCAGTTTTGTTTTTAATGTCAAAGTAGTTATATTTCATTTCGTTTCTTTATTAAATTAATTTTGAAAAATGTTTGGAGCTTTTTTTGTTTGTTAAATGAAAGTTTTTGTTTTTTAAAGTGATGACCCAGCGGCCGACAGTGAGTTAACCACATGTTGGATCAATTTAGGCCGTGTCCACCAAAGCGTTTTTATCCAGCTGAAAACGCTAGGCGCTCTGCTGAAAACGGAAGGCTGTGGGCGCTTGAGAGCGTTTTGGTAGTTCAGCGTTTTTTTCAGTTGAGACTCTTTACTTGTTATGATACGGAATATCCGCAGAAGTGTTACTAGTATCTAATTTCACAGATAGTTTGTTTTTGTATTGATTCTATATAAAATGCTGATACAATGTAAAGTATTTGCTCTGGCTCTTGTTTTTAAATAATTTAGTTCCATATTGCATTTTTCATCAATATCGCACAGCCCTAGTTCCATTATTATACTGCTTGTTATTATCTGTTGACGTTGTACAGTACAAGCAGAATGTTGCGTTTGGTCGGTGTTGTATTTGTCCCGCCCCTCCTCCACTCTGATTGGACGGCTGGGTGAAAAGTGGCAGCAATGAGCGCTGCGTTTTACTCAAAGTTGAACATTCTTCAACTCTAGGCGACCAGTAAAAAAAACGCTCAACGCTTGAGCGCGAAATACTCGCTCAACGCTTTGTTACGCTCATGGTGTTCTAAAAACGCTGTGCTCCCATTGAAAACAATTGAATACGCCAGCCAGCTGTGTGGAAAAATGCTTTGGTGGACACGCGGCCTTAGCCTCTCAAATCAACACTTGACTTGTCTTGCTTAAAATAAAGTCCAAAGATATAAAAAACTTCAAGCATATCACAATGTTAGTTTAAACGTTTACTATCACCACCACCACAGTAAAAAGGCATTTTTGACAAGCTGAGGCAGGCTGATGCTGCTCGCAACGGCACTGTCAAACGAAACAGGCTATACAATTACTAATAAACTAAATAAAGATAAAAAACATGCAGTTTACTTTACCTCACCTCTCCGCAAAATGAATATAAATCCGATCTTCAATTCCCACGCTATGCACATTTAACGGAGTTCACGTTAACGAAAGCAACAGATATGAGCTGCATTTATTTATCATCAGCTCATTTCAAGATCAACGGCCGCAATAGGAGAAAGAGTGACCTAAGCACTGGTAAGAGCATTTAGTCTCATTAGTTTAAATGAAGATGATTGTGTTTTTGAGCATCTGAGACTTGGGCTACTTTCAGTTTCATTTGCGGTGATGCGTGTTGCAGTAGGGCGTTATGTGGGAATAGCCTGCCCTACACCATGTCATATATAGCCTACACCCTCTCACATGTTTATTGTTTAACAATTTGGAAGGAGTAAAATTTACATATATGGTTTAAACAACCAGATGCATTTACACGTGTGCAGTTTCGTCTGAAATGCGTAACCAGACCACCTTCTGGTTTGTTTGAGTGATCGGATATTAATCCATCTCGAAAGAATTTCGAAAGGCATAGTAAATGATCTTTTTACAATCGGATAGATATCTGATCAGAGAAAACGAATGAGGTGGAAAAGCCATAAATATTGCGGATGCGCTGAAGGAACGCTCACTACTGCTGCTGGTGCAGACACTGTGCGCTGACAGTCGCGTGTTCTCGCGTTGTTTCCACCTTGCAGCACATCTCATAGTTTCTTTTAATTAATTAAAAGAAGATATAAAAAGGAGACGCCTAAAATTAACGCATCAGCACCACCGAATTTACTGGTCGCACATGTGCGACTGGATTTAAAATTCAGTCGCACACTCTCAAATTTTGGTAGCAAAATGCGACCATTTGGTCGCAGTCTGGAGCCCTGGAGTTGTGACGGTTCTGCGTGAAATCCCTACTACTTCCCTGCAAAGAATGGCTCTGAAATCATTCTTAAAAAAGGGAGGTGTGTTCTGAGTTTCGCCGTCTGGATACGGCAAAAGTTTAATCTATCAACTAGCTCCGCTGGTGGGAAAACGCATGGGACTCGCTTGTGATTGTTGTCACCACTGATAGCGCTCTAGTTGGTTGTAGCGTTTTGAAAGACAAACCGTTTATTCCACCTCTCGGATTGAGCCCTGCCAATTGTGTGTTCCCAGACCCAACATCTTGATGTGGGTCTGGCTTGTCAGGTATAATCAAAATAGTTTTTTGTATCTTCTTTTAATTAATTAATCAAAATTGATATCATAACAAAAATAAACACCGGTATTCGGTATGAACCAGTATACCGCCCAGCACTATTTCTGGGTATTTTATACAGTTTTTAATTCCTTACATGTGAATTAAATGATAAAAGTCTAAACTAAACCAAAAATATGATGTCACAAATATATAGCTACATATTGTATTTCTATCATTCAAAAATGACTTGAATTGTATGGGTTGCCAAACAAATTACTTTTACTGTCATGTGCATTTAACTGCTTGTAAAATGTAAATATTAACCAAATTGTCCAGTTGTAAGCAAATCTTTATATCCAGCTAGTGTGCTTACTGTGAGTAAAAACAAATTAGCTATTTATGACTGCCGTGACTTTAAAGAGAACAGCGGCTTCTCTGCCAATACACACAGTGATAATTAGAAGCCAAAAGAGAGTGCTTAGCTGTCCTATTTGTGCTATTGCATGACTAATTGCAGTTAGTAAAGACATTACTTTGTGCTGTTTGGCCCAACATTGGTCTTTATGTAATATTGGCTATGTATAGTCCTTTAAGTATTCTTTTGTGGTAGCAGGTGTGCGTGTTCCATAAATGTAATGTGTGTTATGTGTTAAGTTTCACCAATGACGCGCATGACTGTTTCCACCTTACCATCAGCTGGACTGCATAATAAAGAACGGACAATATTGTTATGATGCAGATTTCAATGGCCAGATGACTCTTCTGTTCATTTTTCTAGCTTGTAGTCATTTTCTTTGGCTTGGGTGCACAAATGTTTAGTGTCCTTGTATGTGTGTGTTCGGTAAATATTTGCCACCTTCTGTGAATAGGAACTGAGCCAGGTGTGTTAAGAGGCCATGTTTGTTTTAAGATGATGTAAAATGAGAGGTGATCAAAACTGTGCAGCTATACACAAATACAGTATCAAGTCTGTATGGCATTAAATCTCTACTATGATGTTTATTCAGTTTTAGTCATGCAAAAAGCTGATTTGGTCGATTCTCTCTGATCCGAATGCAGTAGGATTCGAAATACAAACAAATATATAATTCTATTTAGCTGCATGACATTAAATTCCATAACATTTCATGAAATTGCATTTTCTATGATAAGGCATTGCATAAAATCAAATTGAATAGTTCCTTGATTCAGTAATGATCGGGCAGTGAAACCGTGATCAAGGTAATGATTATATCCTTAATTCAGTTTAATTTTTAAGATTTAAAGAAGACAAAGGGTTTTGAAGAATCACCAGTGTATAGGCTACTTTTTATGGTCGCATAATTAAATTATGGAGATCCACTGTAATATCCTCCTGGGACCCAGGAATAGACTTTTGTCCACTGTAGTGGACATGATATTTTAGTGAAATTCTATTTCAAATGTCACAGTCTGGATGACCAAATGTTTGGAGGTTTCACCAGGACAACAACTTCCTCTTGGTCTTTAAAAATGGTTGACATTAATGTTTAGCACTCTTATGGAAATATTATAATATTTTTTAATTATAATTTAAAGCGGATTAATTTTCAAATTGTTTGTTACAAAACAGGGCATTGATTTCATACATGTCCACTGTAGTGGACACCAGGACTTAAATCATGTTTATCAGGCATTTTGGAGACAAAACAAGTGGATAGGGAAATAAATTAGATATCAATATTCCTATGAAATATTAGATATTATTATGAAAATGTTGCCAATTATTACTCCCATTATTACACTTCTTTTTTCATTACATATTGCACCAAGAACACATTAATATGCTAATTAGATTCAGCACTAATATTTTGTTGTGACTTGAAGTACTTAGAGTGCAGTGTTAGGTTGCATCATGCAATATTTGTCCTGAAAAGTAAATGTGATGTTTGGTACCTCAAGAAATTTAAGGTCATTCCTATTTTATGTTTTATGTTCTATTATATTAATAGAATTAATTCTATTTGTACGACTAAAATAACAGTTAAGGGTAAAAAAAAACTGAATTCCCAAAAATTAAAACGGAATTTGAGAAAAAAATAAAACGGAATTTGGGAAAAAATACAGCGGATTTCATAGGGCCCTAAAAGAGGAAGACAGTAGGTCTAGAGAGGTGAGAAGTGAAAGCCATTTTTGCAAATGTTTTCTTGGAATATATTTTTGTTTTGTTCAGTGTTTATCAGTCATGCAGGTTTTTTATTGTACTGTCAGCTGTATTGTTTGTGTTGTTGATCCACGTGGGTGTTCTTGCACAAGCTGGCCAACGTTCAATTGATTTTTTTTTTTTTTTCTGCATCAGATGCTGCTGCTTTTCCGTTCTTGGCTGTTTTTGGGCGTCACCACTTTGGAAAAATTTTGGGGGAAAGGCTGTGCATTTGGTTTGTGTACAAAGCTCTGGAACCATTTCTGGGGCACAAACCATACATAAATGGAAAGCTTCAGCTTTCAGATGATGTATAAATCTCCATTTCAAAAAATGTACCCTTATGACTGGCAATTTATAGAAAATCTTATTGAGTAGGTTTTATTCTAGTCAAGGTGAGATTTGTTTATTCACGTTGTCAGTTTGTTCACAGTTCATTTGAAACTTTTTTTAATCATCATAAACACCATAAATACACACTGTTTACGGCTGATAACTTACTGGAAAAACTGGTAAACAGTAATAATTAATTATATTAAATATAAATGCATTGGTTTGTGACTATTACATTGAAAATGTCAAGCAGAGAGGTAGGAACACTTTTTAGAATCATAACATTTATTAATATTAATCTTAATGTTAATCTCAACATTTACTAATACATTTTTAGTAAACTAACTTGAACATTTTAATTGACATCAACAAAGGTTAATAAATGCTGCAAGAAGATATTGCTCATTGTTAGTTCATGTTAGTTAATGCATTAACTAATGTTAACAAACGAGACCTTATTGTAAAGTGTTACCAGAGAAGACATTTACAAGTTAATTGTTGGCTAATCTATATTACAGAGTGAGTTGGTGAAAACGATCGAGCCATGTGTCCTAGATTTTTTTTTAAAGAATGTTTATCACCAGCGTATCTAACAGTTATAAACTCGCAGTTATAAAAGTGACCCCTCTTCTCTAACTTCTAAATGTTTAAAAATGACAAAATTCAAAGCCATAGCCTGCAACTTGTCCTCGTTGTTTAACAGGATCATGTTGAAGTTTTACTTGTTAAAATGTAACCTTTTTTAAATGCAAAACCATTTCAAAGAAGGAAGTGTTTCAGCGCTGTTAATGCCTATCACAAATACTTCTTATGTTTCTAATAAACACAATGTGATGTAACATGATAACTTACAAAAAATAAGGAAACAAGATGAGCTGATGAATGTGGCAGAACCGGTTTAGCGATTGTGATTATAATGTTTAAGGGCTGAGAGAACTTTAAAAAAACGAACAATATTTTAGAATAAAACAAGAATACATACTGTGGAAAATGGAAAACTAAATCAGCTTTAACTCACAGGTCAGTTCTCTAAAAGCAACAACACAGATATCTATCACTGCTAAAAAAGACGAAAGCTAATGGTTGGCTGGTCATCTGACAAATGTCCTGTGGTTATTTGGCATAATGTCCAAGTTGCTATTTACTTGTTGTTGTTGTTTCTTAATGCTGACTGGTTATTCTTTGTGTGTGTGAGTGTATTTTCCCCCCTAAGCTGATTTAATAACCAAAGGTCTTCCAGACATAATGTTGAGTCAGAGACTTTTAATCTCTCTCGCTCTCTCTCTCTCTCGCTCTGTGGCTCTTTGTATTCAGTTGTATGCTCAATTACACACACTTCCAAGTTATAGCTTGGCAAGTAGGAGTCATAATCCACATTCCAGAACATTGAGGGTGTGTATGGCGTAATTGTTACATAACAAGTAATATAATATCTAGCTGTATGCTCTGTGTCAACATCCATATAGTCAAAGCTAAAAATATATTATTATAAAATATATATTTTTAAATAAAGTTTGTACAGCTCTAAAATTAGATACACTTAGATACCTACTAATATATGTGAATAGAACAGACTAGCAGTGGCTGGCCAGTCCTTGGTTTGGGAGGTATTTTTCTCATTCATGTTTCTATTTTCTGCAGCTTTGAACCAAACCAACAATTGGAAATTCGACTGTGTGCTTAAGTTATTTTATGAGTCAAGGAATGACACATCCCATGGTTCATTATGAACTATTGATTTATTGAAGTATTAAAACAGTATATTTGTAAAATATTTACATATATACAAAAGTGTGGGATAAGTAAGATTTTTTTAGAAAGAAAGTATTACTTTTATTCAGCATGGATGCATTAAATTGATCAAAAGTTACTGTAAAGACATTTATAATGTTACAAAATATTCCTGCTTCAAATAAATACTGTTGTTTTGATCTTTTTGTTCATCAAAGAATCTTGCAAAAAATGATCAAGCAGCACAAGTGTTTTGAACATTGATAATAATAAGAAAAGTTTCCTGAGCACCAGATCAGCATATTAGAAGTTACTATTATTGCGTACTATGCCACAGTAACTTGTGTCGTTGGACACAAATGTCTGCATACTTGTCAGCCAAGATTGTTGATTTCTAGGACTGCTAGGGCAAATAATTGCTTTAAATAATCACAATCTGTTAGCTGACTTGAATGTGCTTTTCTTGTTTCAGGGCCATACATTGGTGCACACTGACATTAAGGGATTCAGCATCCCTGAGACTACAAATTTTGTCAGACTGCCATTACTGAGTTTAACACAGTGGAGGTGTAGGGGGTGAAAAACTGGACCTCCCAGCTACTATTTTCCAATGTCCCAGAGACGCTATGACTGCTGTCAGGGCACCAAACTGCTGAGTGTGGGCTCAACTCCCATCCCCAGCCCCTGAAACAGCCCTCCTATTCTCTCTAACCCAGACATGAAGGAGGTGAGGCTGTGGACAGCCAGTGATGTCTCTGATTGGCTGATTGATGAGGGCATGCAGGAGTACACGGATGCATTGCGGAAAGTGGACGGCCCTGCCCTGTTGCAACTCTCTGAGGAAGACTTTAACGCCTCGCCTTTGTCCCTGGTCACCGGGGACAGTGGTCGACAACTTTTGGAGCGCATAGAGACTTTACGCTTCACCAGCCACATGAAGGCACACAAGAACAACAACCATGAAAACAGTCACCACGCCAACGGTCACGTCAGCGGCACCCTTGCCAACGGCAGTGTTAGCAATGGCAAGATCCTCAACGGTGTTCCAAAGAACTGCTTGCACTCAGATGTGGTTCGCATCTTGGTTCCGCCGCTGCCTGAGCAGGAGCGCACCCCGTATCCCACGGAGTGGTTCAAAACAGGCATGGCCTTCCTGTACGCTCTGTGTTGCTTCTTCACAACAACAGTTGTGATCTCAGTGGTTCACGAACGCGTCCCACCCAAAGAAGAGTCCCCGCCCCTGCCAGATAAATTCTTTGATCTGTTTGATCGTGTGGAGTGGGCGTTCTCCATCTGTGAGATCAATGGCATGCTGCTTGTGGGACTGTGGTTTACACAGTGGCTTCTGCTTAAACACAGGTTGGTTCCTTACACATTATACCATTGGTTTTCAACCTTTTTGATTCCATTTTGAACCTGCATGATTTTTCCAGTCATTTTTATGGCTATCTTTGTGAGGACATTCATTGATATAATGAAACCCTTCGCTCCTTATCTTAACATCAACCATCACAACTAAATACCTAATCCTAACCTTAAAGGGCATATTGCAGGTTAGAGACTTCAGTGAGTCAATGTATAGAAAAATAATGTAGGAACTAGATTTTCTTTAAAATATACTTTAAAATACGCTATTAAGGCTTTTGGAGTCGTTTTTGTGAGAAAATTTTACTTCTGCATCTAAAAATGCCAAAACCGGACGTGACATAACGAGAGGGAGTGTGGTGAATTTCAGCGATAGGAAAACAATGGATCGCAATGACAGGTCGGACGCTGAGGACATTATAAATGTTTATTAATACTCATATGGCAGACCACAGCCATACAATTATGACACAATTAGGGACAGACCAGGATTAGACAGAACAACGATTAGAGGAGACAAATTGAGTTGTTGTGTGAGGAGAACAGAGCAGGTGTCTCGGTGAGAGAACAGTGTTAGTTTATAGATATATATATACGCTAGCTAACGATATGAACACTGTGCTCAGATTACAATACTGTACTGATTATTATCATGTATCAGGCAATAGCAAAGCTGGTAACATTATTGTCATCTAGTATTGATACTTCCCAATAACAGAAACTAATAGGCTTTGACCATCAGGAAAAGTCACACTCGTTAATATCCGTCCACACTAAACGTTATGTGATATATAACGTTAGCGGTTTCTCATGAAGACTGATTTGGTACTTAGCAAATGTTTAAAAAGCAAGACTGAACCACAGACACTATAGTGTTATTGTGTTTATCCTTTATTCATTAATTCTGTATTATGGGTTTATTTTGTGCCGATTCACCGATAGTGTGAGGATGTATATGACGTCATATACATCCTCACACTATCGGTGAATCGGCACAAAATAAACCCATAATACAGAATTAATGAGTAGGCTATGTATTTGAGTGAACTTGAACGTACATACATGGCATGAATAAAATATTTACATTACCAGCACATAATTCAGATGTGAGACTGTATTCATTTGTGTTAATGTACATACTTTGTATTCATCAATGTAAACACAACGGCAAAGAAGCATCGTGTGTGGATGTTAATTCATCCTTTAGGCAAGCTACACATTGGCTGCGTGACACGCGCTCGAGCCGCGCCGAAAGCACATGCTACATGTGCCACATGAAATAGAACCGATGCATTTTTTTCACGTGATGCGCGTGTTGGAAGCGTTTCCAGGCAAAATAGAATAGGAAAAGCTGTTTGTCATTTTGACACGAATACACAATAATAAATTACATTTTGATGTTTGAAAGTCTCTAGGTTTTGACATAAATGCAGAAAAATATTCTCGATTTTCAAATAGTACCTGTCAATACAGAACGAAATATTCTGTAGCCTATTTTGCTGTCAATACTGCCGACATTGGGTGCGTCTCAATCAGCTCCCTAGTTCAGTAGTCAGGGCACTGATCAGGGAGTCAGCCCATTGACTTATGTCCTTATCAGTGCCCTGACTACTGAACTAGGGAGCTTATTGAGATGCACACGTGGTCTTTGCTGTATCAGTAGTTTAACATGAGGTATAGCCCTCCCTGTACATCACCTAGCAGCAGCAACGCCGTGTCAGCCACACTTCTGGTGTGTAAAGACATAGAAAACGCCACGCTCACGTCACGCAGCCAGTGTGTAGCCGGCCTTACATGAGTATAACAATGTTTGACTCCATCATATCGCCGGGATGATAATCCTCTGGTCTAAAGCACTATACACACCACCGCGAGTTTCGAAGCAGATGCAGAAGAGAGGTCCCGTCTCTTCACCTGCACAAAACGCCACCATGCAGAATTTACAAAAAAAAACTTTTTTTTTAGGAAACCTGTAGACTCGATGTCCAGACAGGCTGGACACAGTAATTTAACATGACAATGATAAATTGGAATAGAAAAACTACCGAAAATACACAGACTCGTACTGAATAACAACTTATTCTGCATTGAGCCAACGCAGAGCTCGGTAAGCGACTCCCTCTCGTGACGTAATATGACGCGATGTTGAAAAAAAAAGTGCTTTTTCCAAGCGGCCAATGAAATGGCCACTTTATCTACTAAATTTGTGCTCTTATTTCTTTTTAAAACGTTTTAAATCCTGCATTACCTTTTCATATGGTATTTTCATACAAGGTTATATATTAATCTCGAAAAAAAATTAACCTGCAATATGCCCTTTAACCTAATTCTAACCCTATCCCTATAACCAAGTCTTAACCCGCAAACAGCCCTTTCATGAGTTCACACTTACAAATAATCAGATATCATAAAATGTATGCGTATTTGGCATGCTGTCCGAGGTGGGGCTCAGAATTTTGGCCTGAACCCAGAGTACTGCACCCGTATCTCTGATTAGCAGGGCTCGCAAAATCGCTAGCCCGACGTCCCGGGGCTGTGGTATCTTCCAGCCGGGCAATCAAAACGCATCATGGCCCTGCCCAACGGGCTATTTTAAATAGTGAATAAAATTCCCTTCTTGCTTTGCGTTGTTGACTCGCTTGACTTGTTATCTGAAGGAAAAATAAGATCACAGATGTTTTTGATCATGCTGATTTGTCCGCAGTGAAGTTTAGTTTAGCCGATGTATGTGTGTGCGTATATGTTTCAGTGTGTTCGTGATGAGCGGATCACTTGCGGGTGGATGAAAGATAAATAATTAATGTGTTTATTTTATTAAAGACACGGAACTCTCATTTCACTGTAAAACACAACAAACGTGCTTCACTCTTTCACTTTCGTTTTCAAATTAAGTGTTGGGTAGCCTATGTGATGTGTAAAGGCCGTCAAGCGCTCTATGTATATGACAATAAATTAATAACGCCTATAAGCTATGTGTGTGCGTGCGTTAAAATAGATTTAAGTTGGTGTTTCAGTTCTACACAGGCAAAAAAGACAGGTCAAGACAGAAATTCATAGAAATTTCAGCTTCAGGTTGAACCAAATCCATTTGTATTGAGGATTCTAATTTGATTATTTAATATACCATTGTTGATATTTGTTATATCATGACAAATATACATACATTGTATATTTACATACATTGTCCTCACTCTGATGATTTAAAATTCTTGGTCCTCACAAAGATGAAGGTGTTTACCAGCCAGAGCAAACATTTCCGCAAAGTTTGCTTTGCAAGCTGTTTCGACCTCCCAAAACAAACTCCAAACAAACTTAATTTTGGCCTGATTTTGTTTGAAATTATGTTGCATCGGTTTGTTGTTCAATTTCGCTTGAAGTATATCGGGGCCTTAACTTCACAAACACACTTACACACACACGAAGAGAGAGAGTTAAAATAGGAAATATATTGACATTTGGTTGTTTTGGCTTTTAAAGCCAAAATAATGTTATTTAAATTAGCCTTTTGTGTTAAATAATTAAATAATTTAAACTCTGTTAACTTATTTATGTTAGCCTTTTGTGTTATTTGAAAGAGTTTTAAGTCATCTTGAGGCCCCTTTTGGAAGTTTGCTGAAGCTACCTAGTGGACCCCAGCTCCCAGTTAAGAACAACTGATCCCAGCTTGTTAAATTTCATGGTATCATCTCCTAAACAGATGAGTCACAACTTAATTAAACTCCTGTTGTGACTACTAAATAATCAAGAATGTTCTCTTTAGCATTGTCATCCTTAATGGCATCCTATGTGGCCTATCCTATGATCCTTCTCTGGCTGTTATGTGGCTGACTCTGCCCCTGATTTCTCTCTGTTTACAGGTCCATAATCGGCCGCCGGTTCTTTTTTATCGTGGGAACTCTATATTTGTACAGATGCGTGACCATGTACATTACAACGCTACCTGTGCCAGGCATGCACTTCAAGTGTTCCCCCAAGGTAACTGCTGAAGAATGACAGTACTCTTAGCTCAACACAGAAACGAAACTAGTTCCAGTTCCAGTTCGGCCAGAATAGGCATACTGTTGATCTGAAGTGGATGATGTATGTGAAAAGCTGCACAATAACATACACAGTTATTTACTTCTCGGAATATTTATTTTTGAGTGAACTATTCCTTAAAATCAAAGTTGTGAGAGAGAACAAAGATAAAGTAGTGAAGAAAGTAGTTGTTTGTCTATCTATACATGTTTTTGTGCTTGTATATGCTTATATGTGTTTGTTTATGTGTGTGTTCTAGCTCTTTGGTGACTGGGAGGCTCAGTCACGGCGGGTAATGAAAATGATGGCAGGTGGTGGCCTATCAATCACTGGCTCTCATTCTTTGTGTGGAGATTACCTGTACAGTGGACACACAGTGATGCTGACACTAACATACCTTTTTATTAAAGAGTGTGAGTACACATATTCATGAAAAATCATGCCAAAAATCTGATTTGTAGCCTCTGTCTGAACTCCATCTAGTGGACATGAAGAGCAATGACGCCATCTTGCGTACATAAAACCAATTGCATCTGTGAGTTTGTTATTTTTGCCTACACTGCGAAAGCAATACAAAGAATCCCTTTTTTTCTGGGTGACAGATTCTCCACGGAGGTTCTGGTGGTATCACTGGCTCTGCTGGTGCCTGAGTGCTGTCGGTATCTTCTGCATTCTTTTGGCTCATGACCACTACACCATCGACGTTGTGGTGGCCTACTTCATGACCACACGCCTCTTCTGGTGGTACCATACAATGGCCAATCAGCAGGTACATTTTGAGTTTAAACTGGTTAAGCTGATTTACCAGATTCAAGCATCTTGTGCCTACTTAATTTTTCATACAATATTTTTTTTTAAATCATGTTGTAAATGTGTCTCATATGACACAGCAGGTATCTATATTTATTTCAGTCATAACTGTAATGCTTTTAGTGATGTATTATGCATACCGCAATTAAAATGATCATCAAAACATTAAAATGTAATGAAATCAAGTAAATCTAAAGTGGTAATTGATGTTTATATGCATTTATTTAAGCAGCTTGCTTTATCATTATTATTCCATTTCCACTTCTTGCTATAGTAATTGAATTATATGATTCTTTATACTATATATATATATATATATATATATATATATATATATATATATATATATATATATACTCACCTAAAGGATTATTAGGAACACCATACTAATACTGTGTTTGACCCCCTTTCGCCTTCAGAACTGCCTTAATTCTACGTGGCATTGATTCAACAAGGTGCTGAAAGCATTCTTTAGAAATGTTGGCCCATATTGATAGGATAGCATCTTGCAGTTGATGGAGATTTGTGGGATGCACATCCAGGGCACGAAGCTCCCGTTCCACCACATCCCAAAGATGACCTATTGGGTTGAGATCTGGTGACTGTGGGGGCCATTTTAGTACAGTGAACACATTGTCATGTTCAAGAAACCAATTTGAAATGATTCGAGCTTTGTGACATGGTGCATTATCCTGCTGGAAGTAGCCATCAGAGGATGGGTACATGGTGGTCATAAAGGGATGGACATGGTCAGAAACAATGCTCAGGTAGGCTGTGGCATTTAAACAATGCCCAATTGGCACTAAGGGGCCTAGTGTGCCAAGAAAACATTCCCCACACCATTACACCACCACCACCAGTCTGCACAGTGGTAACAAGGCATGATGGATCCATGTTCTCATTCTGTTTACGCCAAATTCTAACTCTACCATCTGAATGTCTCAACAGAAATCGAGACTCATCAGACCAGGCAACATTTTTCCAGTCTTCAACTGTCCAATAACTACAAACTGTAGCCTCTTTTTCCTATTTGTAGTGGAGATGAGTGGTACCTGGTGGGGTCTTCTGCTGTTGTAGCCCATCCGCCTCAAGGTTGTGCGTGTTGTGGCTTCACAAATGCTTTGCTGCATACCTCGGTTGTAACGAGTGGTTATTTCAGTCAAAGTTGCTCTTCTATCAGCTTGAGTCAGTCGGCCCATTCTCCTCTGACCTCTAGCATCAACAAGGCATTTTCGCCCACAGGACTGCCGCATACTGGATGTTTTTCCCTTTTCACACCATTCTTTGTAAACCCTAGAAATGGTTGTGCATGAAAATCCCAGTAACTGAGCAGAAAAATACACCGGCCCATCTGGCCGGAACCAACCATGCCACGCTCAAAATTGCTTAAATCACCTTTCTTTCCCATTCTGACATTCAGTTTGGAGTTCAGGAGATTGTCTTGACCAGGACCACACCCCTAAGTGCATTGAAGCAACTGCCATGTGATTGGTTGATTAGATAATTGCATTAATGAGAAATTGAACAGGTGTTCCTAATAATTCTTTAGGTGAGTGTATATACCACAATTTCGTAAATAAATTTGTATATATTTATACAGTACTGGTCAAAAGTTTGGAAACATTAGTATTTTTTATATTTTTGAAAGAAGTCTCTTATGCTCATCAAGCCTGCATTTATTTGATAAAAAACAGTAATATTGTGAAATATTATTACAATAAAACAAAATGCTTTCTATTTTAATGTAATTTATTTATGTGATGCAAAGCAAAATTTTCAGCATCATTACTCCAGTCTTCAGTGTCTAGTTACTTTTAAAAAGTAATCTGATTATGTAACTTGTGTGACTTGTAGAATATGTGAATATATGTACATATGGTCTTTGATTATATTGATCAAGGCAGTATTTGGATTCCGAGGGTGTACAGCTGCTATTGATGAGTAACTTTCTTCCTGCATTTGATCCATTTCTGGAGAACTGGAAAACAGTGGTACTACAAAATCTATTTAGCCTCCTAACATAATCTCTCTCTCTGCCCCATAGGCTCTAAAGGAAAATTCTATTGGCAACCTGTTCTCTCGTGTGTGGTGGTTCAGCCTATTCCAGTACTTTGAGAGTAATGTCCGTGGCATTGTACCTCGAAACTACCAGCTACCATTCTTGATGCGAACGTTGACGAGCGCCCGGGTTAAGTACAGTAAGCTGGACTCCCGTGAGTCGTGACCCACGACTCCGGATTGGCTGGAGCTCTGTGAGACTCTAAAAGAGAAACTGCTCTTCCCATCAAGCCCTGCAAAACTGGTTTAACACTGTGACGCATATACACCGATCATTTTGTAGTATTCAAAGCATTTCAATGCCTCTAGCAGGTATGTATATATAGATCAGAGCATCTAAAAACTGGATTCGATTTGCTGCTCTTTATGGTTAAAAATTGCCAGGCCTTGGTGTCATAGAGAACTGAGCCTTCCTGCTGTCTTCTCAATGGACTTGGCCACGCAGAATATGTAATTTAAGGTTCATTTACCTGCCAAAACTGTATTGAATAAACTGGAACACTTAGAAACAGATTTTCTTTTTAAAAAGCATCTTTTTGTAATAATTTTATTAATCCTGGCCTGGAGCAAGAATTTTTTCTAAATATTTCGCAGGTTTATTTTCCAAAAAGTGTCGTCCAAATAGAATATCTTTTTTAGATTTGTACCTTTCTGATAGCTGGAACCTGTACAGCTTCAGTGTTTTATAGTGCCTTTCTTCCACACACACACACACATGTAATATACTCATACACATGCATCCATACATACACAATGTACATGCTTTAAACATTTATATAATGTGTTAACACACAATGTTGTCTGTCTGAATGTTTTGCTTGACATGCATCATTAAGAGGGACAGTATGTTTTTATAGAAGCATGGGTTTATGAAGGAATTCAGTTCTGCCTTTCACATTACAACAATCCTTCAAATCAACCCTGAGCACACTTTGTGTTTTAATTGGATAATTGTGTTAAATGATTAATTACTAAAGATTTTCTTTCATCTTCTTCTCAGTTTCATCCATTGTTCTAGCAAACAGATTGAAATGAAGTGTTTCGATCAGGATATAGTGCTCGTTTGACAAAACACTGCTCAAGTTTTATCACGAATAAAGGGCTGTTCACGTCACACAGGATGCGTTTTAATAGTTTAACCTTTTTAACTTACGAAACGCAGCGGTTGTTGTCAAAGATGTCCGTGTAGTGCGTGTTTACAGAGCAAGACAATTAAAAGTGGTGCAGACGTATGCCAGAACATGTGAATGGCCCCAGTGTGTGTTTTGATAACTGAAATTTATTTTTTACCATGAGCTCAGTCTCTGACTAAAAAAAAGAAAGAATCACTGCTATGCTCTGGAAACCATCCTAATATTAAGGGAAAAAGACGGTTTGTTTTCCTTTACAGAAAAGGTTCACTCATACAGACTGAATGTTTACAATATTGAAACTAATGATGTAAGCGTGTGTAGATGGAGTAATATGAACATTTAAATAACATATATTATTGTTGTACACTGTACAACATGACATGTTCATCTGTCACCTATCATATTTGTGTGGTTTTAAACCATAAAAGTGGTTTGTTTGGTAACAGAAGGTTTTTGAGGGCTTCTTCTTTAATGTGAAGTGAGTTTCTCAAAATGTCCTCTAATCATCAAGTCACTAAAAAGCCAGAAGTGTTGTAAATGTTCTGGAGCAAGAACCAAATAGAATCTGAAGGTACACCCAGGTATTTGTGACGGGTTGTCTGAATGATAGGTGAGACGGACTGAATCAAGTCTTTGAATGTACAATAAGTGTCAGTCCTCAGTTTAGAACTGGAAGGAAATTCAGAAGCACTTTAAAATGATGCCCGGCCACACAGTTATTTTAAACGCTGCACTTCAGTGACCTGCACGCCAATAAACCTGTAGGATAAAACACTATTTTATTATTCCCCCAAGTAACAGCCTGATTGATGATGGTTTTATGCTCTGTCTTTCATATGAAACTGACAGTGGGATAAGAGCTTTGAATGTGCGACACGTACTAATATGTGGCCAAAGTGCATGTACCATTTAGTGTGGATATGGATGGCTGCAGTATGCCATACATACAATTTTCTTTGCTTTTGATTTTGTTCAGTTCTAAATAATTAAGTGTTTATTTAATTGGTGAAATCCAGATTGTTCAGCTGTTAATTTGCTTTGTGTTACACTGCCAACTGAATGACTTGAGAAGTGAACTGTGATATGATGACTCTAAATGCATGTTGTTGTTTTCTTTTCATTGTCAATCATAAATCCAGCATTGTCAAATTACTTTGTCTAATGTAAACCAGGTTATTTGTGCTAAACAATCTCTTAATATGAGACAAGGAGTGGAGCAGATATTGAATAAAACATTTCATATTCTATATTGTGTACATTTAATTCATTTCCATCACCTTCCTCTAAGCATCGGCTCTTATTGTAAATGCTAGTAGAACCTTTGCCTGACACTGACTTTATTTTAGCTCTGGGTGGTAAGAAGTTAGTCATAGCATCATTCATGATTACAATATATTGAGCAGATTTTATCCCACAATATCAAACATTTGTGAAGTAAGCCGTAACCAAACATTTAATGATGCTTCATTTTGTCACCTTGTTATCTTGCGGTCATATTAATATTCCATAGAGGGGTGTTTGGGGCAGTCTATAGCACTAATATGCCTGTGGAGGTTGTGACAACCTCATTGGTCCCAATGCAACAAAATGGAATTTTAATTCCGTGTTCTTCTTAAAAACAACACCTGCAAAATTTCATAAGTAATCCTAAACGTGGACTGTGTTTGAAAGTGTCCTCATATATACAAAAAAAAAATAAAGTTGGCATATAGAGAAATGTAACTAATGATGCAAATTAATCAAATTATATTGGCAAGATAAACTAACATTATGAAATCATTTCATTCTAAGAATTTTCATCAGATGTGTTAAGGTGGTAAAAGCCATAAAAAAGCAGATTAAACCATGCCTTGATCAGTTCCATTTCTGATGTATTCATTTTATCACTCTGATATCACTCTTCTGGTAAAACAAGGAGATTTTAAGAACTGGCATGTAGAAATCAAAATACCTGTATTAAAACAAAGAAATCAACGCTAGTGTAAACTAAAAGAAGTTCACAAAAATCTAACCCTTCATTGAAGTAAAAGAATTCAAAGTGGAGGGGAAATCACGTTGAAATAAATGTTTTTTCTCCAAAACACGTTGGACATAATTATTGGCACCCCTAGAATTTTTTATGAGTAAAATATCTCTGTATATTCTCATTCATTTTTTTTTTTAAATCACCAGAGTGACTAGGAACATAAAATTGTCCAGCTATGACTTCCTGTTCCACAGGTGTATAAATATGAGGAAACACAAAGGCCAAATCCATCACAATGAGTAAAACCAAAGAATATAGTTCTGATGTGCAGAAAACGATTGTTGAGCTTCACAAAATAGAAAGTGGCGGACGAATAATGCAATAATTAAGAAGTTCCAACTAAAGATGTTACAAATCTGACTGGAAGAGGACGTGTGTCTATATCATCTTAATGCATGGTGAGGAGGAGAGTTTGAGTGTCCAAAGACTCTCCAAGGATCACAGATGGAGAATAGCAGAGATTAGTTGAGTTTTGGGGTCAGAAAGACCAAAAAAAAATATCAAACAACCCCTACATCACCACATGTTGTTCGGAAGGGTTTCAAGAAAAATCCTCCTCGCTCATCCAAAAACAAACAAACCCCAGCATATTCAGGAACTGGAACACGACTGAGGACCAGCTTCAATGATCCGATGAAACTAAAAGAGCTTTGTGGCATTAAACCCATGTGACGACCCTGAGTATTCCTGTTTCCTGTTGGGGCAGAATGTGGGAGCTGTGGTTTTCCCTACGTTAATTGCTAATTAGTTAGAGCAGTGGTTCCCAACCACGGTCCTGGTGGACCCCCAACAGTGCACATTTTGGATGTGTCCTTTGTCTGACACACCCACATCAGGTCTTGGAGTAGCTACTAATGAGCTGATGACCTGAATCAGGTGTGTTTGATTGAGGAGACATGCAAAATGTGCACTGTTGGGGGTCCACCAGGACCGTGGTTGGGAACCACTGAGTTAGAGTATATAAGAGTGATGTGTATCATTTGGGGTGGGCACTCTCTGTGGAAATGTCATTCCTAGAAGTGGCGCCTGTTCAGTAAGACCTTACTGGTTAATTTCTCATTTGTTTTCTTTTGCATTTCTTATGTCATGTAGCTAAATTTTCTCTTGTAAGTTTATTTATTTCTTTATTATCCCTAGACTTCTGTTTATTTTCATTATCGATTGTTGTGGTATTATTTTAAATTTAATAAAACAATTTGCACTGATTAGACCTTGTTGTCTGATCCCTCTTTTACGTTGCGACTTTTCACGAGTTCACACTTACATCAAATTAAATATAGTAAAGATTATGCGTATTTGGCGTGCTGTCCGGGGGAGGGCTCCGGGCTTGGAATTTTGGCCCGAACCCAGAGTATCCCCCACCGTGATAGAGATAGTCTTAGAACTAAACTGTATTTTATTATGGATTGTGTTGACGTCTAATAAGAGTTTATTCAAATCAAAGTGAGGAGATGGGGTGGTGGAGGGATGCTAAAATAAAGACGGTCAACAAAAGAAGGTAAATCTGATGTATATATACACCTCTTATGTTTATTAAATTGATTAGCTTGATGTGCTCCACTTGTGTTTAATTAGGTTTAATTATCTGAACGTGCTTTTCCCGAAATCTGTTAATAAAACATCACTAAACAAGCGGGACGTAGATGGGTTTGGTGCTAACAGGGATAAAAAGTACCCCATGCCTATTTTTTTTGCTGGAGGTCCTTGACATCTTGTTCAGATGCATGGCATCATGGATTCTAGTAAATACCAGCAGATAAAAAATCAACCTGACGGCCTCTGCTAGAAATCTTATAATGGGCCCATGGTTGGATCTTCCATCAGGCCAATGTCCAAAACAAACATCAAAATCAACACACACACAAAAATGTGACACTGAGCCAGGGACGGATTGACAATCTGTGCGTTCTGGAAAAGTCCAGAATGGCCGTCCAACCAAGGGCCGTCTAATAACACAATATAAACAGCCAACAGCAGGGGCACTAATACGATCACTTATATGCTGCTATGTAAGTAAGTAAGTAAGTAAGCTTTATTTCTATAGCACTTTTCACAGACAAAAAGGTCAAAGTGCTTCACAAAATTAAAATATACACATAAAAGATATACACATACACATAACATGCAAATATACACATATACACAAAAACATACAAAACCATATTGCTAATTAAATGCTTGTCTAAAAAGATGCGTCTTAAGGTGTTTTTTAAAAGCTTCCACAGAGTCCAAAGCTCTCAAGGCTAATGGAAGAGAGTTCCAGAGCCTTGGAGCCACCACACAGAAGGCTCGGTCACCTCTTGTTTTAAAACGTGTTCTAGGAACAGTTAAAAGGTCTTGGCCTGAAGACCTCAAAGAGCGACCAGAAATGTATACATGCAGTATATCCTGGATATAAGAGGGAGCTTGATCATGCAAGGCTCTGTAAGTAATGGTTAAAATTTTAAACTGTACTCTAAAACTAATTGGAAGCCAATGTAGAGCCTTAAGTATAGGTGTAATATGTGTTCTCCTGTTGCTCTTATTCAAAAGTCTTGCAGCTGCATTCTGTACAACTTGCAATTTGTCCATGGAGGATTTGTGTAAACAAGTGTACAATACATTGCAAAAGTCGAGACGAGAAGAAATAAAAGCGTGAATAAGCATCTCCATCTCTTTTTTCGAAACCACAAATCTAATCTTAGCGATGTTCCTGAGATGGAAAAAACAGGAACGAACCACAGATTTAACATGACTGCTAAAACACATAGATTTATCAAAAATGACACCCAAATTTCGCACAACATCACAGTCCGAGGATGATATAGCCCCATTTGCCTGCCTAATCCTAGGAATTATGTTGTCTGGTGCAAAAATCAGCACCTCAGTTTTGTCTGGATTTAGTTGCAAAAAGTTGTCTACCATCCAGTTTTTAATGGAGGCTAAGCAATTGTACAACAAGGACAGTTTGTCCAACCTATCAGGGCTAAAAGATAAATATAACTGAATATCATCAGCATAACAATGGTATGATATTTCTCCAAAGCTACCAATAATCTTCCCAAGAGGAAGCATATACAGGCTGAATAGCAGCGGGCCAAGCACAGAACCTTGGGGCACACCACAGGACAAAGGAGCAGAGTCTGACATATATGTTCCTACCGACACAGAGAAACTCCTGTCTGAAAGATAGGAGGAAAACCAATCCAGCGCTGATCCAGTAATGCCAACGGTTGTTTTCAATCTATCAATCAAAGTGCAGTGATCCACAGTATCAAACGCTGCACTAAGATCTAATAGAACCAGCACAGAGCATTTACCCCCATCAGCAGCCATCAAAATATCATTTGAAACCCTAAGGAGGGCAGTCTCAGTTGAATGATTTTTACGATAACCCGACTGAAACTTATCAAAGATATTATGAGAATCCAAAACATTATTTAGCTGGTTCGCAACAACCTTTTCTAAAATTTTAGAAAGAAAAGGCAATTTAGAAATAGGCCTGTAGTTTTTAAATGAGGCTGCATCAAGATTGTTCTTTTTCAAGATAGGCTGAACAACAGCATGCTTAAAGCAGCTAGGAACCTGGCCCAGCTGAAGAGATAGGTTTAAAATTTAAACCAAACATGGGCCAAGATGATTTATAGATTTTAAAAGTACAGTATTAGGTAAAATATCAATGTGCAAAAAAAAACAAAAAAAAAAAACAAACAAAAAAACAACTGAGAAAGAGTCGGCCTACTAGCCAGTTTGTGATTGGTCCCCGGATTTCCGAAATCAAATCGCTGGCAAAATGGCTAGCAGAAAACGTAAGGAGAAAGGTGGATGGGAAAAAGTTAAAGAAAAGAGGGCCAAGTCTCTCGAGACTGATGCAGCAAATTGTAAAAAGCTTACAGAGCTTTTTGGTTGAAGTGCAACTGCCAGCAGCACTACATCGCTTAGCCAGACTTAAGACTGTAGAGGACCAGCTGGAAGCTGAGCCTGAGCTTCCACAGCCTGGTCAAGTTAACTTCACACCAGCAAGAGGTCCTAGTAAGTGCCAAGTAGTAGCAGGACACATTATAATAGGCTGCCTTTATCCCTATCTTAGCGAATTGCATAGTCAGCTAGCTATCAACATGGGTGTGCACGGGGTGGAACGATACACGTGTACTCGTTTTAATACACGTGTACTGTTTATTGTTCTGGTCCGCTCCCCGTTAGAAGGAGTGATGAGATAGTTAGCAGGCTATCATCACTCAATGGCTGGTTGTCTAAGTGGTGTCTGCAAAATAACATAGGGTTCATAGACAATTGGAAAAGTTTTTGGGGCAGACCTGACCTGTTGAAGAAGGATGGCATCCATCCCTCCTGGGGTGGTGCCGCTCTTCTCTCTAGTAATTTGGCACATAGTCTTCGAGCTAAACCTTGACTCACTAGGGCCCAGGTCAGGAAGCAGACAAACTGGCTAAACCGACCGTCTGCTAGCTGTCTCACGTCACCGGAGTCAGATTAATCCCAGCACATAGAGACTCTTTCACCGAGATATTATCATATAGAGACTGTGTCTGTTCCCCGAATTAGTAAATACAAAAAAACATCAAAACCATTCAACAGTAAAAATGTAATTGATGTCCAACAAATAAACAAAAGATATAATACAGATGAACAATTGATAAAGCTTGGGTTGCTGAATATTAGATCCCTTTCCCCAAAAGCGCTTATTGTTAATGATATTATTAAAGATAATAATCTAGATGTGCTCTGTTTGACAGAAACCTGGCTAAAACCTGACGACTACATTACCTTAAATGAGTCCACCCCCCAAGATTATTGTTATAAACATGAGCCGCGTCTGAAAGGTAAAGGGGGAGGGGTTGCTGTAATTTATAATAATATCTTCAGTATTACTCAGAAGTCTAGTTTCAAATATAATTCCTTCGAAGTTTTGGTGCTTTATGTAACGCTATGTAGTGTACATGACAAAACCCGTTCAACATTGGTGTTAGCTACTGTATACAGGCCACCAGGGCATAATAGAGACTTTATCAAAGAATTTGCTGACTTTCTATCAGAATTAGTACTGGCCGTAGATAAAGTACTAATTGTTGGTGATTTTAATATCCATGTAGACAACGAAAAAGACGTATTAGGATTAGCATTTAAAGATACACTAAACTCTATTGGAGTTAGGCAACACGTGTCAGGACCCACTCATCGCCATAATCATACTTTAGACCTAATATTGTCACATGGAATTAATGTTGATACCGTTGAAATTCTGCAGCAGAGCGATGACATCTCAGATCATTACTTAGTATCTTGTATACTTAATTTAGCTAAAGTTGCAAAGCCGCCCCCTCGTTTCAAAAATGGCAGGACAATCACTGCCGCTACTAAAGATTGCTTTTTAAATACTCTTCCTCATCAGTATCATCTCCTCAGCAACCCAGATAGCATAGAAGAACTCGATGTTGCAACAGAAACTATTGACTCTCTCTTTTCCAGTACTTTAGACACAGTTGCTCCTCTGCGCTTAAAGAAGATTAAAGAAAATAGTCCAACGCCGTGGTACAACGAGCACACCCGGGCCCTTAAAACAGCAGCCAGAAAAATGGAGCGCAGCTGGAAGAAAACAAAACTAGAGGTCTTTCGAAATTCATGGAAAGAGCACATGATCGCATACAGAAAGGCCGTAAGAACTGCTAGATCTGCTTATTTCTCAACTCTCTTGGAAGAAAACAAACACAACCCAAGGTATTTATTCGATACAGTGGCTAAATTAACCAAAAATAAAGCTTCAACTTCTGATGATTGTAAACAGCACAGCAGTAATGACTTTATGAACTTCTTCACATGTAAAATTGATAATATTAGGAAGAAAATTTTAACCATGCAGCCGTCTACTACAGTATCACATCAGACAGAGCATTGTAGTGTCACTGAGGAAAAATTACAATCATTTACTGCTATAGGAGAAGAAGAATTGGCTAAACTCGTTAAATCATCAAAATCAACAACATGTATGCTTGACCCTGTACCGACTAGGCTATTAAAAGAGATGCTACCAGAGGTCATAGATCCTCTTCTTAATATCATTAATTCATCTTTGTCATTAGGATATGTACCGAAAACTTTTAAGTTGGCTATTATTAAACCACTTATTAAAAAAACGCAACTTGATCCTACAGAATTAGTCAATTATAGACCAATCTCAAATCTACCCTTTCTGTCAAAAATACTTGAAAAGGCAGTGTCTTCACAATTATGTTCCTTTTTAGAAAGAAATGGTATCTGTGAGGATTTCCAGTCAGGATTTAGACCGTATCATAGTACTGAGACTGCTCTCATCAGAGTTACAAATGATTTACTCTTATCATCCGATCGTGGCTGTATCTCTCTATTAGTGTTACTCGATCTTAGCGCTGCATTTGATACCATCGACCACAACATTCTTTTGAATAGACTCGAAAATTATGTAGGTATTAGTGGAATTGCTTTATCATGGTTTAAGTCATACCTATGCGACCGTTATCAGTTTGTAGCAGTAAATGAAGAGATGTCACACCGATCGCAAGTTCAGTATGGAGTACCACAAGGCTCAGTGCTAGGACCGCTACTCTTCACCCTGTACATGCTACCACTGGGAGATATTATTAGGAAGCATGGCATTAGTTTTCATTGTTATGCTGACGATACTCAGCTCTATATTTCTTCACGCCCTGAAGAAATTTACCAATTCACAAGATTAACGGAATGCATAGCCGCCATAAAACATTGGATGACTGGTAATTTCCTGCAACTCAATTCAGAAAAAAATGAATTTTTAATTATTGGACAAAAAAGCTCCACAAGTAGTAACCTAGAATACTGTCTAACACTTGATGGCTGCTCTGTCAAGTCTTCGTCGTCAGTGAGGAACCTGGGTGTGCTCTTTGATACCAATCTTTCGTTTGAAAGCCACGTTTCGAGCATCTGTAAAACTGCATTCTACCATCTTAAAAATATATCAAAATTACGGCACATGCTCTCAATGCAAAATGCTGAACAGTTAGTTCATGCGTTCATGACCTCAAGGCTAGATTATTGTAATGCTCTATTGGGTGGTTGCCCTGCTCGCTTAATAAATAAACTCCAGCTGGTCCAAAACGCAGCAGCTCGAGTACTTACTAGAACCAGGAAGTATGACCATATTAGCCCAGTTCTGTCAACATTGCACTGGCTACCTATTAAACATCGCATACATTTTAAAATCTTGCTTATTACTTACAAAGCACTAAATGGTTTAGCTCCCCAATACTTGAGCGAGCTCTTAACATATTATACTCCATCACGTCTACTGCGATCTCTAAATTCTGGCCAGTTGTTAATACCGAGAATATCCAAATCAACTGCAGGCGGTCGATCCTTTTCCTATTTAGCTCCTAAACTCTGGAACAGTCTTCCTAGCACTGTTCGGGAAGCAGACACACTCTGTCAGTTTAAATCTAGACTAAAAACACATCTCTTTACTGTGGCATACACATAAAACACTTTTTCAATTAATTGATTGTTAGGCTGCATTAACTAGGTCAGCCGGAACCGGGAACACTTCCCATAACACCTGATGTACTCGTTACATCATCAGAAGAATGGCATCTACGTTAATGATATTCTCTCTGTTTTATCCCGAGGTTTACTGCAGTCAGCCAGATCCGGGCCGTATCCTAATCAGATGGTGGACCAGAGAAGACCAACACAGGACCCCGAAGTGTCTGCAGAGACCGTGTCAATTATCCTCCCCCTGCAACTGCCTCATCGACACGGCATCTAAATAAACCCGTCACCAGTGTGATGACTCCGATTGTTCGAATATTACCATTAAATAATACTTAAATCGATATGTCATCCGCAATAAACCCGTCTCCAGCGTGTTGCCTCCGATCATTCGAATATTGCACTTTAATAATTATTTAATCAACATCATCCTCAATAAACCCGTCTCCAGCGTGTTGCCTTCGGTCCTTTGAATATTCCGATCTATTATGACCTCTGACCTGTAAAGCAGCCAGAATAATAATAATAATACGTTGTTTGTAAATTGGCCAGAGGAGAACTGGCACCCCGACTGAGCCTGGTTTCTCCCAAGGTTTATTTTTCTCCATTAGGTCACCTAATGGGGTTTTGGTTTCCTTGCCACTGTTGCCTCTGGCTTGGCGTGCTCAGTTGGGGACACTATATTTTTCAACTAAACATCGAAATAAATCTAATTAATAAACTAATTTAACCATGTAAACTAAATTACTGATCTAATTATTGATCTAAAGCCCACACTGTCACCGTATGGAAATTGAAATGAACTGATGACATCAAATGGCTATACAGCTGAATAAAATTAGGCTGCATTATTTTGCTGTTTAACACTGTAAAGCTGCTTTGAAACAATCTACATTGTTAAAAGCGCTATATAAATAAAGTTGACTTGACTTGACTTGACTTTAACCGAATTGGCACGGCCGTCACGGCTCGGTGCATGAATTTACACGGAGAATACACGATATAAAAATAAATAAAACTTGCGTGAAAATTTATGTAATGCGTAACTACTGAGAGAGACGTGATATGTGTGTGTGTGTGTGTGTGTGAGAGAGAGAGAGCGAGGCCCGGACGCGATGCCGTGATCGAACAGTGGAAACATAAAAACAATACATACTCCGTCATTTTGTTCATACAGGACATCATTCAAACTGCAAAGTGTTTGCTTATATTTGTGTACACTCGCAATAAAACAAAACATTGTGCTTTTGTCAAACTGTTACCTACAACTGTCATCTAACCAAAATCTCTCTCTCTCTCTCTCTCTCTCTCTCTCTCTCTCTCTCTCTCTCTCACACACACACACACACACACACACACACACACACACACACACACACACACACACACACACACACACACACATATAGATTAAAAGCAAATTATATGTATCCAATTCCAACCCCATTTAAAAACAGTCTGTGGGTGTCATCTTTTGGACATTCATCATCGTATTGCATTGGTTTTCATTTCTTTCATTCACTTTGTTGTATATGAGAGGTTGTAGTGAGCTCACTAAGACTAAGGTATTGAATTAAATGGGAAAACATCAGGCATGCATTGCTACCACTCTAAACGTGCTAACATACAAGGAAGCGGGCTAAATAATTGACTAAATTTTTGTTTAACCAAAAAATCCTAGCTTGCACTTTCTGTCTGTCTTCCATCAGAGTGCAGTTTTTCCTTGTCTTTCATATTTGTGTTTATTATTGTGGAATTGGCAAAGACCTGGTGGTTGTTTGTGAAAGCTACACAGACTAAATTAATAGGGCCTAGCCATAGGTTTTGAGATGTCACTTGTTGTGAATACCTTGTCTGATAGTCTGACAGTATTGTGGCATAGTACATCCTTGCTAGTTTCTGTTGCGCACGGCTAGGGGCGAATGGCCGGATGATGGGCCTATTTGGGAGAAAGTCCAGGGCTGTTTTTTAGCCCCAGTCTGTCCCTGCACTGAGCACAAAATTAAGCTTTAATTAAGTATTGCTCGTGTTTTTCCTTGTGTTTCAAGGAGGACTGGTTGCCCATTCGCGTCCCTGCGCTGCCAAGCGTGGACTCCCAGACATCTCTACTCTCTGACCCACTGCTACTCTTATCTGACTTTCTCAAATAAATCCTGTCATTGCACACTCGCTATTGAATCCTCCTTTATTGAACCTGACCTACATATTAGTAATATGTACATAATTATTCATCTGCAGGGGCGTAAATTTCATCTAAAAGTTGGGGGGGGGGGGGACAATAAACATGAAATTTCTCAAGAGCAATTTTTGAAGGGGACACAAATAATACAGCCAAAATCGTAAAGATATGTGTACCACAAAAAAACAAAAAAAACATTTCGTACTTATTTGGCATTTTGGTGAACTGAAAAATTATCTAATGTCCGTTTTTCTTTTCTCTGTCATTTTATCTGACCAACACAAAAGTGATAGTAGTTTAAATATGAGTAAGGTTCACCACGCAGTCATATTATAATTATTAAATTATCTTGCGTTCTCCACATAGTATTTTATACTATGATATTCAGATATTTAGATATTCAACTGCAGCAAGCCCTCTGATCTGCCACTTATTATCATATTGAGCAAAACCCTACACAGATCTGACTGAACTTTCGGTTTAGAATTAGCCAATTTTTAGAATTTGGGGGCGGGTTGCTTGAATTTTGGGTTCATTAGCCTATTATTCGTAATGAAAAACACAACGACAAAACAGTACAATGACACACTCCCTTAAATAGGCGCTTTTACGCTTTGAAACCAAATCTTCGATAATCTTGTCTGTCAGCGGTTTGCTCGTGCTGTATTGAGCAGACACGTTCAGTTTTTAAGTGTTTTGTCAGTTCTCTAACTGAACTAAATGATTTTATTACTATACAGTGGGGCGGTGCGGCGGTGGGCAAGTGATGTTAACAGTGTTTTGCCTAATCTGTATTAAAGAGAAAAGAATCACTTCATCTGACGTTTAAAGTGAATAAAATAGCCTTGACAGCTCCTTACTGGTGTTTCACAACTGCTGTCTGAAGAGCCTTGTTCTCTCCCCAAACTTGTGTGGTAGTTTTTCTACGGTCTATGGGTAACGTTAGTTGAGGTGCACGGTGGATCAAACCACTGTGAGACAAGGGGGGAGGGGGGACTCAAAATGTTTCTAAACTTAAAACGCATTTTTTGTCCCATTTGCGTTTGTATTGTTTTACTACTTACACATTTATTTTAAGTATATATTGTTATATTATTTACAATACTCAGCATGGTTTTTAGGGGGCGATTTACGCCCCTGTTCGTCTGACAATTAGTGAAAATAGCATATCTTATAGCTGTATAGATTGCTTGCTATAGTTTTTTAAAAAAAATTTTTGGGTTAAACGTAAAATATTTATTTCTGTATTTATTGCACAACTAAAAGCAATGCCATATCCCAATGATATACACTCACCAGCTACTTTATTAGGTACACCTGCCGGGTTGGACCCCCTTTTACCTTAAGAACTGCCTTAATTATTTGTGGCAGAGATTCAACAAGGTGCTGGAAACATTCCTCAGAGATTTGGGTCCATATAACCACGCAGTTGCTGTAGATTTGTCGGCTGCAAATCTCCCGTTCCACACCATCCCAAAGATGCTCTATTGGACTGAAATCTGGGGACAGTGGATTTAAAGTGAACTAATTGTCATGTTCAAGAAACCAGTCTGAGTTTTGTGACCTGGCAAGTTATTCTGCTGGAAGTAGCCATCAGAAGATGGGTCCACTGTGGTCACATAAAGGAATGTACATTGTCAGCAACAATACTCAGGTAGGCTGTGTCCAAGAAAAGTGTGCCAAGAAAATATCCCCCACACCATTACACCACCAACACCAGCCTGAACCGTTGATACATGGCAGGATGGATCCATGCTTTCATGTTGTTTACGCCAAGATTCTGACTGTGTTACAGCATAAATCTAGACTCAACACAACAGGCAACGTTTTTCCAATCTTCTTTTGTCCAAATTTGGTGAGTTTCCTTTTCTTTAGCACACCCAGTGTGGTCTTACACTGCTGTAGCCCATCTGATTCAAGGTTGTGCATTCAGAGACGCTCTTCTGCATGCCTCAGTTGTAACAAATGGTTATTTACAAGGCATTTTCACATACAGAACTGCCACTCACTGGATATTTTCTCTTTTTCTGACCATTCTCTGTAAACCCTAGCCTGGATGCCAGCCGAACTTAGCCCCGCCCACAACATTTGAGGTCGGGAAGTTCGGTTTGGACTTGATCCGTTGTGGAGCAACTATATTCGAACCAGAACTGTTCGGACCAATCAAATTGTCAGGGTGGGCTTTATACGATGATGGACAGATGATTAACAGTAACGTAATAATTTGCGGCACCAAAGAGCGATTGGGTTGAATTTGTTTACTAAGCGGAGAACTTGTTCGTATATGCATTCACCTTTACTATTTCTCTCAAAAATGATGATCATGTTGGCAAAGTACTCTGTGTATCCTTGAAAAATCTTTTTACAACACCAGCAAAGATTGTTTACACTCATCTTCTTCTACTACTTCCAGCGTGCGTGCAATTGAGTCCTGTTGACAACTATGCGTCGCTCAACATACGTCACTTACTCCGGGGCTTTGATTGGTTGTAGGTCTATCCAATTGAGTGCAGAGGCATTTTTGCCCCGTAATCACAGCCCAAAGAAGCAGTATCATACTCATATTCTGACTAGAATCTGAGTATGACGACGTCCGGCTATGTAAACCCTATGGTTGTGCGTAAAAAAATCCCAGTAGATCAGCAGTTTCTGAAAAACTCAGACCAGCCTGTCTGGCACAAACAATCATGCCATGTTCAAAGTCACTTAAATCACCTTTCTTCCCCATTCTGATGCTCAGTTTGGACAGATTGTTTAAATGCCTAAATGCATTGGTTTCTGCCATGTAATTGGCTGATTAGATATTTGTGTTAAGCAGTTGAACAGGTATACCTAATAAAGTGACTGGTGAATGTACATGAGTTTTGCGGTTAAGATAGCAAATATATTTAAAGATGAACAAGCAAGGGCTGGAGCTGTGCAGAAACTTTCCTGTGTGTTCCGTCACGATGGGCAACACTCAAGCATGAGTATATCATATAAAGAGGGACTGAGGCTGCTTACAAGGAGTTACAAGTTAAACACAATGACAATCATGATTTTCCACAGTGGCCATGAAGAAGCTGCATTTGTCCAGTAGCTGATCTGGAATCTGTAGGTGGCAAACAGCATGGCTTTCTGCATAAATATTTACTCAATTAGAACATTAACCAGACAAAGGAGCATTCAAAGCTTCTGACTGCTTTCAAAGCCAGGTATATACAAAGATATACAGTGACATGGTTTTCTTTATATGGGTTCTGCTACACTGCTTTCCTTTTAAAGGCTGATGACTTCCTTTATTCTATGAAGTCCCTCCTTCAGAAATACGTAACGAGTTCTGATTGTGCCAGTGGTTCCCGTGTTGTGATTTGACCACATCTTAGCAAACGTGGCACGGTTCCTGTGTTGTGATTCGACAGCAGCTTAGTGCACGTGGAAAGGTCACGCCTCTTAACGGGAGATGTATGCGCTTAATGATCTCTACAGCGTCCCTGGGAAAGCCAAACAAAGGTGATTTGACTCCGGGATGAAAATAACAGCGTCTCGACAACATGGCGACAAACACACTCAAACGCAGCACTTCCTTTTCTCCACGCGACCGTCCTCTTCTCCACGTGGGACAGCAACAAGACCACGCCCCCTTTTCCCGCGTATTCTTGTGGGCGGAGGTTAGTCTGTTCTACTGTTCTACTGACGTCATTTATGAAGGAAGTACCAGGATGTAGTCCAAGCCAGCCGTTCGCTGTAGGCTTTGAAAGGGAACTTCTGTTAAATAAAATATCTCGCTTGGCATTGAACTTTGAGCTTTATAATTGTACAGGTATTATTTATGCTCTAACAGCAACATTACACACTAACTAAAGTTTGAACAATGGGATCACGAAGAACGGGACCTTTAAGATTTAGATTGATGTGAAGTGAAAGTGAGAGCAGAGGTGTCCATGATAGGCCTATGTGTGCAGTCTTATATGCTGAATGATCTCAGTCAAACAAACTTTAGGTCACTTCCCCTCAAAGGCATCACTTGCGAGTTAATTAGCTATAAGTGACCCATTAAGTGCATCTTCATTATCTGGAGTTTTCATACGAGCCGGCAAGGCGAAACACTGAAGATGCATAAGAGCCAAGTGCATTGGATAAGTGCATGTCAGCATGGTCATAAATAATTCAGACATGTCAAGATACTGTTAAAAGGCCACACCTAATGCAAAGGCACTGAGAATAAAAACTGTTCTGGTCATTACCACCCAGCAAGTTTAAAAGACATCTAAAAGCCATCCAAACACAGCCCTGACGTCTAGGATAAAACAAGGCCAAATTTGGGCTGTCAGTGAAAATTTACTAGATGTCTAACCATAGAATAGACTAGTCATCTAGAACATATAGGCCTACACGTCAAAGAAATTTTATAATCACTGTTGACTTTGCGTACATGATGGAATATAATAAATCTTGCAAGTCATTTTGGCAAAAATTACATGTAACCAAATTCAAGGTTATTTAGGCTAGAAGTGGGTTACTCATAGCCGGACTACATCGGGTCTATAGTTAACCGAGACGGTGAAATTACGGCTACACTAAAAAAAAATAGTTATGCCCCTTGTTCAGTTTAATTAATTAAAATGAGCTAAAGTAAAAAGATTTTTTTAACATTTTGTTTTAACTTAATTTAATTGTGTTCAATCAACCTAATATATTTAAAACTGATGTTTACTTAATTCATTTGTGTTAAAACTACATGAATAATTTTTGTTTGTATTTGACACAACTAACTGAGCAGTGGATCTGTAGTTCCCCTTCAGTCAGTCACGTTCGAAGTACACCGGACGTCACCGACAAATTGGGATCACTTCTGAGAGCCCTATCAGCTTCGAGTGTATACAAAACGAGCCAATGCACATCGGTGTGCGGGATTTGCTATTTCCCTAAAAGAGTGGCACGGGTGTGAAACGTCTTTTTCAAGATGGCTTTCCATCCATGTGTTTCTGGATGCGGTTTCTCCCTATCGCCAGATGACTTTCACAATCGATGTCTCACATGTTTGGGCATTCAGCACACTGAGGCAGCTTTTGTGGATAGTTCATGTTCCCCCTGTGGGAACATAACTATCTCAGCATTAAGGTCGAGACTCACATACCTCAGAGAAGGTGGAATCCCCTTACTCATACCCCAATCTAGTTCTTTGTCTTCTGGCCGCCTTCTGGGCAGGTAGCATTGCCTGAGCCCGACCCAGAATTGACAGCTATGCTAGCCCGGGCCGCCGAAAAGGTAGGGCTCGAGTGGAATCGTCCCCCCAGTGGAGAGGGTCATCGTGTATGGCGTCTGCTTCCTCCTGGAGGGGTAATCCGCGTCTCCCACCCAAGGCCAGTTCTCGTTCATTCTAACGGACAGAGCCTATGGACAGGCGGCTTCCGCTCTGCATGCCATGGCGCTATTACAGGTGCATAAGGCCCAGGTGCTCATGGACATGCACAAGGGTAGGCCTGACCCAGAGCTCTTGCATGAGGTCTATGCGGCAACGGACCTCGCTCTCCGAGTGACTAAAATCACAGCACATTCAGTCGGTGAAGCGATGTCCACACGAGTGTTCCAGGAGCGCCAACTCTCGCTCAACCTGGCCGACATGAGGGAGGCCGATAAATATTGGTTCCTGGACTCCCCTGTGTCCCAGTGAGGCCAAGCAGCAGCCTCCACCTGGGCCTCAGTGTGGAGCTGGTCGTAGGAGAGCAGCCCAGCCTGTCCCGGCCACTGCCAAACCAGGTGGCAAGTGGAAATCGAAGCAGCCCTGAGACAGACGACCCAGAGATGGAGGGAACAGCTCTTTGGGAGATGGTGAAGGCACCACTCCCTCACTCGGAGGAGGGTCGGGTGGAAAATCTGTTTTCTTTTGTTTTTGTTCCGCCACTGGCTCCCATATCTCTGGATCCCAAGAAAGTGCGCTTGGCGGTGTACGACACTATGCCTTGTCCCCCTCAAGAGGCCTCCACACACCCTCTCTGCCCTCTCTGCACCGCACACTCAAACTCCACTTCGGGCCTCTATGCCGTTCGAGTCGGGTCCTTGCATTCTGCCTCGCTGCCCCACTGCGGGTACATCTGTGCTGCCGCTGGCCCCACTTGCTCGGTCGATGGGAGCCTGGTTAGTGCACCCACACCATCAGACTCAGCTATGCGATTCAGTTCGCCTGACAGCTGCCCAAGTTCCCTTTCGTTCAGTCACTATGATGTAACGTTAGTGACTAACGAATGGGGGTTTCGCTTAGAAGCCTATCATCTTCGAGATCTTAGAAAACGCAAGACTAGTTGTAAGACTATTACATTTACATTTATGCATTTGGCAGACGCTTTTATCCAAAGCGACTTACATTGCATTCAAGGTACACATTTTGTACATTTTTGTCAATTCTTGCTTTCCCTGGGAATCGAACCCATGACCTTGGCGTTGCTAGCACCATGCTCTACTGTTTGAGCTATAGGAAAGCTGTTACGGAAAGCTATTACGGACGAAGGACTCCCACTTATCACAGGAATACCAAGGTACGCTGGGAAGCATATTCCAGTGGAGATATGCAAAGATGCCTACCCGTAGGGAGGACTTAGAGAGGACACATATGACCCGCTAAGGGCTGCATATGGGAAAACTCTAGGGTACCAGCCGAAGGTGGATTTTTAACCCCAGGGGTGGCAGGTACTTGCCAAGGGAAAGACACCTGCTCACTGAGGAGGCTCACGGTGGAAATACATGTGTGGGGGTCGCCAGAGGGGAACCATGCACACAGGGCACCTGGCTGGACACGAGGGTCTGGGCTCGCTAGAGGGCAGACTTACTGGAGTCGGTGTTGACAGTGCTGGAGGGACTCATAGCTCTTGGAAAGCTCACCTGAGGAAAAATATTGCACGTATCCAGTCCGTGGAGTGGAATGGCGAGCAAGCGAAGACACCTGAGCCTGGCCCATTACCGGCCACTAGAAGAGGCGAGTACATAGTCGGACACTGGCTCCACTTGGAGAATGTAGAATCTGGCGAATGTGTTCGGTGTCGCCCAGCCTGCAGCTCTGCAGATGTCTGTTAGCGAGGCGCTATGCGCTAAAGCCCAAGAGGAGGCCACACTCCGAGTGGAGTGGGCCCTGACCCCAAGGGGACATGGTCGACCTTGCTGCTGGTAAGCCAAAACAATGGTGTCCACTATCCAGTGAGACAGCCTTTGCTTTGAGAGAGCTCTTCCCTTCCGCTCTCCACCATAACAGACAAAGAGCTGGTCTAAGGCCCTGAAACATTGCATCCTGTCTACATAAGCGTGGAGAGCGCGTACTGGGCAGCGCTTGCAGGTTCACCACCTGGTCTCAGAACGGAGTGGTGGGAACCTTGGGCACATATCCAGGCCGGGGTCTCAGGATCACGTGAGAGTTAGCCGGCCCGAACTCCAGGCACGCTTCGTCAACCGAAAATGCCTGCAGGTCCCCTACCCTCTTGATGGCCCAAACACGTCACGCAGCGCTCGTGCCCATCAGAGGGCGAGAGAAATCGACCGCACCCAGAAGTGCACGGGCGAGACATCCTGAAAAGGACATGCCATACGCAAGCTCTTTTTGTGAGAGGAAGCCTCACATTCGATGCCGAAGCGCCCAGGGAAACACACACCAGCTGGATGCAGACCACTGCACAGATCAGCAGGCAGGAAGTATGCGATCACTGGAACGCGCTGTCACACAGACTGGAAAGCTGCTCGTCTCGAAGAAGCTGACAGAGTCTCAGAAGGCTTGTGAGGAGTGAAGAGGTAGGTACTCTTGGCTCCGAATCAGAAACGTAATGCGATATTGCCACGTACTTCCTTATTGTCACGGCCGGCTCGCAAGCCGCGACAAAGAAGGAGTTGACACGTTGAGTGATGTGCAAAAGGAATAACATTTATTAAAGTAAGAGCAATAAATTAAGAGAAAAGACCAAAACGGAAACAAAACAATAACTGGAACGATGACAAAATCGCACGAGAGGAAGGCGCCCCTTTACGACTGAAGGGAGCTGCTTTTATCTGCCGGCATCAGCTCTAGCACAGGTGTAAACCATCAGTCGTCATGACGTCACTCACTCTAACACCAACCTACGAGACAAGAAAAACAGAACAACCAAACCCACACAATATGACCCATAATAGGGTCGTAACACCCCCCCACATAGAAAAAGGGTGAACATTTTATGAAACCCCATCACCGGGCAACTCCCAAAACTGGAAAGACCCACCACTCTGTAATACTCTCCAATATCTTCAGCAACCACGGGCCCTGTAGAAGCAATTTAAGATGACAAAGAGCAAAACAAAGCATAGTTAGTCAATCAGTTTAAAAGGAACAAGGAGCTCTAGACAATGCGTCAGCTACCACATTGTCAGTCCCCTTGATATGCCGTATGTCAAGTGCGTATGACTGCAAGAAAAGACACCACCGTGTCAGTCGTTGGTTAGGGCACCGCAAAGAATGTAAATAGACGAGCGGATTGTGGTCTGTATACACAACCAATGGGCCTGACACGGATCCCACGTACACCTCGAAGTGGTGTAAAGCCCAAATCAACGCTAGTGCCTCCTTCTCAACCACAGAATAATTCAACTGATATGAATTAAACTTTTTTGAAAAGTAGCTAACTGGACGGTAAATTTCCTCCTCATCAGCCTGTAACAACACAGCTCCAGCACCCACATTGCTAGCATCTACACACAACTGAAAAGAACGATCAAAACGAGGCGCTGCTAACACGGGAGTGGAAGTAAGCAGTGATTTAGCTGCCTCGAAAGCTTCTTGACAGACAGACGACCAAACAAAAGCGGCTTTCGCTTTTAACAGGTCAGTGAGCGGGGCTACCACAGTAGAAAAATTCCTACAAAAACCCCGGTAGTAACCTACCAACCCCAAAAAACGCATTAATTCCTTCTTAGTAGTAGGTGAAGGAAACTGATCAATGGCCTCAACCTTGGCCCGAACTGGTCGCACACACCCTTGTCCCACCACCTTACCTAAATACGTCACAGTGGCCTTGGCGAACTCGCACTTAGCCAGATTGACGGTCAGGCCAGCCTCTTCAAAACGAGAGAACAAGGCTGCGATATGCTTCAAGTGCTGCTCCCATGAATCACTGAAGACCACTACGTCATCTAAATAAACAGCAACTCCTTTCAACCCAAAAACAACTTTATTCATAAGTCGCTGAAACGTTGCAGGTGCATTTCTAAGGCCAAAACTCATAACGTTATAAGAGAATAACCCCTCAGATGTAATGAAGGTAGAAATCTCTTGAGCTCTTTTGGTCAACGGAACTTGCCAATAGCCTTTAAGCAGATCGAACTTGCTTACAAATTTCGCTGACCCAACGCGATCAACACAATCCTCGATACGAGGCAATGGGAAGGAGTCTGGTTGTGTTACTTTATTTATTTTACGGTAGTCTGTGCAAAACCGATAAGTGCCATCAGGTTTATTTACAAGTAAACAGGGAGAAGCCCAACTGGAAAATGAAGGACGTGCAATATCATGATCAAGCATATACTGAAGTTCAGCATTAAGATGTACAAGTTTATTTGGGGATACCCGATAAAAATGTTGGCGAATAGGCTCCGCATCCCCAACATCAATATCGTGTTCCAACCAGTGTGTACGCGAAGGTACATCACCAAATAAAGAAACATGATGATTAATAAGGTCAATCAAATCACCACATTTATTAAGAGGCAAATGTGACAATATTTTATGCAAATTTTGAAGAGTCTCTGAATTTTTTAGACGTCCTAACAATACTGTATCCTCTGGAAAAGAAACTCCTTCATCCATTCCCTCCCCCATAATAATAGGCGAAATTGTCTCAACCACTAATGCAGGTTTCACCTCATCGTCTAACGTCTTGTGGGGACGGCAATAATAGGGCTTCAACAAATTAACATGACACAACTGGTTGGACTTTCTTCTCTCTGGAGTGGCAATCAGATAGTTTAAGTCAGTAACTTGTCTCTCGACCACATACGGACCTATAAACTGAGCTTTGAAGGGCGATCCCTCCACTGGTAATAGAGCCAATACCTGATCGCCAGGCATGAATTTCCGTTCCTCAGTTCGTCGATCGAAAATAGTCTTCATGCGCTTTTGCGAAGAATGCAAATGGTCTTTTGCCACCTTACCTGCTTCATATAATCTACGCTTAAAGTCGTTTACATAACTTATCAAGTTTTTAGGTGGTGAACTTTCAATCCACTGATCTTTGAGTACAGACAGTGGTCCCCGAACTGTATGTCCAAACACCAAATCATTGGGACTAAATCTAGTACTCTCCTGACATACCTCACGTGCTGATAACATCAACCACGGCAATCCTTGTTCCCAATCACCTCCCATCTCTGCACAATAAGAACGCAGTAAAGACTTCAGCGTCTGATGGAAACGCTCCAAAGCTCCCTGGCTTTGGGCGTGATAAGCACTAGCTTTATTGTGCTTAATGTGCAACAGTCTCAAGACCTGGGAAAATAAATGAGAAGTGAAATTAGAACCTTGATCACTTTGCATAATCTTCGGAATGCCAAAAATGGACATGAACTGAGTCAAGGCCTTCACCACTGATTTCGCAGTGATCGTACGGAGGGGATAGGCTGCAGGGTATCGAGTAGAGGCACACATCACCGTGAGCAAATAAATGCTACCCGACTTTGATCTGGGCAATGGGCCTACACAATCAATAATCAGGTGCTCAAATGGCGGACTGACAGCAGGAATAGGAAACAACGGGGCAGGTTTAATCTTTTGATTTGGTTTGCCTGTTAGTTGACAAGTATGACATGTCTTGATGTACTGTGACACATCCTTCTTCAATTTTGGCCAAAAAAAATGACGAAGGATTCTGTGATAGGTCTTTTTTACCCCTAGATGACCTGCAAGTTTATCATGAGCCATCTGCAATACCAGTGAACGATATTTCTCTGGAACTACCACCTGCATGATAGGATCTCCAGCAAAATCACTCCCATGAGGAATCCACTTCCTTACTAACATTCCATCCTGCAAAAAATAACCATGAGCAACATTCCTAATTTCATCAGAGGACATCACATTCTCAAAAAATTGATGGAGAGAAGAATCAAGCTTCTGCTCCTGAATCAATTCTAAAGGAGAAACAGCAAAGTCATCAGGCAAGGAGAATGGTTTCACTACAGCAGAGTCAGAGGTTACCCTTGGCTGAGCAGAGGTCATGGAACGAGTTACCGCACAGGCAGTAAACACTTCTGGATAGTTCTTGTGACTCTCATCAGGACCTGGAAGAGGAACAGATAAAACCACAGGAGGTGAAAAGGTATCAGGCCAAACCCTATCCCCTGCTAAATTATTCCCCATGATTATATCCACCCCATCCACGGGTAATGATGGACGTACTCCAATCACCACTTCACCCCTCACAAGCTCAGATGACAACGTTACTCTGTGTAACGGAACAGACACCACATCCAAACCAATTCCTCTAACAAGAACACTTGTACCAGTGTCACTCAAAGATGAAAACGGCAGCACATCCTGCAATATAAAAGATTCAGAAGCTCCTGTATCTCTTAATATTGTCACTGGAACTTTTGTCCCTGTACCAACCATTGACACATGTCCGTAGGTGATAAAAGGCGCATAATCACCATTTTTTAAAAGGTTATCCGCCGTAGGAAATCCTTCACAAGATGAACTATCAGGACTTAACACAGGTGCCACAAGAGCAGCTGGTTTAATGCGAGGAGCTTTCCCCCCTTTATTTTTTGCTTTAAGCACAGGGCATTCATTTTTCCAGTGCCCTCTACCATGGCAGTAATTACAGATCAGAGACGAATTTCTCGACATACGATCTCCTTTATCTTCGAAATAGTCGTCCCTTTTCCGAAACTCAAAACTCTTGTGCGTTAAAACATAATCATCAGCTAATTCGGCAGCTTTGGCCGCTGTGTCAGCTTTCTGCTCATTTATATATGTTGCAATGCGATCAGGAACAGAGTTCTTAAACTGTTCGAGCACAATTAAGTCAGTCAACTCTTCAAACGTGGTTACCTCAGATGCCATACACCAACGATTGAATGCAGTACTGAGCTCTCTAGCAAACTCAACATGAGCAACATTAACACCTCTGGCTAACGTTCTAAATTTTTGTCTGTACGCTTCTGGTACTAACTCATACGATTTCAAAACTGCTGCTTTTACGATGTCGTAATTGTTGCAGTCTGAGTGTGGAAGAGCAGAATAGACTTCCTGAGCCCTGCCAGTAAGCACGCACTGTAAGAGCAGTGTACGTTCCTCACTGGGCCAACCTCTTGCTTCCGCAATCCGTTCAAACAATGTAAAAAATGTATCCGGATCTCGTTCATTAAATTTAGGCATTAAGCGCAAGTTTCCTGCAGTGTCAAACATTTTAGAAACACCATGTACAGCATTATCTGAGCCATCATTTATTCTGCCTTCTCTTATCATGTCTAAACGGTACCTTTGCAGTTCTATATTTGTCTGCTCATTTCTAGTTCTCTCACGCTCTATTTCTAGTTTTAGACGCTCCTGTTCAAGTTGTAACAGCAATAACTTCTCTTGTTGTTCAAAAGTTAAAGAGCCAACATGTGGTTTAATTTGACTAGCGGTAGCTGTATCAGACATTTCAAACAATATAGCTTGTTCTATCAATTTTGTTTTAAGCATTTCTCTAATTGTACTATCCTTTAATCTCTTATCCCCAAGTTCGATTTCATAATGATCCGCGATTTTAAACAACTGATCTTTTGTACACGACTCAAGTAACGCTTCAGAAGGAGAAATAAGAAAATCTTCTACGAGATTAGACATACTTCCCCTAAAAATATACGTTACAATTTTCTAGATGGTGATTCACAAACCTCACGTGGGAGAAAAAATACTCAAAAAAAAAATTCCCTTTCCCTATCTATAGGAAAACATCTAACTAACTAACTCACCCCTAATCTTCATGTGGTTACTGGCGAGGGGTATTTAAGCACCAACTCCCGCTGGTACAAGAAAAGCAACCGGCACGCCGGCGACTACCTCATACCACGGCAATGCTCCCGAGACAACTGCTCTACTCACGGTCACCACACAAAAATAACAAAATTACATTACCCACTTGTTCCAAAAGGGACCAAGCAGCTACACCTAACAAGGGAACACCAACAAAATTCTCCCCACGATAAGATCTGTAAAGTCACTTACCTCTTAGAAACAGAATAGAACAGCTCACTATGGACACAGCTAACGTTACACGTCCTCAAAACAAATAAACTCAACGCGCATTTCCTTCCAAATGATGTATAAAACATCCCAAACAATAGCGTTAACCAAATTCTTCCGGTTTAACATTCAGTTAATGAACGTGCCAAATTCATTACAAAATAACCGAACGCAACGAAAAACGCTTCCAAATCATGTCAACAAATAACAGGAATTTTCACAAATCAGCGGACGAGCAGACGAGCCCCCATTTGTCACGGCCGGCTCGCAAGCCGCGACAAAGAAGGAGTTGACACGTTGAGTGATGTGCAAAAGGAATAACATTTATTAAAGTAAGAGCAATAAATTAAGAGAAAAGACCAAAACGGAAACAAAACAATAACTGGAACGATGACAAAATCGCACGAGAGGAAGGCGCCCCTTTACGACTGAAGGGAGCTGCTTTTATCTGCCGGCATCAGCTCTAGCACAGGTGTAAACCATCAGTCGTCATGACGTCACTCACTCTAACACCAACCTACGAGACAAGAAAAACAGAACAACCAAACCCACACAATATGACCCATAATAGGGTCGTAACATTATATACTCACGTGGTGAGGCGGAGTTATGTATGCATATTCCCTGAGGAGGGAACGAGGGTTACATCCGTAACCGAGACATTCCGGGGCATCCACTTCACCTCAGTGCTGAAGGAGGCTGCCCCTGTCTTATGGGCGGCGATCACAGTCCTGCTGGCGAAGGACGCGATAGAGCGGGTCCCTCCAGCCGATATGAAGACTTCATTGTACCCAAGAAAGGCAGTGGGTTACGGCCAATCTTGAACCTGCGAGTTTTGAATCGGTCCCCTCACAGGCTGCCGTTAAAGATGTTGCCGCAGACACGCATCTTCGGATGCATCCGTCCCCAGGATTGGTTTGCAGCAATCGGCCTGAAGACGTACGCACACTTTCATGTCTCAATCCCCCCTTGACACAGACTGTTCCTGCGCTCTGCATTCGAGGGACGCATATCAGTACAGGGTCCTGCCCTTCGTGTCTTCACAAAGGTCACAGAGGTGGCCATTGCTCCCATGAGAGAGCGTGGTGTTCGCATGAAGCCTGTAGCACACCTCTCAGAAACTGAAGCCTCCGTGCCTCAATCGCCCCCAGGTGGCTGGTCCCAGTATAGGTCCTAACCCCCGCCCCTTTCTAATGGACGCGAGACGAACTAAACAATCAAATTACACTACAAAATTTTTTTCCCAAAAGTTGGTTTCTGTCATTGTAGGCAGTTTTTCTCACGATGATTTCATTGTAAGTGTTTGTTTTTTAAATAAGTGTAGTTTTAGTTAGTTGATGCTATAAAAACACAGTGTGTGGTGTCATGATTGACAGCTGAGATTGACAGCTTCTCTGAGTGAAGTTGTCACTGAGGCACTAACTGACTTTTTTCAGGATTTTGGGGAGGAGATTGGAGCTTTAGCTTTAATTTCTACATTTCCATAACTGTTTATTTCACACCAACATAATGAATCGTTCTGCATCTGTGAGAGTGTGGGTGGGCATTTGATATCGCACCTCGACTTCCTGCTCTCTAATGTGCAGATTCCGGTCCCGAGATCGCTACAGGGCAGACTCGGTCCCAAATCTGCGCAAGATGTCAACGCCATATTCGGACATCCGGAGGCTTCAGTTACTTCAGCGGAAGCCAATGAAGTCGCGTCATCCATATTTTTTTAAGGTTTATGGTTCGCATCCTCAACTATCTCGGCCACGGATGTTCTAATTGATCTACCACAGGACCAATTACATTTAATTGCATGAATTTGTTTTTTATGAGTTGGGACCACATATTTATTTGATGGAAATTATGTCCTTATGTCCTTAATTTAAATTAAATTAAGTTTGTCCAACGAGTTATTTATTTATTTATTTATTTATTTTGAGTGATTGTTTGTATTTTACAGCTAGAAAAATAAGTTAAAGTGGTTTGCATTGTTAGGGAGCAATTCCCCAAAACACTAGCTTACTGTCAACACGAAGCCTAAATATAGATTAGCACATCATTTCACAGCTGTTAACCCAAAAACAATGTTTACACATGTTCATGTGGACCAAAAAAAGTTTCGTGGAACGACCGCATGTCCAAACTGGGTTACAAGGGCAGCTCAGGCATCCAGGCTAAAATGTCCCACACCCGCACCTGTTGTTTGTTGTCTATTGTTACATCTGCATTTGTGAGGGTATCATGGTCAATCGTTTCTGTGTTGAAACGCTAAAAGAGTTTACCGTGGCATGTTTGTGAGCATACAGCGGTGAGTTAATTGTTTAAACTATTAAACATGAGGATAAACAGGCAAGTTAAGGTTTGTGGTTTCTTTCTGCAGCGGGGTGGTGTCCGACTCCTCGTCCTCACCGCACTGGCATGAGAGGACAGATTCATCTCATCAGCCATTGATCGTCTCTGATTGACTGAGAGATGTCCGCGGAGGTAGAAGAGGGACGAAAGTCGGACGCGAAAGGAAGATGCGCGAGACTGTTTTGGCGTTTGTTTCCTCACGTTTTCCTTATTTTATCACTCATGTTATATGCGCTTTTGGGAGCGCAGATCTTTAAACAGATTGAGAACAGGAATCTTTACAATGAGTCGGAACGGATCGATGCACTGGTGCGAAAAGTGGTGGAGACAGTGCAGAATCACTCAGGTCTTACCTTGAGCTTTTATATAAATTATATATTTTTTACATTATAGCCTATATGTAGGCTGTGTTTTTTAATGTATTTTTATGTGAGTCATATAGGCTTCACTTGTAATATAAATAGTTATATATAGGCTATAGCTTTGTCATTTTTAAGGTAGGCTATTCATTTTAATTTAGAAAATTTTAATAAGACATTTTTTCCGTTTAATTTCTTTTTATGAATTAGATACCTCGACACAGAAACAGTTACACCGTGAAATAGAAAATATTTTGAATAAATTCCATGATGAAAAGAAGCAGGAATGGAACTTCTATAGTTCTCTTTTCTTCTGCTGTACAGTGTTCACTACTTTAGGTGAGTAGTTATTTTTCTGGCGCTGAAAAAAGTTTTTCTGGCTTTGTAAAGTTTTAGGTTTTGTTGGGTTTTAACTTGAACCAAGATATGTTAAGTCTGTATGTTTGTCTAAAATTGTTGTTGCATAATGCACCATTGAGTTTGTTATATGCATGAGAAATTCTGACCTTTGGCTGTATCTTTTCCCAGCACACACAATGGCACCGTTTCCCACAGTAACCAGCCTAACCATGATAAGACAGAAAACAGGTGTCACCATGAAAGAAAACTGTTATTTTCCTAAATTAATTATACACAGAATAACAGCAGAACATATGGGAACATTTGAAATTCATAAATGATTTGTTACGGCTTTACTTTTTACTCTTAACTCTTTTCATTAAGAAATGTGTTTCCATATCCAATTATCCATTCAAATAAATGAATGTAAAAAGTACACTGTAAATTAGATGAGACCCTTAATGATGGAGGGTCTAAGACACTAAAAAGAGATGTTGTGTGTGGTGCAGTGTTCATGCATCTGACAAAAACCATAAAGTGTAGATCATACATTAGATTCTTATAGGTTATTTAATATTTATGGTCCTCTGCCATTATGTACTTAGATTGCCAGACGAGCATATATTGAAATATATTCAAGTTCTCACAATCCCGTTACGGACTGAATAAACACAAATATGGATAATTAGGTTTTAAGTAGGCCTAAGTTATTAAATGTAGGAATGAATGTAGCCACCGTACAGTTTATAGGATGCGATGTGATTGAGGACAAAATTACAGTACAGTTTATCAACAAGTACCACTTTCCTAGCATATATCTTTAAAAAAAAAACATTATGACCATAGATGGAAAACACAAGTTTCACAGACAGTGTACCAACACAGTCCTGCATTACGCAGCCAATGATTTACAGGCTAATCCAAAACATTGAAACCATTTCCAATAAACCATTAATGGACCTCTCTTCAGAAACGCATGTATAATCAGGATTTACTATATGAATCACACGGAAACAGCACGTCTTTTATGTCAGTGCCACCATTTTGTTGTGCAATTCACACTGGAAAAAAATCTCTCCCTTTCAACACTAATTGTAAATCACAGCTAACCACAGCTCAGATATTAATTGAATGTAAACTTCTATCTTTCAGGACATCTTACAGAAAAACATTAAGCAAAAGTGCCAAACACAGCAGTATATTGCTGTGGATGTCCATTATGTTATCTAGGAAGGGCGTATCTTTGGTTATCTCAGCAGCTGACCTTAATGAACTCTTTCTCTTTCTTTCCTTCATTGTCTTATTCTTTTTGTACCTCAGCAGCTCTGTCAATTGTTCTGGTGAAAAAGGGGTAGGTGATGATGTCCTTTTCCAGGTTGAACAACTTAATATTTTTATTTGCTTTGAATTGTTTAAATATTTGGCTTTGATACTTGGGACAAAAAGGGACAGCAAAACATGCATGGTTATTGAACTTGGGGAAGAGTTTCTAAATAGTGTAATTGTGGCAGAGGTGCACACACTGTTTGTCCCTGCTTTGAAGAGGGATTTATAGACTGCATGCTGAACGGGAACTTAAATAAAAGTAGTTTACTTTTTTCCATAGAAAAATACTTGATAAAATAAAATATAACAATCTTGTAACATCCTGAAAATAACTGATTAACAACAACAAAAATGGTGCAATTAAGAATATAATAATTAAAAATATATAAAATTAAGTAATTTTACAAAAAAATTAAAAATTAAGAATATAATAATAGCAATAATAATAATATTTACCTATTAAAATTAAATAATTAATAATAATTTGTATATTTATATAGTGCTTTTCTCTGCATCCAAAGCCCTTTACATATAGAAGGGAGGAATCTCCTCAGCCACCACCAATGTGCAGCATCCAACTTGACTTTTTGATTTTTAATGACCACAGAGAGTCAGGATCTCCGTTTAGTGTCACATCCGAGGGAAGGTGCTTGTTGACAGTATAGTGTCCCCATCACTATACTGGAGCATTAGGATCAACACAGAACACAGGGTGAGACCCTGCTGGCCTCACTAACACCTCTTCCAGCAGCAACTTAGTTTTCCCAGGAGGTCTGCCATCCAGGTACTGACCAGGCTCAGTCCCCCCTGATTAGCTTTACTTTAACCAGTCCTTCCAAAAAAATGCGACTTTTTTTTGTGATTGTTGCGGGCAAAAATCCTTGATTATGCGGCATGTTTTCTTAAAAAATGCGATGAAAAATGCGGGATATTTATGCAATTTTATGCGATGAAATTGCGGGAACTTGCAAAAACTGCGGTTTGATGAGAAAGAGAAAAAAAGCACTACATCACAGAAAGTGCTGGGAATATTTAAGTTCTCATCTTGTTTTATTGAAGACCTTAATAATGGCTCAAATTTACAAAACATTGAGTCAAACAAGTTCTGTAGCTTTACAAAAGGAATATGCTACAACTTGAAAAATGAATAAATATCTTCCTGTTTTACAGAGGTAGCTTTACAAAACAGACATTTGAGTGCTTCCAATGCACAAAGTGCAATCTCTAAAGGGTTAGTTCACCCAAAAATGAAAATTCTGTCATTAATGACGTCTCCTCATGTCGTTGGACACCCGTCAGACCTCCATTCATCTTCAGACACAAATGAAGATATTTCAGTTGAAATCCGATGGCTCAGAAAGGCCTCCATTGGCACAATGTACACTCTCAAGACCCATAAAAGGCACTAAAGACGTCGTTACAAAATCCATCTCATTACAGTGGGTCTACAATAACTTTATGAAGCGACGATAATAGTTATTGTGCGCAAAAAAAAACTAAATAACGACTTATATAGTGATGACCGATTTCAAAACACAGCATCATGATGCTATGAATCAGTGAGTCGATTCAAGATTCGGATCGTGTGTCAAACTGCTGAAATACGTGACTTGGGCGATCCGAACCGCTGAATCGACTCATTGATTCATAACGCTTCGAAGCTTCATGATGCTGTGTTTTGAAATCGGTCAACACACAGGGAAAGTGCTTTGCGCGGTCTTTTGCTGTTATTTTTGTTGGCAAATGGGAATTTGCGTACTTCATCATGGTTTCATCGATATCTATGTTTCTCCACGGGGGTTTGTAGCTTTTCGATGATGTTCACGTCGGGTAATTACGTCACTTCAAAACGTTCCCATGGCAATAGGCGGAAATGGCGGCTCTTGTGTGAAGTAAACTAACATTTTTCAAATTTCTGCTAATATGTATTACTTTTTTTTCAACGAAAATGCGGGGATTATGAAATCATGCTAGCCCTGCATATTTTGCACGCGGAAATAGGCAATTTACGCAGCGAAAGTGCGGCGTATTTTAAAAAATGCGGCCCCCGCATAAATATGCGGACTTTGGCTGATTATGCGTTAAATCACGCGATTGCATAATCGCGTTTTTCTGGAGGGACTGTTTAACGCGTTACTCCCAACACTTGTTTGTGTTGTTGTAGAGAACTAGCCTAGAAATCTAGACGCACCCTAGTGGCAGCAAATCTAATTTGCAGCCAGGGTAGTCCGTTGGCTGGCGAGCTGGAAAAACCAAACTCTGGTCAGGCCAATCACATCGTGTATAGAGTCGGTGGGCACATAAATATCCATAATAAAGGCTAGATGTCTTACGGTGGAGTCTCTAACGTCATCACCGACGGCCATCTTGTCACAGGCAGGGCTCTGTGGTAGGCTACCTGATGTAAGGCGAGTGATCTGCATGAACACAAATACTATTATCTCACTGAAATCTTGACGGATTTACAAATGGTTTGGTTTCTTACAAACGTTATTAACGTTACAAACGTTATTAACGTGGCTATAATTATGAATGCTTGAACAAATTATGAATAATTTTGCATAAGTACTATGCAGTGTCATAACTACATCTCTGACATTTATAACAAACCAAACAGTTTGAAAATCGGTAGAAAATTGAGCAGGTTATGGTTATTTAAAAAGTGCAAGCACCCATGAAAACAATGTTACGAGTGAGCGAGCTGCCTGTGACAAGATGGCCGCCCGGTGCTGACGTCGACCTTCATTGGCCAGCAGCACGCACGAGACATCTAGCCTTTATTATGGATATCTATGGGTGGGCAGGCTTAACATAATGGCGGCAGAGTTCCCGCGGTTCCACGTGCTACTTGCTGGCGAACAGCGGTCTTTCGAATCGGCTTTGGCCGTGACTCTGGAAGACTTGGAGTTAAGCTTTTCTTTAAGAAAAGAACAAAGAACGGCACTGAAGTCATTCTTAAGAAAGGAAGATGTGTTCGGAGTTTTGCTGACCGGATACGGCGAAAGTTAAATCTATCAACTAGCTCCGCTTCACCTTCTTCGTAGCTCTGGTTGGTTGTAGCGCTATTGCATGCAATAGGGAATTTGAAAGACAACCATTTATCCCGCCCCTCGGATTGAGCCCTGCCAATGGTGAGTTCCCAGACACAACATCTTGTTGTGGTTCTGGCTTGTCAGGCTAGTAGAGAACTGTTCCTTTGCTTTAACTTAAAGAGTAGAATTGCATTGCTCATGCACTGATAAAGACCTTCAGCAGGTGGCAGTACTGAAACGTGTTGTAATGAGTGAAATTATGGAAGAAAAAGAATTTCTAAATCTCAATTCTCCTCTGTTTTCTTGTATAACAGGTTATGGACGAATGTATCCAGTGACCCATGAAGGAAAGGTGGCTTGTATCCTGTATGCAATGGTGGGCATCCCTCTCATGCTACTGGTCATCTCAGATGTGGGCGATATCTTAGCTGTTCTCCTCTCTAAAGTGTATACTTGCCTCAGCCTGTTCTTCAGCCGATGTATGGTCCAACGCTCATGGAGTCTTCAAAGGCATGAAAAGGCATCACATCCCCAACAAGTGCAAGGTGCTGATACGGACGCCGCCTATATGTTCAACCATGTTGTGGTGCACAAGACAATGAAAATTCAGCAGGTGATAAAAACCCAGTCTTCCTTCAGACGCACATCCTTACAGCTTCGTAACAACAAAGATATAATTGACCGCATTATTGTTAAGGAGAGCTTCAGACTCAAGGGCTCTCTGACAAAATCCTTCTCATGCCCAGACCTTGACCGAATGCCTTCCCCAAATGACAGCTCCAAGTTATTCACAGGCATCGGAGAGAAGATGGAACGCTTTAACGTCCCTCTGCTGGTCATCTTGCTTGTGGTCTTCGCATACATGGTGGTCTGCAGTCACATTTTGAGATGCTGGGAGACACAGATGAACCACTTTGATGCCTTTTATTTTACCTTCATCACCTTGACCACCATTGGCTTTGGTGATATTGTGCCTGAACACCCAAAGTACCTCATGGTTACCTTTTTGTTCATTATCATGGGCATGGCCATTATGAGTATGGCCTTCAAACTCGGCCAGTCGCAAATCACTAGCTGTTATAGGCAGTGTATAAAGTGTCTTAGTATGGGCAGGATAGGAATACACAAAGACCTAGACAGTAACTGAAGGCAATGGGTTTTTGTGGCTTTGCTAATGGCACATGAAATTACTACAGTAAAGCATGATGGTAATGTGTTTTAATATCTATATCACTGCCAGTTTGATATAAGTGGGTTAAAGGAAATGGGCCACAGTCCTGCTGCAGTATAAAACTGTGATAAACAAGTATAAAAGAAGTAGGCTCAGAATGAAGAATGCACTCCTGTTAACTATTTGAGCCGAAAGATGAGACTGGTCTCTGTGGCTGTCACTTCGATTCTTGTATTATTAGGGAAATTGCATGAGACATTGTTTATTTTTTGTTTAGATATGTAGCTTATCAGAAATGCACTTGCAAGTCTCTTAGCAAATCCATTTACTCTTGACATGTATTCATGTTCATGCAAGATCTCTTGTATAACCCTAATGGGTATTCATAATATCTATAATATCTGACTAAAATATGTTTGAATTTGTTTATTCAATGCCAATATTAAAGAATGTAATATGTTTCACCTCTCTGATCAATGCATCACCTTTCTCTTAGTCATTCATTTTAAAAGGTGTTTAACCCCTATAGGGTGTTTAAAATTAATTGATCCACTATATAAATACTATATATATACTATATAAAATATAAGATATACTATATAAAAGCTAGTATGTAAATAGGTTAATTGATTGAGAATCTATAATATATTTTGCCTTTAAAAATGTATATTATCAGCTTATCAGGCACACTTAAACCAAGTGATACTCTGAGCTGTGCATTCATTTCAGTGATGACAGATATTATAGTAGTGGCTTGATGCAGATAACTTGACCTTAACCTTTAAGAAACTTTAATTAATGCTGTCACATAATAAATATGCTTCAGATTGAATTAAAAATTAAATAACTTGCTAAATACAACATTGAAATTAAAATGTAATGGGTGTACAAATACTATAAAATCGTGAATATAAATAATTGGGAATCATGTTTAAAAAAACAACAACAAAAACAGTGCACATTTAATTTATCTATTATAACTTCTATGTTGGTTTGGTCGTTTGGCTGTTTCCTTATAAAGGTCCAGAAATTTGTTTTTTATTTATTTATTTTCATTTTTATTTTTTGCCAGGTGGCTTTTTTCAATTAAATTATGTCATTACGTTGCTGTCTTGTCGCCAGCCAATCGCAGAAAAAAGATCTGGGATCTGTCAAATCATCTCAGATGTAGCTATTAAGCAAGGTAGGCTACGAAGAACGGACCCCATGTCTCTTGAAGCAGGGGTTTTCAAACTGGAGGGGTCCTCCAGAAGGTCCAGGGGTCCCCAGAACATTTCAGAGGATAAAAAGACAAAGCAAAAATGGATTAAGTCTACTAAACATTCTAACTGTTTAATTTCTAAATGTTTCTCTCCTTTCTTTCCGTATATGTATTTTCCAGAATTGTATGTCTTTCCAGTGAGTTTCTCTCACTATAGTCCCTTTATCTCGCTCACTGGGAATGTATTCTTAACGCAGTTAGCGGCTTACATACATTTATTGTGAAAGTTGCTTATACAAATCATTTTTAACTGAACATGTTCTTCTTCAGGTTTATACAGCCAACATTAAGCATGGCCAATTTAATTTTGGAAACAATATGTTGTATTTATAATGTCACATTTACTATTTATCTAACAGTTTTAATGTTTTTTCATACATAACAATATACAGATAGATTTTAGGAAGGGGGGTCCCTCACCTTTTGTTTAACATATTTGGGGGTCCTTGGCATCATAAAGTTTGAAAACCCCTGTCTTGAAGCATAATAAGCAATACATAACAATAATAAGCAAAGGATGTGTAAAGATATAAAACAACCCACATCGTGCTACGCCACAAGATGGCGATGCTGTAAACCCCAAATGTGCGGATAGCTACAGCTTGAAATGTGTGTGTTTAATGTTAAACTGAGCAACTGATTGCAAATTTCCCTCGGTAAATAACTTCCTAACGCCAGTAAAGCTGGCTAAAACAACAGCATCGCAATATTAAAGCAAATGTATGACCGTGCTGGGGACTTTTTGCATCATATTAATATGACCATACACTCTAAAAAAAAAGGTTCTATATGGCACCAAAAATGGTTCTTGGCTCGTAATCATAGGGGAACCTTTTTAAGTGCTATATAGCACCAATTTTGATGCTTTGGTGGTTCTTCAGAGGTTCTTCACCGGTTCTTTGACTAAGGTGCTATATAGCAGCCTTATATATATACAGAACATGCTAAGATATGGTGCTATATAGCACCAAAAGTGGTTCCTCTATGATTACGACGAAGAACCATTTTTGGTGTCATATAGAACCTTTTTTTTTTAGAGTGTAATATATAGCATTTAATGAGAGAGGCTGCTTACTGAGAGCCATGGGTGGAGCGTGATGTCCAGCTCCTACTCTCTGTATGTAATTTGGGCGTTATGGGTGGAGCTGGAAGGTCAAACCACGCCCTGACCATGACTCTATCCCTCACAGAGGTGGAGTTGGACTAGGTCAAGCTCAACCCATGACGTCCAGAGAGGCGGAGCTGGATGTCATTTGGCTGTGCAGTGAGCTCCACTTGTTTAAAGAACTGTAGAACTTCCAAAAAATCTCAAACATATGTTGCTGTTAAATGAAGTAGAGGTTAAATAGAGCAATACATCAAATACAAGCAGTAGTGCTCCCGCCTTTCTCATTTTTGTGTGACTCTGTGAGGGTTCATTCGTCTGTGGAACAGCACACCCCATTTGAGTTCTCTGTGAAACAGCGTGACGTCAAACAGCAGTCAAGCAACTAAAACGCTCCGCATCCAGCGTGCCTTTCACCCGGGATCTGACAGCAAAGCTCAATGCAAATGTGCTTATAAGGTAAGAACTAAAACCATACCGAATGCATTATTCATTACAAACATTAAGACTTAGAAATGGCACGAGAAAGAAAGAAAACACTATTGTTGGTAGTTTATTGTTTTCAGAGGGCTTCAGTGCAAATATGTTTTTATTAATTTGACTTTGATATTTGCCATATTTCTCTCATATTAGTAATCATCCCCTGAAGTTCTGTCTTTCACAGTCTATTTGACCATGTTTTGATGTCTCTGGTCGTTTTCTTGCTGTTGCAGGTTCTCTGGCTCGCTCTCTGGCTATTGGATTTAATAAAAATGGGACTATTTGATGCTCTTAGAGATTTTAGTTTATTAACATGGCTAAGAGAAGAAAGACAGTCTCGGAGGCTAATTCTGTTTATCGTTTTCATTGCTTTGCTGTTGGACAACATGCTGTTGACGGTGGTCGGTAAGTGCTACTGTTGCTCACACCTGTTACATGTGAAAGCATACATATGATGCGGAGTGAACATCCCTCACAGCGACCCCTCTATGCAAACACGGCTTTGGCTATATGATGCATTTTATGATCAATTATATTTTCACATAGGCCTAGTCTACTGACACAATGAATATAAAATATCTGTAAAAGGCTATTCACCTTACCATTGAATTCGATAGGCTATTCTGCATTGTGTTATTATACAATTGTAGACATTGTAAAATTTGAATTCAAACGAAACTCAGACTTTTACTATTCAAAATAGGCTACTGCTCGTCTGTTCAATAAAAAAAATAATAAAAAAATTATTTTGACCTTTCTTTTTTTTTTTTGTCAAAATAGAGAACTGGGCAAAACTCATTTTTATGTGGATAGAAATAAAATCACGCCATTAAAACTATCAGTTATTTCTCTATAAATGAGGGTGGGTCTTCTAAAAAACTATGTTTAGCATATTATTTATTTCTTTAATAATTAATAAAAAAAAATCAGCACTAATTGAAACGAATTGTTTGATTTAAATTCTTTCAAAAACTTTATTTGCTCGAAAAAAATGCATTCAAATGAAAAATGAATAAATCTGGTAATACTTATGATAGAAATTAAATACGTTTTTCTATGCTAAACGATTGTTCCCCCTTGTAAACGGTAAGTTGTCGGCTGCATCAGTGGCTGCAGTTGATCTGAATTAAGGTATCATGACCTCGAGCGCTGCCAGAGCTTCGCCCGCGCGCGCGCGCTCATTAAATGTGACTGTGACGCGCGCTAAACTGTCTGTGTTTGTTCTCACGTCCGCGAGCCAAGAAACGAGCACGTCAATTAAGCTGGAAAAACACTATGAAGATGGCGTGAATATGGCGTTTTTGTACATAGAGATGGAACCAGGCGAAAACTGAACCTGTCGCTCTTTGGCACAAGTGTTGAATGTCATCGCACACGGTCTCCCTAATAAGGATAATATCAAACGCATTTAACGGACCAAATTGTTCACCTGAAAGGTCAAATGTGGTCTTACACAGCTAGATAAATCGTTGCACTTCACCTTTTCCGACAAATGCTAGGTTATCTATTGCTGGCAAATCAAAAATCTAAAACTGCTTAGTTATTTCCTGAATTTTAAGAGTAGCTAGGCTACAACAAAGTTGGATTATATTGTGAAACCTCAAAAACGAAGTATTATAGGATATCATTTTTAAACAAATGTTTTATGTTTAAACAAATCGGTATTGTCAATCGGTAGAATGTGGTTGTTGTTATTATTATATCTTCTATTTCCTCTCTGTAGTGCCTATTATTCCAAGCTACCTGTACACAGTGGATGACGAGGCCGCTCAGGTGGTCCGGAATCACTCCATGTCCCCTCTTTCACCATCTGGCACCTTCCAGAGCATTGTGTCTTTGTACGATAACACAACACGCCTGACAGGCTTCAGCGCGCAGATGAGCACGACTGGCCCAATGACCCCAGCCCCTACTTCTGTGATCCACGCTCAAAATGGGTCAGACTGCCCCAAAGCAGATGACCAGCTACTGAACGAGAATGTGAAAGTGGGTCTGTTGTTTGCCTCTAAAGCAACAGTACAGCTAATCACTAACCCCTTCATAGGGCCCCTAACTAACAGGTGGGTTAAGGCAAATCACACATTTAACTTTGAAAGTACAGCAAAGTAGCATTTCTCTCAAAAGGAGCATGAGATTGCATGATATTTGAGTGTGCAGTGAGTGTAAATGGAGTGTAAGTAAAGCGAATATTGCAGTGCAATTCTTTTCTGCCTCTGTTCAGCGACCAGCAGTAGTGTGAGCACTCGTGCATGTGCTGTCACCCCTCCACATGCTCAGATTCGGACAGTCCAGTTTAATTCAGCACCGCTGCATTGAATGGATCTCACTAGAGCTTTGCAAACTCCTGGGATCAATCAGCCGTAATATTTTTAGCGATGTGAAACACTGTTAGTGATACATAAAGTGTTTAATTAACTCATAAGACAAACAAAAAAACATTATTTATATGATAAAACACATTTTGATTACACTTTATTTTATGGTGTCATTGTACAGTGTAGTTATATATTTAAGTACTGAGTAATATTAATTAACATGTACTTACTATAGGATTAGGGTTTGGTTGAGGGTTAGTTGCATGCAATTATTAATAATTTACTGTTATTATTATGGTAAGTACATGTAACATATGTAACAAGGACACTGTAAAATAAAGTGTTCCCCAATTTCTTTTCAAATTTATATTTAGTTCACTTTTTTGTGCAAAGCATGGTAAAACAGATTTACAGCAAGTGCCAACAAAATATCCAACACATGATAATATTATTACATCTTAATTTGACTTATGAGATGCTAGCACTGCAATATGTAACACAGCGTCCTCACTTCAAGTTCAGTGTTTGTGGTCAAAAAAAATGTTGGTACAAGCTTAATTTTAATATGAGGAGAGATATTCCTGAGTCATTTCTTATCTGTAATTACAGAATTGGATACCAGATCCCAATGTTTGCTGGCTTCTGCATTATGTTTGTTTCTACCCTCAGTGAGTACATGAAACATATTCTAGTGTTGTTTTTAACATCAATAGGTTGTAGAAGATACCGTATTCATATATACAATGCATGATTTTAAATCTAGTGTGTCATATTTCTATAACAAATTCATCTGTTTTTCCTCTTTCTTCTGTCTGTGTTTTACTCTGTGTGAAGTGTTTGCGTTTTCTTCGAGCTATATGTTGCTGTTTTTGGCCAGATCTCTACAAGGTGTCGGCTCTTCCTGTTCTTCTGTGGCAGGTAACAGATTTTGTGCAACGTTACAGTAGATTTCAAAAGGATGCTGTCAAAAGCTGCAATGCAATGCCTTATAATAGCTTATTTAGTGCAGAATTTGTAAACCTGAGTGCACTAAAACGCATTTGACTTTGATGTTCTCAGAACTCTGCATGCATAAAGCCACTGTTAATGGTAATGGTGTTCAGGTGCCCGTGTACAATGGACCCCGCTTCCATTGAAAGATGCGTACAGCCTTGGATCTAGATTACACTATAACTGACTCTTGCAACTCCTGATTAGTTCTTTCATTGTACGGATCATAATTTATTGAGTTTATTTTCCATTTATTGCTAGAATTCAAAGGGCTAACATAATGAGCAATCAAGTTTTGAAAAAAGCATGAGCATTTACTGATAAATGTGAAAAAGCAAAATAAAAGGAAAATATTTTATTGCTCAAAAATACTAGTCACTCTAAAAAAATGGTGCTATTTTGCACTAAAAGTGGTTATTGGCTCATAATCATAGAGGAACCACTTTTGGTGCTATATAGCACCATATCTTAACAGGTTCTGTATATGGTAGTGGTGCTATATAGCACCTCAGTCATCCCAAAGAATCGCTGAAGAACCACCAAGATTTGGTGTTATACAGCACTTAAAGTTCATAGGTTCCCCTATGATTACGAGCCAATAACCACTTTTAGTGCCATATAGCACCATTTTTTAGAGTGTATAAATAGACATCAAGAAAATATGTTTGATATAATCTCTTTACGTTTCTAACTCACTTCTTGAAGTAGGCTACTGGTCATTTTGCGGATTGTGGCTGACCTTTACCCTTTTCTATGTGTCATTATGCAGGTATGGGGATGCTGGCAAGTGTTTACACAGACGATGAGGAAAGAGGAAATGCTATAGGAATTGCCCTAGGAGGACTAGCCATGGGAGTATTGGGTGTGTACTGTATGTTTAACACTTGGTTTGCACAGATACCACTGGAGATCTTGATAGAGTCCTAATTCGAATCTTACTCCTTTGATACCAAGAAAAGAAAGCGATGTTAAAGGGATAGTTCACCCAGAAATGAAAATTCTGTCATCATTTACTCATTAACTGTATGAATTTCTTTGTTTTCTTTGCTGAAGATATTTAGAAGTTCATGGGCATCATTGACAAAACAAAAATACTATGGAAGTCAATGGTGCCCCACAACTGGTTACAAAGATTACAGCAGGTAATGGTTACAGCAGAACAAAGAAACTTATACAGGTTTGGAACATCTTGAGGGTAAGAAAATTATGACAGAATTTTAAATTTCGGGTGAAAATGTTCATTTTCTCTTTAAGTTGGGGGTTATGCATTATGTGCCTCAGTTTAAAATCGGGAGTTAACTTTAAGTGCCCTGTTTAAAGCCCAGGAGCAGTGGTCAGAAGAAATGTCCTGAGTAGGGCCTGAATCTGGTGCTTCCTGTTAATGGTGTCATGCTTTAACCTCTGTTACAGGATGTTTAATAATCGATAGGCAATTATTTTATTCATAATGCCATGTAAAGCACTAAAAAAAATGTGATCCACTATATAAGAGCTATCTTACAAAACAATGTGATTAAATTTAGCTGTCGTCATTAAAGTGCGCACATACTGTACCATAATTAAGTGGAGAGCAACAGAAAAAACAGAGCATTATAATTTTGATTAAAACCTTTAAAACTATATTCATCCAGAGAGTTCAGACTCAAAATGGGTGTGTTCCTTAAGAACACTTTATTTTTTACTGTGGTTTGGTAACCATGAGTATGTACACTGTTCTATAGGCCAATTATTATTGGATTTGTGGCCTGTGATGATTCAAAGCATACTGGCAACAACGTTTTCAAAGTAAAGAGATTAAGTTTGAAGTCTGTGAGCCATTAAAGGTGCTGTATGTAAGTTTTTCACTTTACTAAAGCATAAAAATACCATAAAATGCTTGCAGATATTTAGGAAACATGCTATCTTCACCTACTTGTTTCTCAGAAAACCAATGCTACAGCCAGTTATTCTACTTTGAAATGTACCGTTCCGTGTCGGAAGGCCTGTTTTTGTTTTGGTCTGTGCGATAATGCACATTGATAGTTTACCCAATATTATTTCGACACCCCAGGTTGCCAGTGGGTCAAAGATCGCAGATTCTTCCCAATCTAAAAATCTCTATAAACGTGAGCATATTAAAACACGCTTAAATCAACTCATCAACATGCAGTGTGTTAGTCTCTTCTGCTTTCATTGTCAATTGGCATGCTCCTGTTGCGTGTCCTCAAGCTGGCAACACATGTGAGCGTCGAGTCTGAGGAGGCGAGGGCAGGGATACAGCGATCTCCAATACTTTGAATTTGGACTGCAGTAAATATTTCAACCACTAGCTGTCAATCCTACATACCACACCTTTAATCTTGACTCATATATACCTTATATGTGTGTATGTTGTGCAGTTGGCCCTCCATTTGGCAGTGTCATGTATGAGTTTGTCGGTAAGACGGCTCCTTTCCTTATCCTGGCAGTGCTGGCGGTGCTTGATGGAGGTGAGTGAAGCAATCTCTCCAACATTTAAAAATAGTGGGGAATCAGTGGCATTTGCTTCATTTCTGATGTCTGTTTTTTCACTCCTTTCATGAGCAGCTCTGCAGCTCTTTGTGCTTCAACCTTCGAAGGTTGAACCAGAGGTGAGTACAGTACCGTCCTTTTCCTGATCTGCTCTAACCATCTGTTTTCCAACTATACTTTTTGTGGGTTTAGCGGTAATATGTAAACAATCACCTAAAGGTCAAGCTCTGCATTTGGAAGGACTTGTGTGAGAGAAAAACGAAGAATGTGTGTTTAAGTGTGGTTTTATAACTCCACTGTTATTTACATTGACATTTGGGATTCAAAATGTCTTTTATTGGGCTAATATCCTGAGCAAGAGACTTATTATGACGTAGCGATAGATTACCACAGCCTAATTATTAATCATGACTTGGGCTCAGTTTAAAAGTGCTGATGTTTATAACCTTAATGGGAAAATGTAACCTCAACAAGCTGCCCACTCAATCTTTACATGGTATTCCTCTTGTGGGCACGAAATGGGAGCCGTTTCGGGGATAATGTGTGTTTTGTACTGTGATTGCTGTAGTCTTATCAGTAACAGGACTAGAATAATTTGCAAGGGGAGTTTGGGTCTCTCACGCTTGGTATTTTTAAACCTCAATATCATGGATTATAGGGATTACAGTGAACGTTTGTGTAGATTGTACTGCATGTTGATAGCAATGTGTGTAGAGGGTCAGTGTATTAAGAATAATGTGTATGTGCCTTGGTTTGCGTCACAGTAAATGGGAATTGTACAATAGAGGGGCTGATCCAATCAAAGCCTGTCTGACTTTAATCAGTGGTGCTGATGGGTATCAGTTACTACGGAGACCCCAAGTGCCCCTTCTTTTCTTTGGGTGATCTGTGAGTTTTTGTCATCTTTCATGAGGAATGAAGAATTTAACCCAGTGTTTTCAGCATTAAAGGTGTCATGAACTGGCTTTTTAAATTTTTTTATACTGTTCTCTGAGGTCAACTTATTACATTCGCACGTTTTTTTTTTATTCAAAAACATCATATTGAATAAGTAATAGGCTATTTTCGACCCTGGTTTTGAGCCTCTCTCCTGGAACGCTCGGTTTTTATGGCTGTGCCGCACTGAAGACTTGGAAGTAAACGCCCACTGCTATGATTGGGTAACAGTTTTGCATAATAATGAGTTTCGGCTCCCCCGTCAGTACATGTAGGGAATTGTTTTGAAAACTTCCAATTTGGAGAAACTGCAACCGGAATCCGCCCACAGGGCTCGCAAAATGTCTTTATCAAACAAACACAATGATTTATCTCTCATCCACCTGCAATTAATATGAATGTTATATTTTATTTACTTGGATTATTACATGGATTTTTGTATACCATTGAATAATGACTGAATACATAAGCTTAATCAACAAAATATTGTTTATTTATTTCAGTCCAGCAGACCAGTGACTTAGTTACCCTGGTCTTGAAACCAGTCATCTGGTGGAGTGTGGGTCCTTTTAACTTTACTCGGAGTCGGACTAACGTCCACGCTAACTCCTATGTGTTTTGCGTTGAGGTGATATTTGAGGCTCGATGTGCTGCAGTGATACGCAAATTCCTTGTTGCATAGCTTGCACACAACCATGCTCTTGCCGACGCTTCCATCCTTTCGTTTTTTAAAACAAAATGTCCCATCCACGGGGCCAAGCAAAGCGGTCTCGTCAGCTTCTTCGTTCATGTTCACTGTGGTTTGTTGTTGTCGGAAGTCAAGAACGCTAGTTGGTGCTCCAGTATAATCGGTCCGTCGAAACTCATTAATTGAAAAACGTTCCGCGGTGCAAAAATAAGTGTTCAATTTTTTTTTTTTTTTGCGCAATTAATCTTAATTAACGCGTTAAAGTCCCGTAATTAATTAATCTTAATTAACGCGTTAAAGTCCCGGCCCTAGTAACAATACAATACTATCACATATAAAAAACATGTTTTACTCAAATAAGAGTTGCACCATTCCTGTTGGATACAATATAGAAGGCACAGCATTGTTTTTTAATCTCAATCTGTCTGCAAATCCAGTCTCGACCGGTGACTTGTTTACAAACGATTGAAGCGAACAAACATGCAACGTCTTACCCACGTGAGCTGGATCTTCATTAAAAATAAAGTTCAACCACACATTCCTAATATTAGAATCCAGTGGAAGTTTATGCAGCGACTGTGTTCTTTCACAACAAGGCACAGCGCAATATTTTGTTATCTTCGGCATTTTTATTGCTCGGTAGCGCGATCCATTTAGCTCCACGAGTCAGTGGGCGGGGCTACAGAATCAGGCGTACTCCTTCTGTTGAGGCGGCGTTTCATCACATGCTGATGTCAAGGGTTGGCATATTCTGAGATCGAGCGTTTGGCTGGTGTCAATAAAAGCTTTTCTTTGATTAACAAGGAAGTTTTCAGCTCCAAAACTTACAGGATATTCTTATATCACGATGAACTTTTATATATCAAATGCTGAATGAAAAGTTGATTTCTCAATTCATGACCCCTTTAAATACGTTTAAAAAGAAAACTAAAGGCAAATGTTCCTATATTACATATCTGATGTAAAAGAGTAATCAAGTCAAGTGAAGCTACACATTTTCCTCCTGAAAATAACATTTTAAGACAACAAAAACATTTTAGTACAAATGTCTTCAGGTTCTGCAGGCTCTCAGCTAATTTAATATACACTGACAAAAGAGTTGTTCTCATATGGTCAATTATCTGAGTGACATTTGTTAAAAGGTCAGTTGTTTTTGTCATCACAGTTATGGCCAGAAGCTAGGTGAGGGACCTGTCATCTCAAATAATCAATCAAATCAATAATGCTTGTACGTCAGGTAGTAGTTATGCTCAGACAGATCTGCAACTGGATGTGACAGGGTGTTTTGAGTGGGATGACATGTCCACAGTGGAGCAGTATGTGCAGTGAAGTGGAGTAAAGAAGGGCTGGTTTAATGAGGGGAGTAATTGTCAGTTGTTGCCTGGTGACTGGTCCAAAAAAAAAAAAAAAAATCGCCTGAAAGAAAGTGTCACTACAGGCATTTCTTCCAATACACTGTTATGATAGAAATTTCCTAACTATATTATCACATTTTAAAGCTGAAGTGTGTCACTAACATCATAATGACTGATAGTTTTCAACTAGATTGCCTAACAGTGCTCATCTGCTATTGGTTGAACAAACAAATAGTACTGCCCCCAAATTCACACCAATGGTTGAATCAGTGTCGCTGTTAGGATGCTTAAACAAACAAAGCATTTTGTTTAAATCAACCTACAAATAGTTTACTCGTTGTCTCTATGTATTATGCCGTAATGAAAGAAGCCATTTTAACATTGAAAATATTTTACACGCCATCTTATAATCTCATACTTAAATTCAAAATTTCTAACTGATGAGCTTTATTTTTCTTTTGGCAAAACAGTCATAGCTAAAGTTATTTCTGAAATCTTTCACTCTTCTTTCATCTTTCACAATAAATGTAGCATAGGCATTTGCACTAGAGATTCCTCAATTCCCACATCAATATGGAGAGTTAAGGCTGGTATATTTTGTCACTCACAAAGTTGTCCGTGATCTTTTCACTGGTCGCTTAGAGGTGTCATAAAGGGAACAGAATGCGTACGGGGCATTATATATATTGTTTTGTGGGACTCTCTAATAGCCCATTTCCATGGGAACTGCCGTGGTGACTAGGGTGAGATTTCTCAAATGGCACTGACATACATTCCCTTTATAAAAAATAAACAAAACGCCTGACCTTAGGCCTGTATTGTTAATGGAATGAGATCAACCCCAAATAATTATTTAATATATATCTTAATAAATAATGTAATTCAGTAAGCATGTCAAATATCTTGTAAAATCAAGATATTTGGGCCTACAAAGGCCCTGTTTACACCTGGTATTAAGATGCGTTTTTGTCGATCCGATCACAAGTGAACAACGTTAAATACAGGTGTAAACGGGGTCTAAAAGGTTTTGAGCTGGTCGACTTTTAGAGGTAGTCGAAAAACATTCGACCGGATTGCTTTTGTAATGTAGACACTCGTGTGGTTCGAACAGCCATAAAGACCGTGTACTCTCCTCTGCCTACTGACTTGATGCGTAAACATAATGGGTAGGTCGCTAGCCAGTCGAGATTTAAACTTTGCCGGCTGAAGACCCAAGTTTGGTTTGAAGGGGAAAAACGTACCAAGCACAGTTCCCTCACCATTTCTGATTTCTAACACACACTCACAGTGTTCGGTATAGTCTTGCGGCTGTCAGAGCAGAAATGAAAGCTGATGTTATCCGTATATGTTTTTCCGCCGTCTCCGGTCGATTGTGCAAGCTTATTTCGTCCATTAGATTGAAAGATCTGAAAAAGCTCATACATTTACCTGCCCATATATCCTCCCCTCAAAGAAATCAGAACATGAAAGTGGATAAAAAAGAGACGGATTGAAATACCATGTGTAAACGATTATGTGTCTCCCTCGTGTCATCCGATCGACCAAAACGCATCCTAATACCTGGTGTAAACTGAAAAACATTGCAGAAAGTTGTGTGTGGTATTCTGAAATTCAGATACAGTATAGCAAAAATCTATTTTTCGTTTTCGTTTTAACGTTTCTTTTGATTTTCCCCATGGGAATAAATGGGTGACTATGTTAACCATTTCTTGTCACTCAAGACCACATCCCCAGGATATGACATGTCTTTGACTCTATTTGTTTTCCTCATGGGCGACCAGGGCCTCTTAGCTGTTGTTTTCCATTGAAACATTGATGTTCATCGGCAAATCATGATTATTTCAATGAAAATATATTTGTTTTTATTTATTTTTACCAGAACCAAAAAGGAACTTCACTTATTACCCTCATGAAGGATCCATACATCCTCATCGCAGCAGGTCAGGCCAGTAAACACAAATAAACTGTTAATTCCTAATGTTTTATCAAAACTAAAAGTGCAAACCTTAATATCTATGCATAAATCACTCTTTTTTATGCTTGCCTTCATATTATCTGTTCAGAGGTGAATGTTTTTTTATTAAGAATGCATTCAGATCTGTGTGTTTGTAAAGAAAGAAATGGTAATACTTTACAATACGGGTGCACTAATATGCATTAATTCATGCTTAACTAATGCACAAATAATCATGAGTTAATGTATGACCATTTATTAATGATTACTGCATCAAAAACTAATGAAGATTCTATATAATTAACAGATTAAGTAATATATGAATTCTCGATTATTTACACACATTTTCTGAAAGCATGCCTCATACTCAGAACTCTACACACAAATCAAAAAACACATACACAATGTCCTGCAACTTTACATTCAAAACAATGTTATTTCTTCTCAAAATTGTATTTTGTTTTCAAGTGACACACACAAACCATCAAATGAATAGACATTTATAAGAACCAGTTGAACACTGATGTGCTCAATGTAAAACACTTCTCCATTCATCATAATGACGTAGGTCTTTTTTTGGTTCAGTGTTACAGCTAGTACATACATAAGTGTGTTGTAAAATATTTGAGAATATTGTTTTTATACACACAAATACACGGTAACAAATATATTTTATTTTTCCCACAAAAACAATGTACACAGTGTACATCCCAACCAACACAAAGTTGCACATACAGTGGTCTACATACAAAACAACAGAAGAATTTACTTCAGGAGCTCTGTTTGCTAATTGTAAAACTGTATGACAGGTGTTTGCCCATCTGATGAGCCAGTGTGCGTATTTGAATGGCGGTGTGTTCCTTGTGAAAACGAGATTTTTTCTGCATGAACATTTTGTCAAATGCAGAGAATAGTGTTTTGAAAAAAGTGCATGAGTTGGTGCATGAGTTACATGTTGTGGTCATTGAGTCTCAAGTACAAGTATTTGTGTGTAAACAATTGAGTAAAACTGTAACTAATAATGTAAATTAATGTGTTAATTACCACAATGGATCAAAGCCATGCATTTCAACTTCCAGTTGTCTGTTTTAATGAATCATTAGCTAACGATTTGCAAAGTTATCATTATGCTATATGACGTTACTTTTTTAGGCACATGACTATTGACTAATTGTTAAGTAATATGTCATTGTGGTTATGGCTTTTGAATTCATTTTGAATTAGTTAATAGTCATGTGCCTCGATAAGCCATAACACAATAATACCTTTGCAAATTGTTGGCTAATGATGAATTAAAGCATACAGGCAACTGGAAGTTGAAATGCATGGCTTTGACCCATTGTGGTAATTAACATATGAATGTACACTATTAGTTAATATAATACGTTATTAGGGAATTAATGCAATATGACACATTTAGCTAATTATATAGAATGGTCATTAGTTGCTGATGCAGAAATCATTAATAAATGGTCATACATTAACTTATGCTTATCTGTGCATTATTTAAGCATGAATTAATGCATATTAGTGCACCCGTATTGTAACGTTTTACCAAAGAAACTAATGGTTTAAAGGGATAGTTCACCCAAAAATGAAAAATCTGTCATCATTTACTCACCCTCAAGTTGTTCCAAACCTGTATGAGTTTCTTTGTTCTGCTGAACACAAAAGAAGATATTTAGAAGAATGTTTGTAACCAAGCAGATAGAGCAACTATTGACTACCATAGTAGGGAAAAAAATACTATGGTAGTCAATCTGCTTTGTTACAAACATTCTTCTAAATATCTTCTTTTGTGTTCAGCAGAACAAAGAAACTCATACAGGTTTGGAACAACTTGAGGGTGAGTAAATGATGACAGATTTTTCATTTTTGGGTGAACTATCCCTTTAATGTCAATTATTTGACCGCGTGTGAGACTGGTTGTTAGTTTTTCCCCTTCACATTAAAGAGGGTAATTTTTCTGTAAGAGCAGGATAAGAAAGTGTGTGTGTGTGTGTGTGTGAGAGAGAGAGAGAGAGAGAGAGAGAGAGAGAGAGAGAGAGAGAGAGAGAGAGAGAGAGAGAGAGAGAGAGAGAGAGAGAGAGAGAGAGAGAGAGAGAGAGAGAGAGAGAGAGAGAGAAAGTGAAGTGGTCAAGAAACACATCTGTGTTTGTCTCTGCCTCCCCTCCTCTCCAATTACAGTGGCCTGAGTGCAGGGGCAAGATGATGCTGTTTATTATATCTGAGAAAGGAAAAGAATGGGCGCTGAGGGAGGGGGGACAGAAAGAGAGAATTCTTCAGAGGACGAATCCACTTACCCTCCTCATTTTATTTTTCAGGTTCCATTTGTTTTGCTAACATGGCCATTGCTATGCTGGAGCCGGCTCTGCCCATCTGGATGATGGAGACGATGTGTCCCAGGAAATGGCAGCTAGGTTGGAGAATGTGCCTCTTGTTAATGTACACAGTTACACATTTCTTCAATTCCTGTTTTTTCAAAGGAATTGTCACTGTTGGCAAATGGAAAATAAGTCATAATTTACAAAGAAAGATGGACAAAGAGAGAAGAGAAACAGCAAGTAAAGTCAAAGTATGTTTTATGTATTTATGTTATGTTAGCGAGACACAAGCTAAAGAGAGTGAATATCAAGAAAAATGTCCAGGTGTTTATAAAAATAGACAGAAAATGTATATTTTATTTTAATTATTTGTTATATTTTAAAAATAATTAATTTACAATGTTACATTTACTTTTATATGATTCAATTAACTTTTAAATTAAAACTTTTATTCAAATCACGAACATACCGGTAGTTCACTTACGAACACCAGTTTGGGAAAGTTGGGAAATCCTGCTATAATACAAAAATAATATTATATAATTGTAAATTAAAATGTATTTGCAAAGTACAATTGTAGGTAAACATCAGATTAGTATTTGTTTTACTGAACTTTATTAAGGCAACTTTCCATTATTGTAAAATGGTTGGGCATGAACTGGACGACTTTCATTATTGTATTCATGGGAATTTTAGGGTGATTTTTTTTTTTTTGTCATTACAATAATATTGCAAATACATTAAAAATGTCATTTTCTTAATGCAAAATGTGAGAGATAATTAAACCATTTCTTTTTCTCAATACTTATAAGCAATTATGTAAATCTCACTAAAGAATTGTTGTCATAAATATATATATATATATACAATTCCTTAGTAAGATTTACATAATTGCTTATAAGTATTGAGAAAAAGAAATGGTTTAAGTATCTCTCCAGCTTTGTGTGTCTCCAGCTAGGTAAATTCCTTCCACATACTTTCAGAATTGTGCAAAGACAAAGTGTACTCTTTACATTAAGGTCTCAATTGTTAACATTAATTAACGCATTAACTGACATAACAACGATCAAAATATTTTTGTACAGCATTTATTAACCTTTATTCATGTTAGTTAATAATAATTATGTTTGTTCACATTGCTTTAACTAATTGTAACAGATACAACTTTGAATTGTAGCGTTTTATTAACAATAACTAAAATTAATGAATTCTGTAGAAGTATCATTCATTCTTAGTTCAACATGTTAACAAATGAATGTTAACAAATGAAACCTTACTGTAAAGTGTTACCGAAAAAGTACTAAAAGCAGTAAAGTCTTGTTCTCCATATAGAACCCTTCACACTCCAGACTGTAAAATACAATTTAAACAGTTAGTGTCTTCTGGGTTTCTCCATGGGTTTCCTGCTGTTTTAAGAAGATTTGACAGATAATAAAGAGAAAGAGAATTAGAGAAAGGAAAGCAGAGGAGAGAGGGCTGGCAAGGGAGTTTCTTTGGTCTGGCAGGATATTGAGGTGTCATTGGCAGGCAAAGGAAAAGCAAGAAAGCTAATGAAGAAGGAGCGGGAGAATGAGAGAAGCAGCTTCATAACAGCGTCTGTGAGACAAACAGCAGCTTTGAGATCAAACTGATAGTGTCTCGTCTTATCTGAGCTCTCCCCCCTCTCTCTCTCTCTCCTCTCTCCTTTTAGGGGTTGCATTCGTGCCAGCCAGCATCTCATATCTAATAGGGACCAACATCTTTGCCGTTTTGGCTCACAAAATGGGAAGGTAGGAGAGGGAAATTAATGTGTTTTTTTCCCCCTACTTCTCTTTCCTTATCTTCCTCCGCTCTGCTATCAGCTTCCTCTGTTTTGAAACAGCTCTAAATGAGTTTCTGTCACCAGGTTTTGTATTTGTGTTTTTAAGTATTTAATTATTGTACGCACTATGCTTATAATGAACCAGAACTTATAATATTTATTTATTTATTTGATCAAAAATACAATACAAACTGTAATATTGTGACATATTATTACATGTATTACAATTTTAAAATAATTGTTTTCTATTTGAATATATTTTAAAATGTGATGTGGCAAAGCTGAATTTTCACAGTCATTACTCCAGTCTTTAGTCTCACGTGATCTAAGTCATGTTATTGTTATATAAAGACAGTTATTAATGTTAGTTGTGAAAATAGTTGTGCTGCTTTATATTTATATGGAGACGAGAATTTTTTTTTTAATGCTTTGATGAATAGAACGTTCAGAAGAACAGCATTTATTTGAAACAGAAATCTTTTGTCACATTATAAAATGTCTTTACTGTAACTTTTGAATGTTAGTGTATATCATTTTTACATATACCTGCTTTGGTCACTTCTATCAGCTATCAAACAAACTCTCTCTCTTGTTTTCTGCAGATGGCTGTGCTCACTTATAGGGATGCTGCTGGTTGGAGTCAGCATTGTCTGTGTAAGTTCTTCTAGACTAAATCCATGTCAGGATTAACTTTTCTCAGAGAACACACAACACCTGTGAATATTTCAACACCCTATCTTTATGTATCTTCAATAGCGTTGTGGATTACAGAGGCCTAAAATATTTTGTTGCCCACTAGCTCTGTTGAAGAAAGTTTATTTTGAAATGATGTGCTTTGACTCTCTTCGCCGTGGACATATCCTGCTTAGCAGGAAGACTGTCTGTTCTCTTATAGATGCTTATCAGATTAGACTGGAAAACAAGTTCAGATGAGAGTCAAGTACACATTTGGAGTTTTGCTTATGGGTTAAATAAAGGATAGAAACCATGTTCTGATGCTCTACAGCAGGGGTTTTCAAACTTTATGCCAAGGACCCCCAAATATGATGAACCTTTATGAGGGACCCCCTTCCTAAAATCCATCTATTTTTATGTACAATTTTTTTTTTAAACTGTTAGATAAATAGTAAGTGTGACATTATAAATACAACATATTGTTTCCCAACTTAAACTGGATATTAATATTGGATGTATAAACCTGACGTTAAAATGTATTTGTATAAGCAACTTTCACAATAAATGTATGTAAGCAGCTCACATACTGCGTTAAGAAAACTGCCTTACAACCCCAGTGAGCAAGATAAAGGGGACTATAGTGAGAAATACTCACTAAAGATACAAAGAAAACATATACAATTCTGGAATGTATACGGCAAGAAAGGAGAGAAACATTTAGAAATGAAATATTCAGTAGACTTTATCCATTTTTGCTTTGTCTTTTTATTCTCTGAAATTCTCTGGGGACCCCTTAGAACCTTCTGGAGGACCCCAGTTTGAAAACCCCTGCTCTACAGGATGTTTTACTGTATTTGGTGTTTTCACATAATCAATAATAAGAAAAATGCTGTATGCCCTGTGTTGAGCTCTTCTAATTGTCTTACAGGTGCCTTTTGCAAAAGACATATACGGACTCATTGTGCCAAATTTTGGAGTTGGATTTGCAATAGGTGAGTCTTAATACAAGTTTTCATATTTTGTGACGGGCACAGAGACCTGAAGGGCAAAACATCCATAGAAATTCAGAACTGACATGTCAATTTTCCATCTGTTTCAAGCCACCAATATTTAGATCACTTGATGATCACAAAATGCAAGTTTTGGCCACTTGCGATCCATATACAGCACCTGCTGCAAAGGGACAATCTAAAACACTGCATAAAAAACACTTAAAGTGCCTTAAAGTGACCGTTCACCCAAAAATTTAAATTCTGTCATCATTTTACACACCCTCTAGTTGTTCCAAACCTGTATGAGTTTCTTTGTTCTGCTGAACACAAAAGAAGATATTTTGAAGAATGTTTGTAACCAAGCAGATAGAGCAACATTGACTACCATAGTAGGGAAAAAATAATATGGTAGTCAATGGTTGCTCTATCTGCTTTGTTACAAACATTCTTCAAAATATCTTCTTTTGTGTTCAGCAGAACAAAGAAACTCATACAGGTTTGGAACAATTTGAGGGTGAGTAAATGATGACAGAATTTTCATTTTTGGGCGAACTATCCCTTTAATGTTCTACAACAGTGATATTAAAAGATCAAATTCAGTATACACCTTGTTTATGCTGCATACTATATATAGGTGGGCAGATGAACCTAGAATATGAGTGCAATTAGCTAAATGGTTAAATGTTTTCTTTATGTTTTTCTATGGACAAAACGCTTAATGAGAAACTGTGTGGTGCATTTATACTCTGGGTTTATTTGCTTGCCTTTTAATAGTATGCATCATTAATAAGCTGTATATTAAATTTTGTCTTTAAACCTGGTAAAAATGACTGGTGTGCAAAGAAGGAAATGCCTTGCTCATTTTCTCTATTTTAGAACTGTGTTAATACAAGTTACTTAGTGGTGTTTCTCCTTTTAAATCATATTCATCAATATCATATTTAAAGTACATTTTAAAACATGGAAAGAAAGAAAAATGCTGACAATAAAAATGTGTATTTTATTCAGAAAATGCAAAATAGAAGTATTTTCACAGTGGCATCAGACCCACTGTAAGAAATAGTCTATATCTTGTTGTCTGCAGGTATGGTGGACTCTTCGATGATGCCTATCATGGGCTACCTAGTAGATCTGAGGCACGTGTCTGTGTACGGTAGTGTGTACGCCATTGCTGATGTTGCCTTCTGCATGGGCTTCGCTTTAGGTAACGAACAAAAGGAAAATGAATTCAATCCATCATAAATGTCTTTATTAGTTTTCATTAATTCATTTTCATTTCAATTTGGAAGATTTTTTTTCAGAGGAATTTAACGCTTTTGTCTGTTGTGTAGGTCCATCCGCAGGCGGAGCGATCGCGCGGAGCATCGGCTTCCCCTGGCTCATGACCATCATTGGTGTTATAGACATCCTGTTTGCTCCTCTCTGTTACTTCCTGCGAAATCCTCCTGCCAATGAGGAAAAGATGGTCAGACCCCACCATATGTCATATATCCATATATCCATAAGTCATACATCCATATATCCATTCAACATTACATTCATTTCAATCTACTCACTTTTAAATGCAAATATTAAAGCAGTATACATATTACATATTTCCAAGTAAATTTAAATTTGCAACCCATTTTACTCCCAAATTGTTTACTCCCAAAAGCATATTGTCAAGTGAAACAGGATATTCAATGAGAAAAAAGAAATGTAGGGACTCAATTTTATTCAAAGGGAATTGATTGGATGATGGCTATTACAAACCAGAATGGAGCCAGACCAAATTATCAAAAAATTTAAAAAGCCGAGTCATGAAAATTAATTAAATAATTTCAGAGAAAGAGAAAGTTATTTTATTTTGTTTAAATATTACAAAGACAAACATTACAGTGCACCAATGAATAATTTACAAAAAGCCCCAGGACAATGCATTAAAGTAAAAAGCATCCATTTTGATTAAATTTTGCCTTTATCACATGGGCAGTTTTTATGCGTTTCTAAGATAAGCTTAAACAAATATTATACTGCATTTATTAGTAGATTCTGGTGAATACTGTTTCACTGTCAGCTGATATAGTAAATAATTAACTGTAAATAATGTATCATATGAAAAACAAGTACAAGCAATATTTGATATGGTTTATTTGTGATTTTTGCACTGTATGGATCCAGGCTCGTATCCTTATTCTCTTCATTATTATCATTCCAAATAATAACCATACGCCCACTCTCTATCTGGCATTCACATATATATGCTTTCCTTTTGATTTCATCACTAAATTCAAGTCACTGACCTGATAGAATATGGTCGCAACAGGAAATTATGTTACATAATAGGTACAAATAAAAACTGCCCTTAAGCTAAGATCAAAGAGTGATGCTGATCCGAACAGACGCGTGCGTTTGCCCTCAAATGCTGTGTGATCAAAGCCTCATGGTCTTTCTTTCTCAAGAGGAGCACTACAATGCTCCTGAAGAGCACTAACATGCACACGGACACAAGCCAGATTTGTATGCCTCTGTGCTTACACACTCTTTATCAAAGCTTCATTCAATCACAGTGCAATAAACCCACCATCGCTCACTATCAGAGGCATACTGTGAATTACATGAACCACGCCCACAGTCGATGATGTCATGCACAAGTGGTTATCGGGTGTTAAATAATATCATTGATAGAGACAGTAAGGTTAAAAATTTCTGTTTAGCTTAAAGCTGTGGAAGCTTTAACAAATTTAACATAGGGTCCCACTTATATAAAAATGTGAATAAACACTTTTCACATTGGCAAATAAATAGACAAATAAATAGCTAGATTTATAAATAGCTAACATTTTAACCCTGGTGCTTTTTTTCTTTACCAAAATTTTTACATTTTGGTTTTGAAACTTGGTAAAGGTTTTGGCAATTGCTATTAGATTAGATTAGATTAGATTCAACTTTATTGTCATTACACAAGTACAAGTACAAGGCAACGAAATGCAGTTTAGGTCTAACCAGAAGTGCAATAGCAGCAAGTGCAGGATATATACAGTGGTTGCGTAAGTGCAGGACATGGAAATGTACTGAATATATATAAATATGTATAAATAGAGAGACGGTTATTACTATAAACAGAACTGAATTTACAGGTGAATATGTACAGTGAATAAATATACAGATGGCTATTACTATAAACTATATGTGCTATATGAACACGCACACAAAAAATCATGGATATGGTTAGAAAAGGTTAAACGGTCCTGAAAAAAATATTCACACTTGCGATCAATTGGAAATGAATGGGAACCGTATTTCACCTAGTGGAAATGTTTGATACTGCACCCAAACAAAATCTTACTAAAAGCAAAAAATTTTTAGATAATAACCTCAAATTTGGAACACACCTTGCTTAGATTATAATAATTTGTTACATTCATATAGCGCTTTTCTAGGCACTCAAAGCACTTTACATAGAAGAGGGAATCTCCTCAACCAAACCACCACCAATGTGCAGCATCCACCTGGATGATGCGACAGCAGCCATTTTACGCCAGAACTTTTATGACCTAAAAGTTCTATTTTGGTCTCATCTGACCACATGACTTTCTCCCATGACTCCTCTGGATCATCCAAATGGTCATTGGCAAACTTAAGATGGGCCTTGACATGTGCTGATTTAAGCAGGGGAACCTTCCGTGCCATGCATGATTTCAAACCAAGATGTCTTAGTGTATTACCAACAGTAACCTTGGAAACGGTGGTCCCAGCTCTTTTCAGGTCATTGACCAGATCCTCCCGTGTAGTTCTGGGCTGATTTCTCACCTTTCTTAGGATCATTGAGACCCCACGAGGTGAGATCTTGCATGGAGCCCCAGTCCGAGGGAGATTGACAGTCATGTTTAGCTTCTTCCATTTTCTAATGATTGCACCAACAGTGGACCTTTTTTCACCAAGCTGCTTGGCTATTTCCCCGTAGACCTTTCCAGCCTTGTGGAGGTGTACAATTTTGTCTCTAGTGTCTTTGGACAGCTCTTTGGTCTTGGCCATGTTAGTAGTTGGATTCTTACTGATTGTATGGGGTGGACAGGTGTCTTTATGCAGCTAACGATTTCAAACAGGTGCATCTAATTTAGGATAATAAATGGTGTGGAGGTGGACATTTTAAAGGCAGACTAACAGGTCTTTGAGGGTCAGAATTCTAGCTGATAGACAGGTGTTCAAATACTTATTTGCAGCTGTATCATACAAATAAATAGTTAAAAAAGTTAAAAAAAATTTTTTAGATTATGTCTCTCACAGTGGACATGCACCTACGATAACAATTTCAGTCCCCTCCATGATTTCCAAGTGGGAGAACTTGCAAAATAGCAGGGTGTTCAAATACTTATTTTCCTCACTGTATATATATCACCCAAGCTGAAGTCACCGAGGTGGTCAAGAAACTCCTCGGTGGCAAGGCACCGGGGGTGGATGAGATCCGCCCTGAGTACCTCAAGTCTCTGGATGTTGTGGGGCTGTCTTGGCTGACACGCCTCTGCAGCATCGCGTGGCGGTCGGGGACAGTGCCTCTGGGATGGCAGACCGGGGTGGTGGTCCCTCTTTTTCAGAAGGGGGGCCGGAGGGTGTGTTCCAACTATAGGGGGATCACACTTCTCAGCCTCCCCGGGAAAGTCTATGCCAGGGTACTGGAGAGGAGAAATCGGCCGATAGTGGAACCTCGGATTCAGGAGGAACAGTGTGTTTTCGTCCTGGTCGTGGAACACTGGACCAGCTCTATACCCTCTACAGGGTGCTGGAGGGTTCATGGGAGTTTGCCCAACCAGTCCACATTTGTTTTGTGAATTTGGAGAAGGCATTCGACTGTGTCCCTCGCGGCGCACTGTGGAGGGTGCTCGGGGAATATGGGGTCCGGGGTCCTTTGCTAAGGGCTGTCCGGTCCCTGTATGACCGGAGCAGGAGTTTGGTCCGCATTGCCGGCAGTAAGTCAGACTTGTTCCCGGTGCATGTTGGACTCCGGCAGGGCTGCCCTTTGTCGCCGGTTCTGTTCATAATTTTTATGGACAGAATTTCTAGGCGCAGCCAAGGGCCGGAGGGTGTCAGGTTTGGGGACCACACGGTTTCGTCTCTGCTCTTTGCGGATGACGTTGTCGTGTTGGCCCCTTCTAACCAGGACCTTCAGCATGCACTAGGACGGTTTGCAGCCGAGTGTGAAGCGGCTGGGATGGGGATCAGCACCTCCAAATCCGAGGCCATGGTCCTCAGTCGGAAAAGAGTGGCTTGCCCACTTCAGGTTGGTGGAGAGTTCCTGCCCCAAGTGGAGGAGTTCAAGTATCTAGGGGTCTTGTTCACGAGTGAGGGGAGGATGGAACGGGAGATTGACAGACGGATCGGTGCAGCTTCTGCAGTAATGCGGTCGATGTACCGGTCTGTCGTGGTGAAGAAAGAGCTAAGCCGTAAGGCGAAGCTCTCGATTTACCGGTCAATCTACATTCCTACTCTCACCTATGGTCATGAGCTTTGGGTCATGACCGAAAGGACAAGATCCCGGATACAGGTGGCCGAAATGAGCTTTCTCCGCAGGGTGGCTGGGCGCTCCCTTAGAGATAGGGTGAGAAGCTCAGTCACTCGGGAGGAACTCGGAGTAGAGCCGCTGCTCCTCCACATCGAGAGGGGACAGCTGAGGTGGCTCGGGCATCTGTTCCGGATGCCTCCTGAACGCCTTCCCGGGAAGGTGTTTCGGGCATGTCCAACCGGGAGGAGGCCCCGGGGAAGACCAAGGACACGCTGGAGGGACTATGTCTCCCGGCTGGCCTTGGAACGCCTCGGTGTCCCCCTGGAAGAGCTAGAGGAAGTGTCTAGGGAGAGTGAAGTCTGGGCATCTCTGCTTAGACTGCTGCCCCCGCGACCCGGCCCCGGCCCCGGCCCCGGATAAAGCGGAAGAAGATGGATGGATGGATATATATATATATATATATATATATATATATATATATATATATATATATATATACAGGTGCTGGTCATATAATTAGAATATCATCAAAAAGTTTATTTATTTCACTAATTCCATTTAAAAAGTGAAACTTGTATATTATATCCATTCATTACACACAGACTGATATATTTCAAAAGTTTATTTATTTTAATTTTGATGATTATAACAGACAACTAAGGAAAATCCCAAATTCAGTATCTCAGAAAATTAGAATATTGTGAAAAGGTTCAATATTGAAGACACCTGGTGCCACACTCTAATCAGCTATTGAACTCAAAACACATGCAAAGGCTTTAAATGGTCTCTCAGTCTAGTTCTGTAGGCTACACAATCATGGGGAAGACTGCTGACTGAACAGTTGTCCAAAAGGTCATTGCAGAAAAGGCTGGCTGTTCACAGAGCTCTGTGTCCAAGCACATTAATAGAGAGGCGAAGGGAAGGAAAAGATGTGGTAGAAAAAAGTGTACAAGCAATAGGGATAACCGCACTCTGGAGAGGATTGTGAAACAAAACCCATTCAAAAATGTGGGGGAGATTCACAAAGAGTGGACTGCAGCTGGAGTCAGTGCTTCAAGAACCACTACGCACAGACGTAAGCAAGACATGGATTTCAGCTGTCGCATTCCTTGTGTCAAGCCACTCTTGAACAACAGACAGCGTCAGAAGCGTCTCGCCTGTGCTAAAGACAAGAAGGAAAAAAAAGTGCTCCAAAGTTATGTTCTCTGATGAAAGTAAATTTTGCATTTCCTTTCGGAAATCAGGGTCCCAAAGTCTGGAGGAAGAGAGGAGAGGCACACAATCCACGTTGCTTGAGGTCCAGTGTAAAGTTTCCACAGTCAGTGATGGTTTGAGGTGCCATGTCATCTGCTGGTGTTGGTCCACTGTGTTTTCTGAGGTCCAGCCGTATACCAGGAAGTTTTAGAGCACTTCATGCTTCCTGCTGCTAACCAACTTTATGAAGATGCAGATTTCATTTTCCAACAGGACTTGGCACCTGCACACAGTGCCAAAGCAACCAGTACCTGGTTTAAGGACCATGGTATCCCTGTTCTTAATTGGCCAGCAAACTCGCCTGACCTTAACCCCATAGAAAATCTATGGGGTATTGTGAAGAGGAAGATGCGATATGCCAGACCCAACAATGCAGAAGAGCTGAAGGCCACTATCAGAGCAACCTGGGCTCTCATAACACCTGAGCAGTGCCACAGACTGATCGACTCCATGCCACGCCGCATTGCTGCAGTAATTCAGGCAAAAGGAGCCTCAACTAAGTATTGAGTGCTGTACATGCTCATACTTTTCATGTTTATACTTTTCAGTTGGCCAAGATTTTTAAAAATCCTTTCTTTGTATTGGTCTTAAATAGTATTCTAATTTTATGAGATACTGAATTTGGGATTTTCCTTAGTTGTCAGTTATAATCATAAAAATTAAAAGAAATAAACATTTGAAATATATCAATCTGTGTGTAATGAATGAATATAATATACAAGTTTCACTTTTTGAATGGAATTAGTGAAATAAATCAACTTTTTGATGATATTCTAATTATATGACCAGCACCTGTGGTACATTCATTCGGTTGAAATAAAAAAGGGTGATTTTTGACCGCCACGTGTAGAGCACCAGAGGGTTAAACATGAATTTGAATGATTTATTATCTATATATTTGATTATTAATTAATTTATTCATTTTTTATTATTTTATTAATTCAGTTATTTTATATTTTTTGGGCACTCCTGGTCCTTCATAACTAGTGGATTATTAGCATAGCATTGGAGATTAATATATATATATATATATATATATATATATAGTGATTCCAGAATGAAGCTCTACATCTTCCTTTCCATCTGTGCACACTAATCCATAATCAACATTCAAGCGTGTGATACATTATTTCCTGCATATATAATTATTGTGTAAATACATATACTGATTCAGTCTATGCAAATTTGCTTTCTTTGTATGTGGAGTAAGATCTTATACCTTTGTGTTTTTCAGGCCATTCTAATGGACTCTAACTGCTCAATGAAGACCCGTTCGTACTCCACCCAGGGCTCCAGCTACCAAATGGGCGACGATTTTGATCCTGAGAGCCCTGAATAGGCCTCATCAGTTCAAACCCCTCAGCCATGTATGTCACCCAGAGTATCTATTTTGTTGTATGAAAGAGGAAAACAACAGACTTTAAAGAAAACCACAATGCTGATTTGTGAGAATGTCCCACATCTGTCCCATGCTGTCCTGTGGTCGTGATGGTCATGTTATTCTGAAGCAAACCAAAGTTCTTGTCGCTGTTTGTTCTCAATGTGGGAGAGGTGAAATTTCTAACCAACAGCCTTATCGAAATATCACTTGTATTCGATTCAAAAAGCGTGATTTGAGAGAGGACAAAGGGAAATATTAACTATACTTTTATTCGACACAGCAATGCTCATATTTTATCATTCAAAAGTCAGAAAGGGCAGTTGAGAAGATAAACGAGGAAAGATTCATTCAGTATGACTTATTGGAAAGCTATGTATTGGATATTTATTGTTTGCCTGTGGTGGTAGGAAAGTATGGTCTTCATATGTATCTATGGGTCCTGTTGAAGTGTTTTCATAGGCGTAAACGTCAGTGAAGGTGCATTTGAGTCAGATAAACCTTGAAATGGGCCTTAAAATGTTGCCATTCATATCATAATCAGTTCAAACTACATATATTATAGAAACAGCTACAGGACATTTAGGCTGCATTAAACTTGCATTTTTACATTCGGTATTGTTTGCTGCAAATCTGGTACATTATTTGATTGAGAGGGCCAACTGAGATTAGGTTAGGGTTAGGGTTAGTGGAGAACCTAAGCTTAACACATTTCAAAATATGCGCTGTCCTTTTTTTCTGACAGCATCAGAGAATCGAGCTGAATGTCAGCAAGTCTTACTGTCACACTCTGTTTGTGTGGCTTGCGTGACATTCGCTGAAAATTATGTACTGTACTATCAAAGATGAGCCACAGTTACATTTTGATTACAAATGGTGACAAGCTGTTTCAGTTTAGTTAAAAAAAACTGTAATATTATTGCTGTAAAGCATCCAGATACTTTAGATTATATTTTGCTTTTAAAGTGTATATAGAATATATGTATATTTATATATTTTAGTAAGTCATTTGAATGTGCTGGAATGCTAATACGTTCATTTGTAATGAATGCCTCAATATTGCTCTATTGCTCTTTCCCACAGCCATATTTTGACTTTTCATATCTTTTTTTTTTTTTCTTCTCCTTTTGCTTCTAGTAAATTTGTTATTGATCTTCTTTTTAAAAACTGAACTGGCTGTGAAATGAAACATGGCCTTAAATTGAGCTCTTAAAATCTTAAATGCTTAAAGCCATATACAAAATTACTGGGGGTTTATCAAGACTATACATATTTTAGATTTAGTTTATTGGATAATTTAGGTAATTATCCAATAAGAGGTCTGTGCAGATCAATGTTTTTTTTAATATATATAAAAATGCATTCTATGCCTTAAAATTAGACAACCTGCTGCAAAACACCATTTAATGGCAAGTTTAGCTATACATGTGGTTTTGACCCCACACTTCATATGCTAACAAGATAAATCACAAGATAATCTAATATGGAAAATATGTCTAGTTCCCATCTTTTGTTGATGTTACAATCAAGTAGATTATAACAGGTATTTTCAAGCAGGATAAACAACTGGTGGGTTTTGGCGGACAATGATATGACTCGTACAGAGAGGAAATAAGTCTTCAATACTGCTTCACCCTCCTTTATTTTCTTTGGCATCTATGTACTGAGGGAAACATGTTATTTTATTGTCCACAGGAAAATGAAATCATGGATTTGATAGACTGCATGTTTTCCTCTGGAGCTACAATCAGTTTAACGCAACTAGCCTTCGAGAAAAATCATGTTAGCTCAGCTTTAAGTATCTGCACAACTGGAGGTTGTTTGTGTTGCCCTGCTCCCATTCTGCTATCATTGCGGTAAAAATTTGCTATATGATCTAAAACAAGCTCAGATTTCTAACTGCAAGGTGTCTACACAGGTTTAATCAGATTGGTAAGTGTGCTGCCAATGTTTGTCAGGTTACTGAGTTGCAGCGGTGTCCTTTAACCTCTGTCATTTTTTAAACTGTTTACCCAGTAAGGGTTAGGAGTGTCATGTCATTTATTTTAGTAGTTTTTTAGTTTTCAGAAATTAGTGTATGTGCCAATGTCAGTGTGTGCCTTCAGACTGGTATGTCCTGTTTGTGTTTAAACTATATCAACTAGGAGGTGGAGTTGATGGTTTTATATCCAGTGTTTGGTTGGTGGTTAGGTTTTACATCAGCTTTAGAGCTCTGAAGGTAATGTGTGTGTGACCGCAAAAGAAAATAAATGTTTAAAAAGATTCCCCGAATGATCTTCATCATTTTGAAAACAAAACAGAGATTACATGATTGACAAATCATTTTAGTTTATATAACACTGGCATGAAAAGAGATTCTGCTAGAATGGCGATTCAAGACTGCGTTATCCAATGAAAATCCAATCAAATCAAACTTTAATATGGTCTATTGATTTAAAAAGATGTGTTGATTTACTCAATATAGTCCAAGGTTTAAAAGTGTTATTTCCTGTTATTGATTCTGCAGTGTGGCAATCTTGTTAACGTGTCCACCGACTAACAGAATGCCACCTGCTCCCAATTGTTTTAATAATGGCTAATGTTATGAACATTTCATTTTTGATAATCCTGGAATCAGCTCACAGGGGTGTGACTGTTTAATTAGTTTAACCCAGTAAATGTAAGAGGTAAGGGGTTGTTCACACAGATGCTTTTTTGCATTCCACTGCATTATTTTTCCAATTTTTATTCCATGCCTTGCGTTTTTCCACCCAAAAACACGTTCTGTGTGAACTATTGTCACAATTTGAGCAGAATTTCATTTTCAACACTCTCTGGAATAATCTAACTGGTCAATCGCAGCATTCTCCGTTGTACATGGCAATGCTGCCGGCGCTACTTTCATGTAGGGGTGTAACGGTACACGTATTCGTATCGAACCGTTTCGGTACAGGGCTTTCGGTTTGGTGTACGCGTGTACCGAACAGTTCCGAATGCAATCTTTAACAGTTAATAGTAGGCTTGTTTTAAGCGCAGAACATACTTAAATCCGAGTTCCCACACGGACATATTAAGTATTCAGTCCATTTGGTCACAAAATTCAACCGATAAATGCCGTTTTGACGCTCTTTAATGTGACGTGAATATAGGCGCTGTATAGACGCGTCAGTTCAACTTCAAGCGGCAGATCATCTCTTCCTAAAGAAAAAACATAAATGAATATCTCTTAAGGTATGTTGAGGATACATTACAACTTATGTATCATATGTTGTGTAATCGCTCAATCGGTGTTTAAACTGCGTAAAAACAATAAAACAGCTTGAGAACAATGTCACGTAGCATCACATTTAGGCCTACCTCAGAAGTCATTCAGTGTGTGAGTTCACTAGAGAAATCAACTCTTTCGCTAAATATATACACTATATTAGCCTATATATTCATTATACTTAACCTGTTAGTGATGTCTTGTTTATGTCGGTCATGAAAATGACAGCCACAACAAAGAATTGGAAAACAAATATATATAGACTAATTAGATTTAGAAGTTAATGCAAAAACTGCCTTATGTGAAGCTTATGAGTGTTGATTATTATATCTAAAAAATAAATAGCAACTGAATTTAGGCTAATAGTTTGTGCTCTGTTGTTAACCTTTAATATTATAGCAATGTGCAAGTAAGGGCTCCCTATAGTTTACAGCAATATCTTTAAGAAACTGTTGGTTATAATTGAATTCAGGACAGACACAATTTTTTTCAGTAAAAAAAAAAAAAAAAAGCAATTTAGTAAAACTGCTGTACCGAAACTGTGACTTTAAAACCGAGGTACGTACCGAACCGTCAGTTTTGTGTACCGTTACACCCTTACTTTCATGTCTTTCATATCATTCCATATCTCTGGTGTCATTCAGTTGCAAATGGCATCTCTCTTAAAGGGTTAGTTCACCCCAAAATTTAAATTCTCTCATTAATTACTCACCCTCATGTTGTTCCAAACCCGTAAGACCTTCGTTCATCTTTGGAACACAAATCAAGATATTTTTGATGAAATCCGAAAGCTTTCTGACCCCCCATAACAGTAGCACCATTACCACTTTCAAGGCACAGAAAGTTAGTAAAGACATCGTTAAAATAGTGACATCTGTTCAACCTTAATGTTATGAAAAAAAACACTAATATAACGCTGTTCACATTGTAAACACAGTGCACCGCTTCCGGGTTTTACGCCGGCGCCTGCGTAAACACCACATGCATGCGTCAGAGACTTGAAATTGTTCAATAAAGTCATTATTTTTGGGGGGGTTTTGCACACAAAAAGTATTCTTCTCGCTTCATAACATTAAGGTTGTAATGACAGAATTAAAATTTTTGGGTGAACTAACCCTTTAACTGGCACACCAAAAATCACCACTGTTGTAGTGTTCGTCTTTTGTCAAAAATTACAGAGGAGCTTTTTTTATTTCTAATAATTTATTTATCTCAAGTGCATAAGCAAATATGATATGTCAGTGCGTAAAGGTCTTGCAGCAAATTTGACGGTGGATGGCTTCCACCGTAATTAAAACTCACAAAAGAACAAAATCAAATTCACATAAAGCAAAAACAACAACAACAACAACCAAAAAGAAAGGATGGACCCACATGTTGAGCACTATATAAGTTCAGGGAGAAAGGACATGGTTTAAAGTCACCTACATTACTAGGCTATTTACAATAGCGCTTTAAAACATGACACAGCTTCCAATAAGAACAGCTTTCCCAGAAAAGCTTAACCACAGTTTGCCAAGGTGGATATGATGTTTTATACTTGTTATTTTACTGTTTTTCCCCCCACTTTGTGATAGAGATAATTGGAGCAATATTTTGAGAGCATATGTTGGTGGTGTTGAATTTGAGAAGCACAGGATAACAGCAGCAGCAACTAGACAGTAGAATTAAAACAGCAAAAAAAGAGGAGAAGATTCTTAGTCATTTAGTGAGCTTAGCATTTAAATGTTTTTCTTTCCAGTGATTCAAAAGGAAAAAGTTCCTTTCTGGTTTGAGTGGTAATAAACTTCTTATGGGTACGTTGGGGGCCCAATAAGGTCATCTATGGTGAAACATAATTATTGGAACAGGGTGAGGGGGACGCACTAAATGTTCCAGGCCCAGTGAATAGTATAGATGTTATAGCAGCAGAAACATTAACTAGGACAGCGCGACTAGGATGATCAGATTAGGAGTTCTGTCCTCACCACCTAAAGGCCTTGTCATTTGTTTTTACTGAAAAGCGTTAATTCAGGAAAACAGATCCAGCAATGCATGCACCCAATGACAGACGTCCATGAGTAACACACTTAAATAACAACATGTGAGTGATGTGAACACACACAAAAAAAACCCAATCCATTTAAGGTAAATAAAATGAAAACTAACCAGAAATACAGAGACAGGCCAAACCAGACAGCTTTCAAACTCCCAGCAGACTGTTAATGAATTTACACATAACTCTGGGAATTAGGGAATACTGTGTGCATTGACAAAAGAATGTTTTTAATTATGTAGTTTTACACTGAGAAATGTTTTGAGAGGTGAATGGAATAATGAGTGTAAAGTGAGTCATATGGGTGATACATTCATTAGTACACATGTAAAAGTAACGTTAAAAGGTGCCAAAAAATGTGACACACAATGAATATTTCCTTGCATCAAAACTAACATTACAATACATAAAGGAAACCAAAAATTAACTGACACATTCACACAAACATAACCATTCATGGTGGATCAAAAGTGCCACCATTTCAAAACGTTAAGCCTTTAAAAGGCTCAAAGCAAATTAATTGTGAGATTAAAATATGAGATTATTGACAATTATTGAAAACATATTATGTATGCAATATAAATATCCCTCCCTGAAAAAAAAGTCACATTGGCTTTGTGACATAAATTAGACAAAGAATGGTCCCCAATAGTATAATAACATCACGATTATCTGTCCTATGAGGATTCCCTCTCAGTTCAACATTTAACCTTTTAAAATCAAGAGAAAAAATTAATATGAAAGAAATTACGCTTTAAAACGAGTAACAATTATGAAGTAACATGACAAAAGGTGCTTATCAGAGAGGACAAAGTTGGTTAGGAATGGCATCATGTTCTATGGACTTTTGTGCAGGTATAATCCTACATTTTGTAGATGATAGTGTAAGGCAGAGGGGCTTGAAGCTCAAAACACACTAGGCAGGGTGTATTTCCAATCATGAACATCACTAACGGCACACAAATATATAATTCTGTACTAATACACAAAGTTTGAATAAAAATACTTATCCAAGCTCATCTCGCTTCAAGCTCACACTGACTCTCTCTTTTGAAGCTATGTTTAAAAAATTGACTACACCTTTCAGGTAAGGCAGGTAAAAGCTTGATCATGATGTCATGGGAACTCATATTTTGTGTATTTCATGTAATACTGCTGAAAGTCTTCAGATTGATGGTTTTGTCCTCTACAACTGCTAACTAAAAGACTAAAGATGGGGGAAATGATTAATTAAAAAAACTAAAATGTATAAAAAAAAATCTGGTAAACTACTGACACTCACAAAATTCCTCAAATGACAGTACATTGCAGTGATATTCAGGAATACTTCTGCAAACCTCACAATCACCTGTGGAATGCTCACAGGTCAACTGTAATCCAAATCATACATGATTAAAAAGTCTTTGTTCTTGAGTCCCAAGCCCCTGATGCCTTTGGTCATCTTTACGGCAACGCCTCTACACAGATCTGCTCCTCGGTAATCTCATCCAGCATCTGAACATCAACCGGACTGCAAATGTCACTGTCGTACACCTCTGTGCCCATCAGGGCCTCCTCCAAACCCTCAGCTTTTGCCTTCGGAAAGCCATGCTGTTCAGATGGTGAGGTGCTTTCTACAGACTCTAGGTCTTCGATGCCCGCACGGTAGTGAATCATGAGCAGAGTCAAAGCTTGGAGTCGTTCACCAGACTTGGCCAGAGCTGCAGAGATGAGGGCCTTGCGTCGGGAATCAATCGTCTCTCGTTCTTCCACACTTAGAGAGTTGTTATGCTCCAACTCCTGGTCAATCTCCTGCTGCAACTTGTCCAACATGAACTCCAGTTTCTGCGAACGCTCATCCGTCGGGAGGCCACGGTAAAGATCACGACCAATCTCTTTGACGGCGATAAACACACTGTCGTCTAGCCCACCTTCCTTGCGCACCAGTTTGGAGCCACTACTACCAGGAGGCTGCTTGGAAGGACTGGCCCCAACATAGGTCTCTGTGTCACTGCTCTCGTTGTCAGATGTGTTAGGTGTGTGTTTCGGAGAAGGTTCCACCACCCCTGATCCTATTTCTGCCACCTGTTCTGCAAGTCTGGTTTTGGGCACCTGCCTCAGATTGAGAAGTCGAGAGCTAGTGTTGATAATGTGACGTGTAAGGCCAGTAGTTGCCCGGTTAATGGTGGACTTTGCCTCAGGATCTGCCCCACGCCGGTCTGAGGCAGCTACGCAGAAAGGGTGCTCTGTTAGACACTTGTCTTGACACTTCTTGTGACAGACATAAGAACAGGTCATGCACTGCGAGGCAGCCTTGGTCCACACCTTCTTCTTGCAATACTCGCACCAAGTGGGATTCTGGAACTGAGTGTCTTGAAAATTGTGCCGCATCTCTCCTATCTGCATGCCGCTGTAACTCTGTTCATCCCGGGTTACGATGAGCACCTGCTCCCGTTCCTTTTCCCGGTCTTTTAAGTCCTCTTCCTGAAGACTCCCTTCTCGCTCATGTCCTGTCAGTGCACTGGAGAGGTCTGACTCCCCGTCTGCCAGGTAATTGAAGTTGAGCGTAACATCTCCATAACAGAGTTTGTCGTTGAAACCTTTGTGAGTGCTCAAGCTGCGCAAAGCGGTCCGGCTGACACTGGCCCTTGGTTCAGGAGCACATAGACGGAAGGTGCTCTGATATTCAGCAGATGACGTAGATAAGCATTCCAGTGCTATGTGTTCCAAGCGCAAGCTGACATGCCCTAAGCACAAGAGACTACCGAGCTTGAAGGGGTTCTTGCACCAAAGTGCTACATTAAGGAATTTGTTGTTGTTTTCCACTTCAAAGATCACAGAGGCTTTGTTCCAGCGGGCACTTCTGCTGCGGTACATGGTCTCAGACGATTCCCAGAGACCCTCGTCTACACTGTCCCTAGTATTGGAGGAGCTCTCAGATATCTTGTCTTTGGCTGAATCTTGTTTGTTTGTGGCTGGAATATGTAGGTTTTCCTCTGTGGGCTCTGGGTGCTTGCTCGCAGGCTTTGACTCTGGTGACTTGACAGGGATTTTTTCTAATGGTTTTTCACCATTGCCAGTAATGGGTTGTGTTTTCTCTGGACTTTTTTCTACTGCAGGTTCATTACCTTCTACCAGGCTTTGGGTTTCTAAGGAGGCAGATGTGACTTTTATATGGGGTCTGGGAGGAACGGGGGGACGTGCAGGTGGTGGAGGAGGGGGCATGGTTGGTCTCTGTGGCTGTTCAGAAGGGTCAGCAGTCTTGAGAGTAGGCGGCTTTGGTGATTCTTTGGGCTGGGGTTTAAGTGGTGACTGAAGGTTCAGCCTGCGGTTGAGAATTGGTGAGATGGAACCAAGGGGCTTGGCCAGGTTGGCCACAGTTTTTTTGGGACTTTGGTTTACAGAGAGCAGGAAATCCTCCTTAGTGTCAACAGTGACTGGAGCTGCAGTTGATTTGGACTCAACAATCAGCTCCTCAAACTCAGAGTCATTGTCTCGGTTATCAGATATGTCCATGGTGGTTATTGGGGCTGGGTCCTCCTCGTACCCTCCAGGGTGAGGAAGATAGCTGGGCTCCTCCATTGTGCCAAGGGTTTCTTGGAGTGTCCCCAAGCCCACGGCAGGCACCTGGTGACGGACCGGCCTCTCATATAAGACTATCACTCTCTCTCCAGCTTGTTTCAGCAGTTTCGGCACTTGGACAGAGGACGTCACTTTGACTCCTATGCAAACAGACAAGAACAACACTTGAAGCTTTGCAAATGTACCATAAAACTGGGCATCAAATAGTGTTGGACGGTAAACCAGTTCATACCGAATACCGGTGTTTTTTTTTGTTATGATATGAATTTTTTTGTATTTAAATATTTGTATTGAATAAATGTATTTAAAATGTTATTAGATATTTAAATGCACGCGTTTTGGCAGTTTGTTGTTATATAGTGTTCGATTTTTTTGTGTCCCCAACTCTTGTTTTTTTTCTCTACGTGGTCATATTTTAATATTCATGTGTCTGTAATGAGTGTGTGGTTGGTCTGTGTTTTAATGGTTGCATCATTATGTGGGTGCTTTGCAAACCTGTATTAACTTGAGTGTGGAATTTTTCTACAATATTCACTCATTATGACAGTAAAATAAGGCATTCTAAGTCAATCTACTGCACTATTTCCTCTCTCAATCAGTAGAAAATATGGTTAACACCCGGTCATGCATGAAAAGAAAAAAAAAACCTTCATATACTGCGAAACCGGTATAATTTTGAAAAATAGCGTGATATAAATTCTTGGTCATACCACCCAGCACTAGCATCAAACGACCTACCCACCATAACAATAATTCCTTTTGAATGGTAAGGAGTAAATGTATGTAGTCTCTAACCTCCAATAGCAATGAGGCGGTCTCCTCTCTGTAAGTCTGCCAGGGCAGCTGGGGAGTTTGGGGTGACGGTCTCTATGCTCACGTGCACCGTGTCACCATCAATGGCCGGAACATGCCGGAAAGTCATCCCCACACTCCCAGATGGGCCTTTGATCACCTCAGTCTGCAATACAAAAAGGGAAACAATAGAAACAATATCAGATTTGCTAATAAAGTTAATGAAAAGTTTGTGTACTAAAAAAAAAGGGGCTTCACAATTATAAATAGATTCCAAGTAGCCATTGGTGTTGTTTCGGCATACATTTCTTTAAGTCATAGGATCACCGAGTGGGACTTGACAGAATATGAGAAGTTAGGGGAAGCTTTTTTGTTACTAGTTGAGAGGAATGGTAGAAGTAAAGCAAAAAAAAATTATCTTTTGACAGCAACATCAGTTTATAATTAGGGCGGACAACCCACATTATGACGTGAAAAAGACAGCCTTCACTTTCTATACAAAGCTCTCTTTTTCCATCACATCCAACAATTTTCGTGGTGAAAAAAACAATGCTCTCTGAAACGAAGGCAGGGGAGGTCTGCAATTACTGCTAATTTCACTCCAAACGTGCCACGAAGTAGCAGCTGCTGTTTCGGGGCTGGCTGTATCACAAAGCCTGCATCACAATATCCACCTGCACCTCGAGTTGACACCACACAATGCCAGGTACACAAGAAGCAAGTTAGTGTGCCAATGTAAGGAAAAATTCCATTAGATCCACCAAGAAACAAAAAATATGACCTGGAATGTATAATGGTTGCACAAACACTAGTCACATTGTTTTTCATTGATCTTTCCATGATATGTCCTGTGTGTCTCCCTTGTTGTCTTTCTCCTTTGTTTGTGCTTGGGGGTGGGCAAGAAAAGACAGGATGCAGATCCACACTGCCGAGATGGATGACTGTAATTTTGCTGCTGTCATTTGTTATAACCCTTGAGAAGGGCACTGATTGAGTTAAACATGGGATGAAAAACAGACAATCTACTCAAGCTGGCAAGCTGAAGACTGACTGACAGTTTTGACCAATGACTAACTGTCTATAGAATCATTCAAGAACCCTCAAATATATCTATCTATCTATCTATCCATCCATCCATCCATCTCTTTTTAAAAAAAAAAATAGATTCATAATAAATTACCTCAAAGCAAGTTTTTTTTTTTTACATAATCAATTGTATTGCCATTGAAGAAGGGGACATGTGGTAGCCATGGGAGTGAAGGAGAAGAGACAAGGGGAGAACACTTGTGCCAATACTATTTGTATACGTCATCTTAGTGGAGACGCTGAAGATAATTTTGTTTATAACAGACCAAATAAACACAGGAACATAAATCTTACTGACTGATAGGAATGCTGTTAAACTCTCCACAGAGATGATTAATTCTGAACAGTTCTCCCCTCAGGACACAACCTGATCCTACCCTTTACACATGTCGGAGAGGGTTTGTGGGAGAAAAACAAAAGCTTCAGGGTATTTTGAGGCCACTGATGGTCTTCTTAACCGGAAAATTTATTTCAACCTGTCCAGGAAAAAGAATGAAAATGAAAAAGTCTATGCGAGGAATCTCCTTATTCACCACCTGTGTGAACTGAAATTAAACTGATGTTCTGGATTTAATATGTTCAATTGCTGAAACAAACATAACATACACAGAAAACAAGACCCCATTGTTTGTTGCATGGTGGACAAGGGCTGTGATCTAGAGAAGACTTTCATCTGATATTAACCTTAAGCACTAAAAATTACTTCCCAACATCCGGCTCCAAGTCTTCTACATAATCATATTGTACCTCAACATCAGAACTGGTTGTACCTACATTACCTGATGCATTGACTAAGACTGAATGAGCACCAATTATTTGCTTAAAAGAAGAACATGACAACTAAAGTGCTAACAACAGACTTGATTGCAATAATGCTCCGATCAGGATTTTTGGGGGCGATCACAGATTACTGAAAGCAGTATTGGCCAATACGATCACCAAAATAAATAATACTATTCTTGACAACAATGCATTTTAAGTATACAAAAATTACGTGATAATACTTCATTTATTGGCAAGCAACATGTGCAACTTATTCCATTCCTTCTCTTAGAGGTGATTAGGAACAGCTTAAAGCTTATCATTCCTGTGAAATAAATAATACAAATAGAAAACAGAACAGTTTTTATCAACAAAGTAATCCAATGAAAAAACAACACTGCAGTCCTCACAGTATAAATTAAATATAGATTAATCCAACTAAAGAGCAATAAGTGATTTTCTCTTTGTCTTTTGTTGATGACACAGACGCCAGCAGCAGGGGCGTAGCCAGCGGACAGGCCTGACGGGCACAGGCCAGCTCACTATGATGACTAGGCCCCCCAGGTTTATTATACAAATATAATAATATTTATTAAATAACAGTTGTTTAAATTATTTTAATGTAATTACAAAATTATTATAACATCTCAAATACTAAAATAAATAAAATGTGTGGGTTTTTTTATTAAGCAAAATAATCTTGTTTTCTGTTTGAATTAAGATTATTTTGCTTATTTTAAGCAAAAACTTCCTTAATTTTTAGTTATTTCCCCCCAAAATTAGGGATGGCGAAAACTAAACATTTTCTTGACCGACCACCGAGCCTCATTAGCCGGTTGAAACCGGTTAACCGATTAGTTAAAAAAATATGCTGCGCTATTTGAAATAACAGCCGCAACTCGCGAGCCGCGCCTGCAATTTCACAACTCTGTCGCCCTGCCTCCCGCTCTCTCTCTCACACACACACACACGCACACACACACACACACTGTCCAGGCGCCGCCGCCTGCCTTCCACTCACGTCAATTTTTTTAAAATCCCCTACAGCGCGAAACATGAGTCGCGCAAACGCGGCGCTGAGGAGCTTGTTTGTAATCGGAGGACAAATGGCTCCTTAGTTTCGAAATGGTTTGGGCACAAGGTGATCGCGTTGAAAATAAAGGCTATTGTCTAGCGTTAGAAGCTCATTTGAAACATTGCCGCGACTCATTTAAGATGACAGCTCCGAAGAGACGCCGCTTTAGTTCGAGGTAGTGCTAACAATAATAAAGAAAGATGATGATGATCAACACCTTATGTGTTACCACTGAAATGTAGATGTAATATATTTAGATGATGTGCTACTACTGTATTTAAGCACTGTATCACACAAGTTGCAACTTACATCTGAAGCTGAACAGTGAAGCATTTGCTGACGCGTTTCATGCATTATTTATGGTGTGAGCACATTCAAGCGGTTCAGAAAATATTCATCTGTAATATCGGTTATAAATAATAAATACAAATTATAAAGACACATTTTGGCTAAGTTATTTATTTCCGAGTGTTATGCTGCCTTCACGTGCTCTCTGAATTATTGTAAATAGGAGTTTCCTAGGTAAAAATTGCACGTGAACGCGCTCCACCCCTCGAAATATGAACGAGATGAGTTCATACTTCATAATCACGACTTTAGAAGTGGGAATTGTCAAATTTCCGATAGCACGTGAAGGCAGCATTACTTTCACTTACTTTTGTTATTTCCAAGCTGGTAAACTGGAATATTGCGCATGATTTGAGATATGTTTTCCACGCAGGTTGCAAGAGAGGCTATGACAGTTCATAACACAGCAAGCGTTCACCATTCTAATGTGTTTTTAACTGTATAATACAAGTTTTAAAGTCTACCTCCACTATTACTCATTCTCTAATGTAGTGTCTGTGTCCTAAAGTCCGCGAATGCATTGCGTTGGTGACGTCACGTTCCCATTCTCTATAAATAGCCTAATTTAGAGATCACTTTTTTTTTTTTTTAACCGACAACTTTGATCGGTTAACGTTGATACGGTCAACCATCGGTCAAACGGTCATCGGTTAACATCCCTACCCAAAATAAGACAAAAACCTTTGCTTGTCTAGTAAATGCTTCTTAATGTAAGATTTTTTAGATATTTGGACTGAAAACAAGACAAAAATACTAAGTAAGAAAAGCATTTTTTGCAGTGTAGCTTTCAGGTTTTATAATAAGATTTTAATGACTATGCACTATGATGACAATATAATGCATTTTAATGAATAAAGAGAAAACAAATAATTTAATTATAAATATTACAAATTAATTAGACTTGAATTGTAATGATTTATGACTGCTGTGTATACCTAATAATTATATAACGCTTTTAAATAATTTTTATAACGCTTTTTAATGAATAATAAATACATGTATTCTTTCTATGGCTTCCAGATTTCAACAATTATGTATGCCCAATAAATCGTTTTTGTTTTTTTAATTAACATATTCAAAATTAGGGTTGAAATATCTCCGCTCTCCACAATAACATTGAAAATGTTCATACATGGTAGGGAAGCAATATTAGCTGCGCATTGAAAAATCATCTAGTTTTGCATCATCGTGCGTTTACAGAGTCCACCGATCAAACTATATAAAGCTACTATCAGCCGATAACTATCGCTGCCTGATCAATTGGACCAAGACATTTGGAATTACAGTAGAAAACCAAAGAATCTGCATTAAAACCAAAAATAAATAAAAATAACTAGCAGAGGGTGAAAAAGACATCTGCGCTTAACATGCACCTTTGTTTTCCCATTTTTAGAACAACAAAATGACATGGTTCAAAGAGTGAGAGAGAGAAGAAATGAAAAAGGGAAAGAAAGATTTGTCTGACGGCGACATTGAGCGGCAATTACTGTAGCTGAGTGGTGGCTAAGGGGTAATTACACAACCATGGAAAGGCACAGCAGGAGGAACGCTCACACACTCATTGCATGCGTTACTGTGTGTCTGCATGTGTTGAGTGCAGGTAAACTGACTGCTGCCGCTCCGACTGGTACGTGAGGACGCTGTTCATATGTCAATTTGCTGTCCCTCTCACCTCATCACCACAAGGTCCACAGATACACCCTCACATCGAGTATCACGGAAATATAAAACAGCTTTTCAACAAACAAACACAGGGCCTGTGGGACGTTTTCAGGTCAATTCCAATGATTACAGCATAAATGTCAGAATTAAAACGCAACACTTTAACGCCATTACACACATTCAAAAGGACCACAATAAAAACAGCCTACAGCTGATGAAATAAAACCTCCGTCATAATTTCTCACCCAAATGTTATGCCAAACTCAGATGACTTAATTTCTACTGTGGAAAATAAAAGGGAAAATTGTGAATAATGAGTTGTAGTTTCCCTGCCATTATTTTAAAGGTGTCAGAGTAAAGCCTTGCCAACACAGGAATAAATTACATTTTGATTGATTTTTAATCAAATTAATGCAGACTGGGTGGGTACAAGCGACAAAAATATAGCAAAATCTAACCAAGCCCAAACTTTTGAATGGTAGTGTAACTTACATCAACAATATTCTAATATACAGTGAATCAAATATTTAAGTTTTCAATGCACAAATACATTTTGTGTCCCATGGAAGATATAAGTCAAATGCGTTAGGAACACGACAGTGACTTTTCATTTTTGAATTATTGCTTTGAAGCGACAAAAAAGCGTCAAACTTTTGGATTTCATTTACTTTTCTAGTTTTTCTAATGCCTCCCAAAGAAAAAAAAAAGTGTCTCTCTACCACTCGTATGCGCAGCACAACAACAACAAAAAGGCATGCGGCGAAATGCTTGGCCAACCTAATATTGCCTCGAAATGAGCACAGACATCAAATCTTACTGTGCACTCAAAGAGACAGACAGATGAATAACTGCTCAGGGAAAGAAAACATGTCACACAACATAAGCCTTACACACTCACAAACACATACATACCAGATCTAGCACACCCTGTACAACAAAATGGAGGGTTTGTTTTAGTCATCAGGTGTAAGTGAGTGTATACGTGTTTGTAGGTGGTAGATGTGGTGGGACTGTTGACAGATGCCCATTGAAGCTATTGTGCCGAACGGACAGTTGCCTTGTGTGTACACCTGTTGCTGGAAGAGTGACTGTGTGTGTTCAGCCAAACCTCCCACTCTTCATTTCTCTCTCTACCTCCATTTTTCCTGCTATCCATTTCATTCATCCTCCCACTCCCTTCATCCTCCACCTTTCTCCCTGACTGGCTTATATAAATCTAGCCTTTTCAGAACAGGCTCTCATCCTTTACTTAAGCAACACAGGTGATGATGATTCACAACAGAAAACACACAATTGATTGGGTCAGTAAGACTTTTTAAATGTTTTTGAAAGAAGTTCTCACCAAGATGGCATTCATTCAATCAAAAATGGTAAAACCAATAATATTGTGAAATATGTTTTAAACTGTAATGAATTCCTGTGATGGCAAAACTGAATTTTCAGCATCATTACAAGAAACATTTCTTCTTATTATTACCGTTCAAAACAGCTGCATAATATTTTGTGGTTCTTTGATGAAGAGTAAGTCCAAAAGAACAGTGAAACAGAAATCTTTTGTAACATTAAAAATGTCATTACTGTGACTTTTAATCAATTTAATACATCCTTACTAAAGGTTGGCAAAATTAAGCCTCGGCTGAATCGGAGTGCGGTTATATGACAGAGACCGTGCCAAGTCAAACACTCCTGCCACGGGCGATCATGTGATAAATCAACAGAATCAACAATGAAGCAGCAGGTTTATTTTGTGTTTTGTTGAGTGAATGAGGAGTTCGGTAAAAAGATCCATCGTCACACAATGATGGAACAACTCACTGGAAATGTAATGTGGTTTGACGTGTTTCAATGACTGACGCATCCTTGTGTTTCAAGGATCGAGGCAGCAGCCTTCAGCAACTTTAGACCAATACAGACTCATGAACAATCTCTGAGAAAGTGTAGCACAGACCTTGTGTACACTCCTGAGAGCCCGTCTCTCTTTAAAATAAAAGCGTGTTTTTTTTTTTTCAAATCTGTTAGCTTTATCCTCAAACCTGAGCTAACGAAATTAAAATCGGCAAGCACATAGACTCACACTCCTACCACCTTGCAAAAAGAGAAAACACCAACCAAAAAGTAATGCCACAACAAAGAAATATATTTCTGTAAATAATACTTAAAATACATATTTTTAGAGACAATCGAGAAGATTTTAGACGAATGGGAATGCAAACTTGTAGCTTTCTCCATATGGTTAATTTAGTGAAAAAGTACTAAACTAAATCATTTTGTATTTTACTTCTTACATTAAAATGTTTTAATGTAATTGGCCATTGATTCCTTTCCTCTGACTGAAGAAAAAACCCTTTAAAGTCATTTCAGAGCAAAAATATAAAAAGATACTATTAAAAGGCTGAAAAATATCAATATATTAGACAGTATATATATTTTAGCTACAGTATATTGGCCAGTACTACTGCACACACACTGTGTCTTTCTCACACACAATGGCAGAGTTCGGTGGCCTTATGCTGTAGTGAGAGCCATCAGAGCAATGGTCAGTAATCGAATCATCTGGCACATGTCAGAGAGATTAGTGTTAGGGTATAGGGTAGCAGTCCCCGCAAGGCATACACACACACACCCAGCATAAGAGAGTTCGAGCGATTAATAGTTTATTTCAAAAGGAGAAGAAAAAAAAAAAAAGAGATGTGAAAGAAATGAGACTAGGATTGATCCATCCAAGTGGAGGATCCGGTGAAAACAGAAGTGAACGTCATAGATTTTAAAATAATATGTTTTCTCAAATCACAAATAATTTTCATAGTACTTTTCTACGTTTCCAGTAAAAATACAGCATATAAACATCATTAGATTAATTTTCCTGAATTTGCCAAACTCTTTGTTTCCTACCTTTGTGTCAAGCATTAATGATACAATTTTGTCAGATTATACTTAAAAAAGAAAAAAATGTGCCAATTAAGTTAGGATTTTTTTTACATATACATAAAATAATCAAGCGCTTTTTTTCTTCTTTAAAGCACGTACACACACACATATATATACACACACATACATACATATATATATACATATATATATATATACATATATATATATATACATATATATATATATATATATACATACATACATGTATACATACATACATATATATATATATATATATACATACACATATATATATATACATACACATATATATATATATATATATATATATATATATATATATATATATATATATATATATATATATATATACACATATTACAAAATACTGACCTGGCAACACATTCCCAATGGATCAATGCAAAGTGAAGACAAAGCTAAAATATGGAAAGCAAACACTGAAGTACAAAACTAATGTGACCTGAATTTTGACCTTTTCAAAGGTTCTTAGTGATTCCCTCAATATTACACCAAAACTGCAAGGAATTATGTATCCGGACAAAGTGACAACATTTATTTTAAATTATCCCATTAGTAACAAGGTTAAAAATTAAACAGGTCAAATGTTATATTGCAAATTTTCTGAGCTTGACGAAAACTCAATTTCAAAATGTGTGACAGCCAAAGCTGACAGGAAGTGAGGACAATTAAGCAAGAAGCATTACTGTGGATTAATGTGTGTTATATTAAGTTTCCTGGTTGGAGTCACATCTAGCATAATAACTGATGGCGTGGTGGAACATTGTCAACACTGCCCTTTTCTGACACTCTGCTAATTCAATCACTCGCTCTTCTTCTTTTCACCTATCCTCCAATCCATTCAAATTAACAAAACACTGTCACACAATGATGAGGTAACCGTTACTATACAAAATCTCAATTCAGTCTCAAAGTTATGAGTTAGAAGGAAACAATTTGCACTAAATATAATGCATCATAAAAACCTTAACAAAACAAATGTACACAAATTTGCTGATTCCAAAGCAAATTTAAGTACCATGGAATATTATACATTTTGAAAAAATAGAATAAAGCCTTTATTTTTTGGAAGAAACCCTCAACCATGTGTTCAGCAAGTTGCACTAATTGCTTCTTATTTTCTGTTCGTGGACAAACCTATTCCAGGAAACACTGATTTGCACACATTTTTTCAAAGCTGGGATGAATGCAGTCTCGTCTCATCACGGACGGGCTGAATTTTCATGTTTCATGTTTTTGTGATAGGAGGAGGCTTTTCAGAGAGCGCCACACAAAAGGGAGGGTTGTTATGGAGATGGGGGACATTCAAAAAACAAGACCCTTCTCATCCATCTCATTTGCAATTGTTCAGAGCGGCCAGAGCGTTCTTTAACGTCCGTACGAGTCGGTTCCGTTTTTAGCCCTTCATTGTTATTCACCCGCACAGGATCTGTCCTCTAATCTACATGGACCCTCCCCCAGTTTAACCCACACAGGAACGGGACGAAAGGTAGAATGAGAACGACCAAATGAAAGATGGAAAGGAAAATGAAGAGTCTCTCGTATCAGCACTCAAAGGCCATCCAACATGCAAGGGGAAACGAGTGCATTCTTATCATTCTGGCATTTTGTTTGTCATTTCCATTCTCTTGGCTTAAACTGAGTCAGTTACTTAAAAGTGGAGTTTCAAATGTCCCTTTCCCATGCAATCGGCAGCTGTCTGATACTGTCAGAAGATTCATGGCTTTATAACACTCTCCACTGCAGCTCTTCAACAGGTGACATTTTGCTTCAAAGAGTAATGGACTCTGAACAAAGGGTAGACTAACACCTGGCCCCAATCAGACTGCAAGAAATGAATGGTCAGCTGGTATCCAGTGAAACCTCCAATGCGTCAAACGCTGTCAATCCATTTATATCAGTTTCAGCTGAATGCCCGCAACATGGATGTCAGAAACGTGGACATAGGAAGACACCATTGTAGTTGCTTTCTTTAGATATGATGCAACAAATAACTTCTACCATAATGCCTTGTGTACCCAACCATCTCCATGGACAATAACTGCTCCAGTAACAGAAATTGTCCAGGTTTCTGGATAGAAAGAAAGAAAGTTTAGAAAAGTTGAAAAGAAAAAAAGAAAAGAATAGAAAAGAAGGAAAGGAAAGGAAAGGAAAAGGGAAAAGTAAAAGGAGAAAAAGGAAAGGAAAGGAAAAAGTAAAAGAAAAGTAAAAGAAAAATAAGTATAGGAAAAGTAAATGGGAAAGTAAAAGATGGAAATGAAAAGGAAAGGATAAAGTAAAGTAAAAAGAAGTAAAAGGAAAGTAAAAGAGTAAAAGAAGTCAAAGTTGTAGGGGTGTAACGAGCTCTCATGCCACGAGATCTCGCGAGACTAAACTGTGACGAGATTTCTCGTCGAGGTGAAAAGCTGTCTCGTGTCATATTGTCATGACCTCGTGACGGAGTGTGAGGGTGAAGTTAGGATAGAATATGCCAACGCTAAGTTTACATTATGCCTCCACTCTAGTTTTGCTTTTTATAGAAATAAAAATAATTGAATTCAGGTGGATAACAGTCGCTTCAATTCCATCAGCTCATCCAACACGAGCTGTTCCGAGTCGTACATAGTGCGCAGCACTGATCATGTGATGAGAAGACAGCGTGTGTTACATTAGTAAAGCGCTCGCATTGAGCAAGTGTTACGAGTGTGTGTTATATGTTAGTGAACTGGACCGTGGCGGAGGACTCGTTGCGCAGCAGAATCGTCAGACTTATATTTAAAATGTGCGGTCAGCTCCACCGCTCCCTATTCAGTACACACAAACGCAAAATTGAAAGTGAAAAATAAACGTGAGCGCGCATTCAAACGCGATTTCAATACGTTACCGCTGTTTGAAAGCCTGTGGCACGTGAATATCTCCCAATATAAAGGCTATCTCGGTGTAACCATCTCTTAGCTCTGTATCGTGCTTGAAGAAAAATTGTCTCTATTTGCACTTTCTATATATTGAGTACTTTGATTATGGTATTATGGTTATTGTTTGCACTTAATATCTATGATCAGTTTGTGGGAAGGAGTTCAGTTAGGAGGGCAAAAGAAGCTCATGTAAGGTCTGAAGAGACAGTCATACAGGAGAGAAGCCAGTCAGTTGAGTTTTTGGGAAAACCTTTACTGTGCTTGTTGTCTTTTACTGCATTTGAAAATTCATACTCAGAAAGTAGAACTGAAATGACATTCATTACAAGATGATGAGTTAAAACATTTCAAATGCACCTGCAAACTATTTTTCAAGTCATGTCATGACTCATCATTGAGAATTTCTTAAAAATACCATGTAAAAATCTTCGGTCTCATCTCGTCTCGTGAGATAAGTCTCGTCAAAGGAAAAGGAAAGGGAAAGAGAAGAAGGAAATGAAAAGGAAAGGAAAAAGTAAAGTAAAGTAAAAGGAAAGGAAAAGGGAAAAGTTGTAAAGGAAAAGGAAAGGGAAAACTAAAAAGTTAAGTAAAAGAAGAAAAAGAAAAGGAAAGGAAGAAAATTAAGAAAGAAGCAAAGCAAATAAAAGAAATAGTAAGTGAAGCTATATAACATTAGAGCCTCATGGTCGTATCTGGTCCTGATCTGTCTGCAGCTCTCTCTCTCTCTCTCTCTCTCTCTCTCTCTCTCTCCAATCTCTTTATTTCCAGGGAAGGTGCCCGGACAAGCAGAGAGCAGCAATAAACTGCATAAAAATGAGATTTAGCGGCAATATACTTCAGACTGCATCAAATCGTAGCAGCACAGACAAAGAGCAGCTGGCCTGTTAGACACCCCAGTACAAACAACAATTAACTAAAAATACACCAGCAGCTGACTGCGGGCAATACATACTTCAGAACAAAGTTAAAGTCACTCGACCCTGACCTCGTACACTGCGCTGGGGGAACAAGAGTCCACTGCCTGAAAATCCTACTGCACTTGACTAAAGACGAGAAAGGTTCCTCCATACTGTACATTGCCTCGCAACATGCTGCTTTAATGGAACATGACATTTTATAATAATGCTGTCATTAAGATACAAATCTTTATGGCTGCAAAAAGTGTGCCTGTCTATGTCTCAAGATAGAAATCCATTCGATTGATCTCAAAAATATTGATTTATTAGAAATTATCTGTTGTGTTATAACATTTCCGTTAACTGTTGACAATATATTATCTTTTAAACATAGTTTTAATATGTTGTTTGCGTGTCACATGCGTCAAGACTCTGCCAACCAATCAGGGTACGGCTTATTCTGTTTGGCTAGGATTCATTTACTGATGGGGCTGGAATAGCCAGCAATGAGTGTTGGTGTCTGTGGCGTTGGTAATACACCCATCAGATACTCTGTCATGCACAGGGACGGCTGTCAAATTAGTTGGATTATCGTCATTGGCACACAGAGCAAAATCAATTGGAAACACAAACTCACAAAATAGCCTATGTATGTGTGTGTGTGTGTGTGTGTGTGTGTGTGTGTGTGTGTGTGTGTGTGTGTGTGGATGGATTTAGATTTGACTTTTTCTTTACAGTAAATTTATACTGTTTTGAGGATGTTTGGAGATTTTTACTGAAAAGCAAAATAAAAAGGATTTATTTTTTATCAAATGGCTAAAATATGGAAAAAGCCAAAGTACAAAACTAATATACAGATTTGTATTCGAGTAAAGCTACTGGCTTTATCTGTAAAGGTTTTTATTGATAGTTTTCTCTCAGTATTACAACTGCATATTTAATACCATATGTTACCGGCAATGTGTGAAATCCGGCATTGTATAGGGAATGAATATATAGAATGCCTGAAGTTTGTAGGCAAAGTATAAAATGGTTTATATTTTACAGGGCTTGACATTAACACCCGCCAACTCGCCATTTGCAGGTGGATTTCAGCTGTGTCACTCCCACTTGCCACTTTGGCGGGTCTTCTCAAAAGGCATCGTGCGTTGCTAATTATAACAAATCACATGCGATTCTGTTGATCTTATGAATGCAATGTCATATAATCAGAGGCGATTAGTCATCGCTGAGTCACTGTTTGTTCAGAGCGTGCTCTCACTCACTGAGATCTGCACTCATCATAAACAGGACAGCAGAGATGCGTGCGATGAACGCAGGAGCTTCATTCATCATACAGTCATTGACTGTTTTTGTTCTATTTCAGCAGCGAAAATAGTTTCAAACAAAGATCACAGCAGAACCATAGCGCACCTGATGTGACTGGCATAAAGTTGGCTTGACGTTAGATGTTTAGGGACCGTCTCTAAAGTTACATTCGACATTGATTGGTATACACGTTTCTAACTTCAATAGCATTTGAATAGAGAATGACTTACAGTCACAAAACAAACTATAAAGTGTTCATCTTGGTGTCAAGTATGATGCACACCTTTTAGATTTTTGATATTTAATAAAATAAACAGTCAAATCACATCAAAATATGGATATTTATATACTATGCTACTGTATGGGCTCGTACACAAAATATGCTAGATTTAAATATGTCATCGCTGATAGAACACTGATGATGTTTTTTTCCTTCAGACAAGCAACTGTTAGGGTTTCTGTCTAGATTAAGGATCTTTTCACACAACCGTTTCTTCGAGCTATTTGATGACCTGTCATGGTACACGTTTCATGTAGACTTGACATGGGTGTGTACAGTGCTTATTTACATATAGCCAACAACAAAATTGTGGCCAATGAAAATGCTGAGTGGCTAGGAAATGTGGAAAACCCCCTAACCAAAGTGGCTGGTGAGCAAAAAAGTTAATGTCAAGCCCTGACACATTTCCTAGGCATTCTATGCAATGCCAAAGGGCCGGCAGAGTATAGAATATTCCCGCTATAGGGTTCATATCACTCACGGTTCAGTTTATCACGGCTTCGGTACAGTATGTGCTATGTTCAGGGTAATTAGGACATTTATCAAATAAAAATAAACTAAATAAGAACAAATAATCTATAAACAAGAAGCAACAACACAAATACATACAACAGAGCAAAGATGCATATAAAATAAACAGTGCTTTTAAGGTTTTTCAGATATCTAACAGCAGGTACAGAAATGTAATAAAGCAATCAAATATAAAATGACATTGCATATTAGAATCTTCTATAAATTAAAAAAAGATGAATCATTATTGAATTTGCAAAAGTTATTCAGTCAAGGGCAGTGAGTGATTTCTTTGTCATTTTATTAACATTAAAAACACAGACAGCATGAAAAGTAGGGTTGGGCATCGTTTTGATTTGAACGATTCTGATTCTGATTCTGATTCCGATTCTTACTTTCGATTTCGGTTCTTTGAGGGGTGGAGTCAAAACATGTCACAGGCTCATTTCACAGAGAACATTTTTATTTTGATTCAATAATGAGTTTTAGTTTTGGGACTTTCTCTGCTGGCATTTTCCCCTGCTTTGCTGCAAAGGTGAATGGAGTTTCACACTCCACCGGTTTAGAAATAGCATTAGCAGCAGTCATATTAGGACTGCTACTAGCGTGGGCAATTTGCGTAAAGTTACATTTATCTAGGAGGGGGAAAAAATTATTTCAGTAACGTTATACATGCTCAAGATGGCGCCGGAGATGGCCGCTACGTCGCGAGCTCCGATGAATCATTGTAGTTTTTAGTTTGTTCTGTTTACAGTTTTTGTGTTCTTTGTCTTGGATGTTGTCTGCCTTACTACGTACGACAGACAGACACTTTTGGACATTGGTTCGGCAATCGCACACCGAAAACCGGACTTTAAATTCATCAACGACGACACGCTGTTTACAAACACGGCAGCGGAACCTTTTGTGTGGGCGGCCCGACCGCGGAAACGCGGCCGGAGAAGGGGGAAGAGAGCCGGCGTGCTTATCAGAGTAAGACGCCGTGCAAACCGACCCCCGCTTCCCAGTATTTTACTGGCTAATGTTCAGTCTCTGGACAATAAACTCTGCGAGCTGAGAGCACGGATCTCTTTCCAACGAGAGACGAGGGACTGCTGTATTATCTGCCTTACAGAAACTTGGATGTCTGCTGAGATTCCAGATTCAGCCATCGAAACCACGGGGTTCTCCGTGCACCGAATGGACAGAGAAAAAGATCTCTCAGGGAAAAGCAAAGGCGGGGGTGTATGTTTTATGATCAACAGATCCTGGTGTGATCAGAGGAACGTACATTCTATCAAGTCTTTCTGTTCTCCTGATCTGGAACTTCTCATGGTTCTGTGCCGACCATTCTGGCTACCGAGGGAATTCACAGCGGTCATCATCACAGCTGTGTATATTCCCCCACAAGCCGACACAGACCGGGCACTAAAGGAACTGTATAGGACAGTGAGTGAGCAGGAAACCGCGCATCCTGAGGCTGCGTTTATTGTGACCGGGGACTTTAACAAAGCCACCTTCAAACGCATTGCACCTAAATACCACCAACATGTTAACTTCAACACGCAAGGGAACCGTGTCTTAGATCACTGTTACTCTCCCTTCAAGGATGGTTACAAGTCCCTCCCGCGCCCACCATTCGGCAAATCAGATCACGCTTCCATTCTACTTTTGCCCGCTTATAGGCAGAGGCTGAAACAGGAAGCACCCGCCCTCAGAACCATCCAGTGCTGGTCGGACTCTATGCTACAGGACTGTTTTGATCACGCGGACTGGGAGATGTTCCGGTCGGCCTCTGATGACAACATCGAGGTCTACGCTGATAGCATAACGTGTTTCATCAGGAAGTGCGTAGATGACGTTGTTCCGACCAAAACAATACGGCTGTACCCAAACCAGAAGCCGTGGCTAAATGGGGATGTTCGCGCGGCACTCAATGGGCGGACCTTCACCTTTAACTCCGGTAATGCGGAGGAGCATAAACAAGCAAGTTATGCCCTCCGGAAAACCATCAGAGCAGCAAAACGGCAGTACAGGGACAAGATTGAAGGACAGTTCAACACCACCGACTCTAGAAGCATGTGGCGGGGAATTAACACCATCACGGACTATAAAGGGAACACAAACTCCACCGTGAATACCGCTGCCTCTCTCCCGGACGAGCTCAACACCTTCTATGCTCGCTTTGAGGGAACTAACACCGCCCTCGCGGAGAGAGAGCTCGTGGCTGAAGATGCAGAGGTTAGTTCACTCTCCGTATCTGTAGCGGATGTAACCCGATCCTTCCGGCGGGTGAACGTCCGTAAAGCCGCGGGTCCAGACGGCATTCCGGGCCGCGTGATCAGAGCGTGCGCGCACCAACTGGCTGGAGTTTTCACGGACATTTTTAACCTGTCCCTCTCCCCCTGTCCGTGGTCCCCACATGCTTCAAAACGCCACCATTGTTCCTGTACCTAAGCAGTCAAAAACACTCTGCTTAAACGACTGGCGTCCTGTTGCTCTGACCCCCATCATCAGCAAATGCTTTGAGAGAATAATCGGAAACCACATCTGCTCTGTTCTCCCCCCCTCACTGGACCCACTGCAGTTTGCATACCGCACAAACCGCTCCACTGATGATGCCATTTCATCAACAATTCACACTGCTCTCTCCCACCTGGAAAAGAGGAACACGTATGTGAGAATGCTGTTTGTAGACTACAGCTCAGCATTCAACACCATTGTGCCCTCCATACTTGACGTGAAACTCCGGGCTCTAGGCTTAAACAGCTTGTTATGCAGCTGGATCCTGGACTTCCTGTCAAACAGACGCCAGGTGGTCAGAATGGGCAGTAACATCTCATCACTGACTCTCAACACTGGAGCCCCTCAGGGCTGTGTTCTCAGCCCACTCCTGTACTCCTTGTACACACATGACTGTGTGGCAACCCACAGCTCCAACACCATCATCAAGTTTGCTGACGATACGACGGTGGTAGGTCTCATCACTGACAATGATGAAACGGCCTACAGAGAGGAGGTGCACACTCTGACACGATGGTGTCAGGAGCACAACCTCTCCCTCAACGTCAGCAAGACCAAGGAGCTGGTGGTCGACTTCAGGAGGAATGAGAGAGAACACCGCCCCATCACCATCAATGGAGCACCGGTGGAGAGAGTCAGCAGCTTCAAGTTCCTCGGTGTCCACATCACAGAGGAACTCTCATGGTCCGTCCACTCTGAGGCCGTTGTGAAGAAGGCTCATCAGTGCCTTTTCTTCCTGCGACGGCTGAGGAGGTTTGGAATGAACCGCCACATCCTCACACGCTTCTACACCTGCACCATAGAGAGCCTGCTGACTGGCTGCATCACCACCTGGTACGGCAACAGTACCGCCCGCATCCGCAAAGCCCTGCAAAGGGTAGTGCGCACGGCCAGCTGCATCATCGGAGGTGAGCTTCCCTCCCTCCAGGACATTTATGCCAGGTGGTGTGTGAAAAGAGCTCAGAGGATCATCAGAGACTCTAGCCACCCGAACCATGGGCTGCTCTCACTGCTCCCATCAGGCAGACGGTACCGCAGCATCAGAACACGCACCAGCCGACTCCAGAACAGCTTCTTCCCACAAGCAATTAGACTACTTAACTCTTGATCCATCAGGATTTTAACACACACTGGACAGAATATCACTCAGCACAAACCACTGGAGATACACACACATTATATACACATTTATTTATCATATAGCATCTATTGTACATCAGATTTCTATTTGTGAACATATTGTATACTGTACATTGTATATTATTACTATAGCTTAATGTATACGGTTATTGTTTAATGTATGTTTAGTGTATATTGTTTAAAGTATATGTATATTGCAAGTATGTGTATATTGTTTAAAGCTGTGAGAACTACACTCACATTGTGTAAATTATTTGTTTATTGTAGTGTATACTGTGCTGTGAGTAATTGTGTGCGCATCAGATGTGTAATCTGTTGTTGCTTAAATGTTGTACATGTCATGACTACTATGTTTGCTCGGACTGCACCTAAGAATTTCACCTACTGTTGCACTTGTGCATATGGTACAGTGACAATAAAGTGATTTGATTTGATTGATTTTGATTTGTTGTTCACCAAAATTAGCAATTTGGTCAAGGGCTTTTTTATTACAATACAATCACTTACCTGATTGTGACAAGGTAACGTTAAAGGGATAACGTTAGTTCACCCTGAAATGAAAATAAAGCCATCTTTTACTCACCCTGCTGTTGTTCAAATGCGCGCGTTCCTGTGTGTGCACACTCCGAGCCATCAGTAGCCTCGTGCAATTTTGTCATGACAAGCGGTACACAACATTCACTTCAGGAGTTTTTAATATTAGTATCATTGTATTATTTATTATTATATACATTATAGAAAAGGCAAGAGACGCGTTTGTTTCTATTGAGCCCGATTTCTCAAAATGGTGTGTGTGTGCTTATCCTGGGTGCCATGACAAAGTGGCAGTTATAGTAGGCATGAGCGCCGGCTGACGGCTGAGTGCACACACACGAGCGCGCACAGAGTTACGGCCGAGCTCAGTGTTTTGACTGAGTTATACGGTTTCTTTCTCTCAAAACCTTATAGTATGCCTCTGAACACTTTCCATATATGGCGCGCGTCTCACTGTATCATTACGTGAAATATTTGTATATTTTTTGTAATGTTTTAGCCTGGTCTCTATTCACTGCCATGATAGGAAGGAACGCGTGCAGGACTATTTTTAAAATTTCTGCTTTTGAGGTCCGAAAAAGATAGAAGGATATAGGGCACTGGGACAACAGCAGGGTGAGTAAGGAAGGCTTTATTTTCATTTCAGGTTGAACTATCCCTTTAACAACGTTGGTTAGTGCAGGGTTGCCCAAGGAGGACGAGACAGTGGACCTGCGCAGCATGTCAAACACGCTACACTCCCCACATGTTTGTACATTGCAGTGCATCCTCCCGTGCAAGAAATAAGTTTGTCACATGTGTTGCACTGTGCTGACCCAGGATTTAAAAAAAAAGAAAGAAATAAAGCCACACTTTTGAGCGCCGCTTACCGTGCTCCATGGCTGCAACAGAACCTGAACAGAACAAGCGGGCGTGGCAAGCACTTCTGGGAATTCGATGGCCACTATGGAAACCAAAACTTTGGAAGCGTTTGGAATCGATGATCGGAATCGAAAACAAATTTTCGAAACGATTCCAATGGCATCGTTATTTTTAAATGGTTCAAAGTTAGAAACGGTTCTCGATGCCCAACCCTAATGAAAAGGCTTCTGTTCCTTTCATTTTAAGTCAATGCACGGAAAGCGTACATACTACACATGAAAACACATCTTTATCGACTGTTTACGTTTTACTTAAGACTACTACTATGTTTGCTTAGCCTGACAAGCCAGACCCACATCAAAATGTTGGGTCTGGGAACTCACCATTGGCAGGGCTCAATCTAAAGTGGGGGGATAAACGGTTGTCTTTCAAATTCCCTCTGCTACAACCAACCAGAGCAACGAGGAAGGTGAAGCGGAGCTAGTTGATAGATTAAACTTTCGCCGTATCCGGTCGGCAAAACTCAGAACACATCTTCCTTTTTTAAGAATGACTTCAGTGCCGTTCTTTGTTCTTTTCTCAAAGAAAAGCTTAACTCCAAGTCTTCCAGAGTCGCGGCCGAAAGACCGCTGTTCGCCAGCTTCTTTGTTTACAAGTAGCATGTGGAACCGCGTCAACTCTGCCGTCATTATGTTAAGCCCGCCCACCGACTCTATACACGATGTGATCGGCCTGACCAGAGTTGGGTTTTTCCAGCTCACACGCCAACGGAGAGTTGCTAGACTACCCTGGCTGCAAATTAGATTTGCTGCCGCTAGGGTGCGTCTAGATTTCTAGGCTAATGTTTGCTAGGATTACTCACCAAGACGGGCATTTTTTGTGTGAATTTGTCCATTCAAGCGCAAGACATGAAAGAGAACTCAATATTTGCTCGCTATCTGCGACAAGTGCACATTGCACACACACACAAATATTCTCTCAGCGTGCGAGAGTTCCCTATCAGGTCTTGCTCTTGAATGTTTAAATTGGCAAGGCTTAAATGATTTTAGTTTAAACACAACATGGGGTGTTCAATTCTCACCTGCGCTCGCACACTATCAACACCCGGGTGATGATAGGTCATGTTCGAGCAGACAGCACTCGCATACAAGTGACTGTTTTGATCATGCTTTTTGATCATCGCTCTTGTAATGTATTGGGAAGCCAGAATGTGTATCCATCGACAGAAACATACATGAACTTTGTCTGTCTGTTTTACACATTGTTATTTTCAAGAAACATTATAGATGCGTCATCAGATTTGAGATGAAACACGTTTTTTTTTTTTTACTGAGAACCGTTCTTTGTTCGGAGGTGACGTACCGTTAGCGAAACACATGAGCTTCCACTCCCGCCACAGAGGTTCGCCCCTATTGTTGCTGGACGGTTGCTGTGTCACGATGTCGGAACAGGAAGGAAGTGTAGTGCCATTCAAAATGCCATTCTAGCCTTCCTTGCTGCAACAAGTAGCTCAACGCCATATCTGCTTTCGTGTTTTACTGGTAAGAACATCCTTTACTTTATGTCGTAGTTTTCAAAAACATGTTCAATGCCAATAAAGGCGTGTTTTGATACTTTGCCTAGAGTGCACTTGTCATTCTGTATAATATCTATGATGCCTAGGAAAAGTATGCAACCAGACATTTCATACTTTGCCTACAAACTTCACACATCCTATATATTCCTAGGCATTCTATACAATACCTGCCAATCGGTATGTATATACAGTGAGGAAAATAAGTATTTGAACACCCTGCTATTTTGCAAGTTCTCCCACTTGGAAATCATGGAGAGGTCTGAAATTGTCATCGTAGGTGCATGTCCACTGTGAGAGACATAATCTAAAAAAAAAAATCCAGAAATCAAAATATATGATTTTTTAACTATTTATTTGTATGATAAAATTGCAAATAAGTATTTGAACACCTGTCTATATGCTAGAATTCTGACCCTCAAAGACCTGTTAGTCTGTCTTTAAAATGTTCACCTCCACTCCATTTATTATCCTAAATTAGATGCACCTGTTTGAGGTCGTTAGCTGCATAAAGACACCTGTCCACCCCATACAATCATTATGAATCCAACTACTAACATGGCCAAGACCAAAGAGCTGTCCAAAGACACTAGAGACAAAATTGTACACCTCCACAAGGCTGGAAAGGGCTACGGGGAAATTGCCAAGCAGCTTGGTGAAAAAAGGTCCACTGTTGGAGCAATCATTAGAAAATGGAAGAAGCTAAACATGACTGTCAATCTCCCTCGGACTGGGGCTCCATGCAAGATCTCAACTCGTGGGGTCTCAATGATCCTAAGAAAGGTGAGAAATCAGCCCAGAACTACACGAGAGGAGCTGGTCAATGACCTGAAAAGAGCTGGGACCACCGTTTCCAAGGTTACTGTTGGTAATACACTAAGACGTCATGGTTTGAAATCATGCATGGCACGGAAGGTTCTCCTGCTTAAACCAGCACATGTCAAGGCCCGTCTTAAGTTTGCCAATGACCATTTGAATGATCCAGAGGAGTCATGGGAGAAAGTCATGTGGTCAGATGAGACCAAAATAGAACTTTTTGGTTATAATTCCACTAAACGTGTTTGGAGGAAGAAGAATGATGAGTACCATCCCAAAAACACCATCCCTACTGTGAAGCATGGGGGGGGGGGGGGGGGGGGGGGGTAGCATCATGCTTTGGGAGTGTTTTTCTGCACATGGGACAGGGCGATTGCACTGTATTAAGGAGAGGATGACCGGGGCCATGTATTGCGAGTTTTTGGGGAACAACCTCCTTCCCTCAGTTAGAGCATTGAAGATGGGTCGAGGCTGGGTCTTCCAACATGACAATGACCCGAAGCACACAGCCAGGATAACCAAGGAGTGGCTCTGTAAGAAGAATATCAAGGTTCTGGCGTGGCCTAGCCAGTCTCCAGACCTAAACCCAATAGAGAATCTTTGAAGGGAGCTCAAACTCCGTGTTTCTCAGCGACAGGCCAGAAACCTGACTGATCTAGAGAAGATCTGTGTGGAGGAGTGGGCCAAAATCCCTCCTGCAGTGTGTGCCAACCTGGTGAAAAACTACAGGAAACGTTTGACCTCTGTAATTGCAAACAAAGGCTACTGTACCAAATATTAACATTGATTTTCTCAGGTGTTCAAATACTTATTTGCAGCTGTATCATACAAATAAATAGTAAAAACATTGTGATTTCTGGATTTTTTTTTTTAGATTATGTCTCTCACAGTGGACATGCACCTAAGTTTACAATTTCAGACCCCTCCATGATTTCTAAGTGGGAGAACTTGCAAAATAGCAGGGTGTTCAAAAACTTGTTTTCCCTCACTGTGTGTGTGTGTATATTTTTTATATATATTTAAATATATATACACATTGTGTTGGTCCCTCTTTTGCTGCCAAAACAGTCCTGACCCCGTCGAGGCATGGACTCCACTAGACCTCTGAAGGTGTGCTGTGATATCTGGCACCAAGATATTAGCAGCAGATCCTTTAAGACCAGTAAGTTGTGAGGTGGGGCCTCCATTGATCAGATTTGTTTGTCTGGAGGCCAAGTCAACAGGGGTCAGGTGGACAGGGGTCAGCATGGCACCCTGACTGGTCTGCAGCTATGTGGCCCCATTCGCAACAAACTGCGATGCACTGTATATTCTGACACTTTTCTATCAGAACCAGCATTAACTTCTTAAGCAATTTGAACTACAGTAGCTTTTCTGTTTGATCGGACCACACGGGCCAGCCTTCGCTCCCCACGTACATCAATTGGCCTTGGCCGCCCTTGACCATGTTGCCGGTTCACCACTGTTTCTTCTTTGGACCACTTTTGATAGATACTGACCACTGCAGACCGGAAACACCCCACAAGAGCTGCAGTCTTGGAGATGCTCTGACCCAGTCGTCTAGCCATCACAATTTGGCCCTTCTCAAACTCAGTCAAATCCTTACGCTTGCCCATTTTTCCTGCTTATAACACATCAACTTTGAGGACAAATGTTCATATGGTGCTTAATATATCCCACCCACTAACAGGTGCCTTGATGAAGAGATAACCAGTGTTGTTCACCTGTCACTGGTCAATGTTATACCCTATCGGTGTATATCATTATAATAATAATAATAATAATAATAATAATAATAATAATAATAATAATAATAATAATAATATTATATAAATTATAATAAATAAAAAAATAAAATATATAAATAAAACAGAGACTCTCTTTTAATAGAGGCTAATATTGCTAGCACTGTCCCATCTCAGAGCCATTATAAGAGATGTCTTTATCTGAATAAGCGAAGATGAATAGGACTCTGTGCTGATATCCTGACAAAGCAGGTATACAGAGGGTTATTTGTCTGCTTTAAATGAGATTTAAATCTAGGTGGGCAAATGGAAACACGCCAACTCGGCAGCTGGGTAACCCACACACCACAAACTGAAGGCAAAATTGAGTTATACACATACATATATATATACACACATATATATATATACACAGCAAAACATCCGAAATGATACACAAACAAATCACAAAATCTATATGTACATAACAGAACTACAAATCTAAAACACACTCAAACAAGCAAAAATGCATCATTCAAAAAAAAAAAAGGAAGAAAAGGAAATAAAAGCCACTGATCTGAAATGACAAGACAACATGTTTAAACAACGTCATGACCCTCTAAATAACAGTGATGGAAAAATCCCAGTGACTGAGCTAGATTCCCATAACACACACACTAACATATACGTGCACAAAAACACAAAACAAAAAAACACAGCACACACACCCCCTGCAGCGCTCGATCGTGTTATTTTGATTGTAAAGATCTCACACACTACTTTTTGAAGAGCGAGGACAGTGTTATTCTCACAGCAATATTTAACACGTTTCAACTGAATCTGGAACAATAATAGAAAATATTTCAGTGGAGTAAAAGCCTGATGACTGCACAGAAATGTCCACACAGAAATAAAAAAAATTTCACTGGCCATGGGTCATAATGGCCTGGCTGACCGGATGAAGTCTGGTTGGTAAGGGTGATGATCAGTCAGGCATCAGAGCAGATGTGCAAATATACGTCAATTCAAACACTAAAACACAAACTCACTGTTGTACTTAAAAAAAGAGAGCTACGTTTTT